>JAWDJD010000011.1:25072500-25672500 GCA_035047305.1 Bradypodion pumilum | reverse complement strand
GTTCGGTTGCCCAAAGACAGGACTAACCCGAACCCGAACCCGAACTGTAGCCCTAACCCGAACCCTAGCTTTCCTTGGAAGGGGTACAACAGTGGGGAAGCAGCCACCCAAAAGGGTCTTGTTCATGTTCTCACACTTGGCTATAAAAACAGCGAGGCAGATAGAAGAGCCTACACTGAAGAGCTTGAGCCCCAAGGAAGACTCCAAGGAAGACCATGTCAGAGACACTGTTCTTTGCGCAGCCCATTTAGACAATTATAAGTCTATTTCATGAATTATAGACAAGCATCATGAGTCATTCATCCTGTCAAATTCTGAAGCAAAGAACTGCAAATGTTGGGGGCAAATGTTGCTTCTTGACCAGCTAATCCCCTCTGTAGAAATCTGCACAGAGGTCTAGGAAAATATATGTTTGAATATATTCCAGAAGCAATGTAGAGTATTTTTCCATAGCTCATAATTTAATGAATAGAGACGATCATAAGTAATTCTTTTAGAGATCATTTTAATTATGAGCTTAATACTATAACGATATATCATATAATATACACAAGTTTAACTAATCCCACACTATCTTGGTCTCTGTTCTGGAAACGCAGAGACATGAAGACTATACAGATGTTCTCAAACTTCCTTTATGTGTTTGCTCTCATTTAGATAAGCACAGTAAAAATTGGCTTGTTCATCTTCATTAAATCCCATGATGGACCAGTGTGCAGGAAGAGATTAATTTTTAATATATGTTACACTTTAGCATTCTCTGTTGCTGGTATATGTTGCTCATGCCCTGATTTCTTCAGGTTACCAGAGGTTAAAAATAATAATCTAAATTAATAATACATTGGAAACCCAGAAGAATGCTGCCCAATTGTGGTCACCCCTGAAAGATCTGTAGTGAGCTGCTGAACACTGAAAATCTGCTATATGCAGATGTGGATTACCATATGTGCTTTGTTCACTTATTTTGACAATTACAGTTCTCTTTAATTATTTAGAACAGTACTTCATAGTGTCCCACTAAAGGCTCTGGAGGAAATTTTGGGGGGTAGGGGTGGGGAAATTGTAATGAATTCTTAAGTAGCACGGCGGCGCCTTCCTCTATACATGTTTTCTGAAAGGTCAGGTGAATGAAGTGAAATAGGAAACATTTTGGGCAGGTTTCAGGATGTAAAGCTCCCTCCAACCCAGTTCTATATCTTTAGTCTTCATCTGGCTTACTCAACCATGCATTCTACTTCTACAAAATTCTGTTTAAATTAGAAAACTTGCTAAAATTACTGGAGGAAGTTGAGAGTGCAGTAATTGTTTCAGCTTTTCATTCTCTTAGTTTTCATTGCCCCCATTCCAAGCCAATGATGTTGACATACACATAAATAATGTACATCAACCAACAAATAAATCTTGATACTATTGTAGATCATAACGTTAAAGGTTACCCTTCCTTGCAAGCTAGTTGTGTCTGACTCTAGGAGCAGTACTCATCTCCATTTATAGCCAAAGAGCCAGTGCTGCAGAATTTTCCATGGTCATGTGATACGCATGACTACACACTAGAGTACATGGAATGCTGTTTACCTTCCCACCAAGGAGGTACCTATTTATCTACTTGCAATTTCTTGATTTCAAACTGATAGGTTGGAAGGAGCTAGGACAGAGATCAGGGCTTCTGGGAGTTGGAGTCCAAGAACACCTGGAGAGTTAAGTTTGAGGAACCCTGAGATAGTCCAATGTTTTCCTGATCTATGGTATCCTTGTTAGCTTGGTCTTCTGCTCTTGTCTAGTCAGTTGGCCTCCACTAGCAAAGAACTAGCAAGCGAATAATTTATAATCTATGGCTATATATTAGTACAAGCAGTGGTGGGCTCCAAAAAAATTTACTACCACACTGTGGGTGTGGTATCGTGGGCATGGCCAGGGGGAAAGCCCTGCATTGCACCCGAATTAGGACTATTTTATTTCAAAATAAAAGACTTATGGTTCTGGGGGACTTCAATTTGCCATCGCTGGGGATGGCTTCTGAGGTGGCAAAGGAGTTCATGGCTTCCATGGCAGCCATGGGCCTGACTCAGGTAGTTCGGGGTCCGACCAGGGGCAGTGGTCACATGCCAGACTTAGTTTTCTTGTCGGAGCAGTGGCAGAGTGATCTGAGACTACAGGATTTAGCCATCTCACCTATGCCATGGTCGGATCACTACCTGGTGACTCTTGACTTCCTGGGGGCGACACTTCATCGTAGGGAGGCAGGGCCTATTAAATTGGTCCGCCCTCAGCAACTAATGGATCCAGATGGATTCCAGAGGGAACTGGGGGATGTTCCTCTGGATCGGCTACACGATTCACCTGAGGCACTTGTCGACCTGTGGAATAGGACGACAATAGCTGCCTTGGATGAAATCGCGCCACTGCGGCCTCTCCGCGCCCGTGGAACTAGGTCATCTCCGTGGTTCACAGAGGAACTGCGTGAACTCAAACGGGCAAAGAGACGCCTGGAGCGCCGCTGGGGGAAGACCCAGGATGACTCCGATTGGACACTAGCTAGAGCCGCTATTAGGGCCTACCTAGTGGCGATGGGGGTGGTGAGGCGGCAATACTTCACCGCCCTTATTGCCTCCGCTGATAATCGCCCAGCCGCCCTGTTCTGGGTAACCAGGTCCCTCCTCGGTAGAGGGAGATCGGTGCCCGGTTGGCAGGGTTCGGCTGAGGACTTCGCTGACCATCTGGTGGAGAAAATCGATCGGATTCGTTCAGGATTGAATCCTGGCGTGGATGGGGAGGGTCGGGGGGGGGGGTGCCGGGGCGCAGTCTTGCTGTACGATCTGGGATCAGTTTGATCCTGTTGTCCCTGATGAAGTGGACAGGCTCCTTGCAGATGTTCGTGCCACTACATGTCCTCTGGACCCCTGTCCCACCTGGTTGGTGAAAGCCTCCAAGGAGGTAACAGGGGGCTGGGTTGGGGGGATAATAAATGCTTCATTACGGGAGGGGGTATTTCCTGCACAGCTAAAACATGCTTTGGTGCGCCCCCTCCTGAAGAAAAGTCCCTCGACCCAGCTGTCCTTAACAACTACAGGCCGGTTTCCAACCTGCCCTTTCTGGGTAAGGTTTTGGAGAAGGCGGTGGCGCGCCAGCTGCAGAGTGTCCTGGATGAAGCGGATTATCTAGACCCCTTTCAATCGGGATTCAGGCCCGGATATGGAACGGAGACGGCATTGGTCGCACTGTTAGATGATCTCTGGCGGGAGCGGGACAGGGGGTGTCCATCCGTCCTTGCTCTTCTTGATCTCTCAGCGGCCTTCGATACCGTCGACCACGGTATCCTGCTGGAACGGCTCGAAGGATTGGGGATCCAGGGCTCTGTGTTGTCCTGGTTTTCCTCTTTTCTGGAGGGCCGTACCCAGTCGGTGTGGTTAGAGAGTGAGAGGTCCAGCCCTAGGCCCCTCAAGTATGGGGTGCCTCAGGGCTCTGTGCTCTCTCCTCTCTTATTTAACATCTACATGAAGCCACTGGGTGAGATCATTCGTTCCCACGGGGTGCGGTACCATCAGTACGCGGATGACACCCAGCTGTACATCTCGGCCCGTGGGGACCCCAGTGATGCTGTTGAAATCCTATCCGGATGCCTGGAGGCCATTGGGGTCTGGATGGGGGCCAATGGGCTTCGACTGAATCCCAGCAAGACAGAGTGGCTGTGGATAAGGGGCCCCATGTTATCCAAGGAGTTACCATCTTTGGTACTGGATGGGGCTGTTTTGCCCCAGACAGACCCAGTGCGCAACTTGGGGGTCCTTCTGGACTCACGGCTGCTGCTGGAAGAACAAGTGGCGGCTGTGGCCAGGAGGGCTTTTGCCCAACTTCGGGTGATTTGCCAATTGCGCACGCTCCTGGACCGGGGCTCCTTACTTATGGTCACTCATGCTCTGGTTACTTCCCGACTAGATTATTGTAATGCGCTCTACATGGGGCTGCCCTTGACGACCATTCGGAGGCTGCAGCTGGTCCAGAATGCGGCGGCCCGGGTGGTGATGGGGTGTGGGCGATATGCCCATGCCTCCCCGCTGCTTCGGGAGCTGCACTGGTTACCAGTTTGTCTCCGGGTGCAATTTAAGGTGCTGGTTTTGACCTTTAAAGCCCTATATGGCAGGGGGCCAGGATACCTTAGAGACCGCATCGTCCCAAGAGTGACTGCCCGTCCAACCAGAGTGGACCGGAGGGGCTCTCTAATGGTGCCATCAACGAGGGGTGCACATTTGTCTAGCACCCGAAGGAGGGCCTTCTCCGTGTCCGCACCAACCCTCTGGAACCTCCTACCAACAGATCTAAGACTTCAAAGTGAACTGCTGCCCTTCAGGAAAGGAGTAAAGACCTGGCTGGCAGGGCAGGTGTGGGGCCCGAACGGGACTATGGTTCCCGCCGGCTGGCTTTTATAAGAACTCTCTCTTCTTGTATGGTGGGTGGGATGGGTGGGTGGGATATGGGTTTTTTAAATGGGGGGGAAGTGGGTTTTTATAGGTTTTTATAATGTTTTATGTATTTTTAGAAGTGTTGTGATGCCGCCCTGAGTCGGGTTCTGCCTGAGTGGGCGGCATATACAAATGTGACTTATAAATAAAATAAATAAATAAATAAATAAATAAAATTTGGATGGGCGGGGCCAGCCAGAATTTCTGCTACTGGTTCTGGCGAACTGGTGCGAACCTGCTGGTGCACACCACTGAGTACAAGGAGTCACAATACTAGACTTGTGAGAACGTTTTGATAATTATTTTCTAAAATTTGCCCCATGTCAGCAAAACAAATTGTCCTTCACCCTCTCTCTATAATTTGGGGATGAGGGGAGAAAATAGGAATATTTTCTTTCTTTCTAAAGTTTCTCTTCCCTATGATTAACATTTGTTGCTGTCTAAGCATAAGGGTGAGAAAGAGAACAACTCCTACAGATCTATCATAGTTTTCACATTGCATAACACTTTAGTTGGGAAAGCATTATTGTTCCAAAGCTGGCAAAGGAGAATTCACTTTGTACATGCAAATCTGAGGCAATCCATTTTAAGGAGCACATCAGAATCCTTCCAATTTATGTGCCAATAGAGACAATAAACTGACAGGAAACAGAGATGAAAGTTCTTTAAACATTTCAGCTTTTTGGAGACACAAACATTTTCCGTCTGCAGAATTTTTCGTCAAGCTGCAGCTGGAGCAAATCCTAAATGGCTCCCATGAAGACTTTTAAAAATCCCATTTCGCTTACCCAGTAAATATTCTACAGAGAACATCATGCTGTTTCAGTCCCACTGGCATTGCCAACTGCCAATCTCTACGAATCCGTTTTAGCTCAAAAACAGTTTCTAACTCCCATCGAAGGTTTCTACTACTGACTACTGTGCACAGAAGGTACCCTCTTAAGGATTTTAGTTGCATAAATAAGATGATGGTTCAGCCCTTCAGTCATTAATGAAAATACATATATAACAACTTTAGTAATCCTATGCCACAAAAATAACATCTTTGAGTAATCCTATATCAGGGTAAACTCTACTACCAAAGTTGCCAAGGCTTTGTCTTCTGAGAAGACAAATACACAATTGTACTCAGTAATTTTACAGCTCTTCCATGTCTTTATTTAATCTTTTTCTAGCTATTTTCAAGTTCATAGTCTTTCCACAATGGCTTTCAATAGAAAGCAGCAAAATTCAGTGTTAACAAGTTGGCAAACTATCTTCAGTGTCAACACATTTTAAATGAACCAGAATAAAATGGAATGCAGTACAATACAATACAATGCAACACAACAGGAACTGCAACACATACTTTTCAATAAAAAGATAAAAGACATAATCAATTACAAGAAGAGCCAGCTAAGCATGTTTTGGGGAAGAAATTCATTTGGTTGGTGTCAATACTGAAAAGGATGGCTTTTCCAGTGTCTACAAGTATTAACCGATTTCAGTGGCGAGCTGGGCAGTTGAGCCTAAGGAGAGTATCCGGAAGCATGGGCAGATGTAGCTGGCCATTCAAATCACTTGAGCCAAAGGACATAGAAAAACTTTTAAGAACTACTGAGACTATTATAGTGACCATTACATGGCTGGGGGTTTCTGAGAGTTACAAAAGAGTTACACTTTCCAAGCTGCACTGGATCCAAACCTTGTATGCATACCTTTGGAATCAAAGGTATTGTTTGACTATCTCAGGGTGACACTACCCAGTGGGAGAAATGCAAATTAACACTCATTCTCTTCTGCAATGGGATATTCAGTTCTCTTCAACATAAATGGCCAGATAAGCAAAAGAGAAAAAGGAAACCTTTAATTATTTCATTATTTCATTAATTAATTCCATTCATACCCCACAAAACTAGCAGGTATTCCTACTCTGGGTGGCTAACAAGACAAACTCACATATTAAAAATACAAAAATATAAAAACCCTATTGACGGTGGGGAGAGGTCAAATTAGAAACCTAGCACTGAGCCATTGTCGACACCTTCTCAAAGGCCTCTTTAAAAAGGAATGATTCGAGCTGCTTTCTGAATGTAGACATGTACAGTAAACCCCCAGTTAGCAACGTTTCTTGGTTCCCAATGTTGCATCGCTACCCAGGAAACGTTGTTAACTGGGAAGCAGAAACCTGCAGCATATGAAGGGGTTTACCCCGGGGTTTCTGCTTGCAGCATCATCGGAAAAGGTCCGGTGGGGTCAAAAACAGCTTGGATCACCTCCCCACAGCCTCCCAGGGGTGGAAGGGGTGGCAGGGACCCAAAGTGGGTGGAAAAAATCCCATCACCATTTTGTTTGAGTTTTTCTTTTCAAAATGGCAGCCACAACTATAATCAGTTGTTGGGCGGCACAGGGAGCACCTAGGAAGGTGGAAATAGTGCGGAATAGCTCCTCCCAGCCTTTCCTGAGGAATCAGAGACCCTGAAACAGGGACGCCACTGACGGAAATTTTCCAGCTACATAAGGTAGGATATGAAACATGGTGCCCTCGGTTAACAATGCCAGATCGTTAACCGAGAGATGACTTTTCCCAAAAAGTCATGTCGTTAACTGAAAACGACTTTAACCGAAGGCTTCATTAACCGAGGGTTTACTGTACAGTAGTTCCATGTGAAGTGCTTCTCGGTGGTACAGTTCAAAGGACCTGCCTTAAGAAGGCTTTCTTTCCTCACTTCCACATCTTATTTTACTTGAGGTAGAGTTTGTGAACCTGTTTAAAAATAAATAAATAAACTGAGCTGTCCACCTGTTGGGCAGCTGTCAAAAAAAGAGAGCTGTTTTGAGAGAGGAGAGGATTTGCAGAAAGCAGTGAGTGATTGTGCTTCTGTGTGTGTAAGAGAGATTGTGATCCTCAGCCTTCCTCAAGAGGCAAGGAGAAAGTTGCTATGCTAAAGCACTGCTTTGATTGTGTGTGTGTGTGTGTGTGTGTGTGTGTGTGCGTGTGTGCATGTGTGTGCGTGTGTGTCTGTTCTTGCTTGCTCTTCCTGCATCAAAGTGATTGCAAACTTTGAACCAAAATGAAAAGATTCAATTTTTTAAAAGTAGTAGGATCTCTAGGTAAAGGTAAAGGTCACCCTTGCTCGAAAGCCAGTCATATCCTACTCTAGGGATTGGTGCTCATCTCTATTTACAGCCAAAGAGCCAGTGCTGCCTGCATTTCCAGTCATTTCCATGGACATGTGGCAGACATGCCTAGACACTGGAGTGCATGAAATGGTGTTTACCTTCCCACCAAAGTGGTCCCTATTTATCTACTTGCAATTTCTTGCTTTCGAATGACTATGTTGGTGTTGTGTTCTGATGGTCTTATTGTACACATGGATTACAATGTATCTGAAACAATGTAACCTTCAGCTGTATCATATAAACCCTGTAATAGGACGCGAGCTAATGACCACCAGCTGGCAGCAGCGAGCTTCCAAGCTCTCTTGGTCCGAACTCATCAAAGGCAACAGCGCGGGAAGTTTTCCCGCCACCACCTACACCTGGACAAGAAGGGCGTGACCTGCAATGACGTCACGCAGACAGTAGCCAATGGGCTACCATGGCACCACGTTCAAATGTATTACTGCTGTATATAAAGAGCTATCGATCCGCCATTACCTCATGTTCCCTCTGTCCACGATGCAATAAACCTGAGTTAACCCAGCCCGAGGCTGTGTCCTGTGTCTTGGTTTGCATACACCAAATTGGCGACGAGGATGGGATGATGGATCCCCACGGAACAGCCAGGGCACAGAGCGGTTTCAACATCACCAAACCGCAAGACTGGGAGCTGCTTGAGATGGATTTCCAGGCGGCCCTGGTGGAACTCAGAGTCAAAGGAGAAGACGAGGAGAGGAAGAGGGCCATCCTCACCAGAATGCTCGGGATGGAAACCAAGCGGACGCTGGTGGGTAAGGCGAGCGACATCATGAAACTGCTGCGAGAGCGGTTCTGCCCCTCGAGGGCAATGTTTCCCGCTCGGAGCGCGTTTTGGAGGCGAGTCCAAGCGCCGGATGAGTCGGTTGAGGCATTCGTGGCCGCCATGAGGATAGCCGCCGCCCCCTGTAAATGGGGCGATATCCTGGAGATGGTCCTCAGGGACGGCGTGTTGTGTGGCCTGAAAGACAAGGAGGTACAGCGCAGCCTGATGAATAAGGAGCCGCCACCCACGCTGGCAGAGGTCATAGAGGCCGCGGAAGCCGCAGAGTCCACGAATGCTGGAGTGGACGAGATGCACCAGTGGCGTGAGTGGCGTCCTAGAGCCGGCAAGGCGGACAGTCGGTGCACGCGACTCGACGGGCCTCGAAGTCGTCTACGGAAGGCAGCGACGGCGAGGAGGTCCAGAAGGTCCGGAAGGGTGGTCGACGCTGCGAGGGTTGCGGAGCGGCCCACGAGCGCGCGAGATGCCCGTTCAGGAAGGCCGAGTGTTACACCTGCGGCCGTCGGGGGCACATCGCCAAGGCATGCAGAAAACGGAAAGAGGGCCGGAGGCAGTCACAAGACCGCGCGGCCAGACCGGACCGTCCAGCGAGGCCCAAAGATGGCGCCCAGACCACGAGGAAGCAGGACGGCGTGGGCCGCGTCTCGGACGACAGTGAGGACGATGCCCCAGTGTTCAGCGTGTCCGCGGGACAGTCCCATTACTTCGTTGAGGTATTAGTACAAGGGGCCCCTATTAAGATGGAAATTGACTCGGGGTCCTCCTATTCCATAATTCCCCAGAAAGAGTTCCTGAAAATCGACCCCCACGTGCGGCCCAAGCTTAAAGCGTTGAGGTCCACGCTACGGGACGTACAGGGAAACAGCATTCCGGTGTTGGGGGTCGGGAAATTTCGGGTCAATTTTAAGAGACATTCTGCGGAACTGCCCCTAGTTGTCCTCAAGGGGGGAAGCTGTAGCCTCCTAGGGACACAGTGGTTTCAGCCTTTAGGTTTGTTCATAGGGGGGGTGCATAACGTGGGGGGGGACCCAATACAAGCAGTTTGCGATGCGCATCCCGCCGTTTTTAAGAAAGGACTCGGAAAGTTCAAGGGACCCCCTGTAGCTTTCGACATAGACCCGGAGGTCCGCCCGATAAGACTCAAACCGCGCAGGGTGCCGTTCGCACTCAAGGACAAGATAGAGGCGGAACTGGACAAACTGGTGGGCCAGGGGATTCTTATTCCTGTTGATTCCGCGGAGTGGGAAACTCCAATTGTAACGGCTCTAAAGGCTAACGGGGAGGTGCGCATTTGCGCTGATTATAAGTGTACAATTAACAAGGCGATCCGCCCTAATGCATACCCGGTGCCAGTGATCAGCCACCTTTTGGCCAGGCTGAATGGGGGAAAGTGTTTCGCTAAACTCGATTTGGCACAAGCCTATCAGCAACTTCCTGTGACCCCCGCCACGGCCGCGGCACAAACGATAGTTACACATAAGGGAGCGTTCCAGGTGTCGCGGTTACAGTTCGGCGTGAACTCGGCACCCGGCCTTTTTCAATCGCTTGTGGAACGCCTCCTAAAGGGCCTGGAGGGGGTGTTGCCTTATTTTGATGACGTGTTGATAACAGGGGGGAGTGAGGCTGAACTGGCAAAAAGGTTGGACAAAGTACTGACCGTGTTCGAGAAAGCGGGGCTGAGATTGAGGAAGGACAAATGTGTTTTTTTCGAAACCGAGGTCGAGTTTTTAGGGTTCCGGATCACACCCGAGGGGATTAAGCCGTCTAAATCCAAAGTAGCAGCCATTAAAAAGGCCCCTCGCCCCACATCCAAAACCGAGCTACAGTCTTTCCTGGGGCTCCTCAATTTTTACCATACATTCCTCCCGCGGAAGGCGTCCGTGGCCGAACCGCTCCATCGGTTACTTAAAAAGGAGGAGCCATGGATGTGGGGTGACGAGCACGAGAGGGCGTTCAAGGAGCTAAAGCAACTCCTAACATCTGAGGCAATCCTGACGCACTTCGACCCCAAACGGCCAGTGGTCCTTGTCTGTGATGCATCCCCGGTGGGGGTGGGGGCGGTGCTTTGCCACGTGTTGGAGGACGGAAGGGAGGCCCCGGTAGCCTTTTACTCAAGGTCCCTGTCCCAAGCGGAGCGAAATTACGCACAAACCGACAGGGAGGCGTTAGCGATAGTAGCGGGAACCAAAAAATTTCACGATTTTTTGTATGGCCGCCCGTTCAAAATCGTGACCGATCACAAGCCACTGTTAGGGATTTTCACGGCGAGCAAGCCCACGCCGCAGATCCTGTCCCCGAGAATGCTGCGATGGGCTATTTTCTTCAACGCATACCAACATGAGTTGGAGTACCGGCCCGGAAAGGAGATCAGCCATGCTGATGCACTTTCGAGGTCCCCTTTGCCCTTGTCGGATGACCAGAAGGCGAGAGTTGAAAGAGACCGCCAGGTGTTGCTAATTGAGGTTTTAGACGCACCCCCAATAGTACCAGCCGACATTGCTAGGGCGACAGGCAAGGACAGAACGCTGGAGAAAGTTAGCTCATGGGTACAGAAGGGGTGGCCGGCATCGTCCCCGAGTACAGAGTTCGACCCATTCTTTCGGAAAAAGCTAGAGTTGTCCCTAGAAAGGGGGTGCCTTTTGTGGGGCCAGCGGGTGGTGGTCCCTACGCCCCTGCGGACGAGGGTGCTCGAACTGCTGCACGTCAGCCACCCGGGCATAGTTCGCTCTAAGGCGCTGGCCCGGAGTTACTTCTGGTGGCCACAGCTAGACGCGGACATTGAGCACATGGTCGGCACTTGCGAGGCATGCCAGGGATCCCGACCTGAGGCGGCCCGTCTTCCGCATAGGGAATGGGACACAGCACGGGGGCCATGGTCCAGAGTGCACGTAGATTTCGCTGGCCCATTCCGAGGAACCATGTTTCTCCTGGTGGTGGATGCGTTCTCCAAGTGGCTGGAGGTTATCCCAGTAAAGAGCACGTCCTCCGCCACGACAATTAGCCGGCTAAGGAGAGTCTTTTCCACGTTCGGTTTACCCGACACTTTAGTCAGCGATAACGCTAGTTGTTTCACCTCCGCTGAGTTCGGAGCATTCATGGAGGCAAACGCCATTCGGCATGTCACATCCGCACCGTTTCACCCGGCCACGAATGGCCAAGTGGAACGGCTAGTGCGTACAACAAAGGACGCGCTGCGGCGCATGGGCCCGGGGGACCTGAATCACCAAGTATGCCAGTTCCTCTTAGCGTATAGGGTAACCCCCTTAGCGTCAGGCTACTCGCCGGCAGAGCTCTTGATGCGGCGAAAGCTGACCACGATCCTGTCCAGGCTAGACCCGACGAGAGTCGAGGATAAAGGGAAAAACATAGGGTTGGCAGTCTCGAAAGGTTTCGCCGCCGGTGACCCTGTTCACTGCAGGAACTATTCCAGCGCGGGGCCAGCCTGGGTGCCAGGGACGGTTGTAGAACAGACGGGGCCAGTGTCGTACCGGGTCGAGACTACCACCGACCTCCTCTGGAGGAGGCACGCTGACCAACTGAGGCACCGAGTGAGTGGGCCAGTTAGTGGGGCTCAACAACAGGATTCAGCGTTAGGGTTCTCCCCCACCCGCTTAACCCAAGGGGGAGACAGCAGTGGACAACAGTCCCAAGCAAGGGGGGAAGGCAGAAGCAGCGGCCCCGACTCATTCCTTTTTGATACGCCAGTCCTATCAGGGGCCGGGGAAGGGGGAGAGGAGTGCGTGCCCGCTGCCCCCGATTGTGATTTTGATTTTGATTTTGCGAGCCGGGGGGGTTTTCAGGAGTGTTCCCCCACCCATCCAAGCGAGAAGAGGGGTTTTTCGTTAGCCCCCAGTGCCCCCGGTTCCTCCCTAAGAAAGAGCACACCTCCCAACAACGCCGCGGAGCCGCGGCAAGTCACTAACGAGTCTCCCTCTCCAATTACAGGACAGGAAACCAGGGGACAAAGAGAAGGTAGCAAACCCGGGGAGAGGCAGCCCGCATCGAGACCCCAGCGTGTTCGAAATAAGCCATCTTGGCTGAGAGACTTTGTCTCCTAAGGGGGGGGAGTGTGTTTAAGTGTGGGCTCGAGACTTTGGAGTGTGTTTAAGTGTGGGCTCGAGACTTTGTCTCGTCCTAGGGGGGAGGGGTGTTGTGTTCTGATGGTCTTATTGTACACATGGATTACAATGTATCTGAAACAATGTAACCTTCAGCTGTATCATATAAACCCTGTAATAGGACGCGAGCTAATGACCACCAGCTGGCAGCAGCGAGCGTCCAAGCTCTCTTGGTCCGAACTCATCAAAGGCAACAGCGCGGGAAGTTTTCCCGCCACCACCTACACCTGGACAAGAAGGGCGTGACCTGCAATGACGTCACGCAGACAGTAACCAATGGGCTACCATGGCACCACGTTCAAATGTATTACTGCTGTATATAAAGAGCTATCGATCCGCCATTACCTCATGTTCCCTCTGTCCACGATGCAATAAACCTGAGTTAACCCAGCCCGAGGCTGTGTCCTGTGTCTTGGTTTGCATACACCAAAGTTGGCAGGAGCTAGGACAGAGATGGTAGCTCACTCAGTCATGTAGCACTTTGGTGTCAAACTGCTGACCTGCTGACCTTTCAGTTGTCAAGTTCAGCGTCTTAACCAAAGTCACTTTTTTGTGTTCTCTAGCCATGAAGAAATAAAGTTGCTGTTTGCCTGCTCTCAATTAGAAGGGATAATTTTCCTCCTTTTAACTAAAATACAAATGAAAACACACAAGAATAAACAAACAAAAGAGAGGTAGTTTATTTTGTGGTTATTTTGAGGAGTATGCAGTGTTGGTTGCTTATTGCTAAAGGGTGAAATAAAAAATAACATCCTATTTTATTAAAAAAATTCCACATCTAAACCCTATAGTCTCTTAAATCAAGAGTTGCCAACCTCTTTAAGTTGGGGGCCGGGTCACGCTCCCTCAGACAGTTGAGGAGGCCCTCCCCCTCGCCCCCACACCATTTACAGCAGCTGCAAATGTCTGTGGCTGATTCCGGGAGCAGCAGAGCTGGGGGCTGGAGCAAGGACGGTGGCCAGATTATTTGGTGCCATGTGCCGGATCCGGCCTGTGGGCTGTAGGTTGCCTAACCCTGTCTTAAATCATTCACTACACTCATAATCAACAGTGTTTATTTTTTCCTTCTTTTCATATGATGGCAAAGTAAAAGAAAAGCCTCCCTAGATGATTTTAAAACACGCACACTCGAGGAATAGAAAAACTGCACACTAGGATTAGATGACTGGCTGGTCACTCAGGTTACAACTTCTCACTATTTTCTGATTTTCTCAATGTTTGCAGCTTGGCATGAATTTTTTAAATGAAGTGTGTGTGTTCTGGTTAGAAAAATTAAACAGGTTTCAGTAAAAATACTTATACTGAAACAGTAGGAAAGAAACCCTACTTTGCCTAAGTCCTCACCCTCAAGTTCTATACCAGGGGTGCCCAAACTTTTTGAGCAACAGGCTTGTCAGGTGGTTCAGCAGGCCAGTCACGTGATTCCTCCCACTGAAAGCAGAAGTAAAACATGTCTACGCATGTGCAAAACACTGCCATAAATGCTCCTGCAGCTGTTGTAAAGGCATTTACGACAGCCACAGGTGATTTACAGTAGCATTTTATGCATGCACAGGCACATTTAACTTCCACTACCAGGATCAGCACAGGCCAGATTATCAGGTGCCACAGGCCAGATCTGGCCCACGGGCCATAGTTTGGACATCCCCAATCTATACCATCCTCACCTGGGGAGTTCTGAAAAGTATGAAACTAATTTTACTTGTAACTTTATAGTTTTAGTATATGAGAGTCAAGACACAAGGCACAGCCAAAGGCTGGGTTAACTCAGGTTTATTGCATGGTGGACAGAGGGAACATGAGGTAATGGCGGACGAACAGCTCTATATATATGGTAGTAACGTATTTTGAATGTGGCTCCACGGTAGCCCGTTGGCTACTGGTCCGCGTGACGTCATGGCTGGTCACGCCCTTCTTGTCCAGGTGTAGGTAGCGGCGGGAAACTTCCCGCGCTGCGGTCTTTGATGGGTTTGAACCAAGAGAGCTTGGACGCTCGCTGCTGCCAGCTGGTGGTCATTAGCTCGCGTCCTATTACAGGGTTTATGTGATACAGCTGAAGGTTACATTGTTACTCATAGGCAAGGTTACATTGGTTTAGATACATTGATATCACATGTAGAAGGTTACACTATTAGAACACAACACTCCTCCCCCCTAGGATGAGACGAAGTCTCTCAGCCAAGGTGGCTTATTTCGAACACGCTGGGGTCTCGGCGCGGGCTGCCCTGCCCTGGCTTCGCTCCCTCCTCCTTGCTCCCTGGCTGCCTGCCCTGTAACGGGAGAGGATGACTTGTTAGTGGTTTGCCGCGGCTCTGCGGCTTTGTTGGAAGGTGTGTGCTTTGTTAGGGAAGAACCGGGGGCACTGGGGGCTAACGAAAAACCCCTCTTCTCGCTTGGATGGGTGGGGGAACACTCCAAACCCCCCCCCCCCGGCTAGCAAAATCAAAATCAAAGTCGGCTTCGGGGGAAGCGGCAGCGGCGGCCGCACACTCCTTTTCCCTCCCCCCGGGCTCGGATAGAACTGGGGTATCAAAAGGATATGAGTCGGGCTCACTGCTTTCCCTCCTGGCTTCGGACTGGTGTCCCTCTCTGTCTCCCCCTTGGGCTAAACGGGTGGGGGAGAACCCTACCGCTGAATCCTGTCGCTGAGCCCCACTGATCGGCCCCTCACTCACACGGTGCCTCAGTTGGTCAGAGTGCCTCCTCCAGAGGAGGCCGGTGCTAGTTTCCACCCGATATGACACTGGCCCCGTCTGTTCTATTATCGTCCCTGGCACCCAGGCTGGGCCTGCGTTGGCATAGTTCCTGCAGTGTACAGGATCGCCTACGCCGAAACCTTTCGAGACCGCTAAACCTATGTTCTTCCCCTTGTCCTCGACCCTCGACGGGTCCAACCTGGACAAAAGTGTCGTCAGTTTCCTCCGCATCAGCAGCTCAGCCGGCGAGTATCCGGACGCTAAGGGGGTCACTCTGTACGCTAATAGGAATTGACAAACTTGGTGATTTAGATCTCCCGAGCCCATGCGCCGCAGCGCATCCTTTGTGGTGCGCACCAACCGTTCCACTTGGCCATTCGTGGCCGGGTGGAACGGCGCGGATGTGACATGCCGAATTGCATTTGCCTCCATGAATGCTGCGAACTCAGCGGACGTGAAGCAACTGGCGTTATCGCTGACCAAAGTGTCGGGTAAACCGAACGTGGAAAAGACCCTCCTTAGCTGGCGAATGGTAGTGGCGGAGGATGTGCCCTTTACCGGAATGACCTCCAGCCACTTTGAGTATGCATCCACCACCAGGAGAAACATGGTTCCTCGGAACGGGCCAGCAAAATCTACGTGTACCCTGGACCACGGTCCCCTTGCTGCGTCCCATTCCCTATGCGGGAGGCGGGCCACCTCCGGCCGGGAGCACTGACATGCCTCACAAGTGCCAACCATATGCTCTATGTCGGCGTCCAGCTGGGGCCACCAGAAGTAACTCCGGGCCAACGCCTTGGAACGGACGATTCCCGGGTGGCTGACGTGCAACAGCTTAAGCACCTTCGGCCGCAGGGACGTAGGAACCACCACCCGTTGGCCCCACAAAAGGCACCCCCTCTCTAAAGACAACTCTACTCGCTTTCGGAAAAATGGGTCAAATTCCGCGCCTGGGGATGACGCCGGCCACCCCTTCTGCACCCACGAGCATACTTTCTCTAGTGTTCTATCCTTTCCGGTCGCCCTGGCAACGTCGGCCGGTACTATCGGGGGTGACTCCAAAACCTCTATTAATAATACCTGGCGGTCCCTTCTTACCCCTGCCTTCTGGTCGTCCGACAAGGGTAACGGCGACCGTGAGAGTGCGTCTGCATGGCTGATTTCCTTCCCTGGCCGGTATTCTAACTCATGTTGATATGCGTTAAGAAAAATAGCCCACCGCAGCATCCTCGGGGACAGGATCTGTGGCGTGAGCTTATTTGCAGTATATATTCCTAACAGGGGCTTGTGATCAGTAACGACCTTGAACGGCCGACCATACAGAAAATCGTGAAATTTCTTGGTTCCCGCTACTATCGCTAGTGCCTCCCTATCGGTCTGTGCGTAATTCCGCTCTGCTTGGGACAGGGACCTTGAATAAAACGCTATCGGGGCCTCCCTTCCGTCGTTTAACACGTGGCAAAGCACCGCCCCCACCCCCACCGGGGATGCATCGCAGACTAAAACTATGGGCCGTTTGGGGTCGAAATGAGTCAGGATTGCCTCGGATGTGAGGAGTTGCTTTAACTCTGAGAACGCTCTTTCTTGCTCGTCACCCCACAGCCATTTTTCCTCTTTTTTAAGTAACCGATGGAGCGGCTCGGCAACAGACGCCTTCCGTGGAAGGAAGGTATGGTAGAAATTGAGAAGCCCCAGAAACGACTGTAGCTCGGTTTTGGAAGTGGGGCGAGGGGCTTTCTTAATGGCGGCTACCTTAGATTTGGACGGCCTAATTCCCTCAGGTGTGACACGGAACCCTAAAAACTCAACCTCTGTTTCGAAAAATACACATTTGTCTTTTCTCAGTCGCAGCCCCGCTTTTTCGAACACGGTCAGGACCTTATCCAATCTGCGAGCCAGCTCGGCCTTACTCCCCCCCGTTATCAACACGTCATCAAAATATGGCAACACCCCCTCCAGCCCCTTCAGGAGGCGTTCCACTAGCGACTGGAAAATGCCAGGTGCCGAGTTCACGCCGAACTGTAACCTCGACACCTGGAACGCCCCCTTATGTGTGACTATTGTTTGTGCCGCCGCTGTGGCGGGGGTTACCGGGAGTTGCTGGTAGGCCTGAGCTAAATCGAGTTTAGCGAAACACTTTCCCCCATTTAGCCTGGCCAGAAGGTGGCTGACCACTGGCACCGGGTATGCATTAGGGCGGATTGCCTTATTAATGGTACACTTATAATCAGCGCAAATGCGCACCTCCCCGTTAGCCTTCAGTGCTGTTACAATTGGAGTCTCCCACTCCGCGGAATCCACAGGAACAAGAATCCCTTGACCCACCAGTTTGTCCAGTTCCGCCTCTATTTTGTCCTTTAGCGCGAACGGTACCCTGCGCGGTTTAAGTCTTATCGGGCGGACCTCCGGGTCTAAGTCGAAGGCTACAGGGGGTCCCTTGAACTTTCCCAGTCCACTTTTAAAAACAGCGGGGTGTGCGTCACACACCGCTTGTATTGGGTCCTCGCCTACGGCATGCACCCCCCCTATGAACAGACCTAAGGGCTGAAACCACTGGGTTCCGAGGAGGCTACAACTCCCCCCTTTTAGCACCACTAGGGGAAGTTCCGCAGAATGTCTCTTAAACCGAACCCGGAATGTCCCGACCCCCAACACTGGAATGCTGTTCCCCTGTACGTCCCGTAGTGTGGCCCTCAACGCCTTAAGTTTGGGCCGCACGTGGGGGTCGATTTTCAAGAACTCTCTCTGGGGAATTATAGAATAGGAGGACCCCGAGTCAACTTCCATCCTAATGGGGGTCCCTTGTACTAGTACCTCAACAAAGTAATGGGGCTGTCCCGCAGACACGCTGAACACAGGAGCGTCGCCCTCGCTGTCGTCCGAGATGCGGCCCACGCCGTCCTGCTTCCTCGTGGCCCGGGCGCCATCTTTGGACCTCGCTGGACGGTCCGGTCTGGCTGAACGGTCTTGCGACTGTCTCCGGCCCTCTTTCCATTTCCTGCACGCCTTGGCGATGTGCCCCCGACGTCCACAGTTGAAACACTCGGCTTTTCTGAATGGGCACTTCACGCGCTCATGGGCCGCTCCGCAACCATCGCAGCGGCGCCCGCCTCTCCGGACCTTCTGGACCTCCTCGCCATCGCTGCTTTCTGAAGACGATTTCGAGGTCGGTCGGGTTGCATGCACCGACTAACCGGACTTCCCGTGCAACGAGTTTTCCGCTTTGCCGGCCCTCGGACGCCACTCACGCCACTTGTGCATCTCATCTACTCCAGCATTCGTGGATTCCGCGGCTTCCGCGGCCTCTACAACCTCTTCCAGTGTGGGTGGTGGCTCCTTGTTCATCAGGCTGCGCTGTACTTCCTTGTCCTTCAGGCCACACAGCACTCCGTCCCTGAGGGCCATCTCTAGGAAGTGGTCCCATCTGCAGGGGGCGGCGGCTACCCTCATAGCCGTTACGAAGGCTTCTACCGACTCGTCCAGCGCTTGAACTCGCCTCCAAAACGCGCTCCGAGCGGGAAACATTGCCCTCGAGGGTCGGAAACGCTCACGCAGCAGTCTCATGATGTCACCGGCTTTGAAATCGCTCATCTTCTTCGGTGCAAGAATGCCCACCAGCGTCCGCTTGGTTTCCATCCCAAGCATGCGGGTGAGGATGGCCCTCTTCCTTTCCTCGTCGTCTTCTTTGACTTTGAGTTCCACCAGTGCCGCCTGGAAGTCCATCTCAAAAAGCTCCCAGTCTTGCGGTTTGGTGATGTTGAACCCGCTCTGTGTCCTGGCTCCATGGGGATCCATCATCCCATCCTCGTCGCCAATTTAGTATATGAGAGTCAAGACACAAGGCACAGCCAAAGGCTGGGTTAACTCAGGTTTATTGCATGGTGGACAGAGGGAACATGAGGTAATGGCGGACGAACAGCTCTATATATATGGTAGTAACGTATTTTGAATGTGGCTCCACGGTAGCCCGTTGGCTACTGGTCCGCGTGACGTCATGGCTGGTCACGCCCTTCTTGTCCAGGTGTAGGTAGCGGCGGGAAACTTCCCGCACTGCGGTCTTTGATGGGTTTGAACCAAGAGAGCTTGGACGCTCGCTGCTGCCAGCTGGTGGTCATTAGCTCGCGTCCTATTACAGGGTTTATGTGATACAGCTGAAGGTTACATTGTTACTCATAGGCAAGGTTACATTGGTTTAGATACATTGATATCACATGTAGAAGGTTACACTATTAGAACACAACAATAGTGACCTGATTTTTAAAAATTGTCCAGTTGTCATCTGTATTCCAAAATTAGTTTTTAGTTGCTTAGGTAGTCTTTTGTACCACAATCTGTTTAAAAAGCTGTTTGTTGACTGTTCAACAGGAAGGAAATATGAAGGTTGGAATCAAGACTAAAAGATTCAATCTTCAAGGAAGACTTAACAGACATACTCTAAAATATTTATTTTTCTCTGCCCTTGCCAAAGCTGTAGTGCGCTAATGTTTGTTTCTTGAGTGCAATAAAAATCTGAGCTATCTAAGTTGGCATCAAAGCCAAACTCAGAAACTCAAAATATTAGTTCACTTAGAATCAGAACAAAGGGGCAGATGAAAGACAAAAGGTTGCAACTACAGACAAAATAAGCCTTTTGAGCCTAGCATTCCCAAGGGTCTCAATCCCCCCCCCAACCTATCCCTGTTGGAAGTACGAGCCACTGCTTAAGAATGCAGTTTTATTTACCAAATCAGATCATTGGACGATTGTTATGTCCGGCCCTTGCAAGCAATAGTCCAAACAACAATGAACAAAACAGCGACATGTCTTTATTTAACAGTCTATTCAAGATGAGCTTACAAGGCATTCCAGACACAGAGATGGCTATACAGTCCCGTGGAATCAGTCCCTCCGGAGTGCGCCAAGGAAGGAGGCAATACCTAGCTACATTAGGATTGTAGCATAATGGAGGAGACCCAGGCTAGCACGTTGCTGGCTACCTGTACGGAGAGGGAAGTATAGATCCGGTCCAGCCCCACCCTTGTTTACCCATGGGGTTTATATAGTGTCTCCCCGGTGGTGGCTTGTAGGAATCGGGGCCGCTAGGACGGCCGTTGGGTCCCGGAGGAGACTGATCAAGTAACGATACGAGGCAATATGGAGCGAGATCAGATCAGTGGTTTATTGAGGGAAAAGCATCATCATATATAGATCAGAAGGCAATGCAGGAAAGAATCGTCATCTGACAGAAAATCACATCACCCATTTACTTGGGTTAATCTCTCTTGGGGAAGTTAATTAACTCGGGCAAACACTGACAGGGGAAAACCATTGTTCGAGGCTTACGCCAGGGTAAATATGGCTTCTATTTGCACCAAAGATTGGGCTGATCTGTGAGTCAGTAATTGCTTAATGGGTAACGGAGGTTAGCGATCTGCTCTCTCAGCAGAACCGCCGGTCAGGTCAGGTGTGGGTGAATAAACCCTTATGATTTATACTATTAATTCGCTCCCCCAATTTCCGTACTGGCAAGGGCCAGTGACCAGGAACCTCCTTTGCCGGTGTAACCTCTGCCAGAGGCTAGTTATGCCAATTGGGCATGCGGAATCCGCAGTGGCTCCTTGATACAAAATAGCAACCTGCCAGACAACCGTAACTAACCAATCATAACAGGGAATATATGTATTTAACCTATGGAGAACAGGATCCAAAACTGCAGCCAATCACAGGACTTTGATTAGCATTATGTGCGTCCCCTGTGCAGGGGTTTTCGCACCACTTTCTGTTCCTAATTTGGATGCCAGGAAACCACCATTTTCCTCTTGCAAAGGCGCTGCCCACGCTACATGCAAATGTGCCTGAATACACAACAACGATCTTGTCTGGTATTGTTACCTCTGACTGGTAGTGGCTCTGTCAGATTTCAGGTAGGTTTCTTTTTTATCTGTATCTGGTCAAGGGGCTGCGGTGGCTCAGTGGTTAAGAAGTTTGCTTTGTTAACTGGATGACTGGCAAGTTGGCAGTTGAGGACCCATGTATTGCATGATGGAATGAGTGCCCATCTCTGTCCCAGTTCTTGGGGACATGAAAGGAGCCTCATTTGGGCATTCACTGAGTAGAGTTTCTCCAGCAAAAATCCTTTCAACTCAGAATAATTTCTGACAAGAAATTAATTAATACTGATATTATCTAGTAGTCTTCTACCAAAATACACTGATTCCGCTTAGTTTCTGAAATTACAATGGCTGGATGGTGATGTGATTGTGTCCTTCACCTTTATATAAATGATAAGAACTGCAGAAGGGCATTTGGCATTTAGCCACATCAGGTGGCTAAAAATCAAAAACTCTAAAGGGTACTGAGAAGCGAGAAAGAGAATGCTCAGCAAAGCTCTGATTTGTAGAAATGTGACTTATCTGTGTTTGTTTGTGCATGTATTTAAGGGGTAAAAAACCATAAAACAATAGCATCAACCCATATCAGTAAGGTGTGATGGAACATTGAACAGAACAAGAGAAATGCCAAATGCCCTTCTAGAGTGCTTATCATTTATATAAACTAAGTCACGACTGACTAGCTAGAATTTGTCTAGCAGTACTCCTGGAAGGTCAGAGTTCGATTCACGAGTACTGCATGACAGAGTGAGCACCCATCTCTGTCCCAGCTCCTGCCAACCTAGCAGTTTGAAAGCAAGAAATTGCAAGTACATAAATAGGGACCACTTTGGTGGGAAGGTAAACAGCGTTCCGTGCACTTCGTTGTTGAGGCATGCCTGCCACATGTCCACAGAAATGTCTGCAGATGCAGACAGCACTGGCTCTTTGGCTATAAACAGAGAGGAGCATTGAACCCTAGAGTCAGATACGACTGGTTTTTGAACAAGGGTGATCTTTAACTTTACCTTCTCCTGCTAAAACTGTTGTTAGCAAAATGTGGCCCTGGGATTTTGTTTAAACCTCCAGGCTGTTGCTGCTGCCCCTACCCCCCAAATAATTTTATCCAGAAAGAAGAGAGAAAGAAAATACCATTAAACAGAGACTGCTAGGTACAGAAAGGCAAGCAGACCTAGCCAGGGGACCTACCTTCCTGGCTCTACAGTCTTGGAGACACATTGTTGTCCTGGCCCAATACCTGTTCCAAGTCATAGGAGAGCATTCGTTAGCCCACTCCTAGACCCTCCCATCTGCATTTCTCGAGGGAAAGTTGCAAAGGACACCAATGCCCCTGTGACACTGGAGAAATCTATCATATCCGAGTATACAATTCACTATGATCACTGGAAAAATCAAAACTATAGAACACGTTCTCTGCATCTTCCCTTTTTATAGAGACATCTGGAACAAGTTCATATCTCCGCTGCTCTGCAAGTATCCTGGCCGGCCAAACATCACATACACCCACTGGCTAATAATAATTTCATATCAGAAATTCTGGGTTGAAAGGATTTTTGCAGAAGAAACTCCACTCAGGGAACGCCCAAATGAGCCTCCTTTCATGGCTCCAAGAGCTGGGACAGAGATGGGCACTCATTCCATCATGTAGTACTCAGGCCTTGAACTGGCAACTTGCCAGCCTTCCAGCTAACAAGGCGAGCTTCTTAACCACTGGCTGCTATCTGATGAAAGCCCCACCTTCACCCACAACATGGCCAGGCTCTGCGCCACAGCATGGAGGATCAGAAGAACAGTCCTGGCACGTCCTTCAGCCAAATAAACTACAGTACTAGCAATACATCACAGGCTTAGTTGTAACATTATTAATCTTATGTACTAATTTTACTATTCCTTAATTCTTAGCAGAAACACTCCTTTGTAAAATGTATTTTAAGTACTCTCATTTTAACCTCTATTGTTTTTGCTGTACAATGCTGGTCTTGGACCATAAGACAGGCAGGCAGGCAGGCAGGCAGGCAGGCAGGCAGGCAGGCAGGCAGGCAGGCAGGCAGGCAGGCAGGCAGGCAGGCAGGCAGGCAGGCAGGCAGGCAGGCAGGCAGGCAGGCAGGCAGGCAGGCAGGCAGACAGATAGATAGATAGATAGATAGATAGATAGATAGATAGATAGATAGATAGATAGATAGATAGATAGATAGATAGATAGATAGATAGATAGATAGATAGATAGATAGATAGATAGATAGATAGATAGATAGATAGATAGATAGATAGATAGATAGATAGATAGATACAATGATGGGCATCAGCAGGTTCGCACCAGTTTTCCAGAACCGGTAGCAGAAATTCTGGCTGGCCCCACCCATCCATGTTTTGAAATAAAGTAGTCCTAATTCAGGTGCAACACAGGGCTATCCCCCTGGCAACACCCACCATGCCACGGCCACAGTGTGGTATCAAAAAAAAATTGAGCCCACGCCCACCACTGGTTAGATAGATGGATAGATAGATAGATAGAAGAAAAAAAGAGAGAGAGGCAATTGTTCATGGAAGCCTCCAAAACAGTGATTTACCTTTCAACAGGCAAGGACTTTACAATTTAAAATATTACCAGGTTTTAAAATTGGAAGTGTACTTTCAGCTACTTCCAGATTTCTCCTCCCACATCTATAAGCAAATTGCATCCCCACTGGAGGATGCTGTTGGCAGAAAATTGGCCTTTAACCTAACACAGTTTCCCATCTCTGAACTAGAAGGTAAAAACACTTTCCTGTCATTGATCCAATTGGAAACACCAGTGAGTGAGCACCACTAATATCAGAGCAAAATCGAACCATTCACGGAATAAGCGGGAGGTGATATCAGGCACACATGAGCCACAAACAAGCAGAACATTGAAAAACAAAAGGAGAGTTTCTCTCCCTCCAAAACAATCCAAGATTGAATGTGAGTAGTGGTCTCTAGCAGTTATTTAACGTAAGGCCTGCTTGTAAAAGCTACTTGCCTGGAGGAAGGAATAATTTCAAGACATCCTGAAGAAGATAATTCCGGTTAGAGAATGAAGATTTACTGCAAAATTTTATTTTAACACAACTTTTTAGAGTGCTATCTGAAGCCTACGGTGATGATTGAAGACCAGCTGAGCTGACACTAGGCTAGGTGGAGCTGTGCTGAATCTAGGCTAGAAAGACTAGAAATTACTCATGACTGCTCTTTGGCTGTAAACAGAGATGAGCACTGAACCCTAGAGCGAGATACTACTGGCTTTCGAGCAAGGGTGACCTTTACGTTTACCTTACTCTGCAGCCAAAACTCTGCTTATTACCTGAGTTCTATTCTGGTAGGTTCAAAGTTAACTCAGCTTGTTTATTAGGGGCAAAATGCTAATTACCCAATGAACTGCCCAGAGAGTGCTCTAAGTGCTATGGTGTGGTATTTATGTGTGATTGCTACTCTCAACTTGACTATTTTTTTACTGTCAGTGCCACTGTAAATTGGAGGTTGTAATTCACATCTAGTATCTTCCAGTGCCTTCTCAATCTTTTTGTTTGTTGGTTTCTGCCACTGATTGTTCTTAACCAGCATAGTGGTTACATTGGTTGATCTTTCTATCAGTAGATCTCTAGGATCAGCCAGCATGAAGAAGCTATGCCCATTCCAAAACCTCTACAGCCGGTATGTCTTAGATTAGGATTGTACTGTTAAGAGTATCAAAAAGAAAACTGTGTTGAAAATTTGTTAAGAAGGCTTGTAACTGATAGGTGCCCTGTGCATTTTACTAAAAACAAACCTCCCCCCCCCTTATCTAGTCCTTTCAAAAGCCTGACAGAGCTAGTGAAACAATTTTTCTTCTTCTTTTGAGACCTAATGAAACTCTGGACTGCCAACATGAAGCCACTTTCTTGGCTTTGTTGTTGGCCAAACTTAAGGCCTCATTGGTGCATGTTTTTGGCAGTAAACAGCAGAACAGTATATGAGCCGGATTCTGTCTCTATCCACATTCATACTTTGTGTTGTTGTCTGCCAGCCGCCCCCATTTGAGCATGTTAGTCTTACATTTAGGGACTCCAACCCTCAGCCTATTCAGGGTCCTCACAGTGATGTAGGGGAGTGTTGTGTCCTAAAGCCTGTGCCTTTAAGCAATGTACCTATCCATGTGTATCCAATGTAACCTCTTCTATGTGTAACAATGTAACCTCCAGCTGAATCACTGTAACCTTAATAGGACGCGAGCTAGTGACCACTAGATGGCAATAGCGAGCGTCCAAGCTCATTGGTCCAAGACTCACCTAGAACAACAGCGCGGGAAGATTCCCGCCACTACCTTCACCTGGACAAGAAGGGCGTGACCTGCAATGACGTCACGCAGCCTGTAGCCAATAGGCTATCAAGGAGCCACATTCAAATGTATAGCCACTGTATATATTGAGCTGTTCGTCCGCCATTACCTCATGTTCCCTCTGACCAGCATGTAATAAAGTTGTGTTAAGCCAGCTCTTCGGCTGTCCTCGTGTCTTTGGTCCCATACACCAAATTGGCGACGAAGGTGGGATCATGGCTGCCCACGGGACCAAGACATACGCCGGTTTCGACATCAAGAAACCGCAAGATTGGGAACTCTTCGAAATGGACTTCCAAGGTGCGCTGGTGGAGTTCGAGGTGACGGACGAGGCAAAGAAGAGAGCCATCCTCACCAGAATGCTCGGGCACAACGGAAAGAGAGTACTGATTGACCTCATCGCACCCAGAAAGGCGGCCGAATTCAAGGCAAAAGAGCTCCTGACGGTGCTGAGAGACCATTTCCGGCCCTCGGTAGCAATGTTTCCCGCTCGGAGCGCGTTTTGGAGGCGAGTCCAAGCGCCTGATGAGTCGGTCGCCGCTTTCGTAGCGGCCTTGCGCCTGGCTGCCGGCCCGTGCAAATGGGAAAATTTGGAAGTCACCCTCAGGGACTGCGTGCTATGCGGCCTGAAGGACGCCGAGATTCAGCGCACGCTAATGAATCAGGAGCCGCCCCCCACGTTGCAGGAGGTCCTGAAAGCGGCACAGGCCGCAGAAGCCACGAAGGCAGGGGTGCAAGAGCTCCAGGACTGGCGGCCGAAGGCCGACAAAGCAGAGAGTTCGGTGCGCGCAGCCCGGCGAACTTCGAAATCGTCCGCCGAAAGCAGCGACGACGAGGACGTCCGGAAGGTCCGACAGGAGGGCCGGCATTGCGACGGCTGCGGGGCGGCTCACGACCATGCCAGGTGCCCATTCAGAAAGGCCGAGTGCCACAACTGCGGGCGACGCAGGCACATAGCCAAAGTCTGCAGACAACGGCGAAAGGACTGGAGGAGCTCGCCCGACCGCCCAGCGAGGGACCGGAGGAGCTCGCCCGACCGCTCAACGAGGCCAGACCGCTCGACGAGACCGAAGGATGGTGCCCGGCCCACGAGGAAGCAGGACGGCGTGGGCCGCATCTCCGACGACAGCGGCGACGACGCCCCGGTTTTCAGCGTGTCCTTGGGACACCCCTGTTACTTTGTTGAGGTACTGGTGCAAGGGGCCCCTGTTAGGATGGAGATTGACTCTGGCTCCTCCTACTCCATTATTTCCCAGAGGGAGTTTTTGAGAATTGCCCCCCGAGCACGGCCCAAGCTCAAAGCGTTAAGGTCCACGCTTCGGGACGTGCAAGGAAACAGTATCCCGGTGTTGGGGGTTGGGAATTTCCAGGTTCAGTACAAGCGGCACGCCGCGGAACTCCCCCTAGTCGTTCTTAAGGGAGGCAATTGCAGCCTCCTCGGGACTCAATGGTTTCAGCCCCTGGGTTTGTTCATTGGGGGGGTGCACGCCGTTGGGTCTGACCCGATACAGGAGGTGTGCGACGCGCACCCCGAGGTCTTCAAGAAGGGACTTGGGAAATTCAATGGACCCCCAGTAACGTTCGACCTGGACCCGGAGGTCCGCCCAATCAGACTCAAACCGCGCAGGGTGCCTTTTGCACTCAAGGACAAAATAGAGGCGGAACTGGACAAATTAGTGGGCCAGGGGATTCTTGTTCCTGTTGATTCCGCGGAGTGGGAAACTCCAATTGTCACAGCATTTAAGGCCAATGGGGAGGTTTGCATTTGCGCCGATTATAAGTGCACCATTAATAAGGCAATCCGCCCTAATGCATACCCGGTGCCGGTGGTCAGCCATTTGCTAGCCAGGTTACATGGGGGAAAGTGTTTCGCCAAGCTCGACCTGGCTCAGGCCTATCAGCAACTCATGGTAACCCCTGCCGCAGCTGCTGCACAGACAATAATCACGCATAAGGGGGCGTTCCAAGTGACGCGCCTCCAATTCGGCGTGAACTCGGCGCCTGGAATTTTCCAGTCGCTTGTGGAACGCCTCCTCAAAGGGCTGGACGGCGTTTTACCATATTTTGATGACGTATTGATAACGGGGGGGAGCGAGGTTGAGTTGGCTAAAAGGCTAAACAAGGTCCTGGCGGCGTTCGAACGGGCGGGGTTGAGGTTGCGAAAAGACAAATGCGTTTTCTTCACGAAGGAGGTTGAGTTCTTAGGGTTCCGAGTAACTCCCGAGGGGATCAAACCGTCCAAATCCAAGGTTGCCGCCATAAAGAAAGCCCCTCGCCCCTCATCCAAGCCCGAGCTGCAGTCGTTCCTAGGGCTCTTAAATTTCTACCACTCCTTCCTCCCACGGAAGGCTGCGGTGGCCGAGCCACTTCACAAGTTGCTCAAGAAAGATGCGGCATGGATGTGGGGCGATGACCAGGAGAGGGCATTCATAGAACTAAAACAACTCCTGGCGTCCGACGCCATTCTGACCCATTTCGACCCCAAACGGCCCGTGGTACTGATCTGTGATGCATCCCCGGTGGGGGTGGGGGCAGTGTTATGCCACGTGTTGGAAAACGGAAGGGAGGCCCCAATAGCGTTCTACTCCAGGTCCCTGTCCCAAGCGGAGAGAAACTACGCCCAAACAGACAGGGAGGCGCTGGCGATAGTTGCGGGGACCAAAACATTTCATGATTTTCTGTATGGCCGCCCCTTCACCATCGTGACTGACCACAAGCCCCTACTAGGCATTTTTACCGCAGATAAGCCCACGCCACAGATCCTGTCCCCAAGAATGCTTAGGTGGGCCATTTTTCTCAACGCCTACCAGCACGCGTTGGTGTACCGGCCCGGGAGAGAAATCAGCCATGCGGATGCTCTATCAAGGTCCCCCCTCCCCCTGACGCCCAGCCAGGTGAGCAAGGGGGAGCGGGACCATCAGGTTCTCATGATAGAGGTACTGGATTCGCCCCCCATAGTGCCCGCCGACATTGCCACAGCGACAAGAAAGGACAAGACGTTGGCGGCGGTTTGCTCCTGGGTACAGAAAGGGTGGCCGGCATCCTCCCCAGCAGAGGAATTCGCCCCATTTTTTAGGAAGAAGCTGGAACTGTCCCTAGAGAGGGGGTGCCTCTTGTGGGGGCAGCGGGTGGTGGTCCCTACTTCCCTTCGACCGCGGGTGCTTAAACTGCTGCACGTCAGCCACCCCGGAATTGTGCGCTCCAAAGCGCTGGCCCGAAGTTAATTTTGGTGGCCCCAGTTAGACGCCGACATCGAGCACATGGTCGGCACTTGCGAGAGTTGCCAATGCTCCAGACCAGAGGAGGCCCGTCTTCCCCACAGGGAGTGGGACGCGGCTAAGGGGCCGTGGTCCCGGATACACATAGACTTCGCGGGCCCGTTCCGAGGAACCCTTTTTGTCCTTGTTGTGGACGCCTTCTCCAAGTGGTTGGAGGTCATCCCAGTCACGAGCACCTCCTCGGCCGCGACAATTAAGCATTTGCGGAGAATTTTTTCCACGTTCGGCATACCCGACACCCTAATTAGCGATAACGCTAGTTGTTTCACGTCCGCTGAGTTCAGGGCATTCACAGAGATTAACGCCATCCGGCACATCACCTCCGCCCCTTTCCATCCGGCCACCAATGGCCAAGTGGAGCGCCTCGTACGCACCACGAAGGACGCGCTGCGGCGCATGGGCCCCGGGGATCTTAACCTGCAAGTGTGTCAGTTTCTGCTAGGGTACAGGGTGACCCCGCTAGCGTCAGGCTACTCCCCTGTGGAGCTCCTAATGCGCAGGAAGTTGACCACCATACTCACTAGACTAGATCCCACGAGAGTTGAGGACAAGGGGCGGAACATAGGGTTAGAAGCGAGCAAGAGCTTCAGCGTGGGCGCCCCGGTACATTGCAGGAACTACGCCAGCGCGGGGCCAGCCTGGGTGCCGGGGGTGGTCGTGGAACAGACCGGTCCCGTTTCGTACCGCGTGGAGACCAACACAGGTCTACTTTGGCGGCAGCACGCGGACCAGCTCCGGAGCCGGGTCCCAGGGAATCAGGCCGCCGAAAAAACAAATTCAGCGTTAGGGTTCTCCCCCACCCGTTTAGCCCAAGGGGGAGGAGAGGGGGGTCCAGAGTCCCCACCGAGGGGGGAGGAGAAGGAATCTGTCCTCGTAGATATCCCGCGGGATCCCCCAACAGAGTTTGATTTTGATTTTCAGAACCGGTGGGGGGGGGGGGGGTTTCGGAGTGGTCCCCCACCCATCCAAGCGAGAAGAGGGGTTTTACGTTAGTCCCTGGTGCCCCCGGTTCAACCACTACGGAACCTACCCCTTCACCTAAAACTGCAAAACCACAGCAAGCCGCTAACAAGTCTCCCTCTCCCATTACAGGACAAGGGTCCAGGGAACAAGGAAGCGGGAGCGGCCCCCGGGTGGGCCAACCCACATCGCGGCCCAAACGCGAGTGCAATAAACCATCTTGGCTGAGAGACTTCGTCTCATCCTAGGGGGGAGGGGTGTTGTGTCCTAAAGCCTGTGCCTTTAAGCAATGTACCTATCCATGTGTATCCAATGTAACCTCTTCTATGTGTAACAATGTAACCTCCAGCTGAATCACTGTAACCTTAATAGGACGCGAGCTAGTGACCACTAGATGGCAATAGCGAGCGTCCAAGCTCATTGGTCCAAGACTCACCTAGAACAACAGCGCGGGAAGATTCCCGCCACTACCTTCACCTGGACAAGAAGGGCGTGACCTGCAATGACGTCACGCAGCCTGCAGCCAATAGGCTATCAAGGAGCCACATTCAAATGTATAGCCACTGTATATATTGAGCTGTTCGTCCGCCATTACCTCATGTTCCCTCTGACCAGCATGTAATAAAGTTGTGTTAAGCCAGCTCTTCGGCTGTCCTCGTGTCTTTGGTCCCATACACCAAAGGGAGGTTGAGATCTTCAGCTATATCCTCCTTTAATGTTGTTCCTCATCCAGTGAGGTCCTTCCTCCATCTTGTAATTTGGTTTTGCTCTTGCTTATCCTCACGAGTGTTTGTTCTTGCCATAAAGCTCTTCCTGGATCTGAGCCGGCAAACCTGAGGCTCATAGCCATTCAGAAGGTGTTGAGGGTCCTTCCCTTGCTTAGTTTTCTTGGTGTCCACTGCTACTTCTCTCCTGATCATAGGTGGAGCAACAACGACAAGAGGGTATATTTTCTAAACTGGTTTAGGATTGAGGCAACCTATCACTATCTGCCGTCGTCGTTGACTGCAACTCATATCCAAGGATGCATTTTTCCCATGTCATATTTTTAAAAGGCACTGAATTTAAGATTTTAGTATGACTTCAAGGCAAACTGAGAGGCAGCAGTCATTTATAATCGCCCATCACAGCTGAAGAAAAAGCCTCCTAAAAGACTGTGGTATTTTTGAATCATAATCAGGCATACCCTGCTAATGGCAATCTTGTGTTGCTGGTCTAATGTTTCTCACACTTGGTCAGGCGAAGGGAACTGCAGAATGAACTCACCAAAAGGTGCCTTTGTTTTGGCAATTTTATGTTTGGCCTAGATGCAGAAGAAGAAAAACAGCTGAAGATTATCAGAAATGCTAGGTGGAGTGCGGCTGAAAAGATGTCCATAGCTTATCATTCTGAATTTGCATGCATATTTATGCACACACATATACAACTAAACATGATTGCACAGAAGGGATTATACAGTAGTTGCATGTTTAAAAGGTGTTTGCTTTTAAAGGGAGGTTATGAAAAACGAAGCGCTAGTATCAAACCTCAATTACGTTCAACTCCAAAACTAAAGGTTCAGAGATAAGAGCCTTGACTATCTGAAAAGAACCTGATGTGTGCTTATACATTTTTAAATAATGTTTACTTCTACAGCACAGCAATTGCGTTAGAAATTACCTTCTCATAAACTCAGAATTCTGTCTATTTCCAACATTATGAAGGAGCAGCCAGCTTTCATGTACTGCTGTTTTTGATATGCTGTGAGATATATGTATGAATTTATTTATATCATGAAAAAGGTAAGAAAAACACATATTTTTACCATTACTGGTAAGAAAATCCACATCAAAACAGATGTTATTTGCTTCCATCTTTTCAACTCACAGTTCTTTGAATCTCCCAAGACTGAGAAGCCTGCTGAAATCATCACTATAAATCTTTCTGCATAAATATGTTTGAGTCTTAGTATTTTTTTTTTATTGAAACTATTAGAGCTGTGAAAATATCGTACTAACTGCTTCCTTTTCAGTGTGTTAGAATTGCTAAAGTACTTATAAACCAGATAGAAAGCTGATTTTGGTACAGTCTAAGTCAGGAGTACTCAAACTTTTTAAGCCAGGGGCCAGGTCACGTTCCCTCTGACAGCTTCTGGGGCCAGACAGCCGTTTTGCTGTCCTCCACCACATGGCACTTCCTGGTATGGTGGAGTAGGTGGGGGGCACATGAAATGGTGCTGTGGGCCGCATTCAGCCCACGGCCCGCAGGTTGAGAATCCCTGGTGTAAGTTCAAGATGGTTCAGTTTTTAGAGCAGCTTTGAGATGTAGCTTTGCAAACCCCCCTTGGTCAAAATGCAGGTCAGGAACTCCACCTCATCATATCAGATACAATAACAAGACCAAACAGCGGAAGTTATTGAAGAGCACCAGACAAAGGGCCGAGCTTTAAGTTACCCCACTTGTTACTTCATCCCAGTTTGAGAAGGAACCTAGGAGTCTTTAACTTCTACTGCCTACCCTGCTGCCAGGTCCTTCAAAAGTACCAACCATGTTTCTGAGGCCAGCAGGATTGCACTTGAATATTTCCCTGAAATATTGCCCTTTGCCAAATTCCCTGTTTACTGCTTCTGAGTACATAGACCAGGAATTCTCAACCTTTTAAAGCCAGGGGCCAGGTCACGCTCCCTCAGACAGCTTTGGGGGATAATGGCCATTTTGCCCTTCCTCCACCATATGACACTTCCGGGTGTGGTGGAGGTCGGTGGGGGCCACATGAAATGGTGCCCTGGGCCGTATCTGGCCCATGGGCCACAGGTAGAGAATCCCTGACTTAGACAGCTACATGGACACTTGATGGGTAGGAGTGGTTAAATGTTGTGAGTTCAATCCTGACGGAAATCAAGGTTGACTCAGCCTTTCATCCCTCCAAGGTTAGTAAAATGAGTACCCAACATGTTGGGGGCAAAATGTTAATTACCTGGTGAACCAACCAGAGAATGCACTAAGTGCTGTGGGGTGGTATATGAGTATAATTATTATTGCTAATGCTATTTTGGGGGTGGGCAATTCCCCTCCTCTTTTGCCTTATCTATCTATCTATCTATCTATCTATCTATCTATCTATCTGTCTATCTGTCTATCTGTCTATCTGTCTATCTGTCTATCTGTCTATCTATCTATCTATCTATTATGCTGCCCATCTGGGATATTTCCCATTCTCGGTGGTATACAGATAAATAAACAGCATCAACACAATAAAACAAAGAACAAAATAAACAACAAAATAAATACCTAATGGCGTCTGAGGGCAAGCAAGCTCAAAAATGACCAGCTAATTTATTAACAATGGCTCTTTTTACCTTTGCATTTATACCTTTGCTTTCCACATCTTATCCTGTGAGGTTTCCCTAACCACAAGAACTGTTTCTTTCTGGCATTCCCCTTCTTCTTTTCTGTATGTTTATCTCTGTTGCAATTCCACAAATCACTCCTTCCTGGTGTATTTATTTACTCTCTTATCCATACCTCCATTCTAAATGTATCCCCTTTTCCATTTTCACCGTCACCATTGCCTTCTTCTTCTTCTTCTTCTTCTTCTTCTTCTTCTTCTTCTTCTTCTTCTTCTTCTTCTTCTTCTTCTTCTTCTTCTTCTTCTTCTTCTTCTTCTTCTTCTTCTTCTTCTTCTTCTTCTTCTTCTTCTTCTTCTTCTTCTTCTTCTTCTTCTTCTTCTTCTTCTTCTTCTTCTTCTTCTTCTTCTTCTTCTTCTGAGGGAGATAAAAACAAGAGATATACAAGTTCCTTGTTTAGGCACTTCTTCTGGCCCCTGGCCAGGGTGGATGAAGCTGCTGCCCTCCATCAAGATGGATTCAAGAGGGATTTAATCCACTTGGAGACTATCACCCTTCTCTGTAGGCTTCACCACCCAAGCCATTAGTCCTCAGGGTGGTCAGTGCCACCTGACACTCAGCATTGAGTTGCTGACAGTATAGTCTACTCCAGACATTCTCAACCTATGGCCTGTGGGATAAACCTGGCCCCCAATGACCTCACCGATCCCAGAAGCGGAATTAATTCACGTTCTGTGCATGCACAGAACATTCTGTGCATGTGCAACACACATTTTACTTCCCCTTCTGGGTGGGAGGAACCATGTGACCGGCCCAATCAGCAGTCCATTTTGCCCATGACCCGAAAACCTTGAGAAAGCCTTGTCTACTTTGTTGCCGTAGCAGGATCTCCTGGCCAGACTCTCTTAAACTGCTCTACTGCAGCCAAAGGTGCTAATGTTGTAAGTTCGATCCTGATGGGGCACAACCTTCCATCCTACCAAGGTCGGTAAAATGAGTACCCAGCATGTTGGGGTCAGAATGCCAATTGCCTTCTGAAGTTTTATGATGGTGGTTGGGATATTCACTGTAATGTTTCTGAAACGCTTATGACTTGATATTTTGCAATGTAATTGTGATACTGTGTTTTTCTTTGTTAACCGACCAGAGTCGCTCTGTGAGTGGAGCAGCATACACATTGAAAAATTAAATTAAATTAAACCACCCAGAGAGTGCACTAAGTGCTAAGGGGGGGTATACAGGTGTCATTCCTATTGCTTTACACCATCCATTTTTCTTATCTCTCCCTTGCCCCTTCTGTGTGAATGCCAACTCCACTCCCGCACCAACTTTCTCATTGTTTCTTTCTGTGAGCAATTGTTTGGCTGCACATGTGCTCTTACCTGTGTCTTTGTGACAACACCTTTCTCCTACCCTCTTTCTTGTTTGCTTTCCTTCTGCAATTTTCTTTTACAGCCTTTCTTGCCTTCTTCTGAATCACATTTCCATTGTTTCCCTTTTCTGTTCCTTTTCAACCTTATCAGAGAGTAAACAAAACACAACAGCACTTTTTGTTTCAAAAAAATTCCATCTTTGTTGTTGTTGCTGTTGTTGTTGTCAGATGTAATATCAAACTGTCTCAACTACATGTACCAGGATGCAATGCTCCTATGACATATCTCATGTATATATACAAATGTTCTTCCCCGCTTTACCTCATCCTACCTTTAACCCCCCTCCGAGACCTCTCGGAACCCAGCATGGATACCTCTTCCCCAAATAAAGACTTTAAATGAACTTTGATCATGAGTTATTTGCATCAACCATCATAGTTCTCTACAAAGTGGTAGCAGTGAGGATGGTTGCGAATTTAACTCAAGAATAAGATCTAAAGTCCAGAGAAGATGCCCAGAACAAGAAAGCTCCATGCAGGAGCATCAAAGGCAAAACCACAAATCATCCCCATCGGAACCGCCAGTGACCCAGTCGAAAACCAAGAGGAGAAGCAACCAAAAGCGTACACCAGAGCCATTCCCAAAAGGATAAATGACAAAAGTACTGGCGATGAGAGCATCCCAAGGTCCGCCTTGCTCAGGATCATCAACTGGTCAAATGGGAGAATGGTCTCCATCTCTGAACTACTGGCAGTGAAAGGAAAAGAAGACAAACTCCAACCCTCCAAAGCAGTAAGCCTCCATGCTAATGCCCCATACCCAGAGGTGGCAGGAAACGATACCCCAGTGCTGTTTTCAAATGCAGCCAATATGGCCGACCAACAACAAATAGCAGCCGAGGGTTCGAATCCAAGGCAGGAAAATGGGAAAACCAAGATGCCGCCCCCCAAGCCACAGAAACAAAGAACCAGGGGACCCCGACACCAAAATTGTGCGAAGAGCAATGGGGAGGGTGCAAGGGTGAAATCCGACAACCCCCAACAGAAGAAGAGTTCCGCAGGGCGATCAAAATGGTTACCGCTGCCCTTGGTGAGGTAGATATCTCCCCCAAGCTGAACTCCCCCCATGAGAGTAAAGACCGTGGAACCTACCAGGACCCCCAGAAGGTCATCGGTGTCCTTGGGTCCGTCTCCGGAGCCGCGCAGCAGTCCATCACCGCAGGAGACCACCTCCAGATGACCCGCCGCGCGGCTCCGGGGACCGACCCGAGGACACCGGTGACCTTCTGGGGCGACTCCACGATGATCCATTCTCCTGCAGCATACCAGCGGTGACATCCATCCTCCGGGCAGCACCAGGGGAGAAGACGCTGACCCTCCACCAGGCTTCGAAACTCCACTGGCAAGACAAGTGGCACAGAGATCCTTCCCCGATGGAGACCAGGACAGAATGAGTCTCGCGCATGCACAGCCATACCAACACTTCCTCTACAGGCAAGTTGAAGATGGACATATCTTCAGACAAGAGAGCTCTCTCTTCAGCCTTAGAGAAGAAAGGCAAGCTAACCTTTTGAACATGACAGACTGCATCCCTGTACCTTACTGTCAGTTCAACCACATTCCTGGACACTAGCTACAGCAGCTGACCAGCACTGGCTCCAATCAACAAAGCAACCTACCAAGCAACTTTCCTATACTTTGCACATCTGGGAAAAACCTAATGGACTGGGTTCAACACTTTCAGGCAATTCTTTTGAAAGAGAGTGCCCTTTTCCTAATTAAAAGCCCACCTGAAAAACCATGGACCCTAGAAATAGATCGCATCCACCAAAAGGCATTTGTTTTGTTGTTATGTTCCATTGACCCCACAATCTATAATAGCACACCAAATGGCATGACCATATCCGAGGTTTGGGATAAACTGTGTAAACTGTTTTATTGCAAAAATAGGAGTGGGACCAGTTTGCTGGCTCAAGAGTTTTACTCAGCAAAGTTAAGAGCAGATGTGCTCATGAGTGACCATTTATTAAGACTGAAAAACATGAGGTCAGATTTAATGTGCAGGGGTGAAACAATTACGGATGAGTGCCTGATTAATATCATATTTAACTCTCTAGACTCAAGCTGCGACCATCTCCTGAGCCATTTTGATAATATGGGAAATGAAACTCTCTCTTGAATACAACTCTGGAAAACTCATATCTGAGGACAGCCTCAGGAAGGACAGAGCCCTGCTTCACAGGGAAAGCAGGAGCACTAGAAGGGTCAAATTTGCAGAGCAGGTAAACCAACCAACCGGGTGCCACTTGTGTGGATCAAAACACCACTTCAAGAGAGATTGTCCTAGAGCCAACAAGAGCAGGGAATTTCCTGAACATACATACGCACATACATGCTCCGACCACTATGGCAACACAACCAGCCCAGGATGGAGGTCCCAAGGCAGAACACCACCCAGACCAAGGGGAGATACTGACCCAAGGAGGTGGAGGTCACCCAGGAACCGAAAAGAGATGGGAGGAGATAGGCTCAACTCAATGAACGGAGTCAGGCACAGAGAAGCAGGTAACCACATCATCCCGAATGACCAACAGTGGCTAATTGACTCCGGGGCCTCCACTCACACATCCTGCAACAAAAGGCTGTTCAGCTCCTTCATGGAAATGTCATCCCAAATAAAAGTTGCAAACTAAGGGCATGCAAGAGTGGCTGGTCAGGGAAATGTGTACGTCCCTGGGATAGGGAAGATTGAGGGGGTACTTTAGTTTCTGTGAAGACACAGGGTCAGAAATAACCTTCCAGGGAAAGGAAGCTTCAATCAAAAGAAATGGAAAGAAGATTGGGAATGTAGTAATCACTGGAGGATTATTGTACTTGTTGCCCATGGGGGAGAGCGACAATGTCAGCATCAACATCATCGACCGAGGAGAGAACGATGAAGGCACAGAAGGGGAAGAAGACATCACCACAGAAGGGGATGCCCAGGATGCCATAGACATGGTTGATGATGAGGAAATTGAAGGGGAAGATCCCCATGACAGACTCACAGAAGGGGCCACCGGCATGACCCATGGGACACCCCGACTATCGATAGGCAAACCCATACATGATGATTGTGCACACCTACTGCATTGAAAACTGGGGCATATAGGTTTCCCCATCATAAAGAAAATGCTAGAGTGCTCCGAAGGCCTCAAGGCCAAGGATTGTGATAGCTACCTAGAGTGTTCTGTGTGCAAGTGCGCCAAATCAAAGACCTCTCCAAGGCCGAAAACATCCAACAGAAAGGCCAACCACCTTTTTGAGTTAATACACATGGACCTCTTGGGTCCCCTGAAAAGCTCCCTAGGCCAAAAGAGGTTCTTCTTGACAATCGTCGATGACTTCAGTAGGTATGGTTTCATGTACACACTCAAGACCAAAGGAGAGACACTCTCCAAGTTCAAAGAATTCTATAGAAGAAGAGAAACGCAGTACAACATCAAAATAAAATGGGTAATGACAGATCGGGGATCAGAATTCCTCTCAAAGGAATTCAAGGACTGGATCAACAACAAAGGAATGATAAACTACAAGGCTGCCCCATTCTCAGCATTTCAAAATGGGGTTGCTGAGTGGAGAAATGGGGTGCTCCAGACAATGGTCAGATGTGTGCTGGAAGATGCCGGACTGAGCTTCTCATACTGGGGAGAAGCACTACTATATTCCAACTATACCTTGAACAGACTGTGGTCCAGTGTCATAGGAAAAACCCCGTATGAGATCATGTACGGCCGAAACCCCACATTGTCCCACCTTCACGTTTTTGGAGTCTTTGCTGATGTGCATATCCCAAAACCGTTGAGGAGAAAAGGGGGCAAAGTATCAAGGAGGTTAAGGTTTCTGGGATACGAACCAGGTTCAAAGGCCTACTGGTTCCTGGACTCCAACCTCAAACTAGTAGTATCCAGATCGGCAAGCATCCATAAGAACGCCAATTGAAGTAGACTACACTCAAATGAAAGTTGACCGCAGAGCAAACAATCAGTAGCAGCCAAAGAGAGACCTCAGGCCATGACCTCAAATGGGTCAGGACCCAAACCAAATCCCCACAATGAGGAGGAACATGCTGCCCTAAGCACAGGACCCACCGAGTGTGAGGATGAACCCGGGACTTCTGACACTCAGCGCCAGATGCCGGTAAGATCAACCAGAAACCAACCACCCAAGGGGCTAGGGGATTTTGTGATGACCATCGATCACAACTTAACTGCACCCGAAAAATACGAAGACATTCTCCTACTGCCACAAAAAGAAAGAGAGAAGTGGGAGGCTGCCATGCAAAAGGAGATGAAGAGCCTCAGAGACCTGAACGTGTACACAACCGCAAATGTTCCAGAGCACCAGAAGACAATTGGAACGAAATGGGTGTTCAAGGTTAAGCCACTAGAAGACAACCAAACTCTGTACAAAGCCAGACTTGTGGCACAGGAGTTTGCCCAAAAATACCCAGACGACTACACCGACACGTATTCACCAACAGTGAGAACAGAGAGTGTCAAGGCCGCGTTGGTGATGGCATCTGCACTGAAAGAACACGGGTACCAATTTGATGTGCAGACCGCATACCTGCATGCTCAATTGGACAAGAAGATCTATGTGAGAGCACCCCCTGGCTTCAGAAAGAATGAAGGGGAAACCTGGCTCCTCCATAAAAGCCTGTATGGACTCAAACAATCTGGGAAGAGGTGGTATGAGTGCTTATCCAAGGTTCTCGAACAGATAGGTTTCGTCACCACCACATCAGATAAATGTGTTTTCACAAGGAAGTCCCAGGATGAGATAGAGAAACTGCTGGTATATGTTGATGACCTGTTATACTTTGGAAAGAGCAAATCCAGATGTGATGAGTTCATCAGAAGTCTCCAGGAACATTTCTCATTAAAAATCCTAGGGAATCTAGGTACCTAGGCATGCAGATATCCAAAATCCAAAATGGCTTCCTGATGTCCCAAAAGGAAAAGATAGTGGAGCTGCTGGGGAGCTGTAACATGGCAGACACCAACCCTTGTGGGACGCCCATGCAGACGGACTTCCAGAAAAACACATACAATGATGGAGAAGCGTTTGAGGAAAACACACTGTACAGATCGACCAATGGGTCATTACTGCACATTCCTAGTTGGACCAGGCCTGACATAACTTTGGCTGTGAACCTGCTTTCACGACACCAGAGCAATCCAAAGGTCCATCACTAGAACGCAGTCAAGAGACTGTTAAGGTACATGAAGTGCACAATGGATGCAAGCCTGCTGTTGACCCCAGAGATAACTGACGGGCCTGAGCTATCATGCTATGCTGATGCAGATTGGGCCGGGGACATAGAAATAAGAACAAGCACCTCAGGTTGCCTAATCCTCTTGAACAACAGCCCAATATATTGGTACACCGGCAAGCAGAAAATAGTAGCTACATCTGCCGCAGAGGCGGAATACGTATGCCTATCTATGGCTGCCAACAACCTTGTCTGGTTCAACGACCTAAACTTTGAAATCTGGAAGAAGCCATCTCATCCCATTCCCATCCACAAAGATAACAATGCGGCTATTGAAATCTCCAAAGCCGAGGCCGTGGGTCACAGGTCCAGACACATAGGCATCAAACATAAACATGTTAGGCAGATGTCTTGGGAAGGTTTCATCAATGTAATACACTGTGACACAAAAGACCAAACAACAGACATACTGACCAATTCCCTTAGCCCAACACACACATTTATTCAGAAAGTTATGTTTAACGCTATAGGCGGCTGTTGTTCTTGTACTTGTGTTCTTTTCATCAGTGTGATATTAGAAGGGATTTTGTCAGATGTAATATCAAACTGTCTCAACTACATGTACCAGAATGCAATGCTCCTATGACGTATCCCATGTATATATGCAAATGTTTTTCCCCACTTTACCTCATCCTACCTTTAACCTCCCTCTGATACCTCTCGGAACCCAGCATGGATACCTCTTCCCCAAATAAAGACTTTAAATGATCTTTGATCATGAGTTATTCACATCAACCATCAGAGTTCTCTACAGTTGTTGTTTTGTGTGTGTGTGTGTGTGTGTGTGTGTGTGTGTGCGTGTGACAAAAGTTCTTAGCAACTTGGTATGTCTGTTTCCTCAACCGCTGCTTACAGCAGGCTGCCAAATGATTTAACTCCCATCCCCTCCCTAGCACTTTCATCAGATTTATAGTAGTGAGCTGATGCTTTCTGTGTTCATTTCCTCTACAGGTTGTTTTCTCATAATCATTTGTTTATGAGCCTGAAGGGAGGCTGAAGAATTGAATCTGAAAACCATAATTCATGGAAGGCTGAAGATTTGAATTCAGAAATCTATTTGGGCAAGGAGGATAAACAGAATTCTGTCTAGAGCAAAGAGGGGCAATTGCCAACTGTGCCACTCTGCAGTCTACATAGGACAAATGAGACAATTTCTGTGCAAACAAATTCATTGGCGTAAAACAGATATCAGGAATGGGAATACACAGGAACACTTTTAAAGTCATTTCAATCTAAACTAGAGGTTCCCAACCTAAGGCCCACAGTGCCATTTCATGTGCCACTCACCCCTTCAAGGGCATTTGAGAAACAAAATAGCCACCCATTTGAAGCTGCTGTGACAAAATGGCCAACCCTATCGTGCAGGCAGAGCAAAATGGTCATCCAGCCCTTGAAGCTGACTGAGAGAGCATGACCCAGCCCCTGGCTTGAAAAGGTTGGGAACCTCCAGGCCCTACCCTGCCGGGAGGGGGATAAAAGGCTGCTTTGGTTCAGGGCGGCCAAGGACACTCCCTCCTGCAGAACTCCAGGCCCCATCATCACCTGGAGGAGAGGAGGACTGAGCCAGCTGAGGCTGTTTGGGCAGGTGAGGATGTTCCCGCCACCGACCTCCAGGCCCCACCCTGACAGGAGAGGGATAAAAGGCTGCTTCGGTTTGGGGCGGTTGAGGACACTCGTGCCACCAACCTTCGGGTGTTCTTATATTCTGTATTTTTGATTGATTGTATTATATGTTATTGATTCTATTGTTTCCAATTAACTGTTTTCTTATGCTATTATATCGTATTGTACTATTGAAGTTAGTGGTGTATGTAAGTCGCATTGACGATTGGTGCGGCAGACAAATCTAATAAATGAAATTAACCCCAGATCCAAATGGACAGTCTTCGCAGAATTTGAAAGTTGCAGTCCTGGAGAAGAAACATTATAGAACTAGGATCCAGAAAGAGACAGCTGAGATACCAAAAATGTATAAGGAAAATGTATTAAAATTGTAATACTCAATATATACCAATAAGAAAAGATGAATGCAAGCCATGTTTGACTCCTGCCATTCCAAGAGGTGCTCAAAATGGTAGCCATCAGCACTCAGACGCTTCTAATTACAGCAAACTATTTTTTAGACTATTTGAGCAATATTGATCAAAGTATCCACTGGTATCGCTATGCATCCCATTCCAATTCCATCCTGAAATACTACAGTGTATCCAGTTTTCTATGGTGTACCACATCCTTTATTGTTCCCCATAGAAAGAGGTCAAGCGATGCAAATTCAGAAGAATATGGGGAAACTCAAACACACCTCTTTGTCCTATTCATTGTCCTGGCAAATTCTTATTAAGGTAACTTCTCATATCACACATTTCTTTGACTGTCCTGTCTGTCGCATGGCATTAATTAATTATTTTGAGTGAACATCATACTACACATTGCTAATGTAATTCAATGCATCTTCAAAAAGTGAGACATAGATAACATCTCTTAAAATGTTTGTAAAATTTTGGCACCTTCTGTATATCCATATGCTTGACACCTACCTCAACAGATTAAATATTAGACAAGGTTTCTTAAGTAATTGCCAAATATAAAATGTTACAGATTGTTTTTACCTTCTGTTATTTTTCTCAACTCTGGTTCCTCCCCAACCAACCACTACCTTTTCTCCCCCAGAGTAAGCTTCCAAGAAGAAATCCACATTGAAAAATAACTAGATGTGGTATTAGATAAACTCACACAATTTGCATCTAGGTTGTATCTGTATTCTGAGGTTCTTGCTCTTACCTAGTTTTGTTACTGAACTAATTTCCATTGGAAAATAAGTGAATATCTTCAGTCATTACAGGACAGGAAATTTGCCATTGACTCATACACTTTGCAACCTGTGTCCAAATGATCCCTATCTTTATTTTGAGGCCATGTGGTCTTACTCTAATGTCTGAGGATGTGAACTTGATCCACAGAAGCGTGTATTAAATATAGCAGTTAGCTTTAAACTAGCCAGGATTCTAGAATGGGGGGGGGGATTTTCAGGAGGGGCAAAAAAAATTCAGGAGGGGCAACAATGTCACACTCACATATATAACATTGGCACCACTGGGTGGTTTGTGAGGGACAGGCTGTTAGTTCAGGAGGGTTTTCACATACACACACCAGGGGCCCCATGGCTACGGCCCAGGCAACAACATTTTCGTCTTCTTTACCTTTTTCCCTTTTACTTGTTTCTCATATGATAAAACAGAATTTAGTGCAGGCATTCTCAATGCTTTCGTACTGTGGGCCAGACTTGTCCCCCTCACATGGGTTGGGGAGTAGAGGCGTGCCTGCTCCCTGGGTGAACATTTCTGTCATCATTGGTGTGTGGTGCTGGTGGTGCCACTGGTGCCAATTGTGCTGTTTTCATGGGTTTGTCCACAGCCTCCGTCACTTCCCAGGCTGGCGGAAGGCTGTTTGGAGCAATTTCACTCTGCCCGGATGATTTTCCGATGCTTCCCCACTTTGCTACGGCTGCTCGAACACGTCACCAGTAACATCCTGGTTCCACACTAGGAACCAAGTCAATGACGTAAGCTCCATCTGGCACTAGAAGTCACTCAGAAGCGCATTCGAGTGGCCATAGCGATGTGGGGAAACATCAAAAAATAATCAGGACAGAGTGAAATTGCTCCAAACGGCCTTCTACCACCCTGGGAAGTGACGGAGGCTGTGGACAAAACCATAAAAATGGTGCAACCACCACCATCGCCACCACCACCACACAAGTGATGCAACACGGCTTCTGGGGGTGGGAGAACATATCTAGAGGTGCATGGGTTCTCACCATGGGCTGGTTTAATGATATGCACAAGCCCAATTAGGCCCACGTTCTGGAGGTTGCAAACACCTGATTTAGTGTGACACACAAAACTCAGGAACAAATCAGGATCTATACTGAAACCTGAAATTAACCTCGAGCTGACTAAATGGGTAGGCTTGGACACAGAAAAGAATTAGATTCAGCTCTCTGGTTAGGAAAAAAATCTTAAACCTAAACTTTTTAGTTCTTTCACAATATAGTATATTGGATTTGAGGCATACACAGTTCACTAGCCATATACACTCCTCATCTCTTCTCTGATATACTTTTTCATATATATATAATGGGTAACCATGTCTGGTCTTTGACTCAAATACTTTGAGCAAGTAAAGAAACTACAGATTGTCACAACTGATCATTCAAGCTAAAATAAATGGGGAAAGAAATGTGTGAAGGAGAATGTACTGAGTGAAAAGCTTGGAGACTGCTCCTCAACAAAACGTTTTGCATCCAATAATCAAAAAAGTCTTGATGCCATCCAAGATCTGGCAGGAAAAGAACAGGGAGGAGGATAGATCTGATTGCACTTGCAAATCTAATATATTTTGATTTAAGAGTTGTTCCCTGTTTAAATCTCTCTTTCCAAAAGAATTTTACAGCCTTCAATAACATACTGAAATACATATATTATGCATAGTTTTAGAAGGGCTTTTTAAATACTGGGGTCGGAAATAATTTCAAGATATTCTACGGAAATGAAACACGGATGGGTAGGAACATGAAGTTAATCAGAGAGAAATGTATCAACATTTGCTAATACTCATAAACTGGAGCACCTAGATTTTCACAGGTGAGAAGCTATTTGAATCTCATTACAGCTCCTCTCTTTAAAATGCAGATGCTTTAACTTCCTGATTAATCTGATTTATCTTCAGTGGGATGGGAAAAACTTTTTTGATCAACTAGGGTGTTTTCTTCGGAGAAGGTAAACCTGGAGGAGTCTTGCAATGCCTTTACAAAACATACACACCACACAACAAATTCACATGCTCTGGTGTTTTGGGGATGGGGGACAAAAATTCCAAAGCAGAATTATTTTCATTCAAAGGCCAGGGCATTTACACTACTCAAGTGTTACAAGCCATCAGTCAGACCAAAATTTAGGAAAGTCTGGGTACCTCATCACAATAAGAAGTAAAGAAAGTTATTTTTTCAGACCAAATGTTCCCCAGCCATTATGACCAGTGGCCAAGCTGACTGGGGTTGGGTCGGAGTCTGAGAACTACAGTTGAAAGAAGAAACTTTTCCTAATTAAACATATCAGGGAATGATGAGTGTTGTATTCAGGGATGACCTTACCATTAAACACAGTGAGACAACCAACTTGGGTAAGTATGATAGAATGGGTTTGGAAATCATAGGGAGATATGGAAGGAGATTGCTCAGTGGGCAATGTAGCCTGCTTTGAAAACTCTAAGCTCAGCTGTTGTTACTGGTACAATCATTGTCATTGTCTTTGTCGTCTTCATCATCTTTATTGTCTCCATCGTCTTCATTGGTGTCTTCTTCTTCTTCTTCTTCTTCTTCTTCTTCTTCGGGTGTTGAGGGTGATACAAGATTCTTGTTCTGGCAATTCTAACCACCTCCATTGGTGTTATTTGATGTTCTTGTAATATTTCTTTGATGTTATTTTCCCACCTTCCTCTGCCTCATGCTCTTTGTCCTCCTCTTTTCATGAAAGACTTGTATGGTATGGCTTTCCAAGAGTCTAACCGATGTCACTCACAGTTAAGTGGAATCCAGCTGTCAATCTGTTCAACCTCTGCACATCAAAGGGAGGCAGCCACTGTCTTTCTCTTTAGCACAGACATCAAAATATGTAGGCCTACCCTAGCTGTATCCTCTATGTATTCTCCAGATATTCCAGCTCTTTCACTGTCCTGCAGGACTAGATAGGAGTATCTGGAGAACATAGGAATAGCATGTACTCCTTAGGAGAGAAGCCTATAATCTTGATTCTGCTACAGTCTTTATTTATTTATTTATTTATTTATTTATTTATTTATTTATTTATTTATTTATTTATTTATTTATTTATTTATTTATTTATTTATTTATTTATTTATTTATTTATTTATTTAGATTTATATACCGCCCCAATCAATAGACTCTGGGCAGTATACCCAGTCCAGCGAACACCTCACTGGCTGCTCAGCAAAACTTAAAAATGATATAAAAACAGCTAAAAGCCCTTCAATAAAACCAATTACATGAGGGGGGAACCTCAAACAAGCCAGAAAGGAGAGCTTGTTGGCAATCCCAGCCCCCCGACCCATTCTGCTAACCACGTTTTCAATTCTCTCCTAAACGGAAACAACTGGGCCTGGAGACATAATTCTACCAGGAGGAGGTTCCAGAATGTGGTGGCTGCAACCGAGAAGGTCCATTTCTTCGTGCTGGAGAGGCTCTCCTCCCCAATGGATGGTATATGGAGGGTGCCCTCTCAGTTTGCTCTCGTGGAATCTGTCAATGTCCTAGGGATGATGCGGTCCCTGAGGTATCCTGGTCCGCTACCATGAAGGGCTTTAAGGGTGATAACCAGCACCTTGAATTGCACCCGGACACATATAGGCAGCCAGTACAGCTCCCACAGCAGTGATGAGGGATGGGCAAAATGACCACATGCCACCACCTTTTTTTCTTCTCACTCATTCAAAATGTGAATTGAATCTATCAATAAAGAGAGCTAGAAGGATTGGACATGCTATTCTGAACCTGATTTACTACTACAACGAAAAAGAATACTACAACCGAGAAGCATCTTGGAATTGTTGTAAATCACAAAGTAAACATGAGTCAACAGTGTGAAGTGGCTGCAAATTGGCCAACACTGTTTTAGGCTCAAGTGGCTAAGATGCTTACTGGAAGACGGGAGGTCAGCAGTTCGATTCCCAAGTACTGAAGGACGGAATGAGCTCCCCGTCTTTGTCCCAGCTCCTGCCAACCTAGCAGTTCAAAAGCAAGAAATTGCAAGTAGATAAATAGGGACCACTTTGGTGGGAAGGTAAACAGTGTTCCATGTGCTCCAGTGTCTAGTCATGCCTGCCACATGACCACGAAAATGTCTGCAAAAGCAGACAGCACTGGCTCTTTGGCTTTGAAACAGAGATGAGCACTGAACCCTAGAGTTGGATACAACTGGCTTTCGAGCAAGGGAAACCTTTACCTTTACCTAGTCACCAAAACCCGTGAAGTACTCCTGGTCCACATCTAGAGTACTGTGCTCAATTCTGGGCCCCACACATTAAGAAAGATGCAAATAAATTAGAGCAGGTACAGAGAAGGGCAACAAGGATGGTCAGAGGACTGTCCTATGAGGAAAGACTGAAGGAACTGGGCATGTTTAGCATTGAGGAAAAGGGACTGAGAGAGGGAATATGATAGCACTGTTCAAATACCTGAAAGATGGTCATAAAGAGGAAGGGAAGGATCTGTTCATCATCATCCAAGAGGGCAGGATGCATAATAACGGTCTAAAACTACAGGCAGCCAGATATAGTCTGATTATTAGGAAAAACATCTTAACAGTTAGAGCAATATGACAGTGGAACCCACTGACTCGAGAGGTGGTGAGCGCTGCAACACTGGAAGCATTCAAGATAGGATTGGACAACCATCGTTCATATCTGCTTTGATTTGGATTCCTGCATTGAGCAGGGGGATGGGCTCGATTGCCTAAAAGGCCCCTTCCAACTCAGTCGTTTTATCATTCTATGATTTCTCCAGGTTAATTGTATTGGCATTTTAATTGTGCACTCAGCAAGGAATTTCAATGAGGTTTCTTGATTTCACTGATCAACAAGTTGGGGAGATAGTCTTGGAGAGAATTTGTGCATTTCCAAGACAATTTTTTCTCTGAATACCTTTCTGTAAAGATGCAGGATTTGGAGCTGTGGAAGTGTGAACTTTGCTGCATGGAATATTTGTGCATATTTTCCTGTTCTTGCCAAACAGAGTATTAGATATTTTGAGCTCTATCCACTATGCAATTTTCCAGAAATTATGTACATGTCGTAAAAAAAACTATTGCAATTGTATACAACTTATCATGGAATACAGTAATTCAGTTGGACTGAGTGTACTTAAAGGCCTCTTCCAACTCAGTTTATTCTTTGATTCTATGATAAGTTGCATACAATTGTATGCAATAGTTTTGGTTTCCATTTCATGGACTTTTTAAAAATCTGACATATTGAATGAGTGTCTTGCTTTGTTTAAAAACACAGAGAATTCTTCTGAGCTTACTGATGACCTCTTTTGAGTTTGTGTGCTTGCTTCTTAAAAAGAAAAGGCACTAGAGGCATTTTGCATAAACTGGTGAAGAAAAAGTAGTCCTTGACTTTCACTTTTTGTTGGAGTGAAATAACCTAGTGCTACTTGAGAAGGTGTCATCTAGGTATTTTGTCATGTCAAGATAGCCTAACATGACCATAACAAGGAATTTTACAGGTATTGTTTTAATCACTAGTTGAGACAGCCTGTCTAAACAAGAAACTGGTGAAAATTCATATTTCTACTTTGTATGTATGGAACATATATGCATACATTCTCTCTATATGAGGGGTTTTCAATCTATGGCCTGTGGGCCGGGTCTGCCGCACAGCACCAACTCACCCAGCCCATACCCTCATCCCAGCCGCCTCTGCCTCTGGCGCCTCAATCCTTGCCTCCTCCGCTTGGCTTGGCATGTCCTTGGTGGTGCTCCGTAGCAGAGCAGATGTTGTAAGGCTTACGACATCCGCCCTGATACAGAGTGCCGTTAGGGACACACCAAGCCAAGCGGGGGAGACAAGGAATGAGGTGGCAGTGGCAGAAGTGGCAGCTGGAGTGAAGGCATGGGCCAGATGATTTGGTAACATACAGCTCTTCCAGGTTGGTAAATAGAGAAGCAGTGTGGAGAGGGAGGGGGAGTGGTGGTCACTGACGGTGGCCATGTGGGTTGATTAGTGGGTGGCTCGGGGACACTGCTGCCAGCAGCAGTGTGGGTGGAGTGGTGGGGACTTGGGGGTCATTCTGCTGCTACCAGTGGCAGTGGGGGGAGGGGGAGGGGGGCTCGAGTGGCCACACTGCTACTCATACCTGTCAACCACGGCTCCGGCAAATCTGGGACCTGCACAGACTGGGTCTGTGCAGGTCGCGTTGTACGCATGCGTGTGGAGGGCTACGCCACTTATGTAGCCTTCTACTCAGGCGGCGTAGCCTTCTGTGCATGCATGGAAGGGAGCTAAGGAAGTGTAGAGCCCTTCCACGCATGCGTGCAATGCGACCTGCGCAGATGGGCTGCTCAGTGCCTCCTTTTCCCCACTGCCAAATTACGGGGTTTTGGCAGCGCGGGTCGGGAAATGGTGCAAATCGGCGCCGAATTACGGGGTAATCCCGGCCAAATCGGGATGGTTGACAGGTATGCTGCTACTGGTGGTGGGACTACCCCAAGCCACCACCACTTCACCCAGCAGTGGAGGCAGCACCTATCTGACCCGCCAACAGTCTGAGGGGGTATGATTCAGCCCCCAGCTTTAAAAGGTTGAGGACCTCTGCTGTATACCATTAGCATCTTTGTACATTGCACAAATGTACAAATGTGGAGGCTTAGAGGTTAGAATGCTGAACTTGATAACTGAAAATTTGAGATCCGAATGTAGTGTGATGGAGTGAGTGCCCATCAAGCTCAAGCTTCTGCAAGTCTAGCAGTTTGAAAGCAAGAAATTGCAAGTAAATAAATAGGTAGTGCTTCTGTGGGAAAGATAACAACACTGCATGTGCTCCGGCATTTAATCATGCCTGCCACATGACCATGGAAACATCTGCAGACACAGACAGGGTTTACAGATATTTAAACAAATAATAAACAATGGATCAATGCTGATGGGATTTGTAGTCCCACACCATGCAGAGTCTGGCATCTCTCAGATTTTGGGACAAGTATGGTTGTTTCAAAGATCCTTTCATTGTCTGAGATGAGAAAATATACTTCTGAAGGCTATAATTCCCTGAATGTTTCAGCCAATGTGTTCAGTAAACATACCTGAGAGTTGTGGCCCCCAAGAAAAGTAACGTTTCCAATCTCTTCTCAAAATGCATACTTAAACAAGTATATTTTTCTCTTGAATGATATACTGTATACAAATATACATTTTAATACACAAATCATATACGAACATTTGGGAAAAGAACAAAATGCACAGTGCAGCTAAGATCAATTCAACATATTGGTCCAAGAGATGTGAAAAAGTTCTACTACAGAGAATTTTGCACAGGTGAAATTTGTCAGCTCTCCCTAACCTAAACCCAACAAGAACTAGAGCTTCATTCATCTTAGAACCCCATGGAACAGAGACAATTTATCACAGCTTCCCTCATGGTTAAAGGATTCTCTTTCGTTTCTTCTGTTTTCTTCTTGCTGTTAATTGCCTTGTTCTGCTTTGCCCTGACTGCAACCCCCTGGGATGTGAAAGACCACTTAGCTATTTGTTCACACCAGAAAAGGGGCTTTAAAAAATCACTAGTATTGCTGTGGTCTAGTTTACAGACATCTGATGAATGAAGGCATCTTGCTAATTTAAACAGCCTATTAAAAATATTGGGTATTTATATGTGGCTATAAAGCAGACTAAGGACTGCGGTGGCTCAAGTGGCTAAGATGCAGACTGGAAGGTGGCAGGTCAGCAATTCGATACTCAAATACTGCAGGACGGAGTGAGCTCCCATCTCTGTGCCAGCTCCTGCCAACACAGCAGTCTGAAAGCAAGAAATTGCAAGTATAAGCTGAGGTTTTTTAGCCCCCAAAATGAGCCCCCAAAAGGGGACTCGGCTTATACTTGGGTCAATGACCATGAAGGTCCCAAGACCACGTCGGATGGAGATGTTCTAACAATTAAATTATTTTTACCATATTTTCATGTATTTTGATCATTGAAATTCACTAGCAGCTGCTGCATTTCCCACCCTCGGCTTATACTTGGGTCAATCTGTTTTCCTGGATTTTCAGGTCAAAATTAGGTACCTTGGCATATATTTGGGTAGGCTTATGCTCGAGTATATACGGTAGACAAATAAGGACCACCAGTGGGGAGGTAAACAGCAGATACAACTGGCTTTGGAGCAAGGGTGACCTTTACCTTTACTTTATAAAGCAGACTGCAGTGGCTTAGTGGTTAAGATGCTGAATTTGATAATTAGAAGATCGGAAGGTCAGCTTTCGAGTCCCGAGTGCTGCACTATGGAGTGAGCTCCTGTCTCCAGCCTAGCAGTTTGGAAGCAAGAAATTTCAAGCAGACAAATAGGTACCACTTTGCTGGGAAGGTAAAGAGCATTCTGTGCACTCTGGTGTCTAGTCATGCCTGCTACATGACCACAGAAACATCTGCAGATCTATAATATGGGTGGCACATGGCTCGAGTGCAGTATTGTGAAAATATCTATAGGTCTTAGTGGACTACAAGTTAAACATAAATCAACAATATGTAACAGTGCTACACGGTTCAGATGAAGGGAAGTGATAGTACCACATTACTCTGGTTTGTGCAGACTTCAGCTGGAGGACTGTCTCCACTTCTGGGCACCACAGTTTAAGAAAAGATGGAAGGCCAACAAGATGGCATTAGTAGAATTTAGCATATTTAGTCTTGAAAAGAGAAGACTCAAAGGTGAAGGGAGACACATCTTCAAACTTCTGAAGGTCTGTCACATACGAGTTGGATCAAGCTTGTCTTTTATGGCTCCAGATGGAAGAACCTGAACCAATGGATTTAAACCTATCAGCAAAAAAGATTTCATGCCAATGTTAAGAGGAACTTCCTGACAGTAAGAGTTATTTGACAGTCTTGGAAAGTGGTAGGCTCTCTTTCACTGCAAGCTTTTGAACAAAGTTGGGATAGTCATCTGATATGGACAACTTAAGAATAACAGAGTGCACTAGTAGAGTGCTGTACTATATAACCCTTTAATTTAATTTAAATTTAATTTAATTTTCACATTTGTATTGCCGCCCCCTCGCCGAGGCGACACCAGGTGGCTGACAGATTTAAAAAAACCATAAAAACAGATACAAAGAATATCACTATAAAATTATTTAAAAACCATCCATTAAAAAAACTATTTAACTAAATCAGTCCATGATTGTATGGTCACTTGGTCTGGAGGGCTACAATTCTTTAGGGTATAACTAAGTATGTTCGCAGCCACTAAACTTTTCAGTTGTGTAAGACAGCTGGGGATGAACTGAGGGATTCATTAATGGGTGGCAGTTATTATTAATTTCTGCCTGAAATGCAGTTGTTGGGTAGCTGAGTCATACCCTCCTCTATATAAGGCAGGGGTTCCTAACTTTTTCATACCAGGGGCCGGGTCATGCTCTCTCAATCAGCTTTGAGGGCCAGATGGCCATTTGGCCATGTCTGCATGATGGGGTGGCCATTTTGTCCCAACAGTTTCAAAGGGGCAGCCATTTTGTTTCTCAAAGGCCCTTGGAGGGGTGGGAGGCCACATGGTGCCATGGGTCACATCTGGCCCATGGGCCTTAGGTTGGGAACCCCTGATATAAGGTGATGATGAATGTGATACTTCTGCATAGTGATAATGGTTTCTATGCATTCAACATCCATTACAACATACATTTTTCCATTGGTGGAATGTAAAAATTCACTGAAAGTCACTGGGAGCTCTATTGTGCTGGAAATGAGATAGGGAGATGTTTCAAAACCTGCACACTAGATTGTTGTGATTTATTCATATGTTTATTTGTTTCAAATATCTCTGTGTCACTTTTCAGAGCACAGTCTTCTCATGATGATTTCAATGCACAAATTAAGACAAGAAACTTAAGCAAGTTGCTACAGTAAAATTAAAAGGATAAAAGAGTAGTCTGAAAACATCACAACAATCCAATGTCACAATAATATAAATCTAATTTCAAACAATTAAGATGAAGGCAGTTTAAAAATCAACAACAATTTAACAATTAAATAAATCAAACACAAGTCAGTATCTCAAAAGAAAGCAGACAAAGATAACTGAGGCTTCAAGCTCCATACTGAAGCTCTTAAGGATGGGGCCAAATACATATTCCTGTGGAAGAAAATACATAAATAGGATAGCATAGACAAGAAGGTCCTCATTGTAGTGCTGTATAAAGGACCCATACAGTTGACACAAAGTCTCTGTGTGCCAATGTACTCATCATAGTGGCAGTGATGCCTTCAGTAAACCTGAATGGAGTTTCTCCAACAAAAATCCTTTCAACCCAGAATAATTTCTGACATAAAATTATTATTATAACTTTGTCTTTGCTCTACTAACCTACTGTTTATGGACTCTATCAATACATTTGCACACTCTTCATATTTATTTATTCTTTAAATTTCTATTGCTGCCCAACTCGGCAATGACTCTGAGCGGCTAACAGCAATTAAAAGCAACATCAAACTAATTAAAAGCCCTTAAGAACCCCATTAAAAATTCTAAATAATTTACCCACTCACCCCATCCATTAAAAGAGAGAGAGAAAGCCAGCAGGTGGGGGTCCCCCCTCCATCGGTGCCCCACACCTGCCCTGCCAGCCACATTTTCAGTTCTTTCCTAAAGGGCAGCAATTCTGTCTGCAGCTGTAACTGTTGGCAGGAGGTTCTATAGAGCCGGTGCGGACACAGAGAAGGCCCTCCTTCTTGTGCTAGAGAGATGAGCCCCTGTAGCAGATGGTACAATTAGAGAGCCCCTCCAATCCACTCTGGTTGGATGGACAGATGTTCTTGGGGTGATGCGGTCTCTTAGGTATCCTGGCCCACTACCATGTAGGGCTTTAAAGGTCATTGCCAGCACCTTGAATTGCACCCAGAGACATACCGGTAACCAGTGCAGCTCCCGAAGCAGTGGCGAGGTGCGGGCAACCTCCAAATGGTCATCAGCCTCTGAATGGTCATCAAGGGCAGCCCCATGTAGAGCGCATTACAATAATCTAGTCTGGAGGTGACCAGAGCATGCGTGACCATGAACAAGGAGTTCCGGTCCAGGAGCGGGCACAACTGGCGGATCACATGAAGTTGTGTCTGAAGTCAAACTTTATAGCACAGGTAGATTCATGCATATGTAGAGGATCCTTCATATAACTTGACCTGAAGCTATTTTAAAATGCCAACCCACCACCATAAACTGGAAATACCCTGACAGCCAATTTGATTGGGAAAAGCATTAGCACACCAAATTCTAAATCCAGTGGCCTCCCTTAAAGATGAAGATTATCAACATTAGCTTGCCAAAGATTTGTAAATGCAAATTGAGAGGTCCAAGGTCAACCTCAGGATCAACAAGAACATTTCCATCAGCTCTGGATGTAATTCTGGACTCTGTTAGGCACCCAGCAGAGTAAAGTCACCAGAACTGATTTACCTGAGGTGTTTTTGAACACCCTGCCCCCCAAGTTTTATTTCAGATTTTACTAGAGACTTGGGGGTGGGTGGGTTCCGAGGATAAAGCCATTCCAAGTGTGTAATGATATATTTTATTTTGTAAGAAAATAATTGAATAGGAACTGTGCCACCCAAAGTTGTTAAAATTCTCTAAATCTAGTGTAGCAAATGGCACTTCCGTGTATACAGGGTCATCCTTTCTGTACTTGTCTTGCCTTCCGGCTGGCAGATTCATCCATCACAATGGCTGCAGAAACCTCAAAGGATTGCTTGGGGCTTTCAGCTCTTCAGACTCTTATACCATCTGTAAACTCACTCTTTCTGCTTTGTTTCTGAGGGAGGGGTGTGTGTGTTCATATATCTCCAGTGCTCATTATTTAATTTTACTTTGTTACTGGGAAAGAAACAGCAGAACTCCTGGTGCGCGGATGCATGTGCATCTAATGCAAGCATGGTTGAAGATAACTTGCAAATGCCTTTTCTGAATCAAATCAAAACAGATTCTTATACATGCACAGTTCTTATGCATTATAAGTGGATGTACATGCTTGCCCAGTGAGCCTCCTCTTTTATCTAGTGAATTAGCTTTGTTATAGAATTTTCGCATGTGTCCTAAAGCCTAATGACAAGAGCTGATAAAAAGGAGTGCTGCAAAGTATTGCAGATTCTTGGAAGGAAATCAAATGGAATCAAATAGATTTGGGTTGCTCATTTATTGATCTGATTGATATGTATCATGGCTTTCCACCAAGTGGTAATCAGAGCAGCTAACAGCAATGAAATATAAAAGAAAATATAAAAGAACACAAAATACAGTATAAACAAGGAGGATAAACCATTTTAGTAAAAACGACAACCCCAACCAAAATAACAGCCAGTGGAACAGGTTGTGCTATATTTAAGTCATCATGAGAAGGCTCTGTCAAAACAAAGGACTTTATGTGTGAAAAAAATATATTTGATTACTGGTACAAAGATATCATGGAGAGGCTAGACTGGTATACTCTAACAAGGAGTACCAAAGATTAAAAACAGCTAAAAGTATGTATGCAAATGTTCATTTGTCTTGTCTTCATGCATGAAGACAACAAAACAAAATATTTTTGTCCTGCAAGTGGGCAAGGAGTAGTTGGCACTTTTGACAAGAGAACAGAACAAGAACAGGACTGTGGATTTTTGCACCAATAATGCAAAAAGGAGGTAACAATACAAATAATGAAAATAACATCAAGTGGTGATAGCTGCTGCTTAGGTTTATGGGTTCTTAATGATTTTGTTGTTGTTCAGTCGCACAGTCGATTCCGACCCTTTGCGACCCTATGGACCATCGTTCTCCAGGCACCTCTGTCCTCCACCATCCCCCTCAGTCCTCCCAGTTCTGTGCCCATTGTGTCTACAATACCATCTAGCCATCTCATCCTTGGCCTCCCCCTTCTTCTTTTGCCCTCCACCTTTCCCAACATCACGGCCTTCTCAAGTGAATCCTCCCTTCTCATTTGATGCCCAAAGTACTTTAGCCTCATCTTTACTATTTGACCTTCCAATGAGCAGTCAGTGTTGATTTCTTCTAAGATTGACCTATTTGTTCTCCTCGCTGTCCAGGGTACCCTCAAAACTCTCCTCCAGCACCACATTTCAAAGGCATCTATTCTTCTGCGTTCAGCTTTCCTAATTGTCCAGCTCTCACATCCGTACATTACCACTGGGAATACCATTGCTTTGACTATTCTAATTTTTGTTTTCAAGGTGATGTCTCTGCTTTTCACTATGTTCCCCAGGTTTCTCATGGCTTGTCTCCCAAGAATCAGTCACCTTTTTATTTCATGGCTGCAATCTCCATCTGCAGTGATCTTAGATCCTAAGAATGTAAAATCTGTCACTGCTTCTACTTCTTCCCCATCTATTTTCCAGGAACTGATCGGGCCTGTTGCCATTATCTTGGTTTTCTTGATATTGAGTCTCAAGCCAGCTTTTGCACTCTCTTCCTTCAAACCGATCAAGAGATTCTTTAGGTCTTCCTCACTTTCTGCCATTAAGGTGGTGTCGTCTGCATATCTCAGATTGTTGATGTTTCTCCCAGGAATTTTGATCCCATATTGTGATTCCTCCATCCCTGCGTTGCGCATTATATGGTTGATATTGTTTGACTCAATATCAACCATTTCTGAGGGGCCAGACCCAGTCGGTGTGGTTACAGAGTGAGAGGTCCAGTCCTTGGCCCCTGAAATATGGGGTGCCTCAGGGCTCGGTTCTCTCTCCTCTTCTATTTAACATCTACATGAAGCTGCTGGGTGAGATCATCCATTCCCACGGGGTGCGGTACCACCAGTATGCGGATGACACACAGTTGTACATGGGGACTACAGTGATGCAGTCAAAGTCCTTTCCAGTTGTCTGGAGGCTGTTGGGATCTGGATGGGGGCAAATGGGCTACAACTGAATCCTAGTAAGACTGAGTGGCTATGGATAGGGGGTCCTGCACTATCCTGGGAGCTACCATCTTTGGTTTTGAATGGGGCTATCTTGCCCCTGACTGACCCAGTGCGCAACTTGGGGGTCCTCCTGGATTTGCGGCTGTTGCTAGAAGAACAGGTGGCGGCTGTGGCCAGGAGGGCCTTCGCCCAACTTCAGGTGATTCGCCAGTTGCGCCCGCTCCTGGACCGGGACTCCTTGCTCATGGTCACTCACGCACTGGTGACCTCCAGACTAGATTATTGTAATGCGCTCTACATGGGGCTGCCCCTGATGACCATTTGGAGGCTGCAGCTGGTCCAGAATACTGCAGCCAGTGTGGTAATGGGGTGTGGACGTTATGCCCATGCCTCACCACTGCTTTGGGAGTTGCACTGGTTACCAGTTTGCCTCTGGGTGCAATTCAAGGTGCTGGTTTTGACCTTTAAAGCCCTATATGGTAGTGGGCCAGGTTACCTCAGAGAACGCATCACCCTAAGGACGTCTGTCTGTCCAACCAGAGCAGACCGGAGGGGCTCTCTAGTTGTTCCATTGGCCAGGGGGGCTCGCCTCTCTGGCACAAGGAGGAGGGCCTTCTCCGTGTACGCACCAGCTCTTTGGAACCTCCTGCCAGTAAAACTGCATCTTCAGATGAAGTTGTTGCCCTTTAGAAAAGAACTAAAAACCTGGCTGGTGGGCCAAGTTTGGGGTGCAGGTGGAGGGGTGGCTTCCGTTGGGTGGTTGGTATAGAGGAGTATGCCTTCCCCTACGGTTCCTCGGTACCTGCATCCCTTTTTAGGGGTGGGTTCTTAACTCTGTTTTTATCTGTTTTATTCATGTTGTGAACCGCCCTGAGTCGGCTGTGGTCGAGTGGGCGGTATAGAAATCTAACAATAAAATATAAAATAAAATAAAATTGGACATTGCAATGAATCAAAATGAAACCTTTGCTTTTAGTGAGTTAAGATGGTCACTGTGTTTCTTTACTTCTTGATCAGAGATGAAGAAAGTCTGGGTATGTCCTTCAAAGCCAGGTGGGAATTCCTTTGCTCTTCGAATTCATAACAATTTAATACTGTGGAAATGGAAATGCAGAAGATGAAAACTGAGAGTGAAGTTTTATTGGGTAACATACAGGAGGAGGTGGGATGAAAAATGGGTTTGGTTATCTTAGAATGTGGTAGAAGAAACATCATCGTTCATTCATTCTATTTTATTTTATTTTATTTATTACATTTATAGCCTTCCCATCTGGTATATTTTTCCACTCTGGGTGACATAATAATAATAATAATAATAATAATAATAATAATAATAATAATAATAATAATAATAATAATAATAATAATAATAATAATAATAATAATAATAATAATAATAATAATAATAATAAATCTTTACAATAAAAAAGTTAGCAAGTTCAATAAAATTATAAATATCAAGAAAGCAAACATGAGTGTGTATGTTCGACTAGCAGGTGGATACAGGAGTTACCTATGCTTGCTTATGAGTAGAACAGTAGAATGATGTACTCTTGGTTTTGTTACTGACTATGGCAGGAAATATAGATAGATATGCAATGGTGGGTTCCAAAAGATTTTACTATCACACTGTGGGTGTGGTATGGTGGGCGTGGCTAGGGGGAAAGCTATGCGTTGCACCTGAATTAGGACTACTTTGTTTCAAAACTTGAATGGGTGGGGCCAGCCAGAATTTCTGCTACAGGTTCTGGCAAACTGTTGCGAACCTGCTGATGCCCACCAGTGTGTACCTTTCTCATATTATCCAGGGAAAGGAGAAATGCAAAAATGTTCCATTTTTTTGTATTTATTTTTTGTGATCTTCAACTTTGATCTATTTTCCCTTCAAATAAAAGCTGATTTGTAACAGAAGACATCCTACTTTTTATATCGAGCATAAAATGGTGGGAGATTTCCAGTTTCTTTATTGACAATGCTACATATTGCTACCTAATTTACGTTGCTATTTCCCACCTGATCTGGCTAGTTTGTAAGCATAAACCAGGGGCCGGATGCAGCCCATGATATCATTTCATGTGCCCCCTCCCACTGCCTCCACCACACTGGAAGTTCCATGTATGGCAGGCAGGGCAAAATGGCCTTCCGTCCCCCAAAGCTGTCTGAAGGAGCATGACCTAGCCCTCAGCTTGAAAAGGTTAAGAACCTCTGGCATAAACAGTCAGTGATTGAAACCTATCATAGATTTCCTCTAACCTGGAGCAGAATCACACGTACTTTGAAGCAGTAAAAGGGTTTTACAGTGGCTTCCTGAATGGGTGCAGGTCTCTGTCAGGTGGGATGAGTCCTATGGTAGTGGGATCTTTTGTTATCCTTACCGACATTCTCTCTGGGTTTATATACTATATTTCTTAAGGAGAAAAGGTTCTAGTTTCACAAAGAGATCATTAGAATAAGTCACAGAGACTTTGGTAAGTTTTTGTCTTCCTCTCATGTTTAAGTGAGGAATCTTCTCATTCAGCTGTCTTGTCATATTGAAATAGTCATAACCAATAATAGCAAATTTGTCTTTCCTTTCCTTCAGAAAAGACTAGAATGAAAGTTTCTGACAGAACTCTCTCACTCCCGGAAAAAGACCCATCAACAGTTTTAAAAGCATACAGAAAGTGTTCTTAATCATAAACAAACAAACCCATTTACAACTGAAAGTCAATCTGGAATCAATGCAGATGGTTGGGAGGGTGTAACTAAATCAAAGACATTGATAAAAGTGTTCTGCTCAACTCTTAACAATGCAAGGCTAAATAGCTGGCAAAAAAATGGCTGGCTTTCTTATTCATCAGTAAATGACAACGTAATTAGTTGTCTATTGAGCGACCCACCTGTGGGATCAATACCCTTTAGACTGCATGAGAAAAAAAAAGACTGGATTGTTTATTCACCCTAATGCTTTCAAAGGGTGTCTGTGAAATAAAACTAATTGTAAACAGATCATTGTAGAAACTTTAAATAAAAGAGAGAACGACCACCACCAGACTACGTTTGGTTTCATAATAATACCATATTATATTATGTGCTGTATTGGGACACATTTCAAATTCTGAACCAAATCAACCTCGTCAAAGTGAAATCACAACCCGTCATTCTTGGCTGAAGGGGAGTCAATTTATAGATTTGTTTCTTGTGTCCCAAATAAATCCAATAGTATTTTTAAATCAGCATAAAATACTTTAAAAGTGCTTAGAACACTAAGTACTGAAGCCAGATAATTGATATTTGCCATATATCTGTCACTATTTATTATCTATCATATCACAAACTTTGATGTAAATCTATGACCACAGAGCCATTTTTACTTGGTGCTTGTAATCCTATTTTATACCCTACTAGCAGAGGTTGCCCGGCGTTGCCGGGCTGTTTTCAATTGTTTTGGAAGGTTAGATTGTGTTAATGCTTGTTAAAAATGGCTTAGTCTGTAATTTTTAAAATGTTTATTTATACAAAAAAATTTTTGGCTTGGCTGGCTGTTTTATGTAACTGAATAATGTTTTAGTTTTTGTTTTTTTTAAAAAAAATTGTTGTACCATAGGTAATAATTTTAATGATGTGAAAGTAAAGGTTTTTTACATTCAATGTTTTTAAAATGTGTTTAGTTGTTTTGGGCTTTTATTTGAGTTAGAACTCAGCACAGGATTTTAATAATTTTTTTATTTTATTTTATTGACATATGTTTGTGATTTGTGTTAAATTGTGTTTTCGTGTAATTTTTTTGACTTGTTATTATTGTGACCTTTTGTGTAAAATTGTGATTTTGTGTTATTGTTTTGATTTGTTTTTACTGTTGTGGCCTTTTGTTTGTGCCTGTTGTGTGTTTTTGAATTGTTTTTACTATTGTGGCCAGCAGGTGGTGGTGGTAGTGATTTTCTTGTATTTTGACTGTTTTTTCTCTCCTGGCCTCTGGGTGGAGCTTCTTCCGGTAAGTAGTCTCTTTCTTTATTCATTTCGTTTCCAGTCGTCGTGCAGGTAGGACATGTGTTGGTGAGTTGGCTTGTTTTCTGTATTTTGTGTGTGGGGTTTGGGTTTTGTACTTTTTGTCTGTTTGTTTTGTTTTTGATTGTGTTTTTGATTACTTTGTATTGTTTTTTGGTGTTGTTTTGTGTATTTTTGGATGTTTTTGATTGTGTTTTAAGGTATTTTTGGTAAATTATTTATTTGTTTATATTTTTTGTTGTTGTTGTGGCTTTGGGGGGGGTTTGGTTTATTTCCGTGGGGCGGCCTGGCTGTCTGGACCGCGGGAATTCCAATGCCGCTTTATGTGGCGTTGGGGGGGGTATTTCCGCAGGCCGGCTTCGCTGGCCAGACTGCGGGCGTTGGGGAGGGGGGCTTTATTGTGTTATGGTGCTTTGATTGTGTGGAGTAGTGAAAGTAGTTCGGGGTTTCCCCTTTAATATCAGTGGGTGGGGGGTTGCGATTCCCCTCTCCACTGGTTCCCCAGGGGATGGGAGGTTTGTGGGGACAAAAGGGGTATGCCCCCCAACCTTTCTGGACCCAGGAGACCAGGGAGAGTGGATCGATTCCCCCCCTCCTAAAAAAACCTCCGTTTTTAAAGAGAAGAAACCGCTTGGTTTCTTCTCTTTAAAGATGGAGGATTTTGTGGGGAGTGGATTTGATCCCCTCTCCCTGTTCTACTGGGTCCAGAAGGGTTGGGGGACAGATCCTTTTTGTCCCCACAAACCTCCCAACCTCAGGTGAGCCAGCGGAGATGGGGATCGCCACCCCCACTTACTGATATTAAAGTGGAAACTCCAATCGGGACCTTCAGGCGCCATTGGTGAGGGAAAGAAGGGCGGTTGGTGCTTGCGTGGCTGTGAGGCGGTGAGTTTTTTTTTATTTTTCGGGCGCCGGCTTCCTTAGCATTCTGCGCACTCATGTCATGCAGGACTCTGGGGCTTGTAGTTATGGGTTTGTAATTTGTGGTGCGTTTTTTTCTGCGGCTTGATTTTGATTGGCCGCGGAGCATTTCTCAATGTTCTTTGTGGTTGTGCCTCTCAGCCTGATTGACTGTGGTGCAGCGCGGCACAAAGAACGTTGGGAAATGAAGTTGTTTCCTTTTTTCGCGTTTGTGGGGCTGTTGCCCCACTGCCAGTTTTCTTAATCCTTCGTTGACCTGTGGACCCAGTTCGGCCATGTGCACGAATGGTGGGTGCGGGTCATTAGGGTGAGGCTTAGGAACCTATAGCAAGTTCCAACGGTTAACCCTTGGTTTTATAGGTCAAGATTGATGCATACTGTATCAGTGGTGGGCTCCAGCCAGTTCAGACTGGTTCGGGTATTCCGGTAGTAAAACCAGCTGGCCCTGCCCCCTCCTCCTCCTTCTCGAAGAGGCTTCAGAGGTGAACCGCTCCATTTCCCTCTTCATTCAAGGCTTTTCCAGGACTCCGTTTCACCCTCAAGTACATCCCCAGCCACTTTGGAGTGGCTGGGGAGGCACTTTGGGGTGAAATGGAGCCACAGAAAAGCCTTGGACGAAGGGGGAATTGGCTTTGGAGGGCTTTGGAGGGGGCTAGCTCCATTTCCCCCTTCATTCAAGGCTTTTCTGGGGTTATGTTTCACCCTGAAGCACATCCCCAGCCATTCTGGTGTGGCTGGGGAGGTGCTTCGGGGTGAAACAGAGCCCCAGAAAAGCCTTGGACAAAGGGGGGGGGAAAAGGCTTTGGAGGGGGCCGGCTTCATTTCCCCCTTCGTTCAAGGCTTTCCCGGGGCTCTGCTTCACCCCAAAGCACATCCCCAGCCATTCTGGTGTGGCTGGGGAGGCGCTTCAGGGTGAAATGGAGCCCCGGGAAAGCCTTGGACGAAGGGGGAAATGGTTTCGGAGGTGAACCTCCGAAGGCTCTTCTGTTTACATTGCTCTGTAGCGAAGAGCAGTCACATGGCCAACAGGCCATGCCCACCCAGTCACATGGGTATGCCCACAGTGTGGTAGTAAAGTTTTTTGAAGGCCACCACTATACTGTATCCATTATGTGCATTTGTATATAGACACTTTTATCCTCATGTTTATAACTATAACTTAAATTTTTAAACTTTTGAATCTATGTCAGATTTTAGAGATGTCAGCTGTCCTATCCATATAAATCTGTGCTGTTTTATTCTTTTTAAATCAGATACAAAGAAGTGCTGTTCCATTACCTGGCCCAAGTGCAGCACCAATTTTAAGAACTGATTTTATTATATTTTATTTTAACTCAAGCAGATACATTAGTGGTAGTACATTTTAATTGTATCTCCTGCAGTTAAACCCCCTTTACTGTGCTGGTCATTGACCGTGACAAAGTTATTTCAATTTGTGTTGTGACATAAATCTATGCAAAAACAAAACAATTGCAGATACGTACATTTCCAAATGCAAATCCTTTGTAAGTTTACTATCCATCTTGGGTAGAACACATACAATTGCTTTTATGTACTGTCAAATGAGTTCTACATCATGGTGACCCTTGTATAATATACAAGATAAGCTAGATATTAAAGAATGGTTTACCACTGCCAACATTCACTGTGCTTCAATGGCCAAAGGGGGATCTCAAACTAGTTACGCAAGTTACCTCATACAGATAAAGTTCTCCCTTGCTCAAAAGCCAGTTGCGTCCAACTCTCTTTCTCTCTCTCTCTGTTCATCTCAGTTTACTGCCAAAGAGCCAGTGCTATCTGCATATGCAGATGTTTCTGTCGTCATGTGGCAGGCATGACTAGACACTGGAGTGCTGTAACATATTGCTGTTACCTTTCCTGCCGAAGCGGTACCTATTTATCTACTTGTAATTTCTTGCTTTTGAACTGCTAGGTTGGTAGGAGTGCGACACTTAAGTCTTAGTGGAACACTTAAACCTCTATGCTTTTCTGGCTCTGAAACCCCAGGTGTGAAGGGCCATACAATATTTTGTGACTGGACTAGGGTTTTGGCCAATCAATAGAAGATTGTACCCCCCTTTCATAGCTGTCAAGTATCCCTTATTGGCCGGGGAAACCCCTTATTTTACCCTCTTTACCCTTATTAATTAGACTGCAATGCCCTATTGCCACCATTGGAGGGCAGCACAGGATAAGCATAGCTGTCAAGTATCCCTTATTTGTCAGGAAATTTCCCTTATTTCCAAATCCAAAACTTGACAGGTATGCCCTCCCCCCCCCCCCCCGATCCACACTTTATACTTGAGCATTGCCTCCTGGTTCTTAGCTCTCTGTCAACACTTGCCTAATACAGATGATAAGTCTCAGCCTGTATTTTGTTGCACTTCACCAAGTTTCCTACATTATATCATTCTGTTTTCATGTAATGTTGCAAAACTTTACTGTTTTCTTCTCACATGGAAATTCATATGCTATTTTATGTTTACATTTTCTGCATTTGAACTTTTATTTCTGCATTTTGCTGGGTGCATGCATTTGTTACACACATTTTCTCCTCAACTAAAGCTTGTTTGTGCCTATTAGTTAATACTACACATTTTAGCTGTGCATATTTTATCAACTCTTTGTACACATTTTCTCCAATGACGAAAGCTTCTTTGTGCCTGTTTGTTAAGGGAACACCATTTTAGCTCTTCATAATTTTAAAAATGCATGTATGATTTCATGCAATGATAATACACTGCAAGCTGCATTAACGTATGAATGTCTGAGGTAAAATGCACTTTGTCCCAACAAATTTTAGGAGGCATAAAATGCGTGACTTTACCATGCATCTTGAAAACACCAACGTTAATCTCTATATATACTGCCTTAAATTCAAGCTCGATAGACAATTGTTTTTATGTGAGAAGCTCCATTCAATGGGAAGTATGTGAGGCCCACCTCTGTCATCATGTGAAACATAACATTCTTAAGATAGGTGGAAAGATGTACCTTCTTCACATAAGACAAAATGTCAGCAGCATGAAGATTAGCTCAGGGATTCTCAACCTGTGGCCTGTGGGCCGGATGTGGCCCATGGTGCCATTTCATGTGACCCCCCACCACCTCCACCACACTAGGAAGTGCCATGTGGTGGAGGAAAGCCAAAATGGTTGTTCGGTCCCTGAAGCTGCCTGAGGGAGTGTGACCCAGCCCCCGGCTTTAAAAGGTTGAGAATTCCTAGATTAGCTGATGTGGAGGTGCAGCAAGTTGTTCAGTGAAACAATCAAAGGTGTGTTAAATAATGCACTATGTCAACAAGAAAGACTAAAATACACCTCTGCAGCTTATTTGGTTTAGTTAGGCCTTGTCTAGCATCCCAGATCGGAACAGCCCTGCAGGGATCCCTAAAATTTATTGGTCAAATCTCAACAGGGCTCAAATGGATCTTTTTGGATCCCTGGTGGTGCAGTGGCTAAACTGCTGTCCTGCAACCAAAAGGTATTGACTTTGATCCTGACCAGGGCTCCAGGTTGACTCAGCCTTCCATTCTTCCAAGGTCAATCAAATGAGTACCCAGTATGTTGGGGGCAAAATGCTAATTAACCTGTGAATCACCCAGAGAGTGTACTAAGCACTATGGGGTGGTATATAAATGTGATTGCTTTGTTTTGCTTATACTTTGGGATAGTATAAGATTGATTTGTTTTCTACATGAAGACACTTTACAGACCAAACTTCAAGCAAGACAAACTACAAGAAGCAAAGTTTAGTTACCAAAGAAAGTGCCCAGCTTGAAGATGGCTTCTTGGCAAGGGAAGTAAATCCAGTACACATTTTCACCCATTCTATGCACACTCGCCTCTGGGCCCCATACCTTTCCTTGACAACTACCTAAGGCTTGTATCTGATTTGGTTCTGAACATCAGTTCTAAGAATCACTATCCAGCAGGGCCAATGGTAAAGGGTTCTAGAGTTACATTGTAAAACATGGAGAGCAGAAGGCTCTCAACAATAGCACTTACAATGTTATGTTCTTATTGTTAGCAGACAGACACAATGTCTTTCTCCCTTTGCCCAAGCATCTTAGAAGTAAGGCTTTTGGGTGTCCGTCTGCACAGCCAGGGAGAGCTTTGCCACCCTAACCCTTCTTCAAACTTCCAGGCAATAAGGACCTATCAGGTACAGACAAGGTTATAGTAGGCAGAGCTTTTGCTATGTAACCATTGCAGCCCTCATGGTCTAGGCTGGGTTCAGCGACCCTCCCACCCACCCTTTAGCTCAATGTGAGAGTCGAGAGCTAGTTGCCTTTTGGGGGCTGGACATAAATTTTTTGATCCCAAGGAACTGGCTCTGTCTTGGGATATTTTTTGCCTGTCCTGCATCAAGCAGTTGTTGTTGTTGTTGTTGTTTTTTGGGGGGGCAATTGGCCAGGGAGTGTCAGTTAGGTCACCTTGGGTGGGTAGTGCAGTGAGTGGCCTGTGATAATACCTGGCGTGGGGCGGGGGTGACGCTCCCAGCTTAATGGAAGTTGGAGAGTTGGGAGGGGCTTGTCAGGTGGCCTAGGCCTGATTGGGTAAGGTCAGGCATCATCAGCCTACTGATGGTGGACAGTTGGTACCACGTGAAGGGTTTGGACTCAACCTGGCACTTGGGCCTTCCTTCTCTCTCTCATGCACTACAGATGTCCTTTGGGTTATTTGTTGTTCATCAATAAAGGTGGCCCTATTCTAGTGGTGGAAATGCCACTGGAAACCATCATATTGAGCCCAACTGCAAAATGAGCGGAGGAGGAACTCTGATTTCCAATGGTCATGGAGGAGGAAGAGGCCATGCCAGATGGACTGGATGTGAAGGCACACCTTGTCCATAGTCTCAAGGCTGCGGCAGTCCATTGCAGTCCTGGTGTTAAATCCTGCATGCCGTGCTTCATGTGTGCTGCAGGAGGTGGCTCCATGATCACACTGTGTGAGTCACTTCATGGCAAGCTAGGATCTACCTTAAACAAATTCATGCCAGTGACATTTTTCCTGCTTCAGGGGGAAAATGCATTCTCGGATATGAGTTGCAGTCAATGACAGTCTATTCCTGTTGTGTTCTGTAAAGCTGTGCCTTTAACAATGTACCTTTGCCATGTGTTATCAATGTAACCTTTCTGTGTGCAACATTATAACCATCAGCTGTATCAATGTAAACCTGATAAGGGGACGCGAGCTAGTGACCACCAGATGGCAGTAGCGAGCGTCCAGCTCTCATGGCTCAGATTCACCTGGTTCAGCAGCGCGGGAAGATTCCCCGCCACCTCTTCACCTGGTCAAGAAGGGCGTGACCTCCTACAACGTCACGCAGGCAGCAACCAATAGTCTGTCGACGAGCCACATTCAAATGTATAGCCAGCTGTATATATTGAGCTAACCATCCGCCATTACCACATGTTCCTCCGGATCATCATGCAATAAACCTGTGTTAAGCCAACCCTTCGGCTGTTTCATTGTCTTTGGTCCCTTACACTAAATTGGTGACGAGGATGGGATATGGCAGCCCATGGGACCAAGACATGCGCCGGTTTCGAAATCAGGAAACCGGGCGACTGGGAGATCTTCGAGATGGACTTCCAGGCAGCACTGATTGAGTCCGAAGTCACGGAAGAGGCAAAGAAAAGGGCCATCTTCACCAGGATGCTCGGACAAGAAACCAAGAGGACCTTGGTGGACCTGATTGCACCAAGGAGGGTGAGCGAATTCAAGGCCAAGGAACTCATGCAGATGCTGCGTGAGCACGTCCGGCCCGCCACGGCGATGTTTCCCGCTCGGAGTGCGTTCTGGAGGCGAGTCCAAGCGCCCGGGGAGACGGTCGCCGCATTCGTGGCGGCCCTGCGGCTGGCGGCCGGCCCGTGCAAATGGGAGAATGCCGAAATCACCCTCCGGGACTGTGTGCTGTGTGGCCTGAACGACGCCGAGACCCAGCGCACATTAATGAACCAAGAGCCGCCTCCCACGTTGCAGGAGGTCGTCAGAGCGGCCCAGGCCGCAGAAGCTACAAAGGCCGGGGTCCAAGAACTCCAGGACTGGCAGCCGAAGTCGAGCAAGGCAGAGGCTCCGGTACAGGCGGCCCGGCGAACTTCGAGGTCGTCCACAGAGAGCAGCGACGACGAGGACGTCCGGAGGGTCCGGAAGGAGAGCTGGCGATGCGACGGCTGTGGAGCGGCCCACGGCCGCGTAAAGTGCCCCTTCCGGAAGGCCGAGTGCCACAACTGCGGCCGCCGCGGGCACATTGCCAAGGTGTGCAGGAAGAAGCGCGAGACCCGGAGGAGCTCCGCAGACCGTTCCGCGGGACAAGACCGCCCAACGAGACCCAAGGACGGCGCCCAGGCCACGCGGAAGCAGGACGGCGTGGGCCGCGTCTCCGACGGCAGCGAGGACGATGCCCCAGTGTTCAGCGTGTCTACAGGACACCCCCGCTACTTTGTTGAGGTACTAGTCCAAGGGGTTCCCATTAGGATGGAAATTGACTCCGGGTCCTCATATTCAATCATTTCCCAGAGGGAGTTTTTGGGAATTGCCCCCCACAAGCGACCCAAGCTCAAAGCTTTGAGGTCCACACTACGGGACGTGCAAGGGAACAGCATTCCAGTGTTCGGGGTCGGAGAGTTTCGGGTTAAATTCAAGGAGCACGCCGCGTCCCTTCCCCTAGTCGTGCTCAAAGGGGGAGATTGCAGCCTCCTCGGGACTCAATGGTTCCAGCCCCTGGGGTTGTTTATTGGGGGGGTGCACGCCGTGGGGATGCACGCCGTTGGGACTGATCCAATTCAGGAGGTGTGCGAGGCGCACCCCGAAGTTTTCAAAAAAGGACTGGGGAAATTCAAGGGGCCCCCAGTGACTTTCGACCTGGACCCGGAGGTCCGCCCAATTCGCCTTAAACCACGCAGGGTGCCGTTCGCACTTAAGGACAAGATAGAGGCGGAACTGGACAAGTTGGTGGGCCAGGGGATCCTTGTGCCTGTAGATTCTGCGGAGTGGGAAACTCCAATTGTAACCGCACTAAAGGCCAATGGGGAGGTCCGCATATGCGCCGACTACAAGTGCACCATCAACAAGGCGATCCGCCCGAATGCATATCCGGTGCCGGTAGTCAGCCATCTGCTGGCCAGGTTACACGGGGGAAAGTGTTTCGCTAAGCTCGACTTATCACAGGCCTACCAGCAGCTTACGGTGTCCCCTGCCGCAGCTGCTGCGCAGACCATAGTCACCCATAAGGGGGCGTTCCAGGTGACGCGCCTCCAGTTTGGCGTGAATTCAGCGCCTGGAATTTTCCAGTCACTCGTGGAACGCCTCCTGAAGGGATTGGAGGGGGTGTTGCCTTATTTTGATGACGTGTTAATAACGGGGGGGGGGGGGAGTCGGGTTGAATTGGCCAAGAGGTTGGGGAAGGTCCTGACAATATTCGAAAAAATGGGGCTGAGGCTGCGGAAGGACAAATGCGTCTTCTTCGCAACCGAGGTTGAGTTCCTAGGGTTTTGTGTGACTCCTGAGGGAATAAAACCATCCAAGTCCAAGGTGGCAGCCATTAAGAAAGCCCCCCGCCCCACCTCCAAGCCCGAGCTGCAGTCGTTCCTGGGGCTGCTCAACTTTTACCACTCCTTCCTCCCCCGGAAGGCAGCGGTGGCTGAACCGCTACACAAACTGCTAAAGAAAGACCAGGCATGGAAGTGGGGCGATGACCAGGAAAGGGCATTTAGTGAGCTAAAAACCCTCCTAACGTCCGATGCCATACTGACCCACTTCAACCCCAAACGCCCAGTAGTCCTGACCTGTGATGCATCTCCAGTGGGGGTGGGGGCGGTGCTGTGCCACGTGTTGGAGAATGGAAGGGAGGCCCCGATAGCATTTTACTCCAGGTCCCTGTCCCAAGCGGAGAGAAACTACGCACAGACAGACAGGGAGGCACTAGCAATAGTCGCGGGGACGAAAAAATTTCACGATTTTCTGTACGGCCGCCCCTTCACCATTGTAACAGACCACAAGCCCCTGCTAGGCATCTTTACTGCAGATAAGCCCACCCCACAGATCCTGTCCCCAAGGATGCTCAGGTGGGCCATTTTTCTCAACGCGTATCAGCACGCATTGGTCTACCGGCCCGGGAAAGAGATCAGCCATGCGGACGCTCTATCTAGGTCTCCCCTCCCCCTAACGCCCAGCCAGGTAAGCAAGGGGGAGCGGGACCATCAGGTTCTCATGATAGAGGTACTGGATTCGCCCCCCGTAGTGCCCGCCGACATTGCCAAAGCGACAGAGAAGGACAAGACGTTAGCGGCAGTAAGCTCCTGGGTGCAGAAAGGGTGGCCCGCGTCCTCCCCAGTGGAGGAGTTCGCTCCATTTTTCAGAAAAAAGTTAGAACTGTCCCTAGAGAGGGGGTGCCTCTTGTGGGGGCAGCGGGTGGTGATTCCCACTTCCCTTCGGCCGCGGGTGCTCAAGCTGCTGCACGTCAGCCACCCCGGCATCGTGCGATCCAAGGCGCTGGCCCGGAGTTACTTCTGGTGGCCCCAGCTGGACGCCGACATTGAGCACATGGTCGGCACTTGTGAAAGTTGCCAATGCTCCAGACCAGAGGAGGCCCGCCTTCCCCACAGGGAATGGGACGCGGCTAAGGGGCCGTGGTCCCGGGTGCACGTTATTTCGCGGCCCGTTCAGAGGCACCCTGTTCCTTCTTGTAGTGGACGCTTTCTCCAAATGGTTGGAGGTTATCCCAGTCACGAGCACCTCCTCGGCCCAGACCATTAGGCATTTGCGGAGGCTCTTTTCCACGTTCGGCATACCCGACACGTTAATTAGCGACAACGCTAGTTGTTTCACGTCCTCCGAGTTTAGGGCATTCATGGAGATTAACGCCGTTCGGCATATCACCTCCGCCCCATTTCACCCAGCCACCAATGGCCAAGTAGAGCGCCTCGTCCACACCACGAAGGACGCCTTGCGGCGCATGGGCCCCGGGGATTTGAACCTACAAGTCTGTCAGTTTCTGCTAGGGTACAGGGTTACCCCTTTGGCGTCAGGATACTCCCCCGCAGAGCTCTTAATGCGTAGGAAACTGACCACCATCCTTACTAGGCTAGACCCCACGAGGGTAGAGGACAAAGGAAGGAACATCGGGCTAGAGGCCACAAAGAGTTTCAGTGTAGGCGCCCCCGTGCACTGCAGGAATTACGCCAGCACGGGCCCAGCCTGGGTGCCGGGCGTAGTTGTGGAACAAACCGGCCCCGTGTCGTACCGCGTGGAAACCAATACAGGACTCCTGTGGAGGCGGCACGCGGACCAGCTCCGACGCAGGGTCTCCGATGAGCAGGGCACAGACCAAGCGGAGAAAAAGTCAGTGTTAGGGTTCTCCCCCACCCGTTCAGCCCAAGGGGGAGGGAAGGGGGACCGCGGGCCCCCACCAAGGGGGGAGGAGGATATCCATGTAGATACCCTGGGGGTTCTTTCCGAGGAGGAGGAACCCGACCCCATACATATCTCGCGGAAGGTCCCCACAAATGTGGATACCCCTACTAAGTTAGATTTTGGTTTCCAGAACCGGGGGGTTTTTTCGGAGTGGTCCCCCACCCGTCCAAGCGAGAAGAGGGGTTTTTCGTTAGTCCCGACTGCCCCCGGTCTGCCCACAATGGAGTTTTTCCCTTCCCCTAAGGCCGCCAGACAGCGGCAAGCCACTAACGTCTCCCTCTCCCATTTCAGGACAAGGGACCAGGGAACAAAGAAGCAATAACGCCCCCGGGGGGGGGCAGCCCTCGTCACGGCCCAAACGCACATGCAACAAGCCATCTTGGCTGAGAGACTTCGTCTCATCCTAGGGGGGAGGGATGTTGTGTTCTGTAAAGCTGTGCCTTTAACAATGTACCTTTGCCATGTGTTATCAATGTAACCTTTCTGTGTGCAACATTATAACCATCAGCTGTATCAATGTAAACCTGATAAGGGGACGCGAGCTAGTGACCACCAGATGGCAGTAGCGAGCGTCCAGCTCTCATGGCTCAGATTCACCTGGTTCAGCAGCGCGGAAAGATTCCCCGCCACCTCTTCACCTGGTCAAGAAGGGCGTGACCTCCTACGACGTCACGCAGGCAGCAACCAATAGTCTGTCGACGAGCCACATTCAAATGTATAGCCAGCTGTATATATTGAGCTAACCAACCGCCATTACCACATGTTCCTCCGGATCATCATGCAATAAACCTGTGTTAAGCCAACCCTTCGGCTGTTTCATTGTCTTTGGTCCCTTACACTAAAATTCCACTTGTTGCTGTCTGTCTCGTTCTTTGGGGATGGGTGTGGGTGCAAAAGAGATCATTTCAGGATACCATTTGGACTTTTCAAAAGAAAACACAACAGATTGTTTCCCAGGTATATATGGAAATCTGTAAATGAAGACCTGAGTCACATACTGTAACTCTGAAATCTCACTTTAGCTAATCGCTGCCTCTGCCAAAATTGATTTATGATATCTATTAATCAACATGAGAATTGTCTGCAAAGCAACTGGGAAGGAGAAACATTAATGTTTGTTGCTTTCCCCATTCTTTTTTAGGTGAGGAGATCACTTTTGTTGAAATTAATTTCCTTCTTGAGATTTTTTTAATAAGTTTTTATCTTGTGGCAGGAGGTTTGGCAGGCAGAACAGATGAAATTTTTATGTTCCAGCTTCCAATGTCTTATATTAGGGGCATTAAGACATCTGTAATGATGCCAAATTACAGGGAAGCAAAGAATTGTAATATTTTCATGTTTACTGGGAGTTTTGCTTCAAGGATGAAAATAAATAGCATAAGGAAAATAAGGTATTTTTTCCTCTCATAAAAGATGGGTAGTTCTCTTAAGAATAATCCAGTGTATTGATTCTGCTGATGAGCCATTTGTTAAATTCCCTCATAGATGCAGTGTGTTTCTTGCTTCACAATCATCATGTGCTATTAAACATTATGGAAAATGTCATCTTGCAGTGATTCAGCAATACAAAACCGGCTTCTTCAAAGAAATATGAAGACAAAAAGATGCACCACACAGAAGAAACTGAGTTTAATGTCAAGAATCACTCCAGTCATCCAAAATTGAGGAAATACCACACAAAATTATCTTTCAAATCATGCACACAGAGACACACATTAATATATACACAAACTGCATTCCATCTGTTATCATGTTCAACCAGTAGAGGATGGTGGCTCAGATGTCAGTGGGGATTATGAATCCATTTGAGTTTGGGTTCAGGCTTTAAAGCAGATATCCAAGGTACTACAACCATTTTGGGACTAGGACTCAGCACCTTTGGTAGGTCTGTGAAGTTCAGATTCAGTGTACTATTTCCCAGGGAAAAGATGGAGTTTCTCCTTAGCTGTGCACTACTGCCAGGGTGACAGGTGTGGTTTCAGATGCAACAACATTCACATGGGATCTGTGGTGGCTCGCTATGCAGGTCACTTTAAATTTCAGGAAGGAACTAGAGCACTGTCCTATACACATTGATGTATTTCATAACATGTCTTTGCTTCCATAAGTCATGGGAAATAGCAAGACACCAGTGGCAACAAATAATAAGGTGCCAAAATTGAGTGGATGGAAGGATACCTTTCCCACTGAAGTGGTACCTATTTATCGAATTGCAATTTCTTGCTTTCAAACTGCTAGGTTGGCAGGAGTGGGACAGATGACAGGAGCTCACTCCATCATGCAGCACTCGGGACAAGCTCAGCTTCTTAACCACTAAGCCACCACAACTCTTTATTGGACTTACCCACCCCCAAAAGAAGAAGACTATAGAAGGGAGTCCTTAACCATTGACTATAACTCAGGCATTTAAAAAAAAAAACAACAGTTGATTTTAATCTCTTACCTTCAAGTCCTTTTTATCTGCTACCTAATGGGCTGTGGTGGCTCAGTGGTTAGGAAGCTTGCCTTGTTAGCTGGAAGGCTGACAAGTCGGCAGTTCATGACCCTGGTTCTGCATGACAGTTTGAGTGTCCGTCTCTGACCCAGCTGTAAGGGATATGAAAGGAGCCGCATTTGGGCATTCCCTAAGTGGCATTTCTTCTGCAAAAATCATAATTTCTAACATGAAATTATTATTATATCTGCTCTCTGCTATCTATGAAAATATTTTTCTTTCGCAGAATGAGAGAAAATCTTAATTCATTAAGTTTGGTTTCTTAATAAATTAAGGTTGCCTCACTGTTTTGAAAGCCCTTATGACAGGGATTCTTAACCTGCGGTCCACAGGCTGGATGCAGCCCGTATCACCATTTCATGTGGCCCCAACCTCCTCCATCACACCAGGAAGTGCCATGTTGTGGAGGAAGGGCAAAATGGCCATCTGGCCCCCGAAGCTGTCTGAGGGAGAGTGACCACCAGGCCCCCGGCTTAAAAAGTTTGAGAACTCCTGCCTTAGGAGGATGTGGAGACACAAAGTGTCTCTTTTTTTAAAGTCTCCTTATCTCCTGGTGTTTTCCTCTCTCTCTTCTTTTTAGCCAGTAGACATGGCAATTTAATGACTTTACAATTTGCAGGGCTGTCTTTGAGTCTCTTTCCAAGGTTACTCCAGCCATCTTGTGTTGCTGGGTTGCTTCTGGTTCCTGACATGGTGTAATTGGCAGCCCAGGATGGATTTTCATTTTACAATAGTCCTGCAGGAGGGAGTGGACAATTTCAATTTTGATTCATCCTCCACAGAAAAGACCATCATGACATCCTTTCAAAAGAATGGCCAATTACTGCCAGATTCTTCAATACTGCACAAGTGAGAAAAAATCAAGAGCAGCCTTCCATTCTTTTTAATTTTATGTTAAAATATCCCCATGTATTTTATAAAAAAGAAAGAACATTTTAATGCATAAAACGTTTTAATGTTTAAAAATTGTGAATTTATCACAAAGGACAGCCATGAAAAAAGAAAAAGAAAAAACCCTACACAAAAAAAACCCCATCTTCATAATATTATTTATTTGTGTCTGAAGTACCAGCTGTTAATATTAGCAGAAGTTTCAGCCAAATACTGTATATACTCAAGTATAAGCAGAGTTTTTTTTAGCCCCAAAGTGAGCCCCAAAAAGGGCACCTGGCTTTTACTCAGGTAAATGACTAGGAGGGTTCCAAGACCGCGCTGGATTGAGGAATGACAACAATTTTATTAATTTTACCATATTTTCAGGTATTTTGATTACTGAAACTCACTAGCAGCTGCTGCATTTCCCACCCTCGGCTTAACTCAGGTCAATCTATTTTCCTAGGTTTTCAGGTCAAAATTAGGTACATCGGCTTATATCCAGGTCGGCTTATACTCAAGTATATATGGTAGATAAATGAAGCAAGGAAAATTAAGTCCAATGATTTTAATGTCAACTTCAGGAAAACTGTAACTAGGAGGAAAATTATCAAAGCTGCTGAAGTACTAGACCAGGGGTGCCCAAACTATAGTCGTGCATCAGATACAGCCCCCAAAGCCTTTCCATCTGGCCTGCAACACCCTCACCAAACCAGAAAGTAAATTCGGATGCTTATTATTATTATTATTATTATTATTATTATATTTACATTTCTATACCGCTTTACTTCCCCTAGGGGAACTCAAAGCGGTTTACAGCATATAAATACAATATCCAAAGTACAAAAGCAACATACATTTCTCAATTCAAACAATATACAAAATCACAATTATAAAATTATATGTAAAACATCAATATCATCAAAAAATACAAAATATATAAAATTCAAAATGTCCAAATGCAAATAATCACAAAATAACAATATAGCAATATAAAGATATACCCCAACACAGTCCCTTTCAAGTCCTTCCGGGGGGGTGGGGGTGTGAGAGCGTGCACAAGTCCTAGCGCTCCTAGCAGGCGGCAATGGTCCTCGGGGCAGAGGCAGGTCTTTACCTCTCCCGGCAATGGGAGGAAGGGGAGGACTCACCTCAGCTGGTTAGCGGCAGCAGTCTTCTGCCCCCGGGAGTGCTCCCATCAACTTGAGCAGTGACAGGACAAGCCTCAGCGGTGCTCCCACCCCACCGTGACCGGCCAGGCCACGGAAGGGAACCAAAGGTGCTGATGCTAGCATTGGGAGCGGCGGGAGCGGCTTTTTGAGGCCCCGCTGTGATGGTCATCAGCTGGGCTCAGCTGCGCTCCCACCGCCCACTCGTCTTCCCTCCTAGCTGGCCGCCGGTTGTGTGGCAGTGGTGGTCTCAGTGGCGTGGTGAGCGGCTTTTGAGGGCGTCAAAACTGCTCTCAGGTGCCGCTCGTCTTCCTTCCCGGCCAGCCGCCGGTTGAGTGGAGGTGGTGGTCTGGGCGGCATGGCGAGCGGCTTTTGAGGGCGTCGAAACTGCCCTCAGGTGCCGCTCGTCTTCCTTCCCGGCCGGCCGCCGGTCGAGTGGAGGTGGTGGTCTGGGCGGCATGGTGAGCGGCTTTTGAGGGCATCGAAACTGCCCTCAGGTGCCGCTCGTCTTCCTTCCCGGCCGGCCGCCGGTCGAGTGGAGGTGGTGGTCTGGGCGGCATGGCGAGCGGCTTTTGAGGGCGTCGAAACTGCCCTCAGGTGCCGCTCGTTTTCCTTCCCGGCCGCCCGCCGGTCGAGTGGAGGTGGTGGTCTGGGCGGCATGGCGAGCGGCTTTTGAGGGCGTCGAAACTGCCCTCAGGTGCCGCTCGTCTTCCTTCCCGGCCGGCCGCCGGTCGAGTGGAGGTGGTGGTCTGGGCGGCATGGCGAGCGGCTTTTGAGGGCGTCGAAACTGCCCTCAGGTGCCGCTCGTTTTCCTTCCCGGCCGGCCGCCGGTCGAGTGGAGGTGGTGGTCTGGGCGGCATGGCGAGCGGCTTTTGAGGGCGTCGAAACTGCCCTCAGGTGCCGCTCGTTTTCCTTCCCGGCCGGCCGCCGGTCGAGTGGAGGTGGTGGTCTGGGCGGCATGGCGAGCGGCTTTTGAGGGCGTCGAAACTGCCCTCAGGTGCCGCTCGTCTTCCTTCCCGGCCGGCCGCCGGTCGAGTGGAGGTGGTGGTCTGGGCGGCATGGCGAGCGGCTTTTGAGGGCGTCGAAACTGCCCTCAGGTGCCGCTCGTTTTCCTTCCCGGCCGGCCGCCGGTCGAGTGGAGGTGGTGGTCTGGGCGGCATGGCGAGCGGCTTTTGAGGGCGTCGAAACTGCCCTCAGGTGCCGCTCGTTTTCCTTCCCGGCCGGCCGCCGGTCGAGTGGAGGTGCTTCTGTGCATGTCCTTGCGCATGCAATGAAGTGGTCATATTTACATCCTGGTTTGGCATGGACATGCTTGCACATGCGCAGAAGCATCCACACCAAACCAGGAAGTAAATATAGACATGCATGCACAAACACACCCTGGTGTAACTTAACCTGTGACATAGCTGGAGCATGCAAAAATCAAATTCTTGTCACCTGCACCCCATTGATGCTTCAGTTGTAAGTTCTTTGGAAGAACAGCAATTTCAAACTCCTCCAAGTTTTAAGCATGCTGACATCATTATGCCAATAATAATATTCCATAGTAACAAAAAAGGTTGCATGACTGTATCTTTATATCAGTAGTTTACAATCTAAGGCCTGGATCTGAACCCTGATGTCATTTCATGTGCCCCCTCCCTTGAAGGGCATTTAAGAAACAAAATGGCCACCCCTTTGAAGATGTTGTGACGAAATGGCCACCCCATCATGCAGGAAGGGCAAAATGGCCATCTGACCCTCAATGCTGACTGAGAGAATGGGACCCAGGCCCCGACTTGAAAAGTTGGAAACCCCTGTTTTAAATGAACTGGGAACAAACTACATTAGAAGCCACAGTGAGGTCTAAATTCCATCAACACAGTAAGGACAATTCCATCAACGTCCCCTCTGGCTGCCGATAATGTCGCACTCTGTTAATTTAGACCGTACTGTGGTTTCCAATGTACTTTCTTCCCTGTTCATTTAAAGATACAGTCATGCAACCTTTTTTTTATAGCTGAGAATATTTCTTCATCCTTCCCCTTTAAAACAATATAGTATGGTGTTCCTTTCTGTCTTTCCAAAAAGCATGCATTTCACTTTTCTTCTCCCCTGTCCTTGCAATGAGTATAAATTCACATAAATTCACAGCATGGAAGATGGCTGTGGAATGATATATTTCTGTCTTGTGCGAGAAGCCAGAATCATGATTTCATTTCCACACTGTGCTTTAGTGCTTAATTTATTTTTCTAATGGCAAAGTAATTCGCATTGACACTTCTTCATTTCCACATCGTTGCGAGGCCTCCGAAGGCTTGCACTTAGACTCTCTCTGCCATAATCACAGTAGCATCAAAACTGGCACCCTAATGGATTCTCAGTGGATTTGTATCCTTATATTATTTTCCCCTCTTAATCTCACATTGTAATGGCACCATAACTAGGTCCCAACAGACTTCCATGGAAATCATTATGAAACAGTTAACATCATTGACGTGCCTGATTAAGCTGAATAAGAAGCCAGAAGCATTGTAAAAAGAATGTATTCTGAAAAGTAATTATTGCATACGCTTTTTTTTAAAAAAAAAGATCTCTCCCTCTCCCCTCTTTTATTCCTCTCACTCTTTTACTATTTCTCTCACACATACTTTTTTCTGTCAGACCTTTCTTTAAAAAGTAAATCAAGCTCTTGCTTTAAAAAAAAAAATCAGGGAAAAGAATTCCTTGGCAGTCTGGAATACAATACAATACAACACAATGCAATACAATAAATCTAAAAATCAGTCTTTCCCCCACAGCCTTTGTCTATATTTTTTTCCATTTGGAAGAGAGAGAGAGAGAGAAGCTAAAGCTTTAAAAAAATGCTAAATACATCTGAAACCAAAACATGCCAATCTGTATCTGCAAAATAATTTAACAGTAGGACCAAATGGCAGAAAGAAGGAGTAGGTTTAGAAGCATGTTTAGATTTTCTTTTTTAAAAAAAAGCCAATGTGATGTGTGAATATATTTACAGGTGAATAGTACAGTATAGCAGTTTTCATGCATTATTATCAGTATGATAATAATGCTCATTTGCATTTATATAACACTTTCAGATTGTTCAAAGTAATTCTCATACTTACTGTTATCAGTTATAATTTTTATCCCATCTTTCAGCCAAGACATTCAGCAGTTGCAGCACAGAGGGATTTCAACGTTTAGCTCCCTAACAACCCTGTGAGGTAGCATAAACTGTCCAGGGTTTTGATATTCTGGTAGAAATGCAAAGCAGCCAGCATAACAGGGCCAAACAACTTTATTAGGCAGTCAGAACATGGGGAGCAATGGAGCAGCACTGCTCAATATATACACTCAGAAATGGATACATTTGGGTGGGAAGCGACAGAAAGGAGAGTGGGGTAACTGGGAGGTTATCGGACCGGAGTGAAGACTGTACAGGCTACATAGTTTAGACGGGAATGCAGTCCCATGATATTTAAAGACCAAGAAGAAGGAGACAAAATGGAGGATCGTACTGATCCCAATTATTTCACAAAACATTACAGCAATAAAAGTATTCTAACACAACATTCCTCCCCCCTAGGATGGGATGAAGTCCCTCAGCCAATGTGGAGGCTTACAAACCCTTTTGGGTTGTGCCAGTACCTGGCTGTACTTGGATGTCTGAGGTAGACTTGGTTCCATAGAGTGATACCCCGTGCTGGGGGCCTGAACTGAACCATTTGTATTAAGGGAGCATTGACCCGACTTGGAGTTGGAGCCAGGGAGGGGGCAAACTAATTCAACACCCCATTTAGATGAAGCAGGAGCATTGCTTGAAATTAAAACTAGAACCAGGAGGGGTAAAACACAACGAACAGTCCCGCCTTTGAGAACCTTGAGTAGGGGGCATCTCAACAAAAGCTTGCCTCATTTGGGTGGGAGTTGAGGTAGACTCGAATGGTGAAGGATGGGGGCTTCCTGGGAGAAATCAAAGCCCCACATTTCGCTTGGATGAGTGGGGGAACACTCTGTAAACTTCCCCCGATCCTGTAAATCAAAAGGTACATTTCCAGGCTTGCTGGGCTTGCTGACGGCTTCCAAAGGAATTGGGGCTGGCTTGAATGAAAGAGCTGGGAATCATAGCTGACTGCCAATCTGCCTGCCTCGCATCCCCCTGGGCATAAATGGGTGGGGGATGATCCTAACGTGGAATTACCTTATGAAGAATCACTTGGTACCTCTTGAAACTCCATGACCCTATGTATGAGCTGGTCAGCGTGACACTGCCATAGCAAATCAGTACCTGTTTTGACATGATAGGACACTGGTCCTCTTTGTTCCACCACAATTCCTGGAATCCAAGCTGGACCTGCGGCCACATAGTTCCGGCAGTGCACCGGATCCCTGGCAGAGAATATCTTTTTGTGAGCAATTTCAACATTAACACCCCTATCCTCCACCCTGGAAGGATCCAACCAGTCGAGCAATGATACCGGCCTCCTGCGCATTAAGAGTTCAGCTGGCGACAGCTCTGATGCCAGGGGTGTTGTCCGGTAGCACATGAGGAATTGGCAAAGTTGTACTTCAGTGTCCCCCTGACCCATGTGGCGAAGTGCGTCTTTTGTAATGCGAACCTGACGTTCCACCTGACCGTTGGTGGCAGGGTGGAAAGGGGCAGAGGTTCCTTTCCAGGAATGCCTGAAATTCGGCAGAGGTGAACGTTGTGGTATTGTTGGATACTAGTACGTCTGGAAATCTGAAACAACTGAACAACCTCCGGAGCTGTTTGATAGTGACTGCAGAAGATGTACTAGGCACAGGAATTCCCTCCAGCCATTTGAAAAATGAATCGACCACCAGTAGGAAAAGCATGCCCGGATATCCTTCGATATCCTTCCCGGATAAACGGATATTTCGATGCTTTGTAGAGAATCTGTACAATGCTAACGCGCTCCAAAAAAACCTCCTGGTAGAAATTCTTATCGGGTCAGAGCCGGGAAGGATATTGATATCCGGGAAGGATATCGAATCTCTTCACATCGTAAATTGTTATTCTAGATTCTCATTCTCCTGGATTCCTGGGCACCGTCTCTGTGATTTTTCACCTCAATACTGATTTTCAATACTGACTCTTTCCTTATGATGGACATTGTTTATTTCTGAAGGACTTGTGATTACTACCTATATATATTTATATATATATATTTATATATATATATATTTTTATATATATATATATATATATATATATATATATATATATATATATATATATATATATATATATATATATATATATATATATATATATATATATATATATATATATATATATATATATATATATATATATGCTTTTTATTGCTCCTATAATACGTGTTCCTCTATGTGATTATACCACGGTCCTCAATACTTGTTGTACATATCATTGCATATAATTTATATTGGACTCTTTATGTACCTTGTCTATTGTATGATTGTTCCTTGACATGATTTATTGACCTGTTTAGACGTTTTTCGTTCTCTCTGTTGACCAGATAATTCTTAATACTTTATTATCGTTCGTTTTCTGTGCCACAGTTTTTCGAACGCCTAGTTTTATTATATCATATTAAATTCCTTGTTCTTTACTTTTTGGGTGTTGGTTTTGCCTCTTGCTCTCCTTTCGCAACACACCCTTGCCGCTTTTCCCCTTTTCTGTACTGATAAGCATTCAAGACAATTGCCCAGTGTAACATGCAGGGGAAAGAATCTGGGGAGTTGGCTTGGAAGTTACAAAAATCCCTCAAGGGCTTGTGGTCCGTTACGATAATGAACTCCCTCCTGTAGAGGAAGTCATGGAACTTCTTAGTTCCAGCAAGTATGGCTAGAGTCTCTCTGTCAGTCTGGGTATAGTTGTGCTCGGTTTTAGATAGGGACCTTGAATAGAATGCAACCGGGGCCTCCTTCACATTTTCCAAGACATGACACAGGACAGCCCCCACCCCCACCGGTGAAGCATCACACACAAGAACCACAGGTTTCCTGGAATTGAAGTGAGTCAAGACTGCTTCGGATGAAAGAAGCTCTTTTAACTCACAAAATGCACGATCCTGGGCCTGCCCCCACTGCCAGACTGCGTCCTTTTTAAGCAACCGGTGTATCTGCTCTGCCACAGAAGCCTTCTGTGGCAGAAAGGAGTGATAAAAGTTCACAGTCACGATAGGGGTCTCCCAATCTGCGGAGTCCACCAGAACCAAAATCCCCTGGCCCACCAGTTTGTCCAGCTCAGCCTCAATCTTGTCGTTCAAAGCAAATGGCACCCTGCAAGGCTTTAGGCGGATTGGCCGCATGGCTGGATCAAGATCGAAGGACACTGGGGGGGGGGGGGGCTGTATTTTCCTAGTCCTTTCTCAAAAACTGCCGGGTGCGCGTTACAGACGTCCTGCACCAGGTCAGCGTGGATGGCGTTAATGCCGGACAGTTTAATCCCATGTGGCTCAAACCACTGCTCCCCAAATAAGCAGTTTGTGCCATGTTTGACCAAGGGGCAGTTTTGTTGTAATGTTTTTGAATACAACGGAGAAATTTCCCACCCCCAGGACTGGAATCAGGCAACACTGCACATCTTGGAGAGACGCCTTCAGAGCCCGAAATTTCGAGTGAAGCTTTGGGGGGATTATCAAAAATTCCCTCTGGGGCAGGATGGAGTAGGACATACCGGAGTCTACCTCCATCCTGACCGGAACACCGTGCAGCTGGACCTCCACAAAGAAACGGTTGGAGATGCTGGAAACATGGCAGACAGACGGCTCCCCAGTGGAAATCTTTGATGTGCACCCTCCCTACTGGCTCGGTCGGTTGGGTTGCTCTGGGACTTGCTTCTGGCATTGCCTGCAGACCTTGGTGATGTGGTTCTTCTTGCCACAGTGATGGCAATCAGCATTCTTGAAGGGGCACTGACGGCGGTTGTGCCTTGCTCCACAGCCAATGCATCTGCGATGGGCCCTCTTGGTGGTGCACTTGTCCGACGTCTTCTTTCGGACCTTCTGGACCTCACCGTCTTCGTCGATGGACCTGAACCCAGAAGTGGACGAAGACACCAGCAATGCTGAAGATGCAGAGGAGTGGGGTGAAGAGCAGTGATGGGCCTGCACCAGTGATGGGCACCCAAAAATTTTACTACAACACCGTGGGCATGGCCTAACTGGTGGGTGTGGCCTAACTGGTGGGCATGGCCTAATCGGTGGGCATGTGACTGAGTGGCCAATCTAGTCACACCTGCCACATAGCCCATGAAAACATCTGCGAACACAGACAGCACTGGCTCTTTGGCTGAAAATGGAGATGAGCACTGCACCTTAGAGTCAGATACGACTGGCTTTTGAGCAAGGGCAATCTTTACCTATTGTTAGATCCAAAGCTGCCAGTCATATCTGCCTCTAGAGTTCAGTGCTCATCTATTTATAGCCAAAGAGTCAGCACTGTCTGTTTGTTGATGTTTCTGTGGACATGTGGCAGGCATGACCAGACACCAGAATGTTGTTACCTTTCCCACCGAAGTGGTTCCTATTTATCAACTTGCAGTTGCCTGGAGCTGGGACAGAGACGGGAGCTCAAACGGTCATGTCGGCCTTCCAGCTAACAAGGCAAGCTTCTTAACCACTGAGCTCAAGTGGCTAAGGCTCTGACTGGAAGGTGGCAGGTCAGCAGTTGGAGACCCAAGTGCTGGATGTTGGAGTGAGCTCCCGTCTCTGTCCCAGTTCCTGCCAACCTAGCAGTTTGAAAGCAAGAAATTGCAATTAGATAAATAGGGACCACTTTGGTGGGTAGGTTAACAGTGTTCCGTGCACTCTGGTTTCTAGCCATGCCTGCCACATGACCATGGAAACGTCTGCAGAAGCAGACAGCGTTGGCTCTTTGGCTTTGAAACAGAGATGAGCAACCTGAATCCTAGCATGGGATATGACTGGCTTTAGAGCAAAGTAAAGGTATCCCTTGCTTGAAAGCCAGTCATATCCAACTCTAGGGTTCAGTGGTCATCTCTGTTTTACCATGGAGTGCCCTGGGCCAGCTGCAGTCTACCTCGAAGCAGCAGTGTGTTTTTAAGGTGCCACATTTTTTTGTTCACCTCCTGATCTGCTTGCACAGAATAAAATGGCACCAATTCTAAAGTTTTATTCTGTGCAAGCAGATCAGGAGGTAAACAAAACAAAAACACAAAAATGTTGTGGTACCTTAAAGACTCACTGCCACCCCCACCCCCACCCCCCAGGAAATCCCTTTATCCTCTGCTCTCCTCTACACACACACACACACGGGGTGGGGGGTGGGGGGTAGGAAACAAAACAAAAAGACACACTTACCCAGAAGGCGACACGTCGGGCTGTTCCTTTCTCGGGGGGGGGGGGGGGGGAGTGCTCACATGACGGCTTTGGCTTTCCCTCCTCCTTTAGTCCTCCAGGACCAGCGAGTCCAGCGCAGCACCTGCACCCTGCTGCTGCTTCCCGATCCCGCCCACCTCCTCCCAGGAAAGGGATGACGGCTCTTCCTTTCCTTCTTCTCCTCTTCCATAGTGGCTGCTGCTGCCTCCTTATTAGTCTGTGGGTGTGCCTGGCCCTGGGGGAAGAGGAGCAGGAGCTGACATCACATGCCACCCAGAGGAGCATGCCTGTGTGCCCCCAATGCCGCTCCTTGCCTCCTTCTAGCAGCAGCAGCAGCACAACTTTCACAATGCCTGGAGCTAGTCCTGCAGGAAGAGAACTTCCTGCAGGATGTCTGTCTGGGCATTGTGAGAGGTGTCCAGGCAGCATGGCGCAAGCAAGGCAACTCTCGCAATGCCCAGAGTCAGCTCCAGGCATTGCGAAAGTTGTGCTGCTGCTGCTGCTAGAAGGAGGCAAGGAGCAGTGGTGGGGGCACGCAGGCATGCTCTTCTGGGTGGCGTGTGATGTCAGCTCCCCCTCCTCTTCCCCCAGGGCCAGGCGCGTACACCCCACCTCTCCCCCCACCCCCGATCAAGCAAAAACCGTGACTGCCTGACTGCTGGCCTGGGGCGGGGGGAGGGGAGAAGAGGCTCCTGCCGCCTCTCCCCCCCCACCACCCATGACCCAGGGAGGAGAGGAAGAGAGGGGGTGGGGAGGAGAGGTGGCAGAACCAGGAGCCTCTTCCTCCCCCCTGTCCCCTGGGTCGGGGGCAAGGCAAGCCTGGCTGTAGCAAGACCCTGACTCAAACCCACCCCCGCCGCTTCTTTGTCTGCCTGCCCGATGTGAAGCTCCTCTGCCGCTTGCCTCCTCCACTGCTCCAGCCATGGCTCTACCTGACGATGCCCTGTCTCTTATGAGGAGGGGCTGCAAAGGGCCTCTGGCGCAAGGCTGCCAGCGAGACTGCTGAGGGCCTCAGCCATGAGGCCGCCTCCTCTGCCTCTCCGCCACCACCACACTTAAGTAGGCCTGGCCCTCAGCTCTGCTGCTGACTGCACGGTGGCGGAGAGGTGGAGGAAGAGGCCTCGTGGCTGAGGCCAGCAGCGGCAGCGCGGCGGCGGCCTTGCACCAGAGGCCCTTTGCAGCCCCTCATCAGAGACAGGGCGGCATCGGGCAGAGCTGTGGCTGGAGCAGCGGAGGAGGCGAGTGGCAGAGGAGCTTCGGCATCGGTCGGGCAGACAAAGGAACCAGAAGCGGTGGCGGCGGGTTTGAGTCGGGGCCATGGTACAGCCATGCTTGCCTTGCCTCTGACCCAGGGGGCAGGGGGGGAGGAAGAGGCTCCTGGTCCTTCCACCTCTCCCCCCCACCTCTCCCCCCCACCCGTGACCAAGCAAAAACCGTGACCGCCCGACAGCTGGCCTGGGGCAGGGGGAGGGGAGGAAGAGGCTCCTGCCACCTCTCCCACCCCCCCACCCCCAACCAAGGGAGGAGAAGAAGAGGGAACCACAACCGCCCAACACGGCCTCCCTGCCCGATACCTCCACTCTGCTGCCGCCTCCAAGCTCAAAGCAGGAAATGCCGGCTTGGCTTGGTGACGCAGTGCGCATGCATAAGTGAGTAAGTGGGTGTGGCCACTAGAAATTTTTACTACCCCCTCCCGGACCGGTCGGACCGGTAGCTGCCCACCACTGGGTATGATGGTTTCCACAGCTGAATTCGCCCATCCCTGTCCATTTTAATTCAATTATTCCCAAGATGTCAATGCTTATTCTTTCCATTTCCTTTTTTACCACATCCAGCTTTCCTTGATTCATAGATCTCACATTCTATGTTCCTGCTAGCATATTTTGCCCGGCGGTGCCGGGCTTTTTAAAATTGTGTTGGATAGTAAAGGGTTTCAGGTTTTTTTCTTGAACCAATGGTGCCGGGCTGTTTTAAATGGCGTTGTAAGGTTTTGTGATTTTGTGGCTTCGAGGCGCTGTGTCCGCCTGCGGCAGACTTGCGCTCCCAGTGGTGGTTTTTTGTTGTTCTTTTGGGGTTTTGTGTGTGTGTGTGTGTGTGTGCTGGGTTCCTCAGTGCCGGGCTCTTTAAATTGGTTTTTGAACGTTTTTGTTTTATGTTTATGCAAATTTTATTTTATTTTAATTTATTTAATTTAATTTAATATTAGTTAGTTTAAAATTTAATTTTGGATTTTAAAATGTTTATTTTTACGGTTTTTTATTTTTTGTTTTGTTTTTTTTTTTTGAGTGAAAAGTGATTTCTGGTTTTTTTGGTAATTTTTGAGATTAGTGTGTTTATTTTTGAATGTTTTTATAACTTATTTGATTAATTTTGGAATTAATCTTATTAGTTTTAATATTTTTGAATGTTTTTTTCTCTTTTGGCCTCTGGGTAGGGGTGGTGAGCTTTTCTGCCTCTTAACAATTTTTCTCTTCTGTCCTCTTGGTGTCGCTTCCGGTAAGTTTTCTCTTTCTTTTCTCATTTGAGTTCCGGTCCTCATAGATGGAAGACGTCTTTTGGTAAGTTCTCTGGGGGTTTTGGGGGGGGATATTTTTGGGGGGGGTGTCTGTGTGTTTTTTCTTGTTTCTTTTTGACTGTTTTTGTGTTTATTTTTTTGGGATTTTTGTGTGTTTTTGAATGTTTTTGGTTTGTGTTTTTGTGGGTTTTTTCCAAGGGGGGGGTGGCTTTCTTTCCCGTGGGCCATGCTGGCTGGCCCAGGGGAAGGAAGGGCAATGGCGGGGTGGTGGTGCTTTCTTTTCCACGGGCCATGCTGGCTGGCCCGTGGGAAGGAAGGGCAGCGGCGGTGGGGTGTTTCCTTTTTTTCCTCGCGTTCCATACTGGCTGGCCCGTGGGGAAGAAGGGCAGTTGCGGGGGGGGGGTACTTGTATTTTTCACCCGCCGGCTGGCCCTTCGAACGGAAGGACAGCGGCGGTGGGGGGGTGTTCTCTTTTTTCTCCACGGGCCATGCTGGCTGGCCCGTGGGGAAGGAGGGCAGTGGTGGGGTGTTGTTGTTTTTTTTACTTGTTTTTTTCGTGCACCGGCTGGCCCTTCGAATGGAAGGGCAGCAGCGGCGGGGGTTTCTTTTTTTTTCCCACGGGCCATGCTGGCTGGCCCATGGGGAAGAATGGCAGTGGTGGCGGGCTTTTTTAACTTTTATTTTTCGCGCGCCGGCCGCCTCAGCGTTCTGCGCGCTAATGGCACGCAGGACGCTGGGGCTTGTAGTTTTGGCTGCGCGTTTTTGCTTTCTGCTGCAGTTTTTCCCTTGTGGCTTTTTTTTTATTGGCCGCAGCTCATTTCCGAATGTTCCTTTTGCTGCCAGGAACGTTGGGAATTGAAGTTCCCTTTTTTGTTTGTGACTGGGTCGAAAATTTCAACCCAGCAGTTACCTGCGAACCAGGTTCGGGTGAGTGAACGGAGGCCCATTACGGGATAGTGGGGCCTGGTGCAACATCCTTTGTCACATTCCAACGGTTAATGCACCATTTTATAGGTATAGATACATTATTGTTCCTTACAACACCGTATTTCTCCTCCCACTGTCCTATCCACCCACCTCTTCTGACCTGGTGGGCTAAGCATCCTGTTTCTTCTATTTTGCCCCTTTGCTTTGCCTATTGTTCTAGTACATAGAGTTCTCTAGGCAAACTTCCTGATGTGGTTTGCTGGTTTCTACACCAGCATTTTACTGTCATACATATCATCACAATTTAACACAAAGTTGATTAATGTTGGATATATGAAACAAGAAGTTATATATGTAGTCAAAAGTTAAAAGTATCTTGTTAGTCATCAATCTTGGTATGAAAAGGAAAACCTTGGTATGAAATGGAAAATTCGCTATATCAAGTCAACTACGTTAATTTAATTACTTATCAAATGCATGCAGCTATGAGTCTTTGGTGAGAACATCCATTGTGGTGACTCCTTCCCTTCTCCTGGCTCTGGCCGCTGGTTAGGCTTGGAGGCCTGCATTGGTGTCCTCTGTCACCTGCCCACCTACAGCGACTCTGCCTGGGCGTCTGCGATGGTAACTGGATGATATGTAACACTAACCACAGGAATAGGAATAAGAGGAGGGTGAATGACGAAGGGCATCATTTTTGTGTAAGATGTTTACTCATGAGTATATAAGTTGATCAGTTCCCTCTCATTGACTGGACACCCTAAGCACTTAGTTTTATTAAATAATTCTTTTTTCTTCTCCAATGATTTCTCTGGCTATTTATTTTAAATATATGTCTCTGAACTGATGCTTTGTGATGTCTGTCACATGCCACTATGTTGCTGGGATTTGTGACACAAAACACCCTCCAAATAGGGCTCTGGGTATAAAAAGACTCCGATTGCAAGATATCACACTACTGAAAGCAACTGTGCTCCATGGGTGCAAAGAGGCCCTGAACAGAGAAAGGACAGCCAGACATATGAAGGACAATACAATGGAGTAAAACAAAGAGGACTATTACCCAAGATAGGGTTTTTTAAATAACATTTTATATAGCAATTCTGTTTTTGTATGCAGCTCCTTTGCTTCTTGTTCTGCCATATCTGAATCTAAATATTGGTGATCCTCATGTGGATCAGCTATGAAGACTGTCCTGAGAATATAATACATTGGCCCTGATTCAGTTCCATTAGCCCCTTTCTGGTCCTGAACCCTTTTGGCACACAAACTCCTCTTCAGCCTCAGGCCAGTATTGATAAAGATGCTGCCCTCCATCAAGATTTTTATTTTATTTATTTATTTATTTATTGGATTTATATAACCACCTTTTTTGCCTAAGTGACCCAAGGTGGCTCACAACATCAGTTAAAGCCCATACCAATACTAATTAAAACCAAATACTATAAAATTATCTTAAAACATCCATAAAACCTCCCCAATCCCCTTAAAAAGAAGGGTACCAGGACAGGAATAAATAAAAACCCCAGGAAGGGCTAAATAAGCCAACAGGGCTGGGTTGTGGTACCAGTTGTATCCCACACCTGCTGGCATAGCCACATTTTTAAGGCCTTCCTGAAGGGGAGCAACTCTACCTGGAAGCACAGCTTAAGTGGCAGGAGGTTCCATAGGGCTGGAGCAGATACCGAGAAGGCTCTCGTCCTGGGTCCCAGTGAGGATTCAAGTGGGTTTTAATCCACTTGGGGACCATCACCCTTACTTGTGGACTTAGTACCCAAGCCATTAGTCCTCAGGGCTGTCAGGTTAGTTAACCACTGCCTGCCACTCGGCGTTGAGTCACTGGCACTATGGTCTACTCTATTACCATAGCAGGTAATAGAGTAGCATAAATTTTGAATCCCTTTGGCTTTGTTTTGTTTCATTTTGTTTTTGGAGGAGGGAGAGCTGGGAGACGCATCACAAAATCTGAAGATGGGAAGTAAGTGAGTCCTGCTCTGTATATTGAGCAAAGAAGTAGGAATTGGAGTAATTTGCTCCAAAATAGGAACAAAATATTTAAAAAAGTCCCCAGGGATCATCTCCCACCCACAGGACTGGGTACATGAAACAATCCACACAGGAACCACTTATATAAAACTCTCTCCCACGCAGCTAAACTAATATTTAAATGGACTACCAGAAAAATCATTAAATCAAACGCAGTTCCTGAATGTCATTATTCTTCAAATGTATGTGTAAGTCTCTGTGTGTGTGCGTGCACACAAGGAGGAAAATCTTGTGTAATGAGTCAGTGCTGGAGACTTTTCCTAGCAGCACTGGAGAGCTGATTGTAGGCCTCTTCTGGGGCTATTATTTTATTTATGTGTTTCATGCTTTTAAATGACCAGTGCTAGGGAAAATTTGTGAAGTATGTATTTCCCCAGCCAATGCTATTTGAAACAGTGAAGGTTAGTACCTTTAGCCACTGTTTTTATGCCACATTGTGCAATATGTGTTAGTATACAGTGCTGGTGTTCGTCTGCTGTACAAGAAACATCTATGGGGAGGCTGGTAGATTGAAGGCAAAAGGAGAAGAGGGGGGCAGAGGATGAGATGGTTAGAATGCATAGTTGACACAGTGGGCATTGACTATGGAGGATGGCGGATGACAGAGGAGCCTGGCATGCTGTGGTCCATGGGGTTACAAAGGGTTGGATTCAACTGTGCGACAGAACAACAACAACATTTCTTTGAGATAGGGAGAATACCCTCCCACCAAAAAAAAAACCACACACACAAAAATAAAGAGCCAACGCACAATAGATTTGGTACGAAAACTCAGGCTACAACTATTTAAAAAATTGAATAATCCCTGACCTGAGGTGGTGGCCTAGTAATGTACAAACTGGACCCAGAGCAGGTTACTTCCTCTAAACTCTCTAGTATGGACAGGCAAATCCTCAGCCCCTGCGCAGTGCTGATCCTTGCCAGCTAATGTGAAGGAGGAACATCACTGCAATGGTTTCCAACTCAGTTCACAAGAGTATACATTGGTCATATTGCAGTGCTGCCCCATGATGTTTTTTGTATGCCCCGTGGATTCACACAAATTGTGTCACGCTGTTGTGGCCCACCCTGCATGGGAGAGCAGACTAGCCGGCAGCCACTGCACAGGTAGTAAGGACAAGAGGCAGAGTCTTACTACAGTCCAAAGGATAAGGCAGAGTCGTTAGTCAGGAAGAGATGAGTTTAGAAGCTGGTCATTTGAGAACTGAGATTTAAGGTTGATCCAGAAGAGTAGTTGAGTTTCAAGGCAGTAGGTCCAAGGTCCAGGGTCAGCATTCAGGCAAGAAGTACTGGTCAGAGTGGCATGGAGTTGGCATGAACACAGATTGTACTGACAAGCTTGTGCTAGTGTGTCTACTTAAGAAGGTTCAGGCTCAGGGCTCACAGCTGGGAGTGGTCGTTGCAAACAAGCCCTTGCTTTTCTCCTTTGCACCTGTAGCTCATTTCACAGCTGCATCCTGCATCTTTTTGATGTGCTCAGCTCTGCCTCCTCTCCACTGACAGTTGGTGCCTCAGCAGGTGCTCCTGCCAAGTCTTGATCAACTTGATCAACAAGAGGCACCTCCATGCTGACAGTGGGCTGAGATACTGGCAGAAATTATTCCTCATCAGACCTGAGTTCCAGGGGCACAACACAAACATACAGTTTTAATCTTGTCCATTTATTTGAGATAGGGAGAAGTTTTCTTGCATATGGTTCAAAACTCCTCTTTTCCCACACACAAAAAAAAACACCTTGAAGTATGGGGAAAAGAGGAAGATGGATGATGCATATGGAATGGATTAATCTTTTACTCCTACACTGTGGTTCCAAAGAAAACTGCCCCAGATGCCATTCTGAATGATATGGAAACTAACCTTGGTACTCTATCACGTATTTACTCATGACAGAAATCATGCACTATAGATTAAAGGAAAGGGGTGTTTCACTCTTTCCATTGATGTACCCTAATTTCCATCTTGCTCTCACAGCTAGCTGCTGTTGAAAAACAAATGGAGTTACCACCAAATCTATTTATATACAGTACTCAAAAGTGGCAGCAGCACCATCCACTAAGCCACTATAATCCCTGTATAGATGTCAACAAAGAGTCATGCAAATAGCATTTGATTAGAGCAGGGGTTCCCAAGCTTTTCATGCCAGGGGCCTGACCATGCCCCCTCAGTCAGCTGAGGGGCCAGTCATGTGCTTCTTCCTGGCTGCGGTGGCAGCAGTGGTGCATGCATTTGCACCACATTTCTGGGCATTTTTCCCACCTCTTCTGCTTCCCTTAGAGGAGTGAGGGAGGGAGGAGCATTTTTGAACCATTTTTTAATTTTTTGCCACATTTTTGTGGCATTTTGGTGAGAAAATGTGGTGATTTCAGCACTTCCAGTGAAGTCAGGGCACTTCTGGCATTGAAGGCAATCTGGCCTGGGGGCTGTAGGTTCGGAACCCCTGGATTAGAGCTTCCATTTCTGAGCAATTGATGAAGGTACAAGAGCCTGGCCTCTTCTGCATCTCGGGAAAGCGGCAGCTAGGCAAAAAGGGGTGTCCATTCCCATTTGGGCCAAGAAAAGATAGGGCAACTGTCCCAGAACTCTATGTTCTGCCAGGAATTCTCCCCTAAAAGTGGGAGACTTGCCTCTCCAGATGTTAGGCTCTGATTCCCATTAACCTTTGATTGTTCTAGTCAGATTGACAGCCACTGGCATCCATCAACATCATTGGAGGGCTGTTCTTTTGCCACATCTAATTCAAATCATGGCTGATAATGGCATCGTGGTCTAAAAAAGCTTCCCTCTAAGCACTGAGAAAAGGGGGAAACAATAGGAAGGGAGGATGAGAAACCACGAAATGGATTGTCTCAACAAAGGAAACCACAGCCGGTTGAGCAGGGGAGATAGCAAGATGATGGTTTGCAGGTCAACAGTTCATAGTGTTGCTGCAAGCTCAAAGTGAATTAATATCACATGACAACAATATCACCATCAACAATTAAAATATGTATGGAGAAGGCCTGTCATGAAGGGAGACAGCATTCTTTCAAATTGGAAGTTCTGGGATACCATTTAGAAAAATTAATATATATATTTAGAATCTTCATCTTACAGATTAAAAGGTCCTACAAGTATAAAGTCATGGCAAAGCTGGTGAGTGGCTAACAAGCAAGGATTCTTGGAACATAAGGAGTCTTAAGATCCATAGATGTAAATAAGTGACAGGAAAAGCCACAACTAATGTCAACTTGAGAGTTCTAACTAGGCCACAAGTCTATTGAGTCTGTGGGTTTTAATCGCCATTTCTCAATCTATTTTTTCTCTCACTGCAGAGCATTGGGCTTAACGTTTATAGAATCATAGAATAATTGAGCTGATGGGTGGATGAGGCCATGAGGTCCAACCTCCTGTGCAATGCAGGAATCCAAACCAAAGCAGATATGACAGATGGATGCCCAGTTTTCTCTTCAATGCCTCCAGCATTGGAGTGCTCACCAACTACTGAGGTCATGTGTTCCATTGTCTTACTGCTCTAAAAATTAACCACCACCACCTCCCCCCGACCCACCCCGGATATTCAGCCTATATCTGGCTTCCTGTAATTTGAGCACATTATTACATGTCCTGCATTCCGGGGTGATTCAGAGCAGATCCTTGTATCCTTCTGAGTAGTGCTTTCACCAAAATAGCAGTGTATCAATACAATACAATACAATACAACACAATACAATATAGTTAGTCAGTGAGTCATAGCAATAATAATAATAATAATAATAATAATAATAATAATAATAATAATAATAATAATAATAATAATAATAATAATAATAATAATAAGAAGAAGAAGAAGAACAACAACAACAACAACAACAACAACAACAACAACAACAACAACAACAACAACAACAACAACAACAACAACAACAACAACAACAACAACAACAACAACAACAACAACAACAATAATAATAATTTCCTGTCAGAAAGTATTCTGGGTTGAAAGGATTTTTGCAGAAGAAACTCAGCTCAGGGAATGCCCAACTGATGCTCTTTTCATGTCCCCAAGAGCTAGAACAGAGACTGGCACTCAATCCATCATGCAGTACCCGGGTCTCGAACTACTGACTTGCCAGCCTTCCAGCTAACAAGGCGAGCTTCTTAACCACTGAGCCACCGCATCATAGTAAAATGAACTGAATGACTCCCAATTTGGTTAGGTTAAACCTTTTAATGGACTGTGTTTAACAAAACCTAAGATAAAATAAAATAAAGATAAAATAAGATAAAATAAATAAAGATAAGATAAAACCTAAGATAAAATAAAATAAAATATTCTGCCTTTCAGGTACCAAAAGATTGTGTACTTTTGCATGTTAGACATAAATCTGATTATTATTTTTTGTAAAACTGGAAGGAAAATATTTAGAATGATTCCCACCCCCCTTAAAGTACATTTACTGAATGAAGGTTGTGGGTTGTTGTTTTTTTAACTTCAGGCTATCAATTTACATTTGCATCTCTTCAAGAAGCAAGATGAAAATGTAAATTTTACACCAATACCCATGAAGATAGAGGAAGGGATTCTCCAGCAAGAAGTATTCCCTGAACTCAACCATATTGAGATCATTGAAACCATGTCCATCTCAAGAATAGTGACCAAGGGTAAAGCATAAGTAGTTCTGTTCTACTCATCTCTACCTGCAATCATCTCTTTACAGATGGGCATGGAATAAGTCCAATAAAAAATAATAATCCATAGACTGAAAAGCAATTAATAAGCTGTTGTGGTACTTGCTGTTGGCACCACCCCGCCTGCGCCGTCCCACGTGGTGTGACCATGTGCTGGCACTCTAACCTGATTTACCCTTGATTAATTTTCCGCTAGCCACCCCAGGTCTCATCAGTTAGGGAAACGGTGGAACTTTCACAATGCCCTGTGCATTGGCCTTGCCTTGGTAGCTTCTGCTCTGGCCAATACTAGATTACTGGGTTAGAGAAGTAGTCCTCCTGCTTTCTCTTTATTAGCTGGGGAAAGGGTGGCTCTGTAAATGAAATAAGTTTCCTTTGACTCCTGTAAGTAAGTGCCTCTTCCCTATCACCTTGCTGCACTGGGAAGAATAGAAGGTGAATGAGTATGTCCTTCTGAGATACTTGGGTGCCAAGTTGTGGCCCTGTGCCTTCTTTGAAGTTTCCCCCTTCACTTTGTCCCCTTTCTCTTAAAGGGCGAAGGCTGGCCAGTTACCCTGCTTCTCAGGACTTCTGGTTTCCAAGTCTTTGGAAATTAAAGGAATAGTCTCTTTGTTTAGAGCTTGTTAAATTTCTTATCTCACCGTCCACTCTCAATTTCCTATTTGCTTTGAAGAAACACACTGTTCCATCAGCATGGGATCTCTTTATTAGCAAAATAACTATTTTCTATAAAATAGGCATTTGAACAACACGGTATCCTTCTGGAACGGCTCCGAGGATTGGGGATCCAGGGCACTGTGTGGTCCTGGTTTTCCTCATTTCTGAAGGGCCGGACCCAGTCGGTGTGGTTGGAGAGTGGGAGGTCGAGCCCTAGGTCACTCAAATATAGGGTACCTCAGGGTTCAGTGCTCTCCCCTCTCCTATTTAACATCTACATGAAGCCGCTAGGTGAGATCATCCGTTCCCATGGGGTGCGGCACCATCAGCACGCAGATGACACTCAGTTGTACATATCGGCCTGTGGTGATCCCAGCAATGCTATCAAAGTCCTATCTGGGTGTCTGAAAGCTGTGGGGGTCTGGATGGGGGCCAACGGGCTACCACTGAATCCCAGCAAGACTGAATGGCTGTGGATTGGGGGCCCTGGGGTGCCCAGGGAATTACCATCTTTGGTTTTGGATGGGGCAGTTTTGCCCCAGACAAACCTGGTGCGCAACTTGGGGGGTCCTCCTGGACTCGCAGCTGCTGCTAGAAGAACATGTGGCAGCCATGGCCAGGAGGGCTTTCGCACAGCTTCAATTAATTCACCAGTTGCGCCTGTTCCTGGACAGGGACTCCCTGGTCATGGTCCCTCATGCTCTGGTCACCTCCAGACTAGATTATTGTAATGCACTCTACATGGGGCTGCCCTTGACGACCATTCGGAGGCTACAGCTCGTCCAGAATGTGGCAGCCCGGGTGGTGATGGGGTGTGGACGTTATGCCTATGACTCGCCACTGCTTTGGGAGCTGCACTGGTTACCAGTTTGCCTTCAGGTACAATTCAAGGTGCTGGTTTTGACCTTTAAAGCCCTATATGACAGTGGGCCAGGCTACCTAAGAGACCGAATCACCCTAAGGACGTCTGTCCATCCAACCAGGGCAAACCGGAGGGGCTCTCTTATTGTACCATCTGCTAGAGGGGCTCGCCTCTCTAGCACAAGGAGGAGGGCCTTCTCTGTGTCTGCACCAGCACTCTGGAACCTCTTATCAATAGAGCTTTGTCTCCAGATAGAATTGCTGCCTTTCAGAAAAGAAACCTGGCTGGCAGGCCAAGTATGGGGTGCAGGTGGAAGGGTGACTCCCGTTGGGTGGCTGGTATAGTGAATTCTGGCCCCCTTGGTCCCTGCGCCCTTTTTTAGGGGGAGGGTAGTTTTTAAGCAGTTTTTTAATTATGTTTTTATTATGATTGTGAACCACCCTGAGTTGGCCTTGGCTAAGTGGTTGGTATAGAAATTGAAATAATAAATAAATAAATAAAAACTTGCTTCTTAAAATCCTGTCTCTCTCCTCTGAGAATTCAATGAGTGCAAGAAAGAGACATAATAAATTCAGCTTTCATAGCTACCTGTTTTCTCTGGCTAATTGGCTTCTTGGATTGGGCCTGACGTCCCCATGAGGTTTCCATTTGGCATCAAGTCATTTGCATTTTGATGAGGCATTCCCCTTCATTGGAGCTGTGAGCTTCCCAGCTTTCTCCTCCCCCCAGCTGTGGGCTGTCAGCTGCTTGTGTATTTTATAAGATTCTCCACTAGACTACATACGTCATTATCTTATAGTTAATGTACTCTTAGTGCTAAAGACTGTTGGCATTATGTGTGCCAGACTGGGCCAAAATATGGTACATATCAATGCATGGATGCCCGAGGCAAGTGTACATTGAACTCCCCCTCCCATCTAGTGGATGAGGTCAAATACACATTGCATCTCTCTTCCCCCCCTCCTAACTGTGAGTCTGAGGTGAAGAGTTTGACTAATTAAATTCTTTCAGGTTACTTGCCAAGTACAGTGTTATATGATTGTGCCAACTATCAGAAAATGGTGGATTCTCAACCTTTAAGCAAAATGATTTATATAAAGTGCAACTAGGCCCTTAATACACATTGTCTAGGTCCTAAAATAAAGGATTATTTGACACTTGCATTTCCCAAATCTTTGGAGGGCCACATTTGTCACACCTGCTCTCTAGTCTTCAGATTAGACAGTTAACCCTCAGCCCAATTGTGAAAGCTCTTTGCAGCAATCCTTGAAAGCCTGGCCAAGTTATCCTGCTATGGTAATAGAGTAGACCCTACTGCTAGTGACTCACCACCAATCATAAGGTGGTGGTTAACTAACCTGACAACCCTGAGGTCTAAAAGCCTTGGGTGGCAAATTCCGCAAGGAAGGGTGATGGCCCCTAAATGGATTAAATCCCACTTGAATCTATCTTGATGGAGGGCAGCAGCTTCATCAATCTTGGCCTGGGGCCAATGAGGCCTTTGTGTGTCAAAAGGGCTCACAAACATAAAGTGACTCACATAACTGGATCAGTGGTATTATGCTGTGATATAGAAGGCAAATTGAAGGCTACTGCATTATATTCTCAGGACAATCTTCATGACTGATCGCCATGAGAATAGCCAATATTTGAATTGGATACATTACGCATACCTGTCAACCATCCCGATTTACCATGGAATTTGATGCCGATTGACATCATAACCTGCCCCGCGCTGCCAAAACCCCGTAATTTGGCAGCGGGGGGGGGGGACGCTTTCCACGCATGCGTGGGAGGTCTCTGTACAAGTGTAAAACCCTTCCACGCATGCGTGGAAAGCGACCTGCGCATAAGCGATCTGAGCAGGTCCCGTTTTTTCCGGAGCCGTGGGTTGACAGGTATGTCTACGTAAAGAAGAAGCAATCCTTTCAGTAAAAGAAAAATCTGGGCCAGTATTAACAATCTGGTACACAGAAGGGAGAACGAGAAAGAAAGAGGAATAGAAAGCATGATGGAGGGTGATTCCAGCCACCATTGGCTTCAGCCCTGCCAATATCAGCATGCCAGAGCAAAATAGTCTTGAGGGAAAGTGGTCTTAATTAGGAGAGAGCCAGTATGACCTAGATCTGTCTCTAGAAACTAACATCAAGGTTATCCATACTATTACTGATCACCGTGTTTTACAGACAATGAAGAAAACAGACAGAGAAAAAACCCACTCTCATTTAAAATTTGGAGTTGCAGGAGACCTTTACAGATATCACAGACTGTCAAAAGAGGCAGATAAATGAGTGTTCAAACAAGCCAAACTCCCACTGGAGCAGAAATACGTAAACTGTGGCTATTGCACTTTGGACACATAATGAGAAGATAAAAATTTAATAGAAAAGACAATATTGCTGGGGGAAATGTGAAGTAGTAGGAAGACCTATCATGAGTTGTATGGAATCAATAAAAAGAGCCACAGCTGTTAGTTTGTAAAGACCTAAGCAGAGCTGTTAATGATAGGACACTTTGTAAGTCATCCATGCATATAATCACATCATGCCAGATGTAATTTTATGGTGCATAACAATTTATTTGGAATTTTTCTCTTTGTACTGCAACACAGTGTAAGCAATGTATATGTGCAATCTTCTATACATAAGATCTCTGGCTGTGGACATTTGTTTCACACCCTTCGGTGCAACCTTGAGTAGGCTGTTGAAAAATAAGCCCCAATGAATTTAATGAGATTATTCCTAAGAAACCTTCATATAGGACTTTATCATGCAGTGCTGAGCACATTTACAGAATTGTAACACTGAGTACATTATTGATTTCTATACTGTAGTTATCAGAACATAGGAAAACCTGATGCTTGGGACTATAACTTTCCTAATCTCCTACCACCAGCCATGCTGGGTTGAGGTGATGAGAACTGAAAGGTATCACATCTGGAGAGTCCTGCACCCCCGTTGGAGTGAGTAGCATTCTCATCTTTAACAAGCATGATTTCAAGAGATGAGGTGTAGCTTTCATAAGCATTGAGAAGATGAAAAGGTAGGAAAACTTCAACCAGTAGGAGCAGAGGCAGTTCGTCGGAGATGCTTGCTGGAGTCTCCTTTCAGCAGTGAACCTGCTTCCTCTCCTCTCTGTTCTGTAACTTAACTTGCTTGTCCAAAATTCTTGATTTTATCATATATTATTTTACCAGTATCCTTTGCAGTGTATCACTAACCATCTAAACTAGAATAATGTTAAGAGAGATAATTGATCCCACTACAGTAATGGAGTAGACCATACAGCCAGTGACTCAACATTGAGTGTTGGGCGGTGGTAAATAACCTGACTCCCTAAAGGGGGCAATGGCTATGGTCAGATGAGCCCCTTTGGGTGGGGTGATGGCCCCCTCAGTGGAGGAAATGCCACTAGAAACCATCATATTGGGCCCAACATCAAAATGATCAGAGGAGGAACCACTTCACTATTCTGATTCCCAAAGATCATGGAGGTGGAAGAGGCCATGCCAGATGGACTGGCTGTGAAGGCATACCTTGTTAATATCTTCAGGGTGACAGCAGTCCATTGCAGTCCCAGTGTTAAATCCTGCACGTCTCATTTCATACATGTTGCAGGAGATGGCTCTGTGATCACAGTGGGTGAGTCGCTTCATGGCAAGCTGGGATCCACCTTAAACAAATTCATGGCAATGGCATTTTTCTTGTTTGTCATTTTTCTTTCAAAGTCCAACGGTGATGGGAAAATTATTTTCCGGGGGGATGTATATTTGGATACAAGTAGCAGCCACCGCTGATATACCACCCCATTAGTGCAAATGCTTTTCTGATTTCTAACATGGGTGTTACAGCTCTTGTTCCATGTGTAGGCCAGATGTGAAACTGCCCAAATGATGCCACCTTTGAGGAGTTCAATCTTTAGTTCCTTCTGCCTGACCTAGTGTGAGAAAAAAATTAGTTGACAACAAGATGGCAGTTACCCAGGGTACGCCTGATTGTGTTTCAAAAATGCCACAATCTGTGAGGAGGTTCTTTCTGTGTACCCTATTGTATTGTATTGTATCGTATCAATACCCTACCATTTTAATGCAAGCACTACTCAGGAGAGTTACAAGGTATAAAATATTCAACACAACATCATAAAGCATAGTATGTATAAAAACCCCACAGAAATAATCATTCCTAAAATTATCAAAAAGAACCCCAAAAGCTAAAAACATATAGTGTCAGATGATCCTATAATCATAACAATATTAATAGTAAAACACTGAGGCACAGTAAAAGAAGATAATAACAATAAAAAAGAATCCAGGACCAACACTGAGCACTTCTAATGCTCTCATAGGCCTTGAAAGGCTTGCTGACACAGGTAAGTCTTTAGTAATTTATGAAATGTTAATAATGTAGTTACAGTTCTACTATCCACTATCCGTTCAGGGTGGGTGGGGAGCTCTTGATTTAGTTTTTGCTTGTTTTTCCTGTCTGGGTGTAACCACTCAGTTTATATTCCTGGGCGCTTCGGGTATGACTCCTGAGGAAGAGGTGCTCCCTCAAATAGCTTGGTCCCAATCTGTTCAAGATTTTATAGCTCAACACCATGGACAACTACTGCCCAACACCATGGGCAACTACTGCAGACTAGCCAGGACTGACATGATATGGTTGACCAATGGCTGCCACATTGTGAACTCGCTGAAGTCTCCGTACCAGCCTCAAGGGTAGCCCTAAGTATAGGGCATTGCAATAGTCAATTTTTGAGATTACCATGCCTTGGTTAATGCTGTCAGAGATTTCCTTTCCAGGAAAATGTTGAGCTGCAGATGGAAAAATGGGTTCAGTTGGAAAAATGCACACCTGACCTCCAATGACACCTGGTTTTCCAGAGACAAAGACTGGTCAAGTTGCATGTCTGGATTACTATACTATCCTTCAAAGGTAGAATGGCACCCCCCAGCTAATGGGAATCATCTCTACCTGTGACTGGTCACCCCCTACCAGCATCACCTCCATCTTGTCTGGGTTCAGTTATGGCCTATTGTTTCCTATCTACACCACGACTGCCTCCTCCACAAGCTGTACTCTCTGGACATGCTCCTCCAGGAAGGACCGGAGCTACGCTAAAGCATGACCCCCAATACCTATCCTGGCAAGCTTGTCCAGAAGGATACTGTGGTCGACATTATCAGAGGCCACATTGAGATCCAAGAGAACCAACAATGAAGATTTACCCTTGTCAGCTTCTCTCAGAAGGTCACCCAGCGACCAATATTGTCTCAATGTCATGGTGTGGCCAGACTGGTGTGCATTGAGACATTGGATGTTCTACAGGAAGTCTGCAGCTGGTCCACCACCATGCTTTCCACCATCTTGCCCATAAATGTGATGTTAGCAACTGAACGTTAGTTAATAAAATTTTCTGGTGCTAATTTGGATTGCTTCAGGATGGGTCGGACAATCATGTCCTTAAACCATGTGAGCACAATGCCATTACTTAAGGAGGAGTTAACAATCTCCCCAAGCCATCCAGTCATCACATCACTGACGACTTTTATGATTCAGGAAGGGCAAAGATTTAGCAACTTGTGGTAGCCTTAAAGGCTGCAAGTGCCCTGGGGCCTCTTGAGATATTATAGGCTGAAACTGCTCCAGTACACATGGAAGAGACAGTGCACTAGATATCTCCTTTCGACCTAATGGTTCAAATTTGGAGTCAAGGTCCCTACAGAAGACATCCCCTTTGGTCGTAAAATGTATTGCCAATCTATTACACCAGGCAACCATTGGCTGTAAAGTCTCCATTTGCATTTCCTGCAGGAGCTCCGAAGCTATCACAAATAGCTCCCTTTGTTGGTCCCTTTTTTTGGCTCTGAATGTGTTGAATATTATGATATTTCCTTGCCAAATTTTATAGCACTGGCATAGCTCCTGGAGGATTCCCTAACAGCTGCAAGGTTGTCATCTGTGGGAGCTCTCCTCCATATGCCCTCTAGTCTCCTCCTTATATGCTTCAGAGTTCCCAGTTCTTTATCAAACTAAAGAGCTGGACAAGCTGGATTTGGCATTTAGGAGCAATAGTATCAATCACCATAGTGGTTTCTGTATACCATTTTTCTACTAAGGAAATGAAAATATCACTGCAATACCTTGCAATATCTTCTGGAAACCATTAGGATATATAAGTTCATGACTTGAAAGTTTGCTGTTTGTTTTTAGTTAATGTTTATTGTATTTTAATTTGAAATGGTTTGAAGATTTCCCCCCAATAATGTTCTACCTACTATGGTGGGTTATGTTTATTTTGTTATTTCATATTCTTTCTTTGTATCATAGTGCTACACAATTAGATTATTATTTTTCCAGAAGCAGGCTATTTCAATGTCATCTCAGGCATTTATTAGATGTTCTATTACATATGTGGTGGGGCATAAATCACATGTCCATAAATGCTGTATTGATTAAATTTCTTCACAATCGCAGAAATGTTGTCCTGTATCCAAGTAACCTCTTTTTACTTCATTATTCTTTATTCCTGTTACACTTTGTAGCCTATCAAGTGATTTCCAGATGGTCCATCAGAATCTTGTCCTGGTAGGAGACACTTTTCAGCAGTCACCCATTTGGCAAGGGATGTTGTTTTTGATCTCAACGGATTTAGCCTAGCCCAGTAATGGTGAACCTTGGCACTCTAGGTGTTCTTGAACTTCAAATCCCAGAGGCCCTGATCAGCAGGTGTGCTGTCTTGGGCTTCTGGTAATTGAAATCCAAGAACACTGGAATGCCAAGGTTCACCATCAGTGGCCTAGCCTCTTCTGATTTAATATTTAGAGCTTGTAGGTGTGCAGAAAACCTTTCCTTGATTATAACTGTGTGCCCATGATGTCTATTATTTGGTTGGCATTGCCCCTCCAGAAGTAAGATTGAGAAATGCTGTCAAATAATGAGCACAGTATGGCAATAGAGCACCAGACACCTCCACTTCATGGACATCAATCCCCTAGATCAGGGCTCCTCAACCTGGGCTCTCCAAATGTTCTTGGACTTCAATTACCAGAAGCCCTAATCAGCAGGTGTGCTGACTTAGGCTTCTGGAAATTGAAGTCCAAGAACACCTGGAGAGCCATGTTTGAAGAACCCTGCCCTAGATGACAGGTGAAATTGAGGAAAAGTTATTTGATATGAAAAGTTCAGAGGCAGATTATTCACTGTGAGAAAAGCTGGAAATTGTCAGCAGCAACAGTAATAGCAACATAAATATACGTGAAAGGTTTAACCAGAGGTTCCTACCTTAAGGCCCATTGGCCAGATCTGGCCTGCAGCACCATTTTATGTGGGCCCCCACTCCTCCAAGGGCATTCAAGAAACAAAATGGGCATCCCCTTTGAAGCTATTGGACAAAATGGCCACCCCATCGTGCAGGCAGGACAAAATGGCTGTCTGGCCCCTCGAAGCTATCTGACAGAGCATGACTCAGCTCCTGGCTTGAAAAGGTTGGGAACCCCTTTTTAAACAGTGTGTAGGTTTTTCACCGTATACATGGTGTATTTCGTCACACTTTTGTGTTGTTCTTTCATTAAGTCCAAATAGTTGTTCAAAGTATTTTGGCACCAAAGGACTGCAGCCATATTCCATCTATTCCCGATTCTGTCAACTGAAGTGCAGATCATGAGATCATCTTCTGGGAAGCTCTAGCACTGGATATTTCTGCTGTTTTAATTTTGTGTGTAGTGTATATATACATAAACTTCTGATTTTAAAAATGCCAGGAATTCACTCCTTTAAAAAAAAACAACCCTCTGGTTTATTAATGTGAGATATTTTGCTTCTGTGTCCATGATTCAGAATGCCATAAAAATGGCTCGACATTGCTACATAATATTGTGCCTGCATTGACAGGAGGAAAGGAAACTTGAAGCTTTATGTCTTTCAGCTCTTCTGTGTACTCCCTGGTATATCTGTTACAACTGGCGAGTATTGGATTGCTCATGATAATGGCATTTGTATGAATTTGGAGAGCTTCTGCCCGATGAAACCCAGGGCACTGCAGCACCAGAAATCTGTATTAAAAAATCTCAGCTAACTTCCTTTCATGCACTATTCAGGTCTAATGTTCTTTTAAGCTCAAAGGTTGAACACAAACATGTCCAGTTTTAGAGACAAAGCTCAAAGAAAGGTACAGATACTTTTCACAAAATCTTGTTTTAAGTCACTGTCAGGTATGTGTAATGTGGATTTTTCCTTGCAAAATAATGTTTCATGGGAGTTTACTTTCACCAGCAAAAAGTTTCACTTCCCTTTCATAGGGAATTGAAATAACTTAAATTAGGGCATCTAATTGTGTTTTTTGAATTTGTGGAAAAATCTGCCCGTCAAGTTGAACACTCCCTACCTTTCAATATTTGTTGATTTGCTTTGGTTGCCAAAGGCTAAAATATAAAATGTCAAAATGAATAGAACAGCAAATATTGACAATTATCTTCCCAGCCTTCTCCTTAATATCAAAATTTATGAATCATCACCTCGTGTTTGAATTGTTGACAGCATCTCAGGTTTAAAAATGAGAGCAACACCAAGGATCAAGTTCAGATGGTACCAGACTTCAGCAGTGAGAAGGAAGGTTCTTAATGCAGGTGGCTGTGGTGGCTCAGTGGTTAAGAAGCTCGCCTTGTTATCTGGAAGGATGGCAAGTCAGCAGTTTGAGACCTGGGTACTGCACAATGGATTGAGCGCCCGTCTCTGTCCCAGCTCTTGGGGTCATGAAAGGTGCCTCATTTGGGCATTTCCTGAGTGGAGTTTCTCTCGCAAAAATCCTTTCATCCCAGAATAATTTCTGACACAAAATTATTATAATGCAGGTGGGGAGAAACAACTAAGACCTTCATTCTCTGAATCTGCAAAATTGAGAATCTGAAATGTGACATCAAGACCACCCCTCTCCATACAAACTCAAAATCAGTTCAAGAGCCCCTTCACACATAAGAATGTTTGATCATCTGGATGAATAAACCTCAATCAAGCAAAGGTTTCATCATAGCACTTCATAATTACCCCTGTTTTCCAAGCAATTGATCCCTAAATAAGTTTTTGAAAAGCAGCCATACTTTGTGTTTGGGCAAGAAGTGATTAACTGATTTTTTAAAGTCAACTTTTGGGTTTTTCCCTTGTATTTTGTCCCTTTGTGAATGGAAGTGAACACAAGAGGGGAGCCTGAAGATCAACTTGGCCTTTGGCATTGGTGTCATCAACATTCAGGATGACCTTTGGTATGTAAAAGTGGGATCTCCCCCCCCCCCTTGCTGGCAATGTGGTCAATATTGCATAGCAATGTTGAACCATTTTCTGCTGTTTGGAACCATGGGCACAGAAGCACAATACCTCACATTCCTAAAATGGGGTGGGTTTTTTAAAGGACTGAATCACTGTGTACACCATTTTGAAGGATAGATATATTGCAGACTTGGAATTGGATCAAGTTGAATAAACATTTGCACCTAAGCATTAGCCCCTGCTCTATCTTCATCTAAGCCTATCTTAAGTAAGTCCCGGAATAGGAGAGGATAACAGAGTAAACCCATAAAACTGGAGTATTGATGCTAGAAAATATTATGTGGTCTAAATAGGAAGATCTCAGATAGGGAGAAAATGCAAGCAAACCAGCAAACCATAAACCACCCTGAAAATATTTCTTTCAATTTAAACATTTATCCGTGCCTTCTCACTATTGCCTTTTAAGCATTCCTCTTAAATTCTCTCATGGAAGAATTGTGGTCTTGGGAATACTTTTTAAGAAAATATAGTAACACGAGTCTAAACAGCTATAAATAAAAAAAATACATTTGTGAGTAAAGAGCTATGCAGAATGAAGTTTTATGTTCTGAAACACCAGCACTTGTTAGCGTTTTATGCTTCCAGGATATAATAATATTTTATGTACTATTAGAATGTGCCGATGGAATAGACTACAAATCGCAGGATGTTTACTTGAGAGTAATCCCACCGAGCTCTGTGGAATGGCTCCATGGAATGTGGTTTTCTTGATTGCTGCCTAAGAGAAAACTTTTCTGTTTATTTTAGCACTTCCTCTGCAAAGTTTATTAAAGGATATAAAAACACGACAGACTAGGTCTCCTCCTTGCCCAGAAATGCATTCTTTTAACAACAGCAGAAAACTGTAAGTAGTTTCTTATGCCGACTGCAGCAGTTTTGTTGAATGGCAAATATTCATTAGTATGCAGTGATATGTAGACAATCTTACTGACAATTCCCAGGGTGTTCACTCTTTCATAAACAGATTGTTGATGGTTGCTGCATGATCCATCCGAGCTTTGCATTAAGAACAAAATATCACAGAGCATTCACTGGGCAGTGGTGAAATGAAGTATCATAAAAATTGCTAAAGAGAGCAGGAGACAATAAAGCAAATATCTTTGGCAATTGGCAATTTTCTGATTTCTTGCCATCCATATTGGTCCAGATGCATAGCGGAATGGGTTGCTTCTTCTTGTTGTTGTTATTTTCTCTTTTTAAGAGTTAATTAATGTGTAGATTGATTAATGGAGAAAATTAAACAACTCTGAGATGCATCTCCAAAGTTCTGGCCGGCAATTGATTTTGCCACAAGATGTGGCTACTCTATTTAATCAGAGCTAAAAAGATGAGAAAGGAAGGTAGAGTGGAGATACAAGGAATGATCTATGAGAAGTGTAAAATGGGACATGAATGTTTAGTCTGTTTTCTTAGTGTAGCTTCAATATGCTTCCATTTGTAAAGTGCGCAGACTTTCTTCTATACCAGGGGTTCCCAACCTTTTCAAGCTGTGGGCCGGGTCACGCTCTCTCAATAAGCTTTGAGGGCTGGACAGCCATTTTGCCCTGCCTGCTCAATGGGGGTGGCCATTTTAATCGAACAGCTTCAAAGGGGGCAGCATTTTGTTTCTCAAAGGCTTTGGAGGGGTGGGGGTGGGCACATGAAATGGTGCTGTGGGCTGGATTCAGCCTGCAGGCCTTAGTCTGGGAACCCCTGTTTTATACACAGTTAACTGGACTCACACAGGAACACCAGGGTCTTTTTTACAGAGATGCAGGTGGCATGTAGGAGATTATACACAAAACTTAGTCAAATGGAAAAAACTAGTTCAAGAACTTAGATGGCTTATATTCATATTTTATTGTACAATATATGGCCCAAGAAGGTAAATAATTCCTCAGTGTATCACCATCTAGTATTGGTCCCACAGATTACTCTTAAAAGAATATTTGTTTATTTTTGTGTTAGAGATTACTCTGGGTTGAAAGAATTTTTGCAGGGGATGCCTGGATGAGGCTCCTTTCATGTCCCCCATTGTGCAGCTCCAGCTGTCAGGTATCAACCCCCGTCCTTCTGGTCTCCAAGCTTTACCCACTAAGCCTCGAGGGGAGCTTAAAAGAAGATGGAAACAGGATATGTAGGCTTACTCAGGAGTATGATACTGTTGTGTCCAAGTATTATTATTAGAACTGTGTTTTGCTCTGTGTTTAAACTCAAGCCGCGCCAAGCAGCAAAGCCAGGAAGCGTGCCTTTCAGTAGGCACCAAATTCAAAGAGCTCTTAAACAATGCTGATTCATCACTTCAAACTTTGCCACCTTTCCAGAGACCCGCCAAAATGTATCCATTTGTGTAACTGCCATTCTCACTGTATATAAGCAAGCCACCTTGTACATAGTTCTCAGTCTGATCTCCTGAGCTGATAATAAATCACTTGTGTTTGACCCAATCCTGCTGGTCAGAGTACTTCTTAGCACCGGACTCAAAGTTGGCGATGAAGGTGGTATGGCTGCCGCCGTTCCTGCTCTGATCAGGATGTTTGATTTCTCCAAGCCAAAATCATGGCCCATGTACGAGATCCAGTTTGAGAACTACTTCATCTCCCAGAAAATTTCAGATGCAGGGTTGCAGAAGGCTATGTTCCTGGCCCACTGCGGGTTGACTACGCTTGAACTTCTCGTGAATCTACTACTGACAAGGCTGCTGAAAGACACCTCTCTAAAAGACATTTTGGTTGTCCTCCGAGACCATTTCAGGCCAAAGACTTCAATCTTTCCAGCAAGAGTGGCCTTCTACAGGCAAGACCAGAGAGTTGGAGAATCGGTCACAGACTACGTTGCTGCTCTTCACCATGCCTCAGTTCCCTGCAAGTGGGAAAACCTTGATGTGGCTCTTCATGACCGACTTCTTGTAGGCCTCAGAGACAAGGCCACGCAGCATCGTCTCATGAAAAGGGATGGCCTGATTTTTGCACAAGTTTTCGAGGAAGCTCAGGTGGATGAAATTGCCAACGCTGGAGTACAGTACCTCCAGGCCAAGTCCACTCCATAGGTCCTGAGGGGAACAACAGTTCAGAAGCAGTGTTCGTCCAGGCCGTCATTGTCTTCAGATGGCACCAAAGAAGGGGACGATATCTATAAGGTCCATCGTAGACACAACACTTCCTCTAAGGGCATTTCGTCATGCCGTGCCAGGGTTGTGGGAGCAGACATCTCCGCACCAACTTCCCATTCAAGTCTGCAGAGTGCCACAAGTATGGCAAGAAGGGGCACATTGCCAGAGTGTGCCGCCAGCGCTCCGAGGGGCCTCCTGGGGACAAAGGTCATCACAGGATGGAACACCTGATTTCTAAGGTCTTAACCAGTCAAGGCATTGCTTCAAGTGTCCATGCAGTCTCCGAGAGGTTCTTTCTCGACATCCACCTGCAAGGTTGTCCATTTCATATGGAAATTGACTTGGGAACAACGTATTCGATCATTACGCAGAAAGAATTTCTCCAGCTGACTGCCCCAATCTGCGGGCTCTTCAGGACAAATTGAGTGATGTACAGGGTCGTCACATCCCTGTACTCGGCATCGGCACATTTGACGTGCACCTCAAAGTTGTTTTGGCTAAGTTACCGCTTGTCATGGTCAAGGCGGGTAAGAATAATATCTTGGGTACACAGTGGTTTGGGCCCCTAGGTATTGCCTTTTCAGGCATAAACATGGTGGAAGCTGACCCCATTCAGTCTACATGTGACTGTTACCCAGATGTATTTCTTCCAGGACTGGGTACTTTCAATGGGGCCCCTGTTCATTTCGAACTAGACCAAACTGTCCAACCTATCAAGCTGAAGCCCCACCAGGTGCCTTTTGCGCTCAAGGACCATATCGAGGCCAAATTTGATAAACTGGTAGTACAAGGCATTTTGGAACCGGTGGACTCAGCTCTGTGGCAAACCCCATTGCCACCACCATCAAGTCCAACGGGGATATCTGCATCTGTGCGAATTACAAATGTACTATCAATAAAGCGATCTGCCTGAACTCTTACCCGGTGCCAGTGGTCAGCCACCTGCTGGCATCACTTCATGGGGGACAATGTTTTGCCAAACTGGACTTGGCACAGGCATATCAGCAATTGCCTATCACTCCTGACTCTACCTTGTGTCAGACTATTACTACACATAAGGGTGTGTTTAAGGTTAAGCACCTTCAATTCGGTGTCAATGTGGCACAAGGTATATTTCAAGGGTTGGTGGAGAAACTACTTAAAGGTCTTCCGGGCATTTTACCATATTTTGATGACATATTGATTGACAGAAAGAGTAGGGAGGACCTTGCAGTCAGGTTGGGTAAAGTGTTAGAATGTTTTCAAGATGCTGGGCTCCGGGTTAAAAAGGGAAAATGTTGATTCTTCACTACTGAGGTTGAGTTCTTGGGTTTCAAGGTTACTCCAGAAGGTGTTAAGTCCTCTGACGCCAAAGTGGAAGCTGTTTGGGATGTGCCACATCTGACTTCAAAGAGTGAACTGCAAGCCTTTTTAGGGCTCCTGAATTCCTACCACTCATTTCTACCTCGTAAGGCCACTGTGGCTGCTCCATTGCACCAGTTATTTAAAAAACAAACTGTGTAACTATGGGGTTCTATGCAGGACAAGGCTTTCCGTGAAGTTAAGAAACTGCCAAAATGAAGGAACCTTTTGGTGAGTTCATTCTGCAGTTCCTTTTGTTTGACCTAGTGTGAGAAAGATTAGCTGGTAACACAAGGGTCCCGTGACCAGGGTACGCCCAACTGTGGTTCAAAAATACCACAACCTTCAAGGAGGATCTTTCTGTGTACCCCACCTAGCATAGTGATGGACTAGGACTCAGCATGCCTGGATTTAAATCCATAGAAGTGGTATAAACACTGTTTCAACATCTTACTTATCCTGAAAGCCCATTTATAGTAGCTATAAGTTGGTTCCAACTTGATAGCATATAACATAAAACTAAGGCATGGAGTGAAAGCTTGTGAAATGGTAAGGTGGTATTTGGGGATAAATCCAATTTCTAATGCCATCTAGAATAGACTCTTTCAACCAGTAGGAGCTACATAACAACAACAATAATAATAACAATAATAACAATAATTACATGTCACAAATTATCCTGGGTTGAAAGGATTTTTGCTGGAGAAACTCTGCTCAGGGGACACCCGAATGAGGCTCCTTTCATGTCCCCAAGATCTTTCCCCACCTAAGCGGTCTCTATTTATCTACTTGCAATTTCTTGCTTTTGAACTGCTAGGTTGGCAGGAGCTGGAACAGAGATGGGTGCTCATCCTGGCATGCAGTACCCGGGTCTCAAACTGCTGACTTGCCAGCCTTTCAGCTAACAAAGTGAGCTTCTTAACCACTGAACCCCAGCAGCCCCAGCTACATAATTGTAGGCTACCTATCCAGTAACTGACTCAATGGATCTGTCTACTTTAGTTGCTGCTTACATAAGATTTAGGCCTAAGAGACCTAAATACAATGTCTTGAGATCAATGGTGCAAGATGCAACCCATGAGATCACGAGAAGATAGATTAAGACTAATATCAAGAAAGAGAGAGAAGATTGCGATCAGAACAGATATTTTTTCCTATATTAGAGGAAAGTTAGGAGATGCACTACAGTATTTATAAGATGGGGTCAAAAACCTAATTCAGAAAACAGTCTCCTTTGCTTGTACTGCTTCAGCAACCCCCTTCTTCCAATATGACACTTCCAATATGGTCAGGCTTTCACCAGGATTTTCCTTATCTGCCTGTAAAAGGGCCAGTGGTTGCTTGCAACAAACTGCTACTGCAAGGATCACACATAGGGAGATGGAGATGTGCAGCCACCTGCATGTCTTCTACAGGGTGGACCGTAAGTCCCTACCTGGCCACAAAGAGACTAGGGCTCTGCTCGGGAAGGGAAGAAGTGTTCCCATTGGGCTGCCAGGCAGAGGGGTGGGGGTGAACACAGTGCTGGGAGGAGGGAGGAAGCAATCCCATTGGACTGTTGGGCAGAGTGTAGGGTGCATGCCCACAGAGAAGGCGGGTAGGGACTTACAGACCCAGGTAGGCACTTAAGGGCTGCACTGTAGAATCCTCTCTTTCAGGAGTATTAAAAAGAATTAAGACATGGGGCAGAGAAAAGCAACAGGCTGAGTAAAGGGACTAGGTGGGAGAGGGCAATCGGGATGCAGATGAAAAATGAGAAAATGTACCCACCTTCATCTCTCCTAGTTTTTCTTTCTCTTTCCTATTTTTCCAACAACAACATGTGAATGTCAGATTTAATATGAGAAATCCTTGCTTGTGCTGCTCCACTCTCTTAATAACTGTGGGCTATTTTCTCCACCCATTGGTCACTTTGGGATAAAATACTCTTGATTTGTTCTGCATTTACACACTTGTCCAAAGACAGTGCACAAAATCTAGTGGAAACATACCTGAAGGTCTGTCACAGAGAATAAAGTAAAGACTTGTCCTTTCTGCCCCTGAGGGAGAGCTTAGATCAACTTGCAGGATGGTACTTTTTGAGTTGAGCATTAGTAGAAATGTCTTGATGGCAAAAGTAGTTCATGGATGTCAACGATTGCAGACACAGGCAAAATAGTCCAGGACACCCTCTGGTCACCATTCCACGAACTGACACACACACAAATACACACACACACACACACATATGTTACTAAATAGAACAGTTTTATTAGAGGAAGAAAAGAAGTGGATATAAAAAGGTAACTGCTTAGGTTGGCTGCTACAACACAACATAAAAAGCAGATCTGTAGATAAGATGACCCACCAATCATCCAATTCTGCTTCTTCTTCCCTGTCTAGGCCAGATATGAAACTGCCAAAAGGAAGCCACCTTTGGGGAGCTGATTCTACAGTTCCTTTCACCTAGTGTGAGAAAGATTAGCTGGCAACACAAGGTTGCCATTGCCAGGCTACACAAAATTGTGGTTCAAAAATACCACAATCTTCAAGGAGGCTCTTTCTGTGTAAACCCCCCACCCCCATCATGCAATCACCACATGTTTTTAGGGAACCATGGGAATTGTTAACCAGCAAGGCCTATGCAACCAGACCTGAATCCACTTGGGTGGTAACCTGTGGTTAAGATGTGGTAACCTGTGGTAACCTGTGGTTAAGCTTAGTGGTTAAGATGCTGAACTTGGGACTGAGGTGGCTTAGTCATTAAGATGCTGAACTTGACAACTGGAAGGTCAGCAGGTCACCAGTTTGAGACCCAAGTGCTGCATGACAGAGTGAGCTCCCATCTCTGTCCCAGTTCCTGCCAACCTAGTAGTTTTTTATTATTAATAATTTTTTATTAAATTTTCAAAGTAAAAATACAAACAGGACAAAAAAATTAAAAATATGAACAAGAAATGCAAAAAAGATACATGCTTAACAATCTAATACATCACTAAATTACTTTATAGCACAGTAAAAACATTTAATGCCTTTTAAAACTCATCAGTAGTCAATATAGTATATATTTCTCATTCTTTTAATATATTCTTATTATCTTATAGCAAGATAAGCTATGCTTATATTTACTATAATAAAACTTATTATGTTTGTGTCACAGTACTACATAACCAGAACAAAATAATAATAATAAATTCATAATACACACCCAAGTGATATATACATTGCCCTGGAGGGTGTGGTATATCATAATAATATTTCACTATTTCCAAAAACTCAGTTGATCTGGCGCTGGCCTGCTACCTTCACCTCTAATCAATGTAGATTCCACAAATGGTTGCCAAATTGTCCAAAATCTATTTTCATTAATTATACCTTTTTAAATTCAACTCCCATGTTAAACTTAGCAGTTGGAAAGCAAGCAGTTGGAACCTAGCATTTGGAAAGCAAGAAATTGCAAGTAGATAAATACATACCACTTTGGTGGGAAGGTAAACAGTGTTCCATGCACTCCAGTGTCTAGTCATGCCTGCCACATGTCCACGAAAACATTTGCAGATGCAGACAGCGCTGGCTCTTCGGGTATAAACAGAGCTGAGCACTGAACCCTAGAGTCAGATACGACTAGCTTTCAAGCAAGGGCGACTATTACCTTTACCTAATTTTGACAGTCCTCCCCTGCTGGAAATGTCCAGTCATTTCCTCACCCACCGCTGCCCCCGTCATAAAAGGGGAGAGTACTCACACAAGATAGAGCCAAATGCTCTTTCCCCTCACTAAAGATCTGCTCCTACGCATAAAATTATCAGTAAAGGTGGCTAAGTTCTCATAGCCCAGCCAGTTTTCCTGCCAAACTACTGCTGCTGCAACCATTCTAAAAGGCCTGCCCTAAACATCCCACACAGACTTTCTGAGCAGAGTGTGAAAGATGGACACCATCATTCTTCTATGTTTGAGTGAATAATGTGACTATGCTAGATACATAAATCCTTCTCTCTCTCTCTCTGTCTCAATGATGTTGCCCATTGCCCATATCTCCTTCTTCCTTGCCAAGTCAACTGTGCCAGAGTTTTCTGCCCCTGCAGATCTGACCATATAAAAGTGGTGTTAGATAACCATAGACGCAGCAGCTCTGAATCTGTCTCCCTATCCCAATTTCTTACACACAAGGCAGTCATTTTCTGCCATCTGAAGCAGCAGGGAATATGGTTTTGGATAATACTGCGGATACAGCATCGGTGTCTCCCAAGACATCTTGCAGTGGTTGAACCACCCAATACACAATACTATGCCCAAATAGCCAAATGGATGGGCCTCCTCCTGTAATTGAAGGACAAAGAAAAAAAGAGGGGGAAAGGGGGAGGGAAAACACTGTTAATGATCAGCCATGGCCTAACATACTCCTGGAATCCTGCTGACCACTTCTGACCCCTGTTTTCATGGGAATCCCAAATCCACTGCAGAGGTCATAGCCCCCAACATGGGAGAGAATGTCTCAAAATCCCCAGTCTGTAGTTTCAGCCAAATGTCCATGATGGACATGAACTGGAAGTGGGTTAACAGTATCCCATCTAAGTTGACAAATAACAAACTGGTGGACTGAGGCTAGTTCTGTAGGGACTTCTCCATCACTCTGATGGGGCAAATCACTCAGTTTTAAACCTTTTTTGTACTATAGGTTCTCGCCACCCCATTTGACAGGTCTTAGACAGAAATATATGGATTAAGAAACTGTCACTTCCTATTGCCACTCCCATGACCAGCACCAAGCTCACTATCAGACAGATTTGGATTTTGTTCTCTTTTTCAGGACAAATCCCACAGAACTGAAAAGCCCCAAGTTAATCACACTGAATTGAGACTAATTCTTACATGCACTGCTAACTCCAGCACCATCGGGGTACAGTACACAACAATCTAGGACAGTGATGCCTAACACTGGCACTCCAGATGTTCTGGAACTTCAATTTCCAGAAACCCTGATCAGCAGGAGTGCTGACTTGGACTTCTGGTAATTGAAGTCCAAGAACAGCTGGAGTGCCAAGGTTGGCCACCAGGGATCTAGGACCTGCTTCCCTCTGGACATTTATACTCATTTCTGGGTTTTTCACTGAAGATGTATGCTTTCTTGTTACCAAACATATCCAAACCACATGGAAGATGAGAACATTAAAAAGAATGCTACTTATTCATTGCTTTCTCTCTGGGAATGTACCTTTTCTTCTTCTTTTTATGAGGGAGTCAATTACTAGTAAGCCCATACGTGGTTTTTTAAAAATTTTATTTTATAAAACATAAAGGTATAGGTAAAGGTCACCCTTGCTCAAAAGCCAGTCATATCCGACTCTAGGGTTCAGTGCTCATCTCTGTTTCATAGCCGAAGAGCCAGCACTGTCTGATTCTGCAGACGTTTCTGTGGTCATGTGGCATGCTGTGGTCATGTGTGCATGGAACGCTGTTTACCTTCCCACCGAAGTGGTCCCTATTTATCCACTTGCAATTTCTTGCTTTCGTACTGCTAGGTTGGCAAGAGCTGGGACATTCCGTCATTCCGTCCTGCAGTATTCATACATACCTATATATAACTCATAATAATTACAGTAACTCTTGCTACCAGTTACAAAATATACTTATACAATGTGCATACTCCACCTTTGGACCCTGTTATTTATTTATTTATTTATTTATTTATTTATTTATTTATTTATTTATTTACTTACTTACTTACTTACTTACTTACTTACTTACTTACTTACTTACTTATTTATTTGTTTGTTTGTTTGTTTATTTATTTATTTTATTTATTTATTTATTTATTTATTTATTTATTTATTTGAGCTTATACCCCACCCATCTGAGGTGGATTCCCACTCTGGGTGGCTTACCCTATTTAAAAAAATGAAACAAACACCATTAAGGTGATAAAACAAGCCCGACCCACCTAATCAAAATCAGAACTCTTGTGACAGAAAGGCAATGGGAGTGGTCTCCTATTTGGTCTTCAACAAACTGCTAAAGGCTGTTTAGTTTATAACTTTTTAAACATGATGATCTTTTCATTTGCATATACCCAACCCCCCTATTTCCAGAATGATTATTATGTATTCTTTACAAAACTTGGCTCCTTTAGATTTTTCAAACATATACTCCATGAACTTTCTCCAAATGTCCATAAACTTATTTTCTTTGTAACACCTTTATTCAATTTTAGTTCACATGTCAGTTTATCATTTATAGCCACATTCCACAGTTCTTTCTACCACTCCTCCATTCCATCATACCAATATAATTTCCAATCCCTTCCTATTAACAATCTCAAAGCTGTCACCATAATAATAATAATAATCAACCCCTTCTTATATTTTTTTCAACATTTACATCTTCCAAATCCATTAGTAGCTTGTAGTAAGCCCAGATGTGGTCCAGATGAGTGATGCAGCAGGTTTGGCAGGTTGGCTTCAGCAGTCTTCTGTGAAGAGAGAGATGACTTCTTCCCAAACAGAAGCCAAGAGGCAAAGGAAAAAAATATATAGCCCATACTCTCAGTTCTTTCGTCCCAACAGGGATAAATCTCTTTTTAAAAGCCTATTCAGACATTCAGTAAAAAGCGCTAATCTTGACCCACGAGCAGATGGAGTAGGTTGACTTTTCCTTTTTCCATTCTTATTCTTTTCTGCAGAAAACTACATCTGAAGGAGAGAGTAGTCTCTATCCATCAGAGTTTTCTGTGCAATCCGAGGGCTCGAACAAACTGATTTCTGAATCATGTAGAGAGACCCAGAGTGTAGACATTGGTCTGCTGTTCTGATTTAACTCTCTACATGAGAGAGTTAGGATGGAGGGCATGGGAACTAAGCTTCTCCATTCCTTTATGAGTTAAGATTGACTCTTCCTTTGAACAACCCAAGTGGGTTAGGAAGACTTTCAGAGAGGAACCATGAGAATTGGCTGGCATATCTCAAAGGTGGACAAATTGTGGCTGTCCAGCATATCAAATGATGAGAGAGAGTGCAGTTGCAGCTCATAGTAAACTGTCCACAGTTGAAAATCTATGATGTAACTTTTTTGCTCTTCTGACAACCTTTATTATTCATTTATTGCATTTATATCCTACCTATCTGGGATGTTTTCCAACTCTGGGTGGCTTACAAAAATAAATAAATAAAAATATTAAACAAAAAGGGATTGGAAAATGAATAAATTATAAATATCAGGCAGAACAAAAATAATACCCACACATTAAAAAAAATGGCCAGAGCCAAAAACACCTATTGGCAACAGAAAAGTTAATCACAACCTAACGCTTGGCCATTGGCAGTATATCATTAAAAGCTTCTTTAAAAAGGAATGATTTTAGTTGTTTTTTTAAAAAAATAGGCAGAGATTTAGTGAAGATAAGAAACAAGAGCAACACTATAATGGGAGTTTAGCAAGGATAGTTCCCTATCACAGTGTTTCTTTTCATGGTTCTTTATATATTCTGTAAGCCATTGATGGTGAACCTTTTAGAGACTGAGTGCCCAAACTGCAACCCAAAACCCACTTATTTATCGCACGTGCCCACGTGTGCCACTGCCATAAGCTTTGTATTGTAGGTCTAGAAAACATATTGCGTGTTCAGATGAGTATCTTCTTGTTGTGTTGTTGTTGTTGTTGTTTGGGGGTGACTCTTGTGTAATACTTTTCTCTCAACTCCGTACAGTTGAACTTTTTTTTTCATGGACTGAAAGTGCTATCAGTGAAACCACACAGGTTAAAGGGGCTTTGTTCCAATACACAACACACAAAATGGGCTGCAGAAGGCTTGTATTACTTTTGAGAATTGCTCATTCTTCCAAAGGGATTTGAAGAGGTGCTTTATCCTCTGAAAACATCTAAGGACATCCTTAGAGGCTTTTCAACCTCTTCATAAATGATCTAGAGGTAGGAGTAAAAAGCAAGGTAGCCAAATTTGCTGACGACACTAAATTATACAGGGTAGTGAAAACTGTGAGAGATTGTGAAGAGCTCCAGAGGGATCTCTTGACACTGGGGGAGTGGGCAAAACAGTGGCAAATGAGCTTCAACATCAGTAAGTGCAGAGTGATGCATGTTGGGGCAAAAAACCCCAATTACATTTATAAACTGATGGGGTCTGAACTCTCTGCGACAAACCAGGAAAGGGACCTTGGTGTCCTGGTGGACAGCTCAATGAAGGTGTCAACCCAGTGTGCCTCAGCAGTGAAAAAAGCAAACTCAATGTTAGGGATCATTAGGAAGGGTATAGAAAATAAGTCAGCAAGTGTCATTTTGCCTCTTTATAAATCTATGGTGAGGCCCCATCTGGAATACTGTGTACAGTTCTGGTCGCCATACCTCCAGAAGGATATTATGGAGTTGGAGAAAGTACAGAGGAGGGCAACCAGAATGATTAGGGGACTGGAACACCTTCCTTACCATCTGAGGCTGCAACGGTTGGGCCTTTTCACTCTTGAACGACGGCGTCTAAGAGGTGACCTGATTGAAGTTTATAAAATCATGCACGGTGTGGACAAAGTGGATAAGGAAAAACTGTTTTCCCTATCGCACAACACTAGAACTAGGGGACACTCGATGAAACTTTTGGGTACTAGTTCTCAAACAAATAAGAGAAAGTACTTTTTCACCCAGAGGATTACTGGTCTATGGAACTCCCTGCCAGAAGAAGTGGTGACAGCTGTCAGTCTTGACAGCTTTAAGAAAGGATTAGACAAGTTCATGGAGGACAAGGCTATCAATGGCTATAATTATGGCTACCTAAGGACAACCTCCGGGTTGGAGAGATAGGCAGGATATCTCTCAATGCCATTTCCAGGGAATCCTAAGCAGGTGAAGGCATCTCCTTGGGAATACCCTGAAGGAAATGGTGAGCCACTGTGTGAGACAGAATGCTGGACTGGATGGGCTGTGGCCTGTTCCAGCAAGGCTGTTCTTATGTTCTTATGTTCTTATGCATGCTCAAACTGTAGCATCGTAGTGTTTCATGATTTTCTTTTCTTTTATTTGAATAACTTTCTGACCTTCCTCCAAAACTTTCAAGTTGCAGTGGATAAATTGGTTACACTTTAGTTTAAAGGGACACAAACCCTGGTTTTCCTGAAACAATTAATACCCACAGTACTCTTGTTCATATATTTCCCATGTAGCTTAACAAGCAAAGATAATGAGTTAGTATTCTGCTTCTCTTGGGTCTCTCAAGAAATAATAAGGTAACATTCCCAATATATAATGAGATCAGAGCTAATAAGGTCAACATTGCCTCACTTTACAGCTAGATTTGTCCATTGTCAAGCTCTCATCTTGCTTTAAAGGGAGGACTGCAGTTAAATTAATGCTGCATTAAGCAACAAGGATCGTGAGGTTTCATGCTAATATTTCATAAAGCTTCTTACCAGACTTTGTGGTGGCAAAACTTTAAAAGATTTCACCTCGGTGGTGGAATCCTCTTATTCTTGGGGTGCAGCCAGGTTAACAAATGTGGAAGCATCCAATACTGCACCAAGACATTCTAAGCATTAATGCACAGTCTCATTTCCAAAGTTCTATGATGCATCCAAAGAAAAGTACTTTGGTTTTGGACAAAATGGTTGCTCCTCCTCAGAGCTGTTGTCTTTTTTTTTTATACATAACCTTAGAGTCACAACTGCTTTACATGGTAAGACATGTCATGACAGTTTACAAGTAAGGCCTTTCTAAATCAGTCCACTCGGGTCAACTGTTGGCTACTGCTGGGCAGTAAAATGGCTTACTGTCTAGTATAGAGGTTCCCAAACTTTTAGGCCATGGGCCTGACCATGCCCCCTGGACAACTTAGTGGGCCTGACACACACACCCTGGAAGTGGAATGAAATGTGCCTGCTTCCATGTTTACGACAGCCGTGACTGCATTTCTGGCTGACATAACCACATGTATGCATATGTGGGTACATTTTATGCCTGTTGTAAACATGCCCACTTCCACTTCCAGGTGCAGCAGTGGTGGGCCACATGAAATGGTGCTGTGGGTCAGGTCTGGCCCATGGACCATATGTAGGGAACCCTTGGTCTAGTAGAGTGATACTCAACATCTGTTTGAGCTCCAGTGTTTCTTAGCTTGAAGATCTTGCTCCTTTAGGAGTATGAGAGGTATCTGTCAGACAAAAAAGTTCCAGAATTGAGAATTATGGAATTCATAGTTCAGAAAATCCAGAATTCTAATGCTAGTCCCATCTCAAATGTTTCAGTTATTGTCTCACTACATAGTGCTTGCCATACCTCCGTATTACACTGGTATGTAATATGAAGGTGTTCAATTGGTAATGTTCAGCTGTTTTACAACTTAGTGTCATCTTCCTTAAAATATGACTTTCTGCAACCTCAAGTGGGGAGCAGGAAGTGATGGCTATATACATTTTGTTCCAAGCATCTGCTACCCCTTAGTTTTCATGATGGGCAATAGCCATTCATGCGTTTTAAAGATGTAACTTTTGGAGTTGTTTTTAAAAGGACTTCTAAAGTAGGTGCCTCATCTTCAGGTAGAAAATTCCAGCTATTCATTATACATCGTGTGAAGTAACACTTTTATTTTTTTGGTTCTTCACCTCAATTTAATTGGAAGATGCTGAGTTGCAAGACTGAATGACTTTCTTCCTCTGGGTAGTTTCCCCCAAATTATTCTAAGATTTCTTTATTTGAACTATCTTTTTGCAGCTGGATATAAGAATACAAGAAATGATCCTTTTGGAGTAGGGCAAAGGTACATATATTATACCAATCTGTTTCTCGTAGCGGCCAGTCAGGTGCTCATAGGAAGCCCAAAAAGCAGGAAAGGGCAGTGTACATTAGAGCAAGAGCACTCTCCTGCTGTTCTTTACAACAAATGTTGAAGGGAATATTTCATAAGAGAGAGCATGTAGCTACCATGCATTACTTGATAGTCTTCCCCTTCATGAATCTGTCTAATTTTAAAGCTTTGTTTGAGGTTCTCACTGCATCTTTAAGGAAGAAGGCTCCATGGTCACGTATGTGCTGTGTGAAAAGGTGCTTTCATTTCTCTGTCTCAAATCTTCAACCATTCCACCAGTTTTGTTGACAGCTTACATTCTCATAAGATATTAGGAACAAAGTTTTATGAAATTGTTTAAGCTTCCGTATCTTAATAAGTATGTTATATGCCTTTCAGTTGACTATTGGAAGTTTATGTTTTAATCTTCTGTTATCTACTTTCTTTGTGATTGAGAGAGATAAAGGGTGGACTCTGCTTTGTAATTCAAGCTCTGAATGAAAGTACACACTGGCAGTCAGGCATAGGGCAAGGGAGGGTTACGGCTATCCAGGTTTCCATTTGTTTCTTAGTCTCATTATAAACCGAGTTGCAAAATTTTATTGCATTTTAATAGTTGCTCTGCAGATGTTTGTGAAATCAAAGGTCAATTCAATAGCTGGATATAGTTGCAGCAGCTTTGGTAGTAAATGAACAACGATTTTAAAAAAGGTGAAAATGTAGTTGATAAGGTCATAAAGTTGAACAGCTGAATACATTTAATTGACCTATATTCTTCCAAAGGCCATAAACTTTTGTCACACTTTGTAAATGCCAGAAAAGCTTTCCAATATTTATAGAGAAACTTTAATATATGAAGCAAAGAGAAAGTCTGCTTAAGTGGATGAGAAAGATTTCCAAACATGGGGAGGGGGAGAGAGTCTGGAAGTCCGCAATAGTACTCAGAAGAACAAGGATAAGTTTGGATCATTAAAAGACAAGGAAGATTGGATGCGCGCCATCAGGCCCTCTGCCAGGCGTGCGCTTTGCTGTTGCCACACCCAAAGAGACAGGAGTGAGCTGATTTCCTGCCAGTCGGGCAGGGAGGAGCCAACACCCCTTCATAAGGGGTGGCTCCTCCCTGCCCCACGGGTGTAAGCCATTCTAAATTGCAATGTTACCATTGGGTATGGGGTGGGGTGGGTGTAGGAGCTGGAACAGCATCATCTAAAGGTGTGCCCTAAGGCTTCTGCACCAACCTTCCACCGGTGTTGGCTTATCGGTAAGCCTTTCCATTGCTGTCACATGGCGTGACCTATTATTGGACTACGGTGTATTTGGCCCATAGACCTTTTTTCTCCCATTGTGATTGGTTAGTATCATTCTTCTCCTCTCACCCGCACTACTGGCCCCAGTGCAAGTTTGATTCTTATCAATAAAGTTGCCCGTTGTTTAACCCAATACCTGTGTACGTCTCTTCACTGGGTGGATGCAACAGCAATGTCTTCCTTAGCAACAAGGTGCTGCCTTTTCACAATCAAGAAAGAAATAGAGAGCCACATACAAAGGTTAACTGGAAAGAGGAAGTTAAGGTTCATTTCCAGGTAGGTGCCAGATTTCCTCTGCAATTTTAGGGCTTTAGTATGTGAGATATGATTGCTGACATTTACATTAAGAACACAATCAGCCTAAGGTCCATTATATCTAGAATTCTGGTCTACTTCAGCACCCACCACTTACTTCTAACATTCACATGGACCCTTCAGCTTTCAGTACTCCTGGAAGATGTCTGTCAACATCTCTGTGAAAGCCTCTAAGACAGCAATTGGTTCTGTTTCTTTTCTGCTTCATGTTGAAGCTTAATTTACCTTCCTGAGATTTCAGTCCATTGCTCGTTGACCTGTGTTCAATTTTTTAAAATGTATGCCTTCTAACCTTTGAACAAATAGCTGTAGGGAATTCCACGCTACATGCTTCTCCATCTGATTTTAAAAGATGAACTGGCAGTGATCTTACTTATTAGAAGAAAGTTGAAGGAACAGTTGCTTCTGCTGAGGACAACAAGTCTTCCCATCTTGAGATAAATAGGTGCAGTGATATTTGTGTAAGAACAGCTTTTGTTTTTGACAAGCTTTTTTTATAAAAAAAATAAAATCCAGTCCAAATCATTCTGGGTAGTGCATTGTTCTAGGGCCATGATGGCGAACCTTGACATTCCAAGTGTTCTTGCACTTCAATTTCCAGAAACCCAAGTCAGCACTCCTGCTGATCAAGGGCTTCTGGGAATTGAAGTTCAAGAACACCTGGAGTGCCAAGGTTCACCATCACAATTCTAGGAGCTGTGGTGGCTCAGTGGTTAAGAAACTCACCTTGTTAGCTGGAAGGCTGGCAAGTTGGGTACTGCATGACGGATTGAGCGCCTGTCTCTGTCCAAGCTCCTGGGGACATGAAAGGTGCCTCATTTAGGAGTTCTCTGAGCAGAGTTTCTTCCGCAAAAATCCTTTCAACCCAGAATAATTTCTGACATGAAAATATTATTAGTAGTACATTGTTCTGAAATTGACAAAGGGGAGGGAAGAAAGATCAGTGTTGTGTACCTTTTTAAGAAGAGTATTTCTAAAGAGCATGGAAATTTTTGAAAACTGGAAGTTTAGACAGCCTTAAAACATGTTAAATTTGTATTTTTATCTGCTGTACTTGGAAGATAAACATTACATATTTACAAGACCTTCTGATAATTATTGCAGCAAAGATTATAGAGCATATAGAAACGAAAAGAAGTTGAGTTTTATGCCCATTTATGTGTGACTGCTCCCAATAAAATTAAATTTGTGATTTTTCATATCAATAATTAGTTGTACTTTTTTAGTCTTAGTCTCCTAAGCTATTAACACTTAAAATCAAATGTATGTTGAAACTCACATTTCTCTGAAGTGCTCATTTCCATTAATGTTAGCAGACTGCTAGAAGTTATTTAATCAGAAATATGTATTATTAGGGTAAGTATTAAAATACTTGATCTTAGCCAAAAAGCTGAGAAGCAAGAAGTATTAAATATATATTTCAGCTTTTTAAAGCTATTGGAGCACAATTACTATATACCCCATGCCTTCTTCCTATAAGTTTTAGAATAATTTAATCAACAGTATTCTTACAACCCAGTCTTGTGGACTTTTTCTTGAAACTTTGTTCCACACAATGTTCATTAATATGGGGAGGCAGAAGAAGCCCCTTTTTTAAGGCTGTAGTCAGTTACTTACAATAGTCATGAAGTAAATAACTCTGTAATGACTCTGGTGTGGGAACTGATATTTTCCTCACAAGCACTATTTCTACCTTAGTTAATGTAAGCACCATCAGATGAAATGTAATTTTTCTTAATTTCAACAGACCATTGCATAACTTGAGATTATATCACATTCTATATATCTATTTCTCCAGGCATTAACCGTTGGAATTCGGCATATGCTTCTGCATCCATCCACACTATCCTGTAACAAGCCTCCTGCACTGGCCCAAACCAGGCCCACAGAGAACTGCAGGGTTGCTGAAGGCGCCAGTGGGGCAAGAGCCCTACGAACGCGAACAAAGGGAAACAACTTCAATTCCCAATGTCCTCTGTGCTGCGCCGTGCCTCAGCCAATTAGGCTGACAGGCACGAGCAAAAAGAACATTGGGAAACACGGCACGGCCAATTGAAATCAAGCCGCAGAAAAAAAAGCCACACAAACACAAACAAAACAAACAAAACTCCAAGTCCCAGCGTCCTACGTGTCGTGAGCACTTCAGCCAATCAGGCTGAAGGGCGCAAGCGTGCAGAACGCTGAGAAAGCCAGCGCACAAAAAATAAATTTAAAAACTGCCAGCATCCCGCAATGGGAGCGCAAGTCTGCCGCAGGCAGACGCAGCACCTCACAGCCTCTTAAAACAAACACCCACAAAAATACATGGCAAGACACCCACCGGCCTTCTTTCCCGGAGCAACGGGGAGAAGAGGAACTCCCTCTCCTCCACACTACCCCGCTGAAGACATGGCGAGACCACCTCTGGCCTCAAGGTAACTTGAGCAGGGGTGGGGGGAAAAAACAGCAGCAGGAAGCAGTTCATCAGGGGAAGCACACTCCCTGGCAAATGACTGGCTGCTGCCCTTGTACTTCCGACACTACTGTTTCGAGAACTAGCACGAAACACGGTGGAGGTAATACAAAAGCAGCAGCCAGCAATCCACAAGGAAGAGCACCACCCCTTACAGATCGCTGCCTGCCGATCTCCGGTTAGGTAAGCCAGGAGAAAAAGGAGATAGAGAGGAGAGAACCATCGTCAGGCAGATAGCTCTTCTCTGCCTCCTTCTCATCTGACCTACCTAACAAACCTTATTGGATGAAGAGCAGGCTGACTGCCGGCTCCTCCTTTTCCCCATTGCTGCATCGAAACAAAATTTTGAAGCAGCAATGGGGAAAAGAGGAACCGACAGGCAGGCTGTTCTTCACAAAAAAATACACAACAACAACAACAAAACCAAACATTTACCAAAAACCCCAAACACCAAAATTATAAAAACACAAATAATTAAATAATTAAATAAACACATTAATCAACAAAAAAGTAAACAACAAAATCCACAAACAAAAACATCCACATTACCAGAAAAGCACAGAAAAAACACCTAACTACAACACGAGAATACCTAACTCTAACAACACAACTACCACAAATTACTCTAATAAACACCAACAAAATCACAAAAATAAACAAACCAATTAAACAAATCTAAAACACAAAAGAACAAACAGAAACACCTCCCAGCCCACCACCACAGAAACAAAAAAAGAAAAAAACCAGAAGAAAGAAAACCAGAGAACTCACCAACACGTCCTTCCTCCACAAGACCGGAACAGAAATGAAGAAACAAAGACTACTTACCAGAAGAAGCCCCACCTAGAGGCCTGGAGAGAAAAAACAGGTGAAATAAAAAAGACTACAACACTATTACTAACAACCCCACCTGCAGGCCAGAAGATTAAAAACAAGTCAACAAGATTCAAAGCAGCCCTCTTGCTAACAGCCCCACCTAGAGGCCACAACACAAGTAACAAATATATGTTAAATAAATAAAATAAAAAGATTTATAGCATCCTCTGTGGATTTTTAACTCAACCCCCCTCCCCCCAAAATAATAATAATACCCAAAACACAATTTATAACAGCCCAACTATGCCGGGCAACCTATGCTAGTATAATATAAAACAGAGGTGTCCTTTTGTATGTGCGGAATACAAATCTACACCCTTGCACCGATTGCACTGTAATGTGGCACACACTTTCCTTCGGCATGCTGGATGGTCACTGAGGGGGTCACGAGCCCCATGGGTGTGTGTGTGGATGCCCCTAAATTAATCTGCTAAGGGAAGTATACTCGACAGGAGGGTGTGTGTGAGTTTCAGTGGTAGTATATACATAGTGATGCTAATATCATAGGCCCAGGTAGGTCACCCGATTGTGACATCATCGTGATGTAATTGAGCTGGGTAGGGGCCTGACACAGGTGGCCAGACACATAGTAATGCTAATGTCATAGCCCCAGGTAGGTCACCCTATTTTGACATCACCATGAGCTGAGCAGAGGCCTGACACAGGTGGCCGGACACATGTATTGGGGGGGGGCAGTGGTGGGCTCCAAAAAAAATTACTACCACACTGTGGCCGTGGTATGGTGGGTGTGTCCAGGGAAAAGCCCTGTGTTGCACCTGAATTAGGACTACTTTATTTCAAAACTTGGATGGGCGGGAACAGTCAGAATTTCTGCTAACGGTCCTGGTGAACTGGTGCGAACCTGCTAATGCCCACCACTGGGGGGAGGGGGGAACCGAGTAAGGCCGGGTAATCAGCTAGTGATTAAATAAACCAAACAGCATTATGGGTGAGAATACCATTTCTGAACTTGATCATCTTTTTGTTATGTTTGTATAATAATTGGAGGAAACAATTCCTATTATCAGGTAGTATACTTTCCTCAGAGGGAAGACGCTTTGCACACGCGTGGTTGAGTAGTTTTTGGAATAGTAGCCATGTTAGTCTGTTTTTCAAACAAATTAGAGAGTAAACAAAGGAAAACAATTATTCTTTAAAGTCCTTTAAAGTGTTTTTTATTTATTTATTTTGTATAACCGCCCCAATCGACATGCTACTCTTGGTGTCGTACATAAAATCCCCAACGTTTAAATTATAGTAAGCCCTAAAAATTCCTAAAAACACTGAAAAATACCTCCCACCTGCACCAATTAAAAATCTAGTTGCAAACTTTTAAAAACATGAGTGATCCTGCTTGAAGTGCTTTGCTTTGTGTACTCTCTGATTTGCACAAACAATACCTCACACTGAACTGTTCCTCCTAGGCTCACCTGGTCATTCCTAACTGCTTGGACCCCATATTTTCTTTTGTGGACACACTAAAATAGTTTGCTGTTGACCTGAAGCCCTGCCCTTCTTTGTCTACTGTTGGGGGCTTTTCCATGTGAATGGTAATGCTAGAAAATCATCCTTCCAGTCCACACAAAGAGCCCCATCCATGTGCTCAGGATGATAGAAGAGAAAATGGGTGGGTGGTAATAAATCCTTCCCCTTGAATACATGGGGAGTACATCACTGTCATGTACTGTACCATTAAGTCAGGACTGACTTACAGTAACCCTAAAAAGGCGTTCAAGATGAATGAGATATGTACAGAGTGATTTTTACCAGTTCCACACATACCAGTGAGCTTCCATAGCTGAGCAGAGATTTGAACCCAAGAATCCCCTCTGTCAACTTCATCACATTGGGTATCCCTTGAGGAGTATGCCTAAATATTAATGTTTGTTTGGTGTTTTTGTGGAATGTGAAAATATTTACCTTTTTTTTCCAGGCAACAACTTTTCTGGGCTGGCCCCAAAGGAGGTTTGTGCAGTGTCTGAGGCAGGTGTGTGCTGGGCACCATGGGAAGGTGCTGGACAGGGGTAAGGGTGGCGACCAAGGGATGGGGAAGAAGGCTGCTCCCAGGAACCACTTGGTTGCCGCCCCTATCTTGCTCCACCTGAAGCACAGCACTTTAGAATAAACCATTGCTCCAAGTTGAAGGAGGGAGCTTGAAGGAAAGGCTTAATCTAAAGTGCAGTGTGCCAGGTGGATAAAATAATAATAAAATTATTATTTCTGCTTCAGGGTGCCTGAGGCAAGGGTGCATCAGGATGAATCCCCCTGTCCTGGTGGCCCAGCCCATGCCTGGTCTGAGGCTCCTATAGTTCTTTCAAAAAGTTAGAAGTGTACAGCTCCAGAAAAACAGAAGCAGATTTGGAAGAATGCAAGAAAGCATGTATTATTGAAGTTGAAATCTCCCAACCACTGCAACAAAGCAAGACACATGAGAAGATGTGGTTGAAGTGAGATTATAGCATGGTAGAAGTAATTTATGGATCAGATGTGGCCTATGGGCCAGAGTTTCCTTATCTCAAGTCCAACAGGCTAAGTTCAATTGTTATTCAAAAAAAAAAAGACCCATTGAATTAATAGAAATAAATATTTATTTAACTAAAAAGGCAGCTTGCAGATGTGATGTGGAGCTGTAGATACACTTCAAGCTTAAATCCAAACTTTAAGGATGCTATCAAAACTCAGCTCCTTGGAAAATTCCTTTGAAGTTTGGGCTGAAACACAGAGTAGGATCAATGCTCTCCTGATATCAGAGCCACCAGACTAGATAAATCCTATCATTTCAATGGAGCTGCTTAAATGAGGGCTATCAATTGAATTGAATCATATTTTTATATCCATGAAAATATATTCCTCTTGAGTTATGAACTCTCTGCTGATAAGATGTGCTCAAACAGAAGAGTCGGTTTCTTCTTTTATTTTCTTCAGAAAGAACCAGTCTTAGAAGTTCTCTCTCATCCAAGAGCTTGAAGACTATATGGCAGTGGTGGTGAAACTATGGCATGCATGCCAGAGGTGGCACTTGGAGCACCCCAGCACAGAGTTTGCCCCACCTCTATGCCCAGCAACCCAATGGGAGAGCTTTTTCCCTTCCACAGCACAGAGTTTACCCCACCCATCTGCCCAGCAGCCCAATAGGAGTGCTTCCTCCCTCCCTCCAGCAGAGTGTTCACCCCACCCCTCTGCCCAGCAGCCCAATGGGAGTGTTTCCTTTCTCCCCTGTTGCTGTGTTGGCACTTTGCAATAAATAAGTGGAGTTTGGGTTGCAGTTTGGGCACTCGGTCTCTGAAAGGTTCACCATCACTGCTATATGGTGACCCAAGATGTCCTTTGTAAGAGATTTGGTTTTGTTGGGCCCTATCTCCTTTAACAGTGTCTGCAGTGTCTCGAGTGGTTAAGACGCTGAACTCGATGACTGGAAAGTTCAATTTCCAAGTACTACATGATGGAGTGAGCTCTTGCCTCTGTCCCAGCTCCTTCCAACCTAGCAGTTCAAAAGCAAGAAATTGCAAGTAGATAAATAGGGACCACTTTGGTGTTGACGCATTCCTGCCATGTGTCCACAGAAATGTCTGCAGATGCATACAGTGCTGGCTCTTTGGCTATAAACAGAGATGAGCACTAAACCCTAGAGTCAGATACGCCTGGATTTCGAGCAAGGGCAACCTTTACTATCTCCATTAATAGATCTTCTTGTTTGCCTTCTTACTAAGTCTCATTTTAAAAAGCTCTCTGTGACTAGCTCCTGCTCCACTTTGTTTTTTGACCAATCCGTCATATTTGTTTGCTTTATGTTATTGGTTTCTATATTTCTGTTTAATTACATTGGATTTCAACTGCGCTGTTGCATAGTTCACTGAATATTTGAAACTGCTCTAACAGATTGAGCTGAGCTGCTTCCAATTAATATTCAGTAGTCCTCTGAGCCTCTCCCAGTTTTTCCTCACAGTCAACCTCTCAACAATACTAAAAAAAGAAAAGGGAGAGAAAGAGAGGGAGAGAAAGAAAGAGAGAGATATTTTTTTTATCTAAAACGAATGTGTGATCATCAAATCGTATGTGCCTGTCTTTATTAATTACATGCGTCGCATTCACCAGATTATTTTCCCAAATAGCCTCTGACCATAGAGATTGTTCAACAAATTATGTTAGAGAAGAATCCTTCACTATCTACAAAAACATTTTTAATCAAGTCACAATCACTACTTGGATCTCAGTAATTAAAATCCTCCATGATCAAAGTTCTGGCCTTCTTTTCTTATCAGAATAACATTTGCTGCTTTGCTTTCTGTAGCTGGCCTGGAGGGTTGTCAAAGCCAGGCTAGCTTCATTGCATCTTATCACTGAAGCTTTGTGATGTATCAGCCAAAATGTTTACCTTGCTCTCATTCTGATGGCTTGGTATCCTGGCACAGTACAAACAACTCAGGTGCATCTTTGCTGCCTTCCATTCAAGCCTTCAGTACCTTTTTCTCCCCCTTAGTCTTGATTTTTATACTCTCCGTCAGTTCCTTCCTCGACCTTGTCTGTGTTAATCTAATAATATTCATACTCTTCTCTGGAAATCTCAACTCCCAATTCATTCTCCTTATTAAGTATGCGCAGAGCATTTTCATAGTGTGCTTTAGGAGAAATTGTTTTCCCTTTTATCAACTCCTCACTTTGCCTTCTCAGTAACTGTAGAAAAATAAGGCAGATACACATCAATTATGACCCACCACATGTATCTCCGATTCATTTTTCCAGGGTTCCTCAACTCACCCTGTTATGTATGATAACTTGTGTTGGTGACATGTTGAACATTCAAACCACTGAATAAACCACGCTAACTACTGTCAAACAGCCATGCTGTTTGACAGCTGCGAGATCTCGGCAGCTCACGTAGTATCGCGAGACTTCGAGCGCGCAAATTTCAAATGCTGAGAAGCGCGCTCCAGAACTGTCATTTGTATATACTTTGTAACATGTATTCAAATCACCCAATTATGTTTGTTCCCGCTCAATTGTATCCAGTTTATTGTGTATATAAGTCCCCATTGTTCCCCTCCAAGTTGTGTTCAGACCCCAGAAATAAAAGAGCTGTATTTCACTTCACTGGTTGTTGTCTCCAGTTTCTGAACACCAAATTGGTGATGAGGATTGGATGGCATCCTCACAAGGAATCATTGGTCCCTTCAATGTGGCCCATCCCGACAAGTGGGCACTCTATGAGCACTGGTTCCGCCATGCCATGGTGGCCCAGAAGATCATGGATGGGGCTCAGATGTGCTCCTGTTTCCTATCCCAGTGCAGATCTGAGACGCTGGAGCTGGTAATCCACCTTGTCCTTCCTTGGGACGTGGATGAAGTGCCATTCTCTGAGATCCTGGCAGCACTGAGGAGGCATCTGCAGCCTGAGGTGTCGATCTTCCCAGCCCAGGTGGCATTCCACCGGAGAGAGCAGCATCCAGGAGAATCTGTGGTAGAGTACACTGCCGCACTATGCCTTGCTGCTGCCCCATGCAAGTGGAACAATCTTGAAGAGGTGCTCTGTGACTGTCTGCTGGCCGGCTTGAGGGACAAAGATGCCCAATGTCGCCTCATGACCTGTCAGATGCTGACTTTCAAGTCTGTGCTGGATGAGGCACTGGCGTCTGAGGCCGCATGGTCCGGAGTGAAGTTGTTCTGCTATCGCCACGCAACTGCGCAGGAGGAGGGCCCCAATGCAAGAGACCAAGCGTGGCAAGCGGAGAGAGTCGTCCATCACCAAGGTGACCTCCGGTTCTCCCGACCAGAGCCAGGTGTCCAGTGTTAGCAACCAGTTCTACACCGATCTCAAGCTACAGGATGTGCCATTCCGGATGGAGGTCAACTTAGGTACTTCATTCTCCATCATCCCTCAGAAACAGTTCCTCCGAATTCCCCCTGCATCTCGCCCCAGCTGAAGGCATTCAAAACATCACTAAGGGATGTCCAGGGGTGCCAGATCCCGGTACAGGGGGTGGGAACCTTTACTGTGAACTTCAAAGATATCCACACACATCTGCCCCTAGTCATAGTTAAGCAGGGGACTAACAGTCTGTTAGGGGTCGAATGGTTTGACCCCCTGGGCATCCGTTTGTCTGCCATAAATGCAGTCACTATGAATCCAATGCGGGAAGTGTGCGCCACACATCCTGAGGTTTTTAGGAAGGGGCTCAAAACATGTGTGTCCCCCTGTTGAATTTTAACTCAACCCAAGTATTTGCCCCTTTCAAATGAAGCCTGGCCGAGTCCCATTTGCCCTCAAAGACAAAATTGAGGCAAAACTGAACAAACTGGTTGGACAAGAGATCCTGGTCCTGGTTGACTCCGCCGAATGGGTGACACCGATCATCACGACACTTAAAAGCAAAGGGGAGGTCAGGATATGCGCGGACTACAAATGCACTATAAATAAAGCCATACGGCCAAATACATATCCTGTACCAGTTGTAAGCCATTTACCTGCCTCCTTGCATGGAGGAAACTGTTTCGCAAAACTTGACCTTGCCCAGGCTTACCAGCAACTGACATTAACACCCGCTGCTGCTGTGGCAGACTATTGTAATGCACAAAGTGGCATTTAATTTGATCAGGCTGAAGTTCGGGGTGAATGCAGCCCCCGGAATATTTCAGTCTTTAGTCGAACGTATACTAAAGGGGTTGCCAGGGGTCCTGCCATATTTCGATGATGCCCTGATCACAGCTAAGGGCGATGTCGAAATAGCGGCCAGGCTCGATAGAGTGTTGTCATGTTTCGAGCGGACAGGTCTGCGTCTTTGTAAAGACAAATGTGTATTTATGGCTAACGAAGTTGAGTTCCAGGGGTACAGGATCACCCCCAAGGCATTATGCCTTCTGACTCGAAGGTATCAGCCATGCGAAATGTACCCAGGCCAACCTGTAAAGCAGAATTGCTTAACTTCTATCACACATTCCTCCATCGCAAGGCCTCAGTTGCTGACCTGCTGCACCATCTCCTCAAAAAGGACACTGTTTGGCACTGGGGCCATAGCCAGGAGAAAGTGTTCCAAGAACTTAAGAAGTTGTTAACTTCAGATGCAGTATTAACACATTTTGACCCAAAAAAACAGGTCATATTGGTATGCAATGCTTCCCCTGTAGTGGTTGGGGCTGTACTGTGCCATGTGTTAGATGACAGGAGGGAAGCTCCCGTAGCATTCTACTCACGCTCTCTTTCTAAACCTGAAAACAATTATGCCCAAACTGACAGGGAGGCACTGGCTATTGTGGCAGGCACAAAGAAATTTCACTATTACCTTTACAGGAGGCCCTTTACAATCGTGACTGACCACAAGCCCCTACTTGGCATTTTTGTAAATGGGAAGCCCATGCCGCAGATCCTATCTCCGCGGACGTTGCGCTGGGCAATTTTTTAAAATGTGTACAATTTCACTCTGGTGCACTGACCTAGCAAGGACATCAGCCATGCTGATGCTCTGCCACGCTCACCCCTGCCCGGGGTCAGGGAGTTGGATTGCAAGATCAAACAGGACCACCAGGTCCTAATGATTGAAGCCCTTGACTCACCTCCGGTTGTCCCATCAGACATATCCAAAGTCATGGCCAAAGATAAGGTTTTATCAAAGGTGGTTTCTTGGGTACAGAATGGCTGGCCTGTTTCTCCTCCAGCTGAGGAGTTTAAAATGTTTCACCGAAAACATTTAGAGTTGTCCATTGAATGGGGCTGTCTTTTGTGGGGTCAGCGAGTGGTCATTCATTCCTGTCACTCTCTGCCACAAGGTATTGCAGTTGCTTCATACCAGTCATCTGGGATCGTCTGAAAGCCCTCACCCGTAGCTACTTTTGGTGGCCCCAACTGGACCAAGATATCGAACAAATGGTTGGCACTTGTGCCAGCTGCCAATGTTCCTTCCCCGAGCAATCTCACCTTCCTTCCCGGGAATGGGATTTTGCCAGGGGCTTGTGGTCCAGGATGCATATTGATTTTGCGGGACCGTTTAAGGGGGCTGTGTTCTTATTGGTGGTGGACTCCTATTATAAGTGGCTCGAAGTAATCCGGGTGTCCGGCACCACTTCGTCCACTACGATTATGCATTTGAGAAGGCTGTTCACTACGTTCGGACTCCCAGATGTTCTGGTGTCCGACAACGCATCGACCTTCACATCTGCAGAATTCCAATCCTTCATGGAAAGGAATGCTATTAGGCACATCACTTCTGCCCCATTCTACCCTGCCACAAATGGCCAGGTGGAGCGGCAGGTGTGCACCACCAAAGATGTGTTGCGGCGCATGGGGGAAGGAGATCTGGAACTACAAATTTGCCAATTTCTCCTCACATATAGGCTCCCCCCCCTCACCTCCGGGCTATCTCCTGCTGAGTTACTCCAGCAAAGGAAGTTCACATCCTTGCTGGATCCCTCTAGGGTGGAGGACAAGGGTACTAATATAGGGATCCAACACCAAAAAGGGTTCTTGGCTGGGGACCCTGTCATTGCCCCAATTATGCAGCTGGCGGTCCTACATGGGTACCAGGTTTTGTGCTAGATCAAACTAGTTCTGTTTCTTCCAGAATCGAAACAGCCAATGGTCTAATCTGGAGGCGGGATGCGGACCAATTGAGGCCCAAAATAGTGGACCCACAGGACAAGCACAGACATTCAATGTTAGGGTTTGCCCCACCTAATTAAGCCAAGGGGGCAGAGGTAATAGTCAGCAGCTAGTTAACCTAGACCCTGCAGAGAGTCCCAGGGATTGCTATGATTTTGGGGAACAGGGAGATTTTACAGAATGCTCCCCCACTCAGGCTGAAGGTACCCCCACATTGTTTTATCCCAAAATGTTGGAATCTCAAGTTAGCAATAAACACTATTCTGTTGAGTCACCCTCCACTCATAGAAAGCAAAGGAGGGACTCTCAGTTATCATTTTCACCTCCACAATTAGACTTTAATTTAGAGCGATCCCCTGCTCCTCCCAATGACAAACGGGGCTATGATTTAAGTTTTCAAATGACCTCTCCTAATAGTCAAACTCTCACTCCAGCCAGATTGCCAGACCTAAGGGCCCCTGAGCTGGCCCAACTGAGTGTCCGACCCAAAAGGGAAACCCGACCGCCATCCTGGTTAAGATATTTAGTCTATACCTAGGGGTGAGGAATGTTATGTATGATAACTTGTGTTGGTGACATGTTGAACATTCAAACCGCCGAATAAACCATGCAAACTACTGTCAAACAGCCATGCTGTTTGACAGCCATGAGATCTCGTCAGCTCGCATAGTATTGCGAGACTTCGAGCACGCAAATTTCAAATGTTGAGAAGCGCGCTCCAGAACTGTCATTTGTATATACTTTGTAACATGTATTCAAATCACCCAATTATGTTTGTTCCCGCTCAGTTGTATCCAGTTTATTGTGTATATAAGTCCTCATTGTTCCCCTCCAAGTTGTGTTCAAACCCCAGAAATAAAAGAGCTGTATTTCACTTCACTGGTTGTCATCTTCAGTTTCTGAACACCAAAGTTCCTCAGCTACATCCTCCTTTAATGTTATTCCTTTGTCCAGTGAGCTCCTTCCACCATATTTTAATTTGGTTTTGCTCTTGTGTACCCTTAAGCTCTTCCTGGATCTAAGCTAGTGGGTCATTCTCTTGCTTAGTTCTCTCAGCATCCACTGCTACTTTTCTCCTGATCTTAGGCAAAGCAACACCAACAAGAGGGTATATTTTCTCAGCTGGTGTGGGTTTGAGGCCTCCTGTCACTATCCACATGGCTTCATCAACAGTGATGTCAACTTGTTTTGCAAGTGCAGAGTGTCTAAAACTAGCCAAGTTATTTTTGAACGTAAGGCAGAAATCACACAAGCATCTCTTATTCCATCCCTGACTTCAGAAAAGAAATTATAATATGTGTAACCAATTTTCTGCCTTTTTTCTGAAATCCAGCATCACATTCTGTTTGAGGAAGCTGCCCGCCTAACGGTAGAGCCGGCCTTAGCTATTCTCTCTTTCTCTTTGTCTGACACAGTATCAAGAGCCTGGAGGCTCCTACCTGACTTTCGAGGTGGTTTCCCTGGTGCCCTATGCACAAAATCTCATTGACGTCATCTTCCTATCACAGGAGCAGGTGTGTGAGATCTGGGCCTGTGTGCAAAGAGGACAAGCAGACACGGAAGAAGAGCCTGCTGCTAGACATGGCTGTGCCTTTTTCTCTCTACAGATCCAGTACATCAACAACTACTACAAGCTGATCCGCCAGCACGTTGGCCCAAAACTGCAAAGACGCCGCTTGCATGAAGAGTATCAGTGGCTGCAGAGGAACACACAGCCTCTTTCACACTCCTCTTTGCTGGCCGCCTCTCTGGGTACTCTTGCCATGGGTACCCTGGCCTCTACCATTCTGCCCAGGGCACAGAATTGAGGCAGGGCTATGACCACACCATGTGGCTCTTTGTTCCACTGCAGATGCCTCTGTTTCCTTGCTCAGCCATCAGGGCTCTATGTAGGGGAGGTTGAGTTCCTGTTATTTATGATAACTTATGTTGGTGACATGTTGAACATTCAAACCACCGGATAAACCATGCAAACTACTGTCAAACAGCCACGCTGTTTGACAGCCGCAAGATCTCGGTAGCTCACGTAGTATTGCGAGACTTCGAGCACGCAAATTTCAAATGCCGAGAAGCGCGCTCCAGAACTGTCAAATGTATATACTTTGTAACATGTATTCAAATCACCCAATTATGTTTGTTCCCACTCAATTGTATCCAGTTTATTGTGTATATAAGTCTCCGTTGTTCCCCTCCAAGTTGTGTTCAGACCCCAGAAATAAAAGAGCTCTATTTCAGTTCACTGGTTGTCGTCTCCAGTTACTGAACACCAAACACCCCCATTTCATATTTCATATCTGTGTGGCACATATCAGAATTGTAAGAGATGGAATGGGCTTCATCTGTCAAAAGAGATCCACTCTGCTATGATGGAAGCTATACTGTTTATGTGTTTATTATACTGAGGCTGGCTTACCATAGGCAGACAGATTTAGATACATGATCTGGGTTATCTTTTGTTAGGAACTGGATCATTTCCTAACTTGTTGAGAAGGATAATATATAAACCAGCCTAGCATGTTTGTTGTAAAATGTATTATGGTGCTTTAAGAGTATTGAGTTGATGTTACATCATTCAACTATAATAACAGAGTAGGATAATTACCGTATTATCTCATTGGTTCATTCTGTCAGTAATATGGTTAAAAGGAAGACTGCAGTAACAGTTATCTACTACTACTTTCTTATTACTTTTTTACTGCTCTCTGTTTGCTGTTCCCTGTTTGATGTTTTGTGGGAAGGTTTGCTTTTTCGTTTGCTTACTATTTTTTGCAACCTGTATTAGACTGTTTTTTCCATGATTGACAAAGACTGGTAAGAAGAAAATATTATCCTGCTTTAACCCTGAAACAAGGTTGTGACTATCTGCTCTTCCTGTGTCTGACTTGGAAGGGATTTGGACTCTGATTCTTCTACAAGTAAAACAGTTTTTACAATGCAGTGTATCTGTCTGGTTGCTGTGTTATTCATTGTACTCTCAGACTTCTGCTGACACACCCTTGCAACGCAAGGGTTTACTCTATTTCTCAACGTCTTTAAATGGCTGGAAATCATTAGTTCTTTGTGTTGTTGTATTTTCCTTGCCATAAAGGAGAGGGAAGGACATATGTGATTTTCTTACCTGAGCATGCAAATTTCTTGTCAGGCAAACACAGAACTGTCACTTCCTCTTTTCCCTTTTCCCCCAGATTAGGGCAACAAGAATGATCAGGGATCTGGAAAATGAGTGTTATTGTATTGTATTGTATTGTTTATTTATACCCCGCTTTTCTAGTGTAAAACACTACTCAAAGCGGCTTCCAACAGTAAACAATATACAATAATAAGCAGAATACAATATACATAAATAAAATACAATGCAAAACATAAGCAATACACAGCGAAACATAATAAAGATAAATACAGTACTGATGCTGAGGATATACAGTTCACACAGCATAATACAAAAAGGTTATACAGTAAAATCAAAAATACTCAATACACTAGACACCCAGCAGGCTCGAAATCCCAATGTCTCAGTTGCAAGCTATCAACGGGTATAACATCAGTGATGTCTTTTGTGCACCAACTGCAAGAAGGGCATCGGATATGCACGTATTTCCCAAGGCCGGCCAGGCCAGAGAACAAGCCAAGGCAGCGTCGGCGGAGGCCGCATTGATGGCAGCTCTTGTCGCCCTGCGGACCCCGGCTGAAATGTCAGGTGCACCCCGGCCTGGTCCAAGGCTCTGGTGGTGGTGGGGAAGCGGCTTTTGGGGCTGTGGAAGCTACCCCAGGTGCCGCAGATGACTGTCCCCACCTCCTCCTCTCCCAACCAAAATGCCAGGCAAACCTCCACCTGGACCATGGCATGGGTGGCTCTGGCGGCAGTGGCGGCGGCGAAGTGGCTTTTGGGGCCATGGAAGCGAGCCCAGGTGCCACAGATGACTCTCCCCGCCTTCTCCTCTCCCAGCCGAAGTGCCAGGCGAACCTCCGGCTAGATGGTATTGTTGGCACTTATGAAGAAAGACTGAAAGAACTGGCCATATTTAGCCTTGAGAAAGGAAACTGAGGGGGAATAAGACAGCACTTTGCAAATACTTGAAATATAGTTTTAAAGAGGAGAAGCAGGATCTGTTCTAGATCATCCTACAGTGTAATAATGGGCTCAAGTTGTGAGAGATAGGCTAAATATAAGGAAAAACTTCTTAACCATTAGAGCAGTATGTCAATGGAGCCAATTACCTCAGGAGGTGCTGAGCACACTGGCAATGGAAGCATTTGAGAGAAAACTAGACATCCATCTGGCAGATCCTCTTTGATTTGGATTCCTGCATTGAGGAGGGGGTTGGACTTGATGGCTTAAAAGGCCCCTTCCAACTCAATTATATTATGATTCTATGATTCCATAATTCTATGAAAATGGTCACACATGGTTCTGGGAGAAGTAAAGTGACTATAATTCTAATTATGCCTAGTTTGCTTCAGCCTATTTTCTTTGCTAGTTAAAAAAAGCAAATTTTAAGGATGCCTAGCACACAAACACTTGAAGCTAGCTGTCAGAAATTTGGCAAGCTTACTCTCCGCTTTAGAGCCCATCATGTTTCCAACTTTTATGTACAGTAGAGCTAAGCAAAAAAATAAAAATGATACAAATGTTTTGATTTCCTAGTCTTTTGACTTTGAAGATTTTCAGACTGGCTAGATCTTGGCACAAATCATATTGAAGGGGGCACAAAAGGTTCCAGACAGAATTGGGATAAACTTGGAAGAACCTAAGAGGTGCACAAATTAAATTGGAGGAACCATACAAAGCTCAAATGGGTAATACTGACAGAACACTCTGCAAAGCAGCTTTCTGTTGGGAGGGAGTTGAGAAAAAGAATATATTGACTTAGTTCCTTAATGTCTATCTTTTTACTGTGTAAGATCCTAACAAATTCACAACACTAAAGCATCGGAAAATATTGCGATACTGTTGCACAACAACATGTTGTCTGTGAAAGTTGTCTTTTATACACTGGGATGTCTAGCTATCTTTCTACAGACATACCAAGTTCTTTAACAGAGAGTTCTGAAAAAGAAGAGATAAGATGCTGGCAGGGAAGAGATAACACAAATATTAGTTACTTACTTGAATGCTCTCTCTTTACAAGAAATCAATGGCTTTGCAAACTTTCAGTCAAGAGTCTATATACAATAAATGACCAACAGCCATTCAAACACCGTATTTAGTTTACAATAAAGGTAAATTACATTTCAATGAGAGGAGAGCATAACTCTAATTTTGTTCTAATTTCATTGACTGACAATTTTGTTTGCAGAGTAATGGGATACTCGAAGACATTCCTATTTTTAAAGGTATTCTCTACTGAAGGGCTGTCCCATCCAGGTTTATAAAGATAAATATACATTTAAATTACTACCCAGGTTTCCATTGCTAGGTTGTAACTGGACAATAGACAATAGGTTTCCTGTTCATAATCTTCCTCACTCAGATATATTTTAATTATGTTTAAATTATTTTTTTAAAAATGTTTCGAATAGAATCCTGGCTATTCCAATACAGACCTTGCAGAGCATGCTTAAAGTAACATTAATCACAAATCCATAGAAAGTACAGCTATATTAAGAAATGTATATTGGTTATTACAAATAGCTTGACACCAGAAATTAAATAAACTGAACACAAGAACCTGGTCCAAAGAAGAAACTACAAGAATTACTTTTAAGAGAAACAAAAGTAAACCACTAGCTTTAAAGGTAGTAGAAGAAGTTGTAATTTGCTAATCAGTAAAATGACAAACTTAATATTAGTTGCTCAAAGTTCTAACTGTACCAGATCTGGGATGGAAAAAATAACACATAAAATGATTCCTTTAATTAAAAACTCAAAACAAGGAGAAAATTTTAATGCTAAATAAACCAATTATGTTTTTATTAATATTTTAAATATAGCAACATGTCATGTTATGATGCTCTTTCTTTCTACTACCCACTTCATTTCTGGCAATATTGTCTTTCCCAATAACTTCTGGTCAAGTCTTGCAAACTGACAGTTGTGGCTTCCTTTATTAAATTAACCCATCTCATATAAGGTCATTGTCTTTTTCTGTTACCCTCCCACACTGATTTTCCCAGCAGTATTGTCTTTTGCAGTCTGTTCTATATTCTCATTAAGTGTACAAGGAGGATAGCCTCAATTTACTAATTTTTGCTCTAGTGAGAATTCAGACTTAACTCTATTGAATACCCATACATTTCCCTTTCTTATGGTATGTAATATCTGTAAGGCTCACCTCCAACATCACATTTAAATGAATCAGTTCCTCCCCCTGGGACTGCAGTGTCTTAGTGGTTAGGACACTGAACTTAATGACTGGAAGGTCAGCAGGTCAATAATTCAATTGCTGAGTGCTATGTGAGCTCCACTCTCTGTTCAACCTCCTGCCAACCTAGCAGTTCGAAAGCAAGAAATTGCAAGTGGATAAATAGGGGACCACTTGGGTGGGAAGGTAAACAGCATTCTGTGCACTCCGGTGTCTAATCATGCCTGCCATATGACTACGGAAACATCTGCAGATGCAGACAAGGCTGGCTCTTTGGTTGTAAATGGAGATGAGCACCAAACCCTAGAGTCGGATATGACTGGCTTTTGAACACACACACACACACACACACACACACACACACACCATCTTTTCTTCACTGTCTACCTTTTACATAGTATGGATAATTTGACTTTGGCTTCAACTGACAATCTTTGCTAACTCCAATCCCCTCTTTTTTTAATTTTAAAAGGTAAGGGAACCTTTTTGGAGGACATGCATACAAAGTGTTCTTAGAGCTATGAGTCCAGTATAGCTTTTCTTCCTCAGGTTGATTAACCCAAGGAAAGCATTTGGAAATTGGAAGATAGCTTTCTGGTTTGCATTTTATGGAATAGGCATGACAATATTAGTTTACCTGAGAGATTAAAAAGATGTGTGCATTTATGTGTTTCACTGACTCACACTTCTGCTTCCCCATTTCATTGTGTCCAAAACAGCCCTTCAATTTTTCCCCAGTACAGAGGCATTGCAGTTGCATCCCAGCTTTCTTGGTTCAACCCCCTCCTACTAACCATGCTACAGATCATGTGATCATCTTCTGGGATGTTCTAGTGCTGGATAGGATCTTTGATGCAGTGGGCATAGATTTTGGTGGGCTACAGGTGATAGCAGATGACAGAGGGACCTGGCATGTGGTGGTCCATGGGGTTGCAAAGGGTTGGACTCAACTGAGTGACTGAACAACAACAAAAAAACTATATGAGGGAAGCTTCTGTTGGAATTTGTGTCTAGTTTATGTATACTTAAATTTCCATTTTAAAAATCTAGGTAATTCAATTCTTAAAAGATATATCTATGTTTTTGAATTTGGGTCATTGTGCTTCTGTATCCATGATTCAAACCACCAGAGAATAGCCCGATATTGCTGTACAATATCACACCCATATTGTCAGCCACAAAAAGGATTCCAAACTTTACATAGCAGTGGATGGATAGCCTTGACAATTGATTTGTGTTTGCTCAAGAAGTGGTTAGCAGATGAAAAAAGGAGTCAGGTTCTGCAATTTCCCTCTGCTTGGTATCTCTGTGCATGGTAGTGAGCACACGAGAGTATCCTGTAGACTATCTTGAGTGCTGACATTGGTATCATCAACATTCAGACTAGCTTTTATGTAAAGTTTAGAATACATTTTTCTTCTGGAAACATCATTTCCTGACATTTTAAATCATGGACACAGAAGCACAATAAGTGCAAATTCATAACTTGGATTTTTTAAAAAGTAGAACTGAACTGAATATAAAAGGGACCAATTCGGTTTCTAACAAATGTAATGAAATTCCACCCCTAGACTGTTCAATATAATATTTTCCTGCTTTAAATCACCTCCATTCTCTTACATTGTCTTCACCTTTTCTGCTTTCAACAAACCCAGTCAGTGTTATCTTTTCAAAGTTTATGATGTCATGTGTCTGTCACAAGTTTTCCTTGTAGGTCCATGCCTTTCCTACTCTATGGAAGCAGCAGCTATCAAAATGAATGATGTGTGTTCATCTCCAATTAAGATTCTCCAAGGCACTAAATAGAGATGCTCTCTCTAATCTTTGTTGTTTGTCTATCCCTTTGAGCCATTCCATGGCTTACTTTATAAAGATCTGATACTGTCTGGTATATTAATTTATGAGAACAAAATATTACTGAATCTTTTAGTCAATGATCCAACCGTGGTTATCTCTTATCCCATTAAGGAAATCCCCTATATCCTAAAGCAGATTTTGATGAATGATTTGTGAAGTCGATTTCCCCAATTGAAGTTTTGGGAGATCAAAAGCATAAATCATTTTAAAGGTACTTATGTGGGTTATTCTTTCAGGTTAGAAATGGAGCTTCATTTATTATTGGAGCCAATTGCCTGCCTTACTTTCAAATTCATCAGGTGACCCCTTTGAACTTTAGGAGGCTGGAATTGTCCATCTACTGATAGTATCTGAAAAATTCATTGTAATAAGGATCGAGCTTGTGGGTGTATCATTAAATCCATGCTATGATGTTATATCTCACTTATGGCAGAATGTCAGATGTTGAAAACTATTATAACAGGAGAGACCCAAAACACGAAGGGTCTCTCTGGCGGCCTTAAAAAGCCACCTCTCTGCCACCGCCACTGCTCCCGCTGCTGCTGCTGCAGAGAGGAGAGACCAGCAACACAAAGGTAAATTGCGGAAACAGCGGCAGAAACAGCGGTGGAAACAGCGGTGGAAACAGCGGTGGAAACAGCGGTGGAAACAGCGGCGGAAACAGCGGCGGAAACAGCGGTGGCTTGGTGCCCTTTTAGGGCCACCACAGAGACCCTTCATATTTTGGGTCTCTCCTCCCCACCTTCTTTTTTCCACGGCAGACCTGCGTTCCACCTCCCACCCTTCCCTGCCTCCCCACCTGTCATGAGCAGGGAAACGTGGAAACGGAACGCTTTTGCCTCCCACCCTTCCCTACCTTCCCCCCCTTGCCGGCAGTGAAGGGGGAAACGGAACCCTTCTGCCTACCACCATTCCCTGCCTTCCCCCTATCAATGGCAAGGAAAGGGGGAAACACAACCCTTCCGCCTCCCATCCTTCCCTGCCTTCTCCCACCACCCCCCCCCCCAGCAAGGAAAGGGGGAAAAGGAACACTTCTACTTCCTGCCCTTCCCTCTCACCCCCCACTGGCATGGAAAGAGGGAACAAAACGCTTCCACCTCCCCCTTCCCTCACTACTCACCCAGGTGCCACCTCCTCACCTGCAGCCTCCCCCTTCCTTTCCCTCTCCCTCCCTCCCTCTCTCTCTCTCTCTCTCTGTGTACCCCCCAAAACCACCCCACCAACCAACACACAATCCAAACCTGTCCAGCAAGGCTGGGCACAATAGCTAGTAAGTAATTATTTCCAAGAGTCTGAAATTAAAATTAGAAACAGCACTTAATTAGAGACATTTTAAAAACCTTTGTCTTAAAAACTGGAAGTGTAGACATTGAAATCTGCCTATTTTGAAAAATGCATAGAAAGGCTAGGCAAACTAAGAAGCCCACAGACTTGTGACATATTCTTCAACATATGGCATCCTTTTATTGATCAGATTAATTGTAACAATTTTCTTTGTCAGCCAAGCTGAAATGATGCTGGTGGCTGGGGCATAAAAAACAGTCATGCCACTTTGTTCAATTGGAAGGGAGAAAGGCCACAGTTTTATTGGTTACAGCTGCCACCGTAACTAGTACCAGCATGGAGGATGTATCTACATCAGCCAATCTGCATGTTGGCTGATGTTACCCAAGGTAACAGGAATTTGAGATTTAGCCCTGTGGCTCCATCTGCCATCTATGAATGGAGAGTGCATGGCTTCTCCTCACAGCAAAAAACTGCAGAAAAGGCAGGTGGGTGCAACTACCAGAACTAGTATGACTTCAACCAACCCAGCAGAGGACTCCATACTGCTGACCCACATATTCTGGGGCTCCAGACAGACAAAGGAACCCCCATCAGGCTGATACAATGCAGTTAAATGTAAGGGCAGTTCTAGTAAGGCACCAAGTAAGTCCTGTCAAGTTCTAGCAAAAAGTGTCATAATTTAACAATCTTCACCTTTGTGACATTGACACTGTAATGAATTGAAATGGAGGCTTTGCTTTTGAAAGTCTAAAATGGTTGCTGTTGTTTCTTTGCTCCCTGAGAGGGGTTGAAGAAAATCTTGCAATTTATTTATTTATTTATTTTGATTTCTATCACCGCCCATTCACCGAAGCGACTCCGGGCGGCTTACAATCAATCAATAAAAAACACTAAAATATCAAAACATCCCTACAGAAATTAAAACCATAAAAACATTAAAAAGCCATTAAAAATAAAAGAAGGGTGCCTATTAAATCTGGAGATTGAATTGTAGCAGCCCGTACTACGACCATCACGTGCTGATGTCACAGAACCTTGGAATAGCACGAGCTCTGTTGAAGTCTCATAACGCGAGACTTCCAACTTATAAAAACAGCTTCAATCAAACCTTATACATAACAGTGCCCTTCTTGTTAAGGGGATTGGGGAGGTTTTATGGACATTTTTTTTAGAGAATTTCGTAGTACAGTATTTGGTTTCAATTAGTATTGGGTATGGGTTTTAACTGATGTTGTGAGCCACCTTGGGTCGCTTAGGCGAAAAAGGCAGTTATACAAATCAAATCAAATCAATCAATAAATAAATAAAAATACCCCCCGATGGTTAAAACTAGAACCCAGATGGCCTTATAGCCAGGTGCATATTCCTGTCCTCTTGGAATTCAAAATAAGCTGGTACTGTGAGAACAGAAGTAGGACTGATGAACATTGAATGTTCTTATTGGTTTAGATTGACTTGAAAGAAGACTGCACCTAACCATAAAGGTGCTTTGGCCACATAGCCTGATTGTGCTAATTGCATGGTCAACGCATTCAGTAGATCATTGGCTGATGTACCTTTTAGGTAAGACAAATGGTGTATTTGGCCGAATTCAATTGAGGGTTTTTTGTGATCACCTCCAGTATTGACACCCTGATATTTGGAAGGTGCGTAATTAAAGGCTCTGGCAACCCTTCCTGACACATTATCTAATAACTCCCAGGCCAACATCCAGTCTCACCAGCTTCACCTCATGTCTCCTTCTCCTCCAAAGTGTTGGTTTCTCCCTCTATTTCCCTGAAGGAAGCTCCTAAGCCCTTCTCCTTCTCCTGCCGTATCCAATTCCAATTCTGAATATTGGCTATCACCATGGCAATCAGCCATGAAGATTGTCCTGGAAACATAATGCAGTGACCTTCAATTTGCCTTCTGCATTGCACCATGACACCCGTACCACTGATTCAGTTCCATGAGTCTTTTTCTGGTCTTGTGCATGGCTTCTCCTCATTAGCCCCAGGCCAGGTTAGTTAACCACCACCTGACAAACAGCATTGAGTCTCTGGCAGTATGGTCTACTCCAGGGGTTCTCAACTTAAGGCCTGTAGGCTGGATCTGGACCCCAGCACCAATTCATTTTGCCCCCACCCCTCCAAGGGTAGTCAATAAACAAAATGGCCACCCCTTTGAAGCTGTTGAGACAAAATGGCCACTCCCACCATGCAGGCAGGGCAAAATGGCCATCTAGCCCTTGAAATTGACTCATAGAGTGTGACCTGGCCCATGGTTTGAAAAGGTTGGGAACCCCAGTCTACTTTATCACCATAGCAGGATATCCTGGCCAGACTTTATAGCATATAAATAATAGTGTTAAGAGGCTGAATTTGATTACTGTAAGGCCAGCAGTTTGAGACCCAAGTGCTGCACGATGGAGTGAGCTCCCATCTCTGACCCAGCTCCTGCCAACCTAGCAGTTTGAAAGCAAGAAATTGCAAGTAGAAAAATAGGTACCACTTCAGTGGGGAAGGTAAATAGCAACCAGTGTCTAGTCATGCTTGCCACATGTCCACAGAAACATCTGTAGATGCAAACAATGTTGGCTCTTTGGTTATAAACAGAGATGAGCACTGAATCATACAGTTGGATAAGACAGGCAGTTGACCAAGAGTGACGTTTACATTACCACTCATGGGTACAGCACCTTCAAATGTCAGAAGACCAGTAGCAGTAGAGAAGAAAATGCAAGAAATGCCAAGGCATCCCTGTTTGGACTTCAACATCATCTATTAAGGTTGACGTTGGACATGTAAGTCTTTGCCTTGTATCCTAACTAGGTTGCAAGCACTTGTGGTGCTTTAAGATTTTGCTGCAGAAGCACACAGGTGTTGTGGTATTTCTAGAGAGATCTGTGGTCAGTGTATTTATGCCTGAGCATAGTCACAGCTCTCAGCTCTAATGCTCACTCTGGCTTCAATGCCTAACCTGGGCTGCCAGGCTCAACATGCCGGAGTTCTGATGCCATGCCTCTGCTTCAAGGCTTCACTTTCTGCCAACAGTCTGGACTAGGAATTCTGCAAGTCCAAGAGCATACTGCAAGGACTCCGCTCCGAGGAAAGGCATTTGCCTGACATCTGTTTGTTGCAAGGAAAGACTACTTGGGGGTAAGCTGTAAAGCTGACTGACTCTACTTGAAGCCACAGCTTATTTTTGGACTGCTTCTAAGCTGTGTAGAGACTTGTACATATCTCCTGCACAATTGTAGTTTTTTAGTGGAGCTAACTCAGAAACCCAAAAACTGTGTCTGCTTTCTGTTACTGCACTGTTTATACTTCTGCACCACAGAAGTACACTGACACTGACAGTTGAAGTCCTAAAACAATGGCACCAATACCATCTAAAGCTGGTGCTTGCTTAACTGAAATAGGGAAAAGAATATTACCCGGAGGGTTATGGGTGAAGAAGAAGGCAGCAGCAGGTGACCATCTCCAATATGGGTCATGGAAGATGCTGAATAGGCTGAGAACTTTGGTGACACAATGCAAAACAAATCTAAAGAGGTGGAACCACATTGATGTTGGAGAAAAATGTGAATATGGCAAGAGACAAGACTTTGAACATCTGCTAATCTGCAGCAACATGCCTGAGCCATGTGATATCGAGGATCTGTTTGAAGCAAATGACAGCTATTCCAAAGGCTAAATGTCTGAAAAGTAGAATGTAAATGTGTAGTTTATGTATGCTTACATTTTAAGATAATTACTGTTTTTAAAATGATGTTGGTTTTAGAGTTTAGTGCTTCGGACAGGGATAAATAAGAAAGACCCATAATTTGTCAGGAGAACCGCAGACTGAATTACAAGACCCAAAACTCTCAAACTTGTATCATTCTTATGCCATTTATTTGAACCATTAGAAAAATGTTCTGTTGCACCTTGGAAAGTTGCTAGGAATTCTCTCAACTTCCATGGTGCAGTGGTGCACTTTGCAAAGGATGTGAATAGTGCGGGAAGATTCATAGAGTTAAGAGGGGTGATCTACCTCTTGTTGGCTCAATTTGACCTGTGAGCAGGCCCATGCTGGGCTGCCTGGATACTGGGGCAGGCAGCTGTGCATCTCTACTTAGAACTCATAGCTTAAAGGGCCACACCACCTCAGCAGTTTCCGCTTCAGCTCCTTTCACCGGGTGCTCCCCTCCGCCCTATGGGAGAAAGTCGAAAGTTGTTTGGCAGTGACGCAGAGATTATTTTTTATTATCTCCACACCATTGCTGAATCATTTTGAACTTTCTCCCACAGGGCGGAGGGGAACCTCCGGCGAGAGGAGCTGAAACAGAAACTGTTGAGGTGGCGTGAGCCTTTAAGTAGATAAATAGGTACCACTACGATGGGAAGGTAAACAGCATTCCATACACTCTGGTGTTGCCTACCACATGTCCACAGAAACGTCTGCAGACGCAGGCAGTGCTAGCTCTTCTTTACCTATAAGGAGGGACGTTAACCATTGGACTCCGGCATACATGCCCGCACCTGTCCATACTATCCCGTACCGAGCTGCCCACACTTGCCTTTACCCGGCCCGCACATCGCAGCAAGGGTCCGGCAGTCGCCAGTGGGGCAACCGCCCCATGAACACAAACAAAACAACTTCAAGTCCCAACATCCTCCGTGCCGCACCACCTCTCAGCCAATCAGTCTGACAATTTGAGCAAGCAGAACGTTGGGAAAGCCAGCAAGCCCAATACAAAATGAGCCACAGGAAAAAAAGCCGCACAAATGTGAACAAAAGAAACAAAACTTCAAGCCCCAGCGTCCTCTACACCGTAACCACTTCAGCCAATCAAGCTGAAGGGCACAAGCGCGCAGAACGCTGAAAAAGCCAGTGTGCAAAAAATAAAATAACACCTCACACAATGGAAACGCAAGGCCGCCACAGGCGGACGCAGCGCCTCCGCAACAGGAATGCAAGGCCACCGCAGGTGGATGCAACACCTCACACAATGGGAACACAAGGCCGCCACAGGCAAACACAGTGCCTCATGGCCTCACGGCCTCGCTAACCCAAACCCGGGGAAAAAAACATGGCAAGACAACTGCCGGCCTTCTTTCCCAGAGCAACGGGGAGAAGAGGGACTCTCTCTCCTCCACGCTACCCTGCCGAAGACACGGCAAGACCACCGCCAGCCTCAAGTAAGGCAGCAATTCATCAGGGGAAGCACCCTCCCTGCTGAATGACTGGATGCTGCCTTTGTACTACCCACACCGCTGTTTCGAGAACTAGCACAAAACAGCGGTGGGGGTAATAGAAAAGCAGCAGCTAGCAATCCGCAAGGAAGAGCACTACCCCTTACAGATCGTTGCCTGCCGATCTCCTGTTAGGTAAGCCAGGGGAAAAGGAGGCCAAGAGGAGAGAACCATCGTGAAGAAGATAGCTCTTCTCTGCCTCCTTCTCTCATGACTGACCTAACGAACCTTACCGGACAAAGAGCGAGCTGACTGCCGGCTCTTACTTTTCCCCATCGCTGCATCGAAACTTAATTTCAAAACAGAAATGGGGAAAAGAGGAAACGACAAACAGGCCGCTCTTCACTCCACAAAACATAACAACAAAACTAAACAGTTAACCAAAACACCAAGCATCAAAAATAATAAAACAGAAATAAATAAACAAATAAATAAAATAAAACAAATAAACAACACAACAATAAACCACAAAACTCAACAAAAAACACCCAAAATACCAAAGGCTAATGAAAAAAAAATCTCACTAAAAACACCTATCTACAACACGAAAATACCTAACGCAACAAACAATAATATCACAAATTAAACAAATAAATATGGAAATCAGAAAAATAAATAAGCAGAAATAATCAAAACAATTAAACACATCTCAAACCCAAAATAAAAACAAAATAACAAGCAGAATCACTTTTTTTGGGGGGGTAAGTAGACACTCTCTACTTAAACCCCCCAGCCAAAGCCCCCAAAATTAAAACAAAATTAAAACAGAATAAACAATCAAGAGCACTCACCAAACACGTCCTCCCTCCATGCCTCCGGAACAGAACTGAACAAAGAAAGAAAATCACAGAACTCTTAAACACAGCCCCACCTAGAGGCCAGAAGAGTAAAAAACAGTCAAAACATTTTTAAAATCTAAATAAGAAATAAATAAATAAGATAAATCAAATAAATTTAAAAACCACAAATTCAAAACACCACCACCCAAACCACCCGTAACCATAAAAACACACAAAAAACCTGCCCGGCAAGGCCAGGCAAAAATATCCTAGTTGGCTATAAACAGAGATGAGCCGGTATCCCAGCAGCCCAGCATGGGCCTGTCTGTGTGTTCCTACTGAATTATGGGATTTGTTGTTGTTGTTGTTGTTCAGTCGCACAGTCGATTCCGACCCTTTGCGACCCTATGGACCATCGTTCTCCAGGCGCCTCTGTCCTCCACCATCCCCCTCAGTCCTCCCAGTTTTGTGCCCATTGTGTCTACAATACCATCTATCCATCTCATCCTTGGCCTCCCCCTTCTTCTTTTGCCCTCCACCTTTCCCAACATCACGGCCTTCTCAAGTGAATCCTCCCTTCTCATTTGATGCCCAAAGTACTTTAGCCTCATCTTTACTATTTGACCTTCCAATGAGCAGTCAGTGTTGATTTCTTCTAAGATTGACCTGTTTGTTCTCCTCGCTGTCCAAGGTACCCTCAAAACTCTCCTCCAACACCACATTTCAAAGGCATCTATTCTTCTGCGTTCAGCTTTCCTAATTGTCCAGCTCTCACATCCGTACATTACCACTGGGAATACCATTGCTTTGACTATTCTAATTTTTGTTTTCAAGGTGATGTCTCTGCTTTTCACTATGTTCCCCAGGTTTCTCATGGCTTGTCTCCCTAGAATCAGCCGCCTCTTTATTTCATGGCTGCAATCTCCATCTGCAGTGATCTTAGATCCTAAGAAAGTGAAATCTGTCACTGCTTCTACTTCTTCCCCGTCTATTTTCCAGGAACTGATCGGGCCTGTTGCCATTATCTTGGTTTTCTTGATATTGAGTCTCAAGCCAGCTTTTGCACTCTCTTCCTTCAAACCGATCAAGAGATTCTTTAGGTCTTCCTCACTTTCTGCCATTAGGGTGGTGTCGTCTGCATATCTCAGATTGTTGATGTTTCTCCCAGCAATTTTGATCCCATATTGTGATTCCTCCATCCCTGCATTGCGCATTATGTGCTCTGTGTATAAGTTGAATAAGCAGGGTGACAAAATGCAGCCTTGTCTTACTCCTTTTCCTATTCCAAACCACTCGGTCATTCCGTGTTCTGTCCTAACTGTTGCTTCTTGGTTCATGTACAGATTTCTCAGGAGGCATATGAGGTGTTCTGGTATTCCCATCTCTTTAATCACTTGCCACATCTTGTTGTGATCCACACAATCAAATGCCTTAGTGTAGTCAATAAAGCAAAAATAAACTTGTTTCTGGTATTCCTTTGTTTTCTCCATGATCCAACGTATGTTGGCAATGTGGTCTCTAGTCCCCCTGCCTCTTCTGAAACCAGCCTGCACCTCTGGTAATTCTCTTTCCACATGCTGCTGAAGTCTATCCTGTATTATCTTGAGCATCACCTTGCTGGCGTGTGGGATGAGCGCGATTGTTCGATAGTTTGAACATTCTTTGGCATTGCCCTTTTTTGGGATTGGAACATATACTGATCTTTTCCAGTCCTGTGGCCACTGTTTTGTTTTCCAAATCTGCTGGCATATTGAATGCAGTAATTTGATGCCATCATCTTTTAGAGCTTTGAAAAATTCAACTGGGATACCATCATCTCCACTAGCTTTGTTGTTTGCAGTGCTCTTTAGGGCCTTTCTGACTTCACTCTCCAGGATGTCTGGCTCAGGTTCAATTTCTTCATCATTGTGACTATCAGGAGTGTTGAGTTCCTTTTTGTAGAGTTCCTCTGTGTACTCTTTCCATCTTTTCTTAATCTCTTCTGCATCAGCTAGCTCCTTTCCGTCTTTGTCCCTTATCATGGTCATTTTTGCTTTAAATGTTCCCTTGATTTCCCGGATTTTTTTGAAAAGATCTCTGGTTCTGCCTTTTTTGTTGTTTTCTTCCATTTCTTTGCACTGTTCTTTTAGATAGTTTTCCTTATCTCTCCTTGCTTTTCTTTGAAATTCTGTGTTCAGATGATTGTATTTTTTCCTTTCTCCTTTGACTTTTGCGTTCCTTCTTTCCTCTGCTATTTTAAGAGCCTCATCAGACAACCACTTTGCTTTCTTACTCTTCTTTTCTTTTGGTATGGTTTTCTTTGCTGCTTCCTGCATGATGTCCCTCATCTCTGTCCATAATTCTTCTGGCACTCTATCTATTGAGTCTAAGCCATTGAATCTGTTCATCACCTCCACCGTGTATTCTTTAGGGATGCTGTCTAGGTGATATCTGTCTGGTCTCTTTGTTTTCCCTATTTTCTTTAGTCTAAGCCTGAATTTTGCAATCAGTAGGTTGTGATCTGAGCCACAATCTGCTCCAGGTCTTGTTTTTGCTGACTGTATGGAGGTTCTCCATCTTTGGCTGCAAAGTATGTAGTCAATCTGGTTTCGGTGTTGGCCATCTGGTGATGTCCATGTGTAAAGTCGCCTCTTGTGTTGCTGGAAGAGGGTGTTTGCTATGACCAGTGCGTTCTCTTGGCAGAACTCTATCAATCTTTGTCCTGCTTCATTCTGTGTTCCAAGACCGAACCTGCCTGTTATTCCCTCCACTTTTTGATTGCCTACTTTGGCATTCCAGTCTCCTAGAATAATTTGAACATCATTTCTTGGTGTTTGTTCTATGAGGTGTTGTAAGTCCTCATAGAACTGGTCCACTGTGGCTTCATCTGCACCCGTGGTTGGTGCGTATATTTGGATCACAGTAACATTGAAGGGTTTGCCCTGAATTCTTACTGACATCATTCTGTCATTTTTGAGGTTGTATCCCATTACTGCTCTTCTCACTCTTTTATTGACAATTATGGCTACTCCATGTCTTCTAAAGTTTTCTTGTCCACAGTAGTAGATGTGATGGTTTCCAGAGCTGAATTCGCCCATCCCTGTCCATTTGAGCTCACTGATGCCCAAGATGTCAATGCTTATTCTTTCCATCTCATTTTTTACCACTTCCAGTTTACCTTGGTTCATTGATCTCACATTCCATGTCCCTATACAGTATTGCTCCTTACAACATTGCATTTCCCCTCCCCCTTTCCTGTCCATCCCCTTTCTCCCCTCTGAGGTGTTAAGCATCCTGTATCACCTAGCCTGCCCTTTTGTTTTGCCTTTTGTTTTGGTCCATAGGGTTCTCTTGGCAAGCTTTGTGGCGTGGTTTGCCGGTTTCTACGCCATTTTTTTCCTCGCATCATACATCATATCACAGTTTTAAAAGTTTAGAACAGTTTACACTACATATTGTCATGCATAATTATCACACTCTAAAACACAGTCTCTATGTTACTTGCTATATTAAGTCAGTATGAAGTCTCTATGTCAGTCTCTATATTAATTCAGCTACATTTTTCACATCAGCTACTTATCCTTGTGTCCTCACTCCCCAAGTGGGGTTGTTGTCTCTGGGTCCCTTGCTCCAGGGGCATCGCAGTGGCGGGCAGTGGATGTTTTCCCTGTGTCTCAGCTGTTCCTCTTCCTCTGCCTCTGGCTGCAGATTATGGGATTTATAATCTCTGAATTCCAAAAAAATCCCATTACTAGGAGGCAGTGCTTTTGTTGCTAGCCTATCAGTTCCATTATATTCAAGGCCAGGTTCTTGAGACTCCTTCCTTCCAATCTCAATCTTGCTGGCTCTCCTCACTGCCTTTGACCCACCTTCATTTCTTTACTGACTTACCCTTTTGGTATCTATGCTTTCGTAAAATGAAGGATTTCTGGTACAAGGTTTTCCAACTAGTGTCTTTTTGCTTTAATCTTAACATATGAATAAAATGGCTTTTCAAGTTCTAGGTGCACAGTAGAATAGGATAAAATCCTTTTGACATGATATGTAACAAATTGCTTTTTCCTCTCTTTCTCAGGATCAAAAAGGGTAAGAGTTTCTAGTGGGGTTTAAGCACGTTGGAGTACATTTAAACATTTTCTTAAAGTTTTTCATTCTTTTCAAAAGTGGCATTTTAATTATCTGAGGTTTATCTCAAGTGGCTATGTGGCTAAGAACTATTTTGATCTCTTCAAGATGAAGGTATACAGTCTGGGAACAAAGATAGACACATATGGAATATTCATTTCAGTTACTTCCTTCCAGAATGTGGCCAAGTTACTTTTCTTGCAACTCTCAGCAGTCTCCCACCATTAAGGCAGTAGAGAAGTAGTGGCCGAATCTTGTCCTCTCCTTTTCCAAAACAAAAGTTCATCTGGTGTCACATTGGTTAAACTGCTGAACCGCAGCCCAAACATTCTGAGGTCGATCCTGATGGGGATCAAAGTTGACTTAGACTTCCAAAGTCAGTAAAATGAGGATAAAATGGGGATAAAATGCTAATTTTTTGTAAACCATCCAGAAGTGCACTAAGTGCCATGGGGCGGTATATAAGTGTAATTGCTATTACTATTCACTGGTTCTTTCTTATGGTTTTAAATATGCATGGCTAAAATGATGATATTTGTGCAATTTTTCTATCCCATATCATTGGATTGTAAATCAGATCAAGTAAATCTGGAGCCTCAGAGAGCACAGCAATTGAACCTTCTCCTCCAGAAGTAAATAATCACCCTCTCTAAAGCAGAGGTGGACCCATATGTTCATGTAGCCCAAAAGGACTATGCAGGCTTAAGTGTCAGCTACATGTAGAAGCACCAATCTGATGAAAAGAAGATGCCCTGTCAGTCAAAAACTACACAAGAGTAGGTATCTTATACCTATAAAGCAGAGGTGTGGGTAACATATCCGGAATGGGCTGCCGCACCCCTCAACCAAACCCCGTGAAAATTTGGCACACATGTACCTTGCACACGTGAGCAGGTGAATGTAGGGGTCTCGAAGCCCATGGGGGGAGGTTGTCCCCTAAATTGATCAGCAAAGGGGGGTATATTCGGCAGGAGGGTTTGTGTCTGCCCCAGTGCTAGGCCAACCGGGGGGGGGTTGTAATGTCATCGCCAAGCTCACATCACAGGCCCACCCCTGGCCAGTGGGTTTCCCCGGACAACACTGGCACTCAGCTAGCTGGGTTGGGACCACCCGGGCAAAGCCGGACACCCCTGCTAGTTATTTAATAAAGGCAAAAGTCACCCTTGTTTGAAAGCCAGTCGTATCCGACTCTAGGGTTCAGTGCTCTTCTCTGTTTATAGCCAAAGAGCCAGTGCTGCCTGCGTCTGCAGACATTTCCATGAACACGTGCCAGGCATGCCTCAACACAGGAGCACATGAAACACTGTTTACCTTCCCACCGTAGTGGTACCTATTTTATCTACTTGAAATTTCTTGCTTTCAAACTCCTAGGTTGGCAGGAAGCACAGACATTTTTCACAGCTGCCAATATCCAATTCCACTGTACACCAGGAAATAAAGAGGTGAGGCACAAGTGATGGGCTGAAAGGTTGAAATATTTAAACCTGTATTGAGGTCTCCCTATACCAAGGATTCTCAACCTGCAGGCTGGATGCGGCCCATGGTGCCATTTCATGTGGTCTCCACTGCCTCCACCACACCAGGAAGTGTCATGTGGTGGAAGAAGGGCAAAATGGCCATCTGGCCCCCGAAGCTGTCTGGAGGAGCACGACCCAGCCCCTATCTTAAAAAGGTTGAGAACTCCTGTCCTATACTGTGGATCCTTGGTCCTGGCTGTCTCTTTCAGCCTATAAAGTGAGCCCCAACTCTAAAGTCTGATTTCCTGGGCAAAGAGGTTTGAAGGAATTGTATGTGTGCAGGGAAAATAGTGTAATGGTTCTTTAGTGTAATGGTTTTTGATGATAGCGGGCCATTTTATTGTGATTGTGGGTTATGAATTGTGAGCTGCCCAGAGTTGCTACAGCGATAGGTGCAGCCATATAAATCTAAATAAATAAATAAATAAATATGAGGAAAGCACACAGATTGGTTACCATGCACATTCCCCATATGAGTGCACAATTGTTCTTTTCAGGTTCACAGATGCTATGTTCTTGCATTGCTAAAAGCAGAGCATTATAATTATGGGAGGAAACAAGTAGTGGTAAAGAATAGCATAAAGCGGACATTGTGAAATAAAGGATTCTATTGCTACTTACACATATAACATGTTTCATCACAAGATGGTTTGGGGCAAAACCTAGGGATCTTTTTTGGCTTTTCTAATTGAGTGAAAGATTTGAAAGACATGGGCCTTGTTCCAATTTGACTTACCCTTCACCATATTTTTCTCTTTCAGTCATTGGCTTGACATTTAGATTTCATATGCTGTAAAGTGGAATGTAATAATATCGCTGCTCGACTCTAATGATATATCCAATATGCCTCTGATTTATCAGGTTCCTCTCTCTCTTTCCCTCAGCCTTTAGTAGTACTACTCAACATTCTCTATTTTCACATTGTTCTCTTTCCCAGTAAACTCCAGAGGGTAGAATGCCTATCAGTAGAATGCCCATCAGTTTGGAAACCATTTAAACATAAGGGAACTGTTTTCACTCTTTGGTACTCTGTGTGTGTGTGTGTGTGTGTGTGTGTGTGTGTGTGTGTGTGTGTGTGTGTGTGTGTGTGTGTGTGTGTGTGTGTGTGTGTGTGTGTGTGTGTGTGTGTGTGTGTGTGTAAAAGGAATCTGTCAAAGGCTTTTGTATTTTCAGGAAATAGGGAATCCTAAGAAATATGGAATAATTCAAAATGTTAGGTGAATGGAATGGAAACCATTGGTGACAGTGGAGGAGGAAGAGGAAGGAAGGAAGGAAGGAATCAGTTCATTCAAGCTCCTAAAAAAGTTATTATTAGGAGTTTAAGATGATAAAGTTTGTAAGGAACTATGAAAATGCAGAATTCAAGAAAAGAGGGATTTTTGGCTGGAGAAATGTGTGTAAAGGGTAAAACCTCCCAGTGGGGGATCTAAATCTATACAGGTCTGGTCCTTGCATAAGAAGTCTAAGAACCATAAAATTATTTTCGTGGTCCATGTTGTTGCAAGGCATTTTGTGGTACTTTCCATTAATAGAAGCAAAGCATTGTTGTGCTAATTTCCTTAAAGTTGCACAAGAACACATCATACACTTTAGATAAAAGTTGATTTTTTTGGAATAGTAGCTGTGTTAGTCTGTGTTTCAGGCATATTGGGGGGGGGGGGGACACTGCAGCACATTAAAGACTAACTGCTATATTTTTAATGTGAGCTTTTATGGATCAAGTCCACTTCATCAGACATAGGAGTGAAACTTCAAGGCAGGAGCTTACATACACAAGATATAGAGGCACAGAGTGTGATCATGCAGAATGACAGATATGCATGCAAATCAATACAGTTTCCCACAGTTGGCAGTAGCAGATGATCTCTAGTTGTTATTTGGGTTAGCTCTAAATGCCCCCTTTTCAATTTTAAATTGTGGGGAGATACAAAACAAACATCTGGCATTGAACATATGCTAATGAGTTTAACCTCTGTGTTACTGTCTGAGCACATCCTTGTTCTTTGAGACATGTTCTGAAAGAACAGGAAAGTTTGTGAAGGTAGTATAATATAACAATATATAATATACAAAATATATAGTGGCATATAACAATCTGTGTATTAAATTTGATAATGTCACAGAAACCCCTGGCTAATATTCAAACCTTGTGATGGGTGTCCAACAGATGGATGTATTTGATTATTGCTGTCTTTCTCTGGATCCTTATCTTGTAATTTCTCTGTTCCAGAATTACAATTTTCAGGTCTAGGATAGAATGCCCAGGTAGACTTAAATGGTTTGAAACAGGTTTCTCTGTGTTGCCATTAGATAAAAGAGCACAGGCTTTAAAGGATTAGATGGATCAGGAAGGTTGTTTGCATCTTTTTTGAGCCTGCTGACTGTGCAAGTAGGGATGGAATTTTTGGATTTCTTGGAATACAGCTCCCTTAATTCCTTATGCTGGGATTTCTTCCTGACTAAAAGCATAACCCTCCAATTCTAGATAACACAAGTGTGTGAGTAGGAAGGACCTAGAAAGAAGAAGTGTTCCTCTCCATTTTACAACCTCCACAAATATACAAATCCCCAGGCATTGGTGGGAACATTTTCTGCTGATGAGGTTGCATTATAATATTTTGTTGTGGGGTATTACTTTCAAAATCTGTGTTCTAGGTTTTTGTTTTGTTTCCCCCCAAATCAATCAAAGATTTAGATCTTGTTTTTTTTTTAAAAGAACACCAAATTTCAAAGAGACACATTGATTTGGTTATGTAAAGCTGATATTTATAAGAGCTGTTAAAATAAATAGCTGAATGTGTTTTTCATTTTTGGCACTAAAATGTTATGATACAGATGTGAACTTTGGAGGCTTTCTCCCCCTCCTCTTTCTCCACAGTATAAGAACAGGTATTATCCTTCTTCTGGGAACAAACTAATTAGTACCAAATAGCAGGGGTGCCCGCCATTGCCCAGGGCCAAATTTTCACTGAGACACATCACACACCCACACACAACACAACACACACACACACAACACACACATACACATGACACAAAACAAACCCATCGACACAACCCACACCCACCTCAGCTACACACATCACACATGACACAACACACACACCACAGCACACAACACAACACCCACCCACGACACAACATACCCACACAAACACACACACACACACACAACACACACACAACACCCCCTACACAATACATCACACACCCACACAATAAACACCCACATCCAAACACCCACACAATATACCCCTCACACACAATACACACACTTGTCACAAAACACATGCACCCGACACACAACCCACAGCCACACACATCACATACAACACAACACACTTGCACAACACACATCCCCAATTACCCGGTCTTGCCGCCACTGCACAGTCTGCAGCACTGCTTCAGCCTGGGTTGTCCCAGTTGGCAGAGGCCACAGAACACCCCCGGCTGTCGGGAGCAGCGGAGCAGGCCCTGGGCTGGGCCTGGGAGGCCTGAGTGGGATCCCGGGTGGTGTAGGTGGGCACGGGCCTGGGACCGTGTTGAGGGAACCTCCATTGTGGTCTGCTTCATCAGCCCTTCTGAGAGGCACTTTGGGTGGGGGGACCCGCAGGGGGGAAGCCACCGCAGTCTGCAGGCCTCGCAGCCATGTCCTCCCAAAGGATCCTCCTGTACACCTGTTCAGGAGGGTAGAGGAGGCCGGCTGCCCTAAGGGAGGCTCTGTGGGGGAGTCCTCTGGCAGCCCCTCATGTGGGTCCTCCTGCTGCCCGTGGCAGGCCTCAGGAGGGCGGGGGAGGCAGGGAGCAGTGGAGGTTCACCTAACACAGTCCCCGGCCCATGCCCATCTTACCTCCACAGGATGGTTCTCCCTCCTCTGCCACCTGGGCTCCCAGTCAGGCCTCCCAGCCCTGGCCCAGGGCCTGCTCCACTGCTTCCGCCGGCCAGGGGTGGGCCCTGCCCTTTCCGGAAGGCATCTGGAATGCTTTCCCCGGTTCCTGTGCCTGCTCTGCTTCTTCTTCTTCCTCCTCTGATGAGGGGACCCTCCAAGGGCTCCTTCATCTCTGCACCACCCCCAACCCAGCAGCTGATACCTGGTCGGCCTTGCAAAGGCTCTTGGGAGTTTGTATTTCTGTGGGAGGAAATGCAGCCCCGTTGCATCCCAGGAGGTGTAGTTCTTTGGTTGGGTGGGCCCCATTGGGACGAATAGGGAGCGGGACTACAGCTCCCAGCAGTCTCTCCTTAAACTCCATTGTCGAACCACCTCCTGGGAGGGTCGCGCTGTCCCCGAGCGCAAAGGCCACTGGGAGCTGTAGTCCCACTCTCCATTCTTCTCAATGGGGGCTGGCCACCCAAGGAACTACGATCCCCAGGATGCACTGGGGCCACTCTGCTGTTGCTGTTTGGTTTCTGGTGGCAGCGGGGGGGGGGGGGTTAGTGGCTTTGTGGCTCTTTTTTGGGATGACAAACCCTGAAATGGGCTGCCGCTTCCCCACGCCAGCCTGGCCAGGCGCACGAGGTAGGCTAGGGCGAGGTTCTGGGGTGGTGGGTGCCAAGGTGGCATGGTGTTTCACTAACAAATGCCACAACACTTTGATTTTAGTTATATAGAGAGATAGATAAGAAAGAATGGCTAGAAACATAGCTACAAGCTGTGTTTGCTCTTATCAATATTAAAGAAAGCAAGTTTTCCACTGTTTAATATCAGTGGCTTTGAGGGACTGAAAGCTTCTGTCCCCTTCTTTCCTTTTCAGAATTTTTTTACTAATTAAATAGGCCAGGGGTGGCCAACCTTTTTGTGCCGCGTGCCTGACTACACCGCCGAAACAGCTGAGTAGGCTGGACACCCCCCCCCCCAAAGTAGAAGCAGGCACATTTACGGCTGATGTAAATGTGCCCACTTCCGCATTTACGTCAGCTGCGGACGCATTTGAGCATGTGCAGGTGCATTTTGCAGCTGACGTAAACATGCTTCTACTTCTGGGTGCAGCAGAGACTGGCCAGTTGGAATGGTGTCACGGGCCGGCCTGGGGCTGTGGGCTGTAGTTTGGGAACCTCTGAAATAGGCTAAGAAACAGGAAAGCAGTAGGAAAAGACTTCACTGTAAAACTTCTCACCTTTGTTCAGATTCCTTAGTCATCTTCTTCATCATCATTATCATTGGTCTCTTTTGCACAACATGCATAGGGCAACAAGCTTCTGCAAATGAATCCTTTTCCAAGCCAGTGTCTTTGGCATCTTTCCATTGATGTCCACTGTCTGTAGGTTCTCTTTCAATGGCAAACACTAAATCTTGGATGGTCTGCCCCATCTCCGCTTCCCCTCTGGTGGTTCCCATTGTACAGCGTTTTTCAGATATCATTTATCTCAAAAATGAAGAATTCCTTAGTGCATCATTCATTCATTCATTTACTCTTTCACTCAGCTGTTCATTCATTTATTTAACTTGTATACCTTCTGTCTAATTCAGGAGTTCTCAACCTTTTAAAGCCAGGGGCTGGTTCACGCTTCCTCAGACAGCTTTGGGGGCCGGAAGACCATTTTGCCCTTCCTCCACCACATGGCACTTCCTGGTGTGGCGGAGGCATGGGGGTCACATGAAATGGTGCCGTGAGCTGCCTCTGGCCCACAGTCCACAGGTTGAGAATCCCTGGTCTAGCTGAACACTTACTTTGGGAGGTGAACAGAGAGAATAGACATCATCTGCCAACAAAATTTTTCAAACAAAGAAACTTATTGATAAAATGGTCCTAAACATTTTTTCATTGGTCCTTCCTTTTTTCCAACTGTACAGTAACAGGGCAATTTCCATCTCAACTGGCTTGTGCAAAAGGAGATAGGAAGCAAGGCCATTGCATCCACTATTCTAAAAGACCTGATCATTCAAGCTTTATCATTTCTCTAGATGGCTGCCTTTCCATAGAAAGATGGGAATGAATCAGCTGTATGTTCTGCAAAATAACTGATCACCACAGTTGAAGGAGATTGATGATTAAGAACTATGCATAGAAGAACAGCCAGGATGGTAAAAGGTATGGAAACCAGGCTGCATGAGGACCTGTAGAAGGAGTTGGAATGAACCATTTTTAAATATTTTATGAGCTGTCACATAGAAAGTTGGCACAAGCCTGGTTTCTGTAGTTCCAGAGCAAAGGACCTGAAGCAATCAATCCACATTACAAGAGATTTCAGCTAAACCAGGGATTCTCAATCGGCAGCCCGTGAGCCATATGCGGACCATGGTGCAATTTCATGTGGCCCCCACCGCCTCCGCCACACCAAGAAGTGCCATGTGGTGGAGGAAGGGCAAAATGGCCGTCAGGCCCCCAAAGCTGTCTGAGGAAGCGTGACCCGGCCCCCAGCTTTAAAAGGTTGAGAACTCCTGAGCTAAACATTACAAATTCTTGACAATAAGAGCTGTTTGACAAAATAATGGACCACCTCAGGTGGTGGTGGATTGCCCTCCAGTGGAGGTTTATGATTAGAGTTGTAGATGGCTACTTGGCAAGAAAATATTACTTGGGGATTTTCTGTTTGGCAGAAGATTGGACTCATTGATTCCTAATGTCCCTTCCAGCTCTCCAATTCTATAATTCTATTATTCTATGACATACTTTCACCTTTTCTCCCTGTCACATTTCTATTTCCAATTAGAGGTGTGAAGAATATTCACAAAGTTCATTTTCTCACCAATTTGAACACCTCAGCAAGGAATATTCAACCTTGTAAACTTCCTCACTGGTGCAGAACATGCTCAGTAGATTTAATAACTTAATGGTGGAGCTCATATATTGCACGCTGAAGATCCAAGGTCTGATTCCTGGCATCTCCAAGTAAAGCCAGAAAACATTTGCCTGAAACCCCAAAGACCCACAGCCAGTCTATGGTGATGATACTGGTTTAGACAGATCGATGGATAAGGCCACTTCCTAGGTTCCTATATTCCTCACAATCAGCATGAGAATGAGACAAAGGCTTGTCTCCCATTACTTTCTGTAAGTTACACAAAATGTCTGCACAAAGCAATGTATCTTCCCTCATGAAGCTAAGCATCTGCGTACTCACAGGAAGCATAGAAGAACCAGCTGATTCCTCAGAAAGCTACAAATAACTTATGATGCAGCAGCTCTCTATCTGTTGGAAAGGTCTTCCTCACAGTCCCACAACCTTCAGGGGTTTTTGTGGTGGGGATTCAAGACAAGATCTTCATGATGGCGCCAACCAGGCTGCAGAACATCTTGCTAAAACAGACAAGGTTGCTCCACCTGTTCTCTTCCCATCAACAAGCTAATTTTCAAAAAAAAAGAAAAGAAAGAAATTAGGCATGACTTTTGCAATTAAAAACATCAAATTATAAGAGCCAGCTGCTGTTCTTGTTTTCACTCTCTTAGAGTTAATCATTGTTACTCTTTCTAACCAAGCAATTTGAAAGAGCTTTAATTTTAATTGTATCTTAATAATATAATTGAATTTAGTTCTATTTTAATGTTTGTGGTTTTATTATATTTCAATTGCTCATTGTTCTAAATTTCAATGCAAATTCAAGAATTCAAAATTCTGTGTCAAAGTAGCTTCCATTGTGAGGAAGTCAGTGTTGGACTGAAAGTTTCCTGTTGCAATGTTGCATTGGACTTCCAAGTCATTTGCACTTTAGGATTTCATGTCAGAAATTACTCTGGGTTGAAAGGATTTTTTGCTGGAGAAACTCTGCTCCGGAGATCCCTGAATGAGGCTCCTTTCATGTCCCCAAGATCCGTCATGCAGCACTCAGGTATCGAACCCCGACCTTCCCATCATCAAGCCACTTAACCACTTCAAGCCACTTAACCACTAAGCCACCACAATTTTACTTAGGGATTGATAATATAAATATTATAGTAACCACTGGAGCAAGCTGAGAGTGTGTTCTTTGTATGATAAGTGTGTGAGAGAGTGTGCAAAATGGCTAGGATTGTGTAAACATCACCATGACAATCTACAGCAGAACAACTCCCTTTCAGCTTCCCCTGAAAGAGAGTTGAAATGTGTGCAGAAGAGTCCTCAAATTAGTGTAATTATTCTCTTTTCTTCAGGGGTTGGCAACATTTGATCTTTCATATTTTGTTGGCATTCAACTCCCAGAAGCCCCAATCAGCACTGGCAATGGTAAATTGAAATTAGGGTTTCTTTCAGATTTTCTCATAGTCTCAAATTTACTTTGTTCTGAAATTTTTAAAAAGTTTGCATTGAAATTGATACACAGATTGGTGGACCTTTTCCCTAATACATGGATTGTTTTTATAAGCAAGATTGCTTGGCATTCCATTCCATTCTGTTTCATATTCTACTCATGTAATTATGTCCACTTTGTACATTTATATATAGACATTTTTATCCTTATTTTATAACTGTAACTATAACTTTTAAACTGTTTCATATGCTGTTTTATTCTTTTTAAACCAGATACCTGTCCCAAATGTAGCATAAATTTAAAAACTGATTTTATTCTATTTTGTTTTAATTCAAATGAATGTGTTTGTGGGGGGTGCATTTTGATGATATTTCATGCACTTAAACCCTTTTTACTGCACTGGTCATTGACCGCAATAAAGTTTGATTGAAGATGGCTTGACATACCCCATTTCCAAGCAATTCTTCAACTATAATACTTTTTATTTTATATTTTTATTTTTAAAATATTTGTATTCTTTCCACATCAGAAGATCTTGGAGGCATACAGAACAAAACACTACCTACCATATTTTTTAATATACATTTTTTCTCCCTCGTGTATTTCCTCTATTATATGCATTTTGACACTCATTTGGTGGCTGGAGATAACTCAGTCACAAAATCCAAAGAAATGCAAGTATGGAAGGATGTTATGAGTTTCACTGTATATATCAACTCAACTGTACAAAGTCAGGTAAATTTGCATATTAATACACACTTGAACAAATATCTTCCCCATCTCTAGATGTTACAACTTTAAAAATATACAGAAATGTTCTTGTTTTCCCCTGTAAGATTGAAACCAATGCATGTGTGATGTGACAATTTTCTTCAGTTGCTTTTCCAACCTGCTTGACCCCTAGGCCTTTGACAACCCCAATTACCTACAACTCCATTTTAATAGGAAGAAAATATCACTTTGGCTCTTTCTAGTGACACCTAGTTGTGCTATGCATTGCAGAGGAGGAGAACATGCCCGCATGAAGCAGCCAAAATAAAGCAATGATTCACAAAGCGTGAGGCAATATGGCACAGTGACCCTTAAAGATAGTTTATTGAAATGAGCTTTAGCACTGAAGGTCTTGATGTTAAACACAATTCAATTTAATTTACAGTTTGGAGGTAGGTTATTTTAATCCCCACCCCACATTCTGTTACTTTTGCCAATGAACAGTTATTTTAAATGTCAAGTTGTAAGTTTTAGTTAGTCAGGGACCGTCTGGCAAGGCAATCAACACCATACAGAGCCTCATGCTACCCTTTATACAATCCTATTCATAATTAAGAGCTCTTAACCTAAGTACGCTGTGTGACATGGGCACTTGACTAGGACTCAGGAGACCTGGTTCGATTCCCCAGCTCTGCCATGGAAACTCACCTGGGGGTGTGAAGAAACCCTCCGTAAATACCTCGCTTACCTTGAAAACCTTATTAGGCTTGCTATAAATCAGTTCTGACTTGACAGCAAATAATAACAGCAAATTACATATGTAAAGAAGGAGAAAAACCCATGGCTTAGTTGTAGGCCATTCATTTTGCATGCAAGGAATCCCCCATTAAGACATGGTTAATGTGGTGGTGGTGGTGGATTTCACTCAGTGTGAGTTATTTTAAATATAAGACATATCCAAAATGAATTAGCGTTCTCATATGTAGGACAGACAGAATATGAGATTTTTGAAATCTAATGTTGGGGATGGGGATGGCAAACTCATAGCTTTGTCTAATCCAGGGTTTCCCAAACTATGTTCCATATAACACTGGATTTAACACAAACAGTATGAGAGAAAGTGAAACTGTCAGAATTCCCCATCCTGACTCCAGGAAGAGCTGGGGAAAGTCTCAGTAAACCAGGAGTTTCCAACCTTTTAAAGCTGGGGGCCGAGTCACATTCCCACAAACAGCTTCGGGGGCTGGACAGCCATTTTGCCCTTCCTCCACCATATGGCCCTTCCTGGTGTGGTGGATGCGGTGGGGGGGCACATCAAATGCTGCTGCAGGCTGCGTCCAGCCCACAGCCCACAGGTTGAGAATCCCTGCTGTAGACAGTACTGAGCTATATGGATGGAAGGCAACTTTTTGTACAATCTGTGCATGTGTATCCCTACAACCAAATGTTTTATAGTACCATCTGTTCCTGTCAGATTGCAGGTGAAAACTAGGGTTGCAAACAGTCTTCAAATAAGATGTGCACAAAAGAAATGAATTGGGGCATTTCCATTTCCAGGATGACCATAGACTGGGGTAAGTAGGCATTAAGAGTGGCATACTGTGAATCTCTGGGATGTACAGTGATAACTTATACAACGTCCAAACTTGGTTCCACAAGTTTGGACTTTATATGGATTTGGACTTTCTATGAGGCATGCAAAATCCTAGCTGTGATGCCTCATACAACATCCAAATTCTTGCCGCGATGCCTCGTACAACGTCGTTTCCATAGAGATGCATTGTACTGTAACAGCACAGACTTCAGGGCAAAGTCAAGGAAACAGACAGGAAACTGACAGAACTTTAAGAAATCATTGTCTAAAGGCTAAATACATTACAAAAACATGTCAAACAACCCTGATTTTAGGGGGCAAACCATCCTGGGGGAAAACCCCAATACCTCATACAATGTCGCAGCAAATTTGTATGAGGCAACTTTTTTCAAGAAATTAGGCGCTGTTGTATGAATTTGATGTTGTATGAAGCGGACTTTGTATGAGGTATTACTGTATAAGGCACAGTTAGAAGTGCCTACACTGTGCCCACAGTACTATTAATTTTAGTATCAGAGAAAATGAAAGACAGAGGGAGAGGGAAAAGTCAGCAAGTGTAGAGAAAAGAAGGTTCCCAATATTGTTCTTCTTGAAAGAAGTCAGAAAGGTCTATTGCTCTGTTAAGGTCTCTCACTCAATAACTGCCTTAGAAAAAAAGGCTTTCTCTGGTGGATTGTAGGCAGCTACTTGTCAGAAGCTCTTATGTTTTGCCTGCACCATTTAATCTAGAACAGGGGTACATAACCTACGACCTTTGGTTTTGGGACTTCAATTCCCAGAACCCTAAGTCTGTACATTGGCTGATCAGTGCTTTGGGAAATTGACTTAGGCTTCTGGAAATTGAAGTCCCAAAACCAAAGGTTGGGAAACACTGGTATCAAAAAAGTTTGTTAGGGATCAAGGATGTGGAAGATGTCACTTCATTTCTGGCATCTTAGCTTTCCCCTGGAAGATCCTCAACAGGGATTTGCAAAGGCGGAACTATTTTGATTTGGTTAGAATTATTTGTCTTACAAACACAGCTGATTTACTTTGAACTGATTTGGAATTTATCAGATTTTATCTATCTATCTGGACGATTTTCTCACTCTGGGCATTGCACAACAGTTGAACACAGATATGTATCCCAATATATTTCAAAATAGAGAAAAAACATGAAAATTAGGGAAAATAAAAGGCTATGACTTGGGCTAGAGACAGTAGTAGCATTCAGCAGGTTCACCCCATTCCACCAGAACTGGTAGAAGAAATTCTGGCTGGCCCCGCTCATCCAAATTTTCAAATAATGCAGGGCTTTCCCCTGGCCATGCCCACCAAACCATGCCCACAGAGTAGATAGTAAAAAAAAATTGAATCCCACCACTGGATGGAGAGTATGAAACTCAGTGCCATCAACTACTGGTCTTACCAACTTCCTAGGGGCAGCAGTGGCTCAGTGGTTAAGAAGCTTGCCTTGTTAGCTGGAAGGCTGGCAAGTCAGCAGTTCAAGACGTGGGTACTGCATGACGGATTGCGCACCCATCTCTGTCCCAGCTCTTGGGGCATGAAAAGAGGCTCTGGAGTTTCATCCGCAAAAATCCTTTCAACCCAGAATAACTTCTGACACTAAATTATTCTTATTACCAACTTCCTTCCTTCCTTCCTCCCTCCCTCCCTCCCTTCCTTCTGCTGGTGCTGAAAGATGCTATTTGAAAAGTAGCTCTCTGGTGTACAAGGACTTGTGGAAACTGATCTGAAGAACCCATTGCTCATCCTCTTCTACAACTGCTTGCCAAATCCCTTCCACAACCAAGACCAATAAATAAATAAATATGGAATTGAGTATGGCTCTTTTGCTCAACTTAAAAATATGCAGTTACCCAATGGGCCTTATGTTAGCTCTGTACAATCAGTGCAGGGGACAAACCCATGTGACCTCATTGGGTCCAGTGACAAAGTCCTCAGCCGAACCCTGCCAACTGGGCACCTCCCCCCCCCTTACTGAGGAGAGACCTGGTTACCTAAAATGGGATGGCTGGACTTTCCAGGTGCCTGGAAGCTATTAGGGTCTGGATGGGGGGGGGGCAATAGGCTACAATTGAATCCCAGCAAGACTGAGTGGCTATGGATAGAGGGTTCCTGCGTTATTCCGGGAGCTACCATTTTTGGTCCTGGATGGGGTTATTCTGCCCCAGACAGACTGGTGCACAACTTGGGGGTCCTCCTGGACTTGCGGCTGCTATTAGAAGAACAGGTGGCAGCTGTGGTCAGAAGGGCCTTCACCCAACTTCGGGTGATTCGCCAGTTGCACCCACTCCTGGACCAGGACTCCTTGCTCATGGTCACTCACGCTCTGGTGACCTCCAGACTAGATTATTGTGATGCGCTCTACATGGGGCTGCCCTTGACGACCATTCGGAGACTACAGCTGATCCAGAATGTGGTGGTGACGGGGTGTGGGCACTATGCCCATGACACACCACTGCTTCGGAAGCTGCACTGGTTGCCAGTCTGTCTCCGGGTGCATTTCAAGGTGCTGTTTTTGACCTTTAAAGCCCTATATGGTAGTGGGCCAGAATACCTAAGAGACCACATCACCCTAAGGACATCTGTCCATCCAACCAGAGCAGACTGGAGGGGCTTTCTAATTGTTCCATCAGCCAGAGGGGCTTGCCTTTCTGGCACAAGGAGGAGGGCCTTCTCTGTGTCCGCCCCAGCCCTCTGGAACCTCCTGCCGACAGAATTATGTCTCCGGACTGAATTGCTGCCTTTCAGAAAAGAACTTAAACCCAGGCTCACGGGCCAAGTGTGGGGTGCAGGTGGAAGGGTAACCTCCATTGGGTGGCTGATATAGAAGAGAATGCCTTCCCCCATGGTCCCTTCAGTCCCTGCACCTTTTTTTTAGGGGGTGGGTAGTTTTAAGTAATTTAACCTTTTTTATCTGGAATTGTTAACTGCCTTGAGTCGGCCTCGTCTGAGTGGGCGGTATATAAATCTAACAATTAAATCAAAATTAAAATTGAAAACATTGGATGCAATAAAGGCTGGCGTGATGCGGTAGTGTTGGAAAAGACTTTGCTGTGGGATCTGGACCCTGTCCGCTGGAAAAAAGAATGTAAGCACACATCCCACAGGGGGAATTCTGTTCCCAGAAGCCTAGGTTAGTAGATTGGTTGATCAATGCTTTGGGGAATTGACTTAGGCTTTTGGGAGACACCTAGAGCGCCGTTGTGTGAAAACCTGGAGTGACTCCGATTGGACACTAGCTAGAGCTGCTATTAGGGCCTACCTAGTGCCAATGGGGGTGGTGAGGCAGCAATACTTCACCACCCTTATTACCACCACTGATAATCACCCAGCCACCCTGTTTCGGGTAACCAGGTCTCTCCTCAGTTGGGGGGGGGGGTTGCAGTGCTCAGTTGGCAGGGTTTGGCTGAGGACTTTGTTGACCATCTGGTGGAGAAAATCGATTGGATTCACTTGGGGCTTAATCCTAGTGTGGTCAGGGAGGGTCTGCAGGGGACTGGAGCACAGTCTTGCCATGTTTTCTGGGATCAGTTTGACCCAGTTGTCCCTGATGAAGTGGACAGGCTCCTTGTGACTGTTCATGTCACTACCTGCCCTTTAGATCCCTGCCCCACCTGGCTGGTGAAGGCCACCAAGGAGGTGACAGGTAGCTGGGCCGGTGCTATAATAAATTCGTCCTTGTGGAGGGGGTGTTTCCAGCACCTTTGAAACATGCTTTGGTGCACCCCCTACTGAAAAAAATATCTCTTGACCCAGCGGTACCATCTAACTGCCAGTTTCCAACCTCCCCTTTTTAGGAAAAGTTCTGGAGAAGGCAGTGGTGCATCAGATGCAGGGTGTCCTGGATGAAGCGGATTATCTGGACCCCTTTCAGTCAGGTTTGAGGCCTGGGTATGGCACGGAGATGGCATTGGTCACACTGATAGACAATCTCTGGCGGGAGCAGGACGGCTGTCATCTGTCTGTCCTTGACCTCTCAGCAGCTTTCAATACCGTTGACCACAGTATCCTTCTGGAATGGCTCAAGGGATTGGGGATCCAGGGCACTGTGTTATCCTGGTTCTCTTCATTCCTGAAGGGCCAGACCCAGTCGGTGTGGTTGGAGGGTGGGAGGTCCAGCCCTAGGCCCCTCCGAGCCTCAGGGCTCGGTGCTCTCTACTCTCCTGTCTTACATCTACATGAAGTTGCTGGGTGAAATCATCCATTCCCATGGGGTGTGGTACCACCAGTATGCAGATGACACTCAGTTGTACATCTTGGCCTGTGGGGACCCCAGCGATGCTGTCAAAGTCCTGTCTGGATGCCTGAAAGCTGTGGGGGTCTGGATGGGGGCCAATGGGTTACAATTCAATCCCAGCAAGACTGAGTGGCTGTGGATTCTGGGTCCTACACAATTCCAGTAGCTGCCATCCATGGTCTTGGATGGAGCTATCTTGCCTCAGACAGACCCTGTGCGCAACTTTATTTATTTTATTTATTTATTTAGTGTGCTTCTATACCGCTTTACTTGTCTACTGACAACTCAAAGCGGTTTACAGAGCAATCCAAAAGAGACAAAGCAAAACATAAGTAGGGGTAAGGTAAAGGGGAGGGGGAAAGGGGAGGGGAAGGGGAACCTTGGGGTCCTCCTGGATTCTCGACTGCTATTAGAAGAGCAGGTGGCGGTCGTGGCCAGGAGGGCCTTTGCACAACTCCGTGTTATTCGCCAGTTGCGCCCGCTTCTGAATAGGGACTCCTTGCTTACACATGCCCTGGTCACCTCCAGACTAGACTATTGCAATGCACTGTACATGTGCAATTCAAGGTGCTGGTTATGACCTTTAAAGCCCTATATGGTAGTGGGCCAGGATACCTTAGAGACCGCATTGCCCTGAGGATGTCTGTCCTTCCAACCAGAGTGGACTGGAGGGGCTCCCTAATTGTTCCATCAGCCAGGGGGGTCCACCTCTCTGGAACAAGAAAAAGGACCTTTTCCATGTTCGCTCCGGCTCTTTGGAACTTCCTACCAGTAGAACTACAGTTGCAGACAGAGCTGCTGCCCTTCAGGAATGGACTTAAGACCTGGCTGGCGGGGCAGGTGTGGAGCCCCAAAGGCAATGTGGCTCCTGCTCGCTGGCTTTTACCATGAGATGTGCCCCCTTCTGCTTCTGCTTCTTGGGGTGGGTGGGATTTTTTAATCTGGGTGAGGGTTTTTAGCTGCTTTTATTGTACAGGGTTTTAGTTATGTAAGCCGCCCTGAGTCGGGCTTGCCTTAAGTGGGTGGCAAACAAGTTTAAATATTAAATTAAATTAATTAAATTATTAAATTATGTCTAAAAACCAAAGGTTGGAAAACACTGAGTTAGACAGACCAAAATTTTAATTCACTATAAGGTACTTTTATAGGTATGCACCCTGAAATAACACTGCCAGAAGATAGGAGAACCTGGCCCAGGTTTCACTCTGTGTAATTCAGCAATGGCAACTTTCTTCCATGGCTCTCCACCCACCCACCCTCCGTACGCCTTTCTAAGATTTTCTATTACTGTATATGACTTCTTGGTTGTCTTTGTTTCTGCTATGTTCTAAGGGTCACACTTTCACTTGTACTCCCTCAGGCTGTGACATGGTCTATTTAAATCATTCGCAAATGCTGCTCCCCTCCCGTTTTCTTTAACATTTATAGTAGGCTCTGAGCCAAAACAACATTAAGCGACTTACTGTGCACCCATAAGATCTTGTGTGGAAAGGAGAGGCAGATGGGTATTGTCTTTCTTTTTAATTAAATGTCTCGAATTATTATTTTCTCCTGCTTGATTCCTGCCCTAACAACACTGTTACCACCTTCCCACACAAAACAACAACAACAGAGAGAGATGGGAGAGATCAAGGAAACAGTGCCACCAATCCATAATTAAAACAATTTTCACTTAAAACAGTTTTGCCTGTTATTGTTGTTTCACAATATTTTGGTGATGTTCTCATATATATTTTTAATTTGAATGATTTTTTTAAGAACATCATGTTCAGTGGCTTCATTCTGAGAAAATTAGACTACATCCGAATACAATAAGCAGAATGTGCCATCTAAGAACAAAAGATCATAAGCTCTTATGATAACCATTTTTATTTTATAGGCTGCCAAATCAAGAACATTTTTAAACTGGTCCCTTAGGAATGTACATAAACAAAATGTTATATTCCAGCAGATAATTTTTTATTGATTTGCCTCAGGCAAAATAAAACACTCAGCTAAAAGGATGATGGAAAAGTAATTCAAGCTAGAAAATATATAGCTTGCTCTCATTTTTCTTGTTGTTTAAAAAATGGCCTTAACATATTATTGGAATTGCTGGAGATGAGAATTTTAATTAACTGTAATACAATGAAGATCTGTATTATTGCTTGACTGTGTTTCCTATAGTCTGAATACTGCTCATCTCCTTCTACTACCAGCAGTAGAACTTTAAATATATATGTATAAAGAAATATAGAGTTGGAAGATCATCTAGTCCAGAGATGTCCAACCTTGGTGCTCCAGATGTTTTTGAACTTCATTTCCCAGAAGCCCTGATCAGCTGGTGTGCTGACTTGGGCTTCTGGTAATTGAAGTCCAAGAACAACTGGAGTGTCAATGTTTGCCATCACTGTTCTAGTCCAACCTCTGGTTCATTGAAGGATTTGTGATGCAGGATATTGCCATAGCATGTCTGGCAGATGGAGGCTCAACAAGTGAAAGACAACTTGTCATTCCCTCAAAGCAATGTGCTGTACTCCCAAGCAGCTCTTTCAGGATGTTGTTCCTAATATGTGTCAGAAACCTTGACTTTACTTTAATAGACAAGGATATTCAGATTTCTTGGATTACAAATTCTCCATTCTGGAAGCTCTACCTAACAGAAAGACACCTTACACACACTTAGATGGCCCTCAGCTAGGAGAAAGACCTCAGTTAGAAGACTTAGAAGTTGAAATACTTTATGATCTTGTCTGAGTGCTGACTGGGAGCTCACTTTCTGAACAGGAAACCAGATGGAGCTAAGCCTAGCTAAACCTCAAAAACCTCTAGCTGAGGACGTTCTCCCAACTGAACCGCATTTAGGTGTCTGTCTGGTAGAACTCCAAGAACAGAGACTTATAATGCAATCCAAGAAACTGGAAAATACCATCCCTATACATTTTCTACCCATTGGTTCTGTGTTGCAGTAAGTAACAAGAATGTGTCACCTCCAGTGTGATAACAGAAAACACCATGTCATAATTTCCCCCACTTTTCTTTGGTTTATAGCTGCCAGAATTTCCAGTTTAGATAATATAGCTGTGCCCATGCTGGCTAGGACATTCTGGAAGCTAAAATGTAGGCTAAAATGTATTTTTTTTCCAAATTCCGCTCATATTCAATTCTTTCAAATACTCTCAATAGAAATTGGCTTCCAGTACCTCCACCATTCTGGCCACTATCTGTTGGGGAAAGGAACATTATTTGCACACAGTGGTTTCATGCAACCTGTGCTCATGAGCTTAGAATGCAGGTATAAGTAGAGACCATGACACAATCTGTTACTACTCTCAGATTTCCCTCCCCTCTCTACACTTAGCTACAGAGCCCTTGAGTCCCCTCAATTTAGCTACAGTCTGTCAGAAGTAGTAGGAAGAAAATAAATTTGCCCAGTAATAATATATTGTTGCCAGTAATCTATGCTAGGATACAAAATTATCTTCTGGATTTTAGGTTATAAGAGTTATTATATTTACAGAAGTGGTAAAACTGCTGTACTGCAGACAAAACTGATCACATTGTGAGTTCAATCCTGTCCAGATTCAAGGAACAAATGGGAGCAAGCCTGCAACAATCAACATCTGTTGTTCAGATCAACACAATGAAAGGAAAGCTAGAACAAAAATGTGTTTGTAGATGTTAATTACAGTAGATGTGGGTTAGACTAGGCTGGTGGTGTTTATTCATCATGGCCTCTTCAAGCTAACCCTACTTAGCTGAGACAGGACTTCCAGCTAGAGAGTTAAGATCTTCTCTGGCTCTTGTCTCCCTCTGGTGAGGCAGCTCATTCTCAGTTGCAGCCTCTGAAGAGGACTTGACCAGGAAAAGCATGACTCCAGCCATCACTTGCACTTCAAAGGTTATGCCTCTATCCATTACAAAATGTCCAGGATAGACCTTGCATTGTACACAGGTGTAACAGGCAATTTTACCACCTGTGGCAAATGGCTCTGTCTTCCACCTTTTTTATCCTAAGGCAGTGTTTCAAGTATGGCTGTGAGAGCTGGACCATAAGGAAGGCTGAGCACAGAAGAATAGACACCTTTGAACGATGGTGATGGAAGAGGCTTTTGAGAGTCCCCTGGACTCCAAAGAGATCAAATCAGTCGATCCTGAAGGAAATCAACCCTGACTGCTCATTAGAAGGACACATACTGAAGTTGAAGTTCATGTACTTTGGCCACCAAATAAGAAGAGAGGACTCACTTGAGAAGGACCTGATGCTGAGAAAGATCAAAGGCAAAAGGAGAAGGGGGTAGCAGAGGATGAGATGGCTGGATGGCATCATTGATGCAGTGGGTGTAGATCTGGGTGGGCTACAGAGGATGGTAGAGGACAGAGGAGCCTGGTGAGCAGTGGTCCATGGGGTCACAAAGGGTCAGACTTGACTGTGCAACTGAACTACAACAAGTGTTTCCCAACCTTTTTTGAATAGTGACTCCATTTTATAATGCCCAAGTAACCTGAATCCTCTGCCACATTTGCATAAAAAGGGATAAAAGAAAACACATTAAAATAGATTTTACAGAATACAGTACTAACTGTTAATATGGTTGCTGTCCTCACCTCCCTCTATGAAAAATCAATGGAAAAAAATTACTTTTGAATATTGCAGTGTAGCATAACTGCAGCACCCCATTCTTCAGAAAATGCTTTGCAAACTTCCTGAAAATGCACTCTTCATGAAAAGGAGGAGGAAAATGTATTGTTGTTCGAAAAGATAGGCTATGTGAAAAGAAAATGAAGTAGCTGAAACAATCAAAATCAATGAAAATCACAGGGCTTGGTCCTGTGCCCTGTGCTCTTCAACATTTTCACAAATGATTTGGATGAGGGAGTGGAGGGAAATCTTATCAAATTTGCAGATAACACAAAACTGGGTGGAATAGGTAATACCTTGGAAGACAAGAGCAGAATTCAAAAAGCTCTTGGTTGGCTTGAACACTGGGTTGAAACCAGTGGAATGAAATTTAACAGGGAGATTTGCAAAGCAAGATAATTAACCGTATGTCCCCAACATGTGGGGTACTAATTTTCCTGACCTCAGAAGGATGGAAGAAGTCAAGCCGGAGCCCGTCAGGATCGAACTCGTAACATGAGCAGCATTTTGACAGCTTTACTGCATCTTAACCACTGCACCATAGGGGCTCTCTCATAATTAAAGGCAAATGTTCATATTATTTTGTCCAATTGACTGCAAACAGTGTCTCGTGTGTCATAAGAATTTTTTTTGTTCTTTGTCAAAGGACTAATCATTTTGCATTTAACTGTCATATCAATAAACACTGACATGGCTCTTCAGGAAAGCCAGTGGTTATTACACCAATTAATTAAAGACTAAATTAAAAGGTAACTGCTGAGTGCTCCTATTCATGAAATGCAAATTCTTGCCCAGGAAACAATAGACAGAAATGAGTCTTGATGTTTCATTTTCTTCTGTGGCAGAACTGAAAGGAGGGAGTGCCTATCGTTGTTCAATTGAAAGTGACTTTTTGATTGGCATAATGAGCAGAAGAATAAAACAGATGGGTCTCCTCTGAAGTTACAGTCCCCAGTGGACTGGAGGAAATGCTGACAGATAACAAAAGAAGTCCATATTTGTTATTCACAGTAGATTAAAATTTAAACATAAACAGAGCAAGCTATGCATTTGAACTACGTCTTTCCCCCTGCCTGCCCATTTAGCATTGTAAATTGCAATCAAATGGTAGAAAGAGAAAGGCAGGGAAACCTGATTTATATGTGTGAGGGTATGGAGACATCAAGATTCTGAAATACTTTTTCACCTTGGATAGGAGAAAAGTCACATTACCCTATTTTCCTACCTAAAGATACAGATACACATAAGAAGACATGTGCAGAGCGAGAGAAAGCAGGATGGATTGAATTCTATTGCGGATATCTGGAAATACAGTAATACACCAAAGAAAAAGGTCACCCTTGCTCGAAAGCCAGTAGTATCTGACTCTAGGGTTCAGTGCTCATCTCTGTTTATAGCCAAAGAGCCTGTGCTGTCTGTGACTTCAGACGTTTCCATAGACATGTGCAGGCATGCCTCAACACTGGAGTGCACGGAATGCTGTTTACCTTCAAACCGAAGTGGTCCCTATTTATCTACTTGCAATTTCTTGCTTTTGAACTGCTAGGTTGGCAGGAGCTGTGGGACAGAGGCGGGAACTCACTCCGTCATGCAGTGCTTGGGAACTGAACTCCAACCTTCCAGTCGTCGAGTTCAGCATCTTAGCCACTTGAGCCACTGCAGTCCCATATTCACTGTTTAGAATCCCCTTAAAATGGCTGCCATATGTCAGAACTGACTTGACGGCACACAATTAATAATAACGTTGGGAAGCCACCCAGGAGAGCCATTTGCTAGATGGGTGGGATATCAATCAATCAATCAATCAATCAATGAAAATTTATCCAGCTACACAATATCTACCTGTTTCTGGTGTGTATAATTTCTGCATGGGCTTAAATCTATGCTTTCTATTTTTCTATCAAATTGAGCCCCCACCCGCCCCAAAATTAAAATTTGACAGAATTTCCTCTCATAGCATGTATTGGTATGTTTAAACTGCTAAGGGGGGGGGGGCGTAGCAACATTCAGAGAACTGCAAATTTTGGTGGGCAGCTGGAGCATCCATCAGAGTGATACTAATGAGGACATTTTGTACAGGAATTTGTAAAGACTTAATGTCTTGCTTATCATGGAATCTGAGATATGTAAAGAATTTGCATTCACTTTCTTGCAGATTGGCTACAATCCACAAACGTGTATGTGCAAAAATTTTTATAGTAATTAGGCTACTTGGAAAGCATGAAATTAATACAGACCATAAACAGAATCAAGTCTGCCAGGTTATCCTGCTATGATAATAGAGTAGACCATGGTGCCAGCAATTCAACAATGAGTGTCAGGTGGGGGTTAACTAACACGACAACCCTGAGGACTAGCAGCAGGGGCAAAGTCCATAAGGAAGGGTGATGGTCCCCAAGTGGATTAAATCCCACTTAAATCCATCTTGATAGAGGGCAGCAGCTTCATCCATCCTGGTGTGGTTTGGAAGCCACCCAGGATTGATGATCAATCAATCATTTGATCATCAATCCTGGCCTGGTCCAAACAAAAGGCCTCAGGACCAGAAAGTGACTTGCAGAGCTGGATCAGTGGAATGGGTGTCACACTGTGATGCGGAAGGCAGATGAAAGGCCACAACATTATATTTGCAGGACAGTCTTCATGGCTGATCTCCTTAATTATTGCCAATATTCAGAATCAGATATGGCACAAGAAGAAGTATAAACAGAATAATCCTTCCATCCCAACACATATTTCCATGTCTATCATTGAGGAATCTTCACTGAAGATAAATAGACAATTTCAATGAAACTGGTTCGGATTATTGCTACTGAGATATTTTTCATCTCATGGATTTTTAGAAGGTTTAAATAGATGATACAGTTAGCATATTTTTAGAAGTCCTGTACCTGCTAAAATATAATCTGTTTTTTTCAAGCCGAGGTTTGCCATCACCTGCCTTTTTTTAGCCGCACTTACTTTTATTTTTTGATTTGTCAACAGGCCGTGAACATCAACCTCATTTTGAACTGACAGTGCTTTGAAGGAATTGTGTGCCTGGAGGATAAGAAAGTGTACTATCATGAAATAGTTGTAACTGTCTTTCTGTTAAGGTCAAGATGCTGCATATTTCCCCATGTATCTTAGAATCTAAAAAATAAATTGATTTCTACTTGATAATGTTTGGACACTTCCTTGCAGACAATATGTTGTGTATGTTGAAGAATCCTGAGCAGATTTTCCTCACTACTGATTAGAGGAAGACCAGCCAGAGATTGTAAGTCAAAGTCTTTATCTTTGGGTGGGGGAGATAGACCTTGGGAAACATGTTCTGCTATTATTCAGGTGACTCAAAGTTGTCCTGTGGTTTGTTTGTTTTTTGGTACTATACATATGGGGACCGCAGTGGCTCAAGTGGTTAAGATGGTGAACTTGCTGACTGGAAGGTCAGAGTCAGAGTTTGATTCCCTGGTACTGCATGAAGGAGTACAGCTCTGTCCCAGCTCCTGCCAACCTAGCAGTTCAAAAGCAAGAAATTGCAAGTAGATCAATAGGAACCTCTTTGGTGGGAAAGTAAACAGCATTCCATGCACTCCAATGTCTAGGCATGCCTGCCACATATCCACAAAAATGTATGCAGATGCAGACAGAGCTGGCTACATATATAAATGAGCACTGTACCCTAGAGTCGGATATGACTGGTTTTCGAGCAAGGGCAACTTTTACCTTACTATACATGCCTTTTAACACATCATCATTTTTGCTTTGCATATGCAAATCCCTCATTAAATCTTAGAAAGCCATGAGAAAAGTTTTGCATATTTTTTAACTTAATCTAGGATATATATTTTTTTAAAAAAAGAGAGAGAGAGAGAGAGACATAGACACAACAGTTTCATTAGAAGTTGCTAATTCAGTGGAGTTGAAATGGAAAACAATTAAACAAAAACTTAAACTTCTTTAGAAGGTTAAAAAGAAGAACTTATACTTATCTTGTGGAAACTCCCTTTGGTGAGTTTATTCATTCATTCATTCATTTAATTACTTTATTCAATTTGTATTTAAACAGTAAAAAAAAATCTCAAAAAGTTCCTAAAAACACAAAAAGGTTCCTGGAAGTCCCTTGTGAGTAAAGTAGCAACTGGTTGCTAAAATTCTGAGACAGTGAGGACAGGTACAATGGCATGTAGTGAATCAACTGAACTCAGGGGACCTGGCAGTCTTCCACCCTAACCACCAGAGCACTGTGGGCGCATGTGTATATGTACGCAACCACCCACCATATTTCTCCAGGATCAGAATACAAGGACCTAGTTGAAGTGATCTGTAGCAGCTTCGGAGACGCTTCCCCATCTGTTGTGGGGACTCCTATCTTCATAGTACGGATACATTGGAGTTAAATCCCTGGCCTGCTCAACTCAAACTACTTTGGGAAAATTCACATCAAATCTGTCCACCGCAGTTAGTTTTTATGACAGTGCTGTTATAGAGAAATAAACTGTGTCATTGGTGAAGGGAAAGTCAAGCTGTTTTTGAATTGGCTAAGCAGCAATTGATGTCCTGAAGGATTAGAGTGCATTATGACCCCAGCCTTGCCAATCTGTTTAGCTACTGACGCTTCACCATATGGGGTCACAGGGAGGTGATTTCTCACATAATGCCAAATGACCTAGAAAAGCCTGTAGCATTTCCATTGTGAGTGCTTGCTAACATGGGACAGCATTAAGCGCAGATGGAGGAAGCTTGGATGTACATGTTTTGATGAACTGTCATTAAGTGACTTTCCTTTTCCTTCCTCCCTACGCTATGGTGGAAAGAAGAAGGAGTTAAGACCTCCTGGGCTTTTGTGTCACACGCATAAGGAGACTTTATTTAATTGAGCATCTGAGGGGATGGAGGCAGAAGTCTTCCCGTTGCCTCCTCCACATTCTTCACAAATATTTCATTTCTTGTCAGTTTTCAGGTTTTCTTTGAAATATAGAAGCAAGAAGGATTTCTCAGGGCAAGGAAAGTTGTGGTAGCTCAGTGGTTAAGATGCTTACCTTGTTAGCTGGAAGGCTGGCAAGTCGGCAATTTGAGACCCGGGTACTGCATAACGGAATGAGTGCCTGTCTTTGTCCCAGCTCCTTCCAACCTAGCAGAGCGAATGCAAAACATTGCAAGTAGATAAACAGGGACCACCTCAGTGGGAAAAGATCTAGAGGACATGAAAGGAGCCTCATTCAGGTGTAAGCTGAATGGAGTTTCTCTGGCAAAAATCCTTTCAACTCAGAATAATTTCTGACACAAAATTATTACTATAGTGAGCAGCTTTGACAGGTTGGCTAAGTTGAAGTGTGAGGTGGGTTCCCCCCACCCTGTATTAAAAACTTCAAATAAGGAAACAAAATTCCAGTTGTGATGCTCTCTGTGCATGCATCATCCAGGATAAAGCTGCACAGATGCTGCTTTCACCAAAGTTGACAATGTGCATTCCAGACAATAGTTGTCTTCTGGTCCTCCAGAGACAGGAATGGACCCAGGAATATCCCCAAACTTGCTTGTTATGATGGAGTACAACTTCATAGGGGCCAGATGAAAAGGCCAATTCCTGGGAACCACCCACCCACTCATTTACTCTCAATCGACTCACAAAACTAGTGTGGTATAGCAGTTACACTGTTGACCAAGATAGTTTGAAAGTACAATGTATGTACAGATGAATCTTCTTCTATTTGACCTAGCCATAAAAGTCAAAAGCTTCCATGTTTCCAATCACCCTGTTGATGCAAACATACAGTTGGTACAGCGGGTGTGGGGTGCTGCTGATGCCCCCCCTCCCCCGCTGGTTTGGATGATAGTCGTCCGGCTTTTTAGCTTCATTTTTAACTTACGGGGGTTGTTGGGAGGGTATTTTAATGTGTTTTTTTAACATGAAATGTTGTGGTTTTATTTTTTAGGGGATGTTTTTATATTTGGATATTTTATTGTGATTGTGAGCCACCCGGAGTCACTTTAGCGAGGGGGAGGCAATGGAAATCAAATTAACAACAACATCAACAACAACAAGGTGATACTAAATGAGACAATGACATAAAAGGGAATAAAAGAACATAACAGTGCTGTTGGAATAGTCTCAAGCTTCATCTATCCAAGTATCCTGTTTCCTACAAAGGCCAATTAAACAACCTTGTCTCCAGATTGATGCATTAAAACAACTCATGTTGCTATCAAAGGCATGGCTTTAAAACTGTAATTGTCATTTTGAGCTACATCATTGCTTTTTAGACTTATCAATGTTCTCCAACAATATGTGTTGGAAACTGGGTTTAAACATCAAACCTCTTGACCTGCTTTGCGTGAGCTGAAAACCTACCTTCTCCATTGTGATAATTGGCCATAATGAGACTATTATTTTATGGACTCCTGTCTGAACTTCATCTTGAATTTGTACAGACTTGAGAAATCAAAGAACACATAAGTAACAAATTGCTGATGTTTGCAGGATGAAAAAACCTCTTCCTTCTCAGAAAATTCATTACTCCAATAGAAATCATTAGTGGCAATAAATATCTAGATGGCAGATATATCACATGAATGAGAAGGAAAAAGTAAAATTGAAGGTTGGTAAGCTTTATAGATATTTTAGCCTCACTAACAAGACTGAAGTCTCTGTCTTCCTTAGTGGAAATAACATTTAGTCCCTCATCTTAAACAATTATTGAAACTGTAGCATAGTCAAATTCCCTATTATAATAATTAAAAGCTTTTAGCATCTCCTTTAGAGGAACTGGTTCTCTTGTGACTGAGTGGGTAAACAAGGAAAGCTCCAAAATAGATTACATGCTTCATAAGCAGAAGGTATGAGGTACAGTCTGTTAAGCTTCTAAGTATAAACCATGAAAGATTCTCTCTGAAACACTGGATAGTAGGGTGAACTCTGGTAAGACAGACCAATGGTTAAGCTCAGGGGTGCCCAAACTTCCACTTCTGGGAGTGGCACGGGTGGCGCGGGATGGATTAATTGGCATCAGGGCCACCATCAGAGCAGTACAACCAATACTGTCATATAGGGCCCAGAGCTGACAGGGGCCCTGCCACTGGTGGCCATAACTGTGACATTACTGTGTGTGTGTGTGTGTGTGTGTGTGTGTGTGTGTGTGTGTGTGTGTCAGGGAATAGGATTGCTCAGTATGGGGCCCAAAAATTTCTGATAGCAAACCTATTGGCATCATGGGCCCACGGGCCATAGTTTGGACACCCCTGATTTAGATTTACACAAGGTAGTTCTGCATGTTTTCATGACAGGTTCTATCTAAAGAACTGCAGAGAAGAAGGTTCACAGTTTGTGTATAAATCATGATACTTTAAATAACAACAACAAAATCTCAAACTGGAAGACTTTGCAGGTCAAACTTGACAATCTTATTATTGTTATGTTCACTGAATCCACTGTTGTTGTTGTTTTTGGATTTGCAAGTTATTTTTCCTGCTTGGATAGAATTTGTTAAACATTTCTGTTAATGTTTCCCTCTCAAACTACAGTAAAACCCCTACTTATGCAAAAAGTCCATTCCGTAGGCTTTTTCATAAACTAGTTTTTTTTTAATGTAACTCGAAGCAAACCCATAGGAAAAATTATTTTTGTATCTAACTTAAAGCAATCCCAGAGGAAAAATGAAATTTTTATGTAAATTAAAGCAAATCCATAGGGATATGAATTTTCACATAACTTGAAGCAAACACATAGAAAATTGTGTTACATAAATTTATGTAAATCGGGACATTTATGTAAATTGGGACATGGTTTTAGCACACAATCATTAAGTAAGTCGAATTTTATGTAACTCGGGGCATTTGTAAGTCGGGTTTTTACTGTATGTAATTTGGTATATACATGTCCACTGACTAAAGTGCATGTGTAAGCATTTCTTCACCTTCCTTGTCAAGCACATTCTCTCAATGTACATTACATTTCGTTCATATTTTCCCCAACAATATCCATACTACAGTGTGGTACCTCAAGATACAAAATTAATTCGTTCCTCAGGGTTGTTGTATCCCAAAAAATTCTTATCTCAAAGTGTGGTTTCCCATAAGAATGCATTGAAAACCAAAACAATGCTTTCCAGAGGTCAGAAAAAAGCAAAAAAAAAAGTCTTTTAGCTGTTCAAAACTCCTTCCAAAGTGGTGAAAACATGGTGAAAAATTCCAAAGTGCACTTTAGAAAGAATTTTGAACAGATAAAAGACTTTCCCCCCACTTTATTCTGGCCTTCGGAATGGTTTTCAACGCATATACGTCACATTTCCAACAGCAGCCTCTAGTGGCCAGCTCTGGTAATTGCTGAACCAGTCCCCAACAATCAGCTGTTGTAGAGAAGGGGGAATTTTTGGCACTTCCTGGTAGTGGTGGGAGCTTCTGGTGGTGCCAATATGCGATGAAAAATTCCAAAAATGGAGCAGAAATGCTCCAAACAGCCTACCTCCACCATGGGAAGTGTTGGAAGACCTCCCAAAAAATGTATCTCAAGAAAAATTCATATCTTGAAGCACTATTTTCCTGGGATTTCCTTTTGTAATTAGCATTTTTCGTTAGTCAAGGTGTTCGTAACTCGAGGTTTTACTGTATACCTTACAAAGGCAAAGATCTACTGCTTGCATCACCCAAACCATGAGGCTCTGGATGCCAACACTAAGAATGTCAATAGAAGGTTATAACTAGGAAGAGAGCCTTTATGGTAGCAGCCCCTACTCTACATGAACTACCTGTGGGTCTCCTTCCCTGGGTATATTTTTAAAAATGTCTAAAATCAGAGTTATGAAGGGAGAATATAAGGACATTTCTTCCAATAATTATTGATTTCCTTTGTGGTGTTTGGTTTCTTGAGCCAAGGTTTGATTCTTATTGATATTATTTTGGTGCATGTGGGAAAGTTGTTACTTCTGTTGCCTTTCTGTTTATTTTATCTATGTAAATTACCCAGTGTGGTGAATTTCTAATTAAATGGGCATACATAAAAACAGACATACGCAAAAGTTTATGAGCCAAGGGGTATTTAACATGTTTGCAAATCTTGGCAGCTGAAAATGGCTATTATCGTAGAAAAATGCAAACCCAATGACATTCTTTTCTATTCCTACTACAATAGAAGTAGGAACAGGAAACAGAGGGTAGCACTAAATGGACACTTCTCCAAGTGGAGGGAAGTAAAGAGTGGGGTCCCCCAAGGTTCAGTACTGGGACCCCTGCTTTTCAACCTCTTCATAAATGATCTAGAGGTAGGAGTAAAAAGCAAGGTAGCCAAATTTGCTGACGACACTAAATTATACAGGGTAGTGAAAACTGTGAGAGATTGTGAGGAGCTCCAGAGGGATCTCTTGACACTGGGGGAGTGGGCAAAACAGTGGCAAATGAGTTTCAACATTAGTAAGTGCAGAGTGATGCATGTTGGGGCAAAGAACCCCAATTACATTTATAAACTGATGGGGTCTGAACTCTCTGCGACAAACCAGGAAAGGGACCTTGGTGTCCTGGTGGACAACTCAATGAAGGTGTCAACCCAGTGTGCCTCAGCAGTGAAAAAAGCAAACTCAATGCTAGGGATCATTAGGAAGGGTATAGAAAATAAGTCAGCAAGTGTCATTTTGCCTCTTTATAAATCTATGGTGAAGCCCTATCTGGAATACTGTGTACAGTTCTGGTCGCCATACCTCCAGAAGGATATTATGGAGCTGAAAAAGTGCAGAGGAGGGCAACCAGAATGATTAGGGGACTGGAACACCTTCCTTACCATCTGAGGCTGCAACGGTTGGGCCTTTCACTCTTGAACGATGATGTCTAAGAGGTGACCTGATTGAAGTTTATAAAATCATGCACGGTGTGGACAAAGTAGATAAGGAAAAACTGTTTTCCCTATCGCATAACACTAGAACTAGGGGACAATCCATGAAACTTTTGGGTACTAGTTCTCAAACAAATAAGAGAAAGTACTTTTTCACCCAGAGGATTACTGGTCTATGGAACTCCCTGCCAGAAGAAGTGGTGACAGCTGTCAGTCTTGACAGCTTTAAGAAAGGATTAGACAAATTCATGGAGGACAAGAGTATCAATGGCTATAATTATGGATACTTAAGGAAACCTCCGGGTTGGAGAGATAGGCAGGATATCTCTCAATATCATTTCCAGGGAATCCTAAGCAGGTGAAGGCATCTGCTTGGGAATACCCTGAAGGAAATGGTGAGCCACTGTGTGAGACAGAATGCTGGACTGGATGGGCTGTGGCCTGTTCCAGATATTGAAGAAGTGGCTTTGCCAGTTCCACAAACTCTCCTGAGTGAGGAGTCAAATATTGTATGGCCATTCTGAGTCCTAGGCTGTCAATTGACCTACTACAACACCCTGGTTATCAGAGCATCTTTTGTGACATTTGGAAATACATGGTTTAGTCACATATAGGGAGGTATGCAGATAGATTTGAGATTATACGGTGTAACAATTTCCTGAGAGCCAGAGTGATGTAGTGGATAGAGCAGGGGTGGCCAACCTTGGTGCTCCAGGTGTTCTTGAACTTCAATTCCCAGAAGCCCTGATCACCAGGAATGCTGACTTGGGCTTCTGGGAATTGAAATTGAAGAACACCTGGAGCACCCACGTTGGCCACCCTTGGGATAGAGTCTCATACTATGATTCAGAAGATGTGGTTACAAATCCAATGGAAACTCCCCAAGGGCTGGTAAAAGTAACCATCCATTTACATTTCACATAGCCTGGATGTTGAAAGAAACTTTGATGGTGCTAACAGGAACAATAGTTTCCTCTGCTATTTCATGGATCAGCAACTAACATTTTTGGTCTACAGTTCCCATCAGTTATAAATTGCTTAACCAGCGATGGGAGACAGGAGGTGCTGTTCAAAAATGTTGAAGGGCCACAGATGCCACTCTACAGTGTCTGAAAGTCAACTCATTAAATATAACCAAAAGGTAGAGGGAACTGGGATGCCAAAGGGTGTGAAGAAAGGGAAATCGGAGAGTGTTTAATGCAATACCTTCTGGTGAGTGCAAAGTCAAACAATAAAGAGGACTTGATTTGATTTTATGGGCAATTAAAGGTAAGTGTTCAGTATGGGTTACAAGCAGAGAAAGAGAGAGAAAGAGAGAGACACCCAAATGCACCATTAACAATAATGGGTGCTTTGATTTCTTCACACCAGACAGAGGTCTGGCAATGTAACCTAATTAGAATCTGGGTGCTAAGTATGAGAATATAATTCAAAGCTGGAAAAGGCTTGATGGGAAGCTGGAGGCATTTTGGGAACTCTGCCAGAGAAGTCATGCATGTGAAGCTTCGGGGGGCTCAGAAGGGAAAAGAAATCCAGTTAATTGCTGATGAATGCACACATGAGTAAGAACTAAATCTATTCATTTGGGCACAACACATTGGTTTGGGAATGCTCCTCCTTAAATTAAAGGGAAGCAATCAGATATATTGTGCCATATGTCCAGTTTCCTTTTGAGGGTTCATCCCCTTGGAACGGTGAAATTTCAACTGCCCTAGGATTCTTCCTCCATCTCTTACTTCAATCTGACATAACTCACAATGGAAAACAGATAAGCTTGCCTATTTTCATACTCTCCTTGTCTCAAACAAAATACCTATTGCACCTTTTCAAGCCACAGGCCATGTCATGCTCCCTCAGACAGCTGAGCGGGCCGGACAACCAGACACCCTCAATGAAGGTGTCAACCCAGTGTGCCTTAGCAGTGAAAAAAAGCAAACTCAATGCTAGGGATCATTAGGAAAGGTATACAAAATAAGTCAGCAAGTATCATTTTGCCTCTTTATAAATCTATGGTGAGGCCCCATCTGGAATACTGTGTACAGTTCTGGTCACCATAACCTCCAGAAGGATATTATGGAGCTGGGAAAAATGCAGAGGAGGGCAACCAAAATGATTAGGGGACTGGAACACCTTCCTTACCATCTGAGACTGCAACGGTTGGGCCTCTTCACTCTTGAACGATGGCGTCTAAGAGGTGACCTGATTGAAGTTTATAAAATCATGCACGGTGTGGACAAAGTAGATAAGGAAAAACTGTTTTCTCTATCGCATAACACTAGAACTAGGGGGCACTCCATGAAACCTTTGGGTACTAGTTCTCAAACAAATAAGAGAATTTCTTTTTCACCCAGAGGATCACTGGTCTATGGAACTCCCTGCTAGAAGAATTGGTGACAGCTGTCAGTCTTGACAGCTTTAAGAAAGGATTAGACAAGTTCATGGAGGACAAGGGTATCAATAGCTATAATTATGGATACCTAAGGGCAACTTCAGGGTTGGAGAGATAGGCAAGATCTCTCTCAATGCCATTTCCAGGGAATCCTAAACAGGTGAAGGCATCTGCTTGGGAATAATACCCTGAAGCAAATGGTGAGCCACTGTGTGAGACAGAATGCTGGACTGGATGGGCTCCTGTGGCCTGTTCCAGCGAGGCTGTTCTTATGTTCTTATGGACTGGTGGTCCCCCCACCATAAACACTTGTAAAATATGTCCGCAGAGGTCATAAATGCATTTACAACAGCAGTGAATGCAAACACAGCTGTTTCCGCCTCTTCCACCACTTCTGGTAGTGATGATGGTGGGAGCAAGGTTGGTGGGCCACATGAAATGGTGCCACAGGCTGGATCCAGCCCACAGGCCATAGATTAAGAACCTCTGCTTTAAGGGTTGGCAAAGTGAATCTGCCAGAATTCTTCAACATTGTATATTTGGATCAGGGCTGATGGGAGTTGCAGCCTAACAGGATCAAGTAAAATGTACTTTGCTCATCTTTGGTATAACTGGAATTAGACAAGATCTTCTAATCCATGAAACAATATCAAAGGAGCACAGAGTAGATTCCTTCCAGCAAGTGAGCTGCAGATAAACCAGAAGAAGCCACAATGCAGTACTTGAAGAGATGGACAAACCAGTCCATTTGTAATCGTGATTAGCTCTATATATCAATCCTAAATCCATTTCCATATACTTTTATGTAATTAAAAAGTACAAGCATTAATTTTCAGGTTCTCACTGCATCACAACATTTAGAGAAGTATGCACAGTTGCGTTTTGATCTGAGTATTGTTCACAGAAATGTGAATTAGGGTAGATGGTTTGAATATGTAAACTAAACATAATCCTCCAGCCAAACCATAATAATTTGTTAATGTTATCTGAATTTCTGCAACCACAGTCATACTCACAGAAAGGAGGGCTTTCTTCCCCAATAATATTTAGGAGCCCTTCCATAAATAGTCATCTTTTCCTTAAATAAAAGAAGGTGAGTTAGTAGCTCTTTTCATTAACGAGACATAAAAAATTAATGGTGAACTCCCCCCACTGCTAAGCAAAAATAAAAAAATGATTCATTCAAGCCTTCTTGAAGACATCATGGCACTTCATGAAGACTTCATGGCACTTCGTAATGTGCTAGTAGAATCAAACACAGAATCCATTTGTACAGAATTTTTTTTTAGAATGACTATTGCTGCCCAGCTAAAACAAAAATGTGAATGGAAACTTTGTGAGTGGCAACTCTGAACAATCAAGAACAGCTAGCACCCAGTGGTGACCTAGGAGACTTGGAAAGACAGACACTGCAAAAATAACAATTGGGCATAACAGCCTAGTTTAGGGGGTTCATAACTTCTTTCCAGGGATTATTTATCTTTAAATTATTTTTGTGTAGAGGCTGGAAGGTACATTCTTGTTAAATAAACATGAACTTGAGTAGAGAGCTATGTTGATTTAAAAAATTGCCCCGTCTGCAAAGGAATGGGCACCATTAGAGATCCAAGCCACAAAGCCGGCAGGGCTGGTCTCCACCTGGGAACTGCCTTCCCAGGCAGAGACCAGCCTTGTGGGTTTTACAATTTGTATCCCCAGTGGTGCCCTCACTGTTTCGAGGCTTGGCTTGAAACAGTGAGGGCAGCACCGGATATCCGTGCGCCCTACCTGCTTGCCTTGAAAGGGAAGGGGTGACAGCACTGCCCCTCCCCTCCCCTTCCAAGGTGAGCTGGGCTAAGCCCATGCACCCACCCAAGGTGAGCTGGGCTAAGCCCACGCTGCCCCCTTCCCTTCCAAGGTGAGCAGGGTGGGTGCGCGGATCCCCAGTGATGCCCTCACTGTTTCAAGGCTTGTCCCTACCGGCTTTGCGGCTTGGATCTCCAGTGGTGCCCGTTCCCTTGCAGAAGGGGCCGTGGGTGAGTGCAGACCCACCCGTGACCCCCTCTGCAAGGGAACGGGCCACATGCCTTGTCGGTTCCCTTCACGGAGAGCCAGAGAGTGTCTCTGAAAAGTAAGCCGAATTGCACCTAGTCAATTCCAACAAGACAGAACCTCTGTGAAATATGAATTACACTAGGAGGAAAGTCCCATTTAGACAAAATACCACCTCATTTTTTTGTTCAGAAATATTAGTGTTTCCTGTAGATGAGCATCTTCCCACAATTAAGTTTCAGGAGCAACTCAGAATGAGATATTTAGCTGCTTTCAGGATAGCAGTATTTAAAAGGTTGCTTACAAGGTGAACATTTTAAATAAGATTCTCATATTAACAGCAGAGCCATAAATTAACTGGCACTGCTAGCTTTGAGTACCTTTAACTTTGGTGGACCTAAGTTGTGTTGTCTCTGATCTAGCCTAATATGAATATATGCAACCAACAATACCATTTTGGAGGTACATTATAGCACAAAACAGAAAGAGAAGGTTGAACCTGAATGATAGCAAAGCAGGCCCATGGAGATACAAAACTTATAGTTTATGGTCCAATCCTATGTATGCCTGCTCTCAGAAATCTCATTTTGTTCCGTGGACCTAACTCCCAGTAAACGTGCATAATATTGCAGTGCTAAACCTAGTTGTTACTGTAAGTATGGATACATCAGTTACATTTTTGCCTCAGGTTATGAAAGTGCCAAAACTACAAAAGACTTGTGTGGGAAAGACACATTTATAAGAAGCTTAAATGTGAAATAAGAAAGGAGAAGTTTCCCAAAATATATGGTAACTGTCTGTAGGAAACAAATGAATGTCTGAAAACAATATTTGTTACTCCCCTCAAATGTGTGCTGTACATTCAATATCACACTCCACATGGAATTATTTTGCCTTTCTCGTCAGCATGCTGAGTAACTATACCTGTTACTTGCTCAGTTTGGAACCACCCTGGGGTAAGTTCAGTTATTGTATCTACGGAATAAACATGCACACCCTACCTGTAGTTTGTGGCAACGGATTGATACATATTAATCAAGCTGCCACAATACTAGGATTAATTCATGTATTAATGCCTGTCCCATTCATCAGAAGCTTAAAACAGATTGTAGCTTTTTTGCAGCCTGCCACACTATTTATAAAAGTGGTGAATGACTGAGTAATTACAGAGGTACAGACCTGTGCCACAGAGTGAACTAGCCAAGTTTTGTTATTTGCTGAACTATAAATCATACAACATTCAGACATATAATGTACAGACAGCGCTGGCTCTTCGGCTTTGAAACAGAGATGAGCACTGAACCCTAGAGTCCGATACAACTGGCTTTCGAGCAAGGGAAAACTTTACCTTTACTAAATCATACAAATGAAACACTGCCAACATATCTATTCAACTTTTTCCTCTACTGTCTTTATCACTTTCCTGAGGCACATTATGTATTTCACCAAGGGCTTCTGTAATGGCTGAACTCAGTTCTAAAGTAAGTAAACAGCATTTACCTTGATCTATCTTTTTCTTAGTAGCTCCGAGTATACACAACATGTTAAATATTCTATCCGCAGCTTCTCTCTAGTCTAATTTAAGGTAGCTACCATGTTAGGTTGAGTCACAGTAGAAAACTGATCAGAATGTCAGAAAGAAACCCACCTGTGCTTAGAATACACATCTAAAAAGATGTTTTCTAAAATGAAGCAAGTCTGAAGATGGATGCATCTGTCTATAGCTGATCCTTGCCAACTCTGCATGTATTCAATCCTAAACCAATTCCAGGTAGAACTCACATCAGTCTTCAGTTTTAAAAAAAGGCAGCAGAAAATTTAGTATTATTTTTGTACACACTTTCCCCTGACACACATTTTTCTATGCCACTTTCCCGAATAGAGGCAGTTTGTACACACTTATTGAACCATGACTTATGTTACAAAGTTCAAAGGAGTGGGTACCTATGCACGTGTTCAGTAAGTGTGAAGTAGATTCGTTCCCATTTGGACCAGATAGGTATGTTTCAATATCAACTGACGCTATAAATCCAGCTCATACTGGACCAGTGCCCAGGGCTCTATACCAGGCGTTCTCAACCTATTAAAGCTGGGAGCCAGATCACACTCCCTCAGACAGTTTTGGGAGCCAGATGACTATTTTGCCCTTCCTCCACCACATGGAACTTCCTTGTGTGGTGGAGGTGGTGGTGGGGATATATGAAATGGTGCTGCAGGCCACATCTGGCCTGCAGGCTGCAAGTTGAGAATCCCTGCTCTATACCCATGTCTGCTCTTGTGGTTCAGTTTAAAAGGAATACTGTATGTTCCTGGCTAATCTCAAGTCCTGTTCAGTCACTACTTATCCACTTCTTCTCAACTTTATTAAAATGACATGGCCCACTTCTCATTGCTCTTTATTTCTCCATATGGCCAACATCATTCTGCAGAAGAGAAATCTATGATTCTGTGTTTGCTGTACACAGAAAGAGCCTCCTTGAAAATTGTGGTATTTTTGAACCACAATTGGTCATACTCCAGGCAACGGCAACCTTGTGCTGCCGGCTAATCTTTCTCAAACTGGGATGGGGGGGACAATGATTGCAGAGTGAACTCCCCATGGGGTGCGTTCATTTTGGCAGTTTTATGTCTGGCCTAGACATGGAAGAAGAATACATAGAAAGTTCTTGTTACATGAACAATCTATACTAAAAATAACTTATTTCCAGACAATTTGCTATCTGCATAAAGAAAATAATGTGGGAGAGGAAACGGGCAAGACCTACTTACCGCATTATAGTACTGAATAAGCAAAGACTGGATAGGAATTGTTGCTTGTTGTTTTATTTATTTATTTGTTTCTTTGCTATATAACATACTTTTCTACTTCCTTCCTGAACATCATTCAAGCCTTCTTGAAGACTTCGTGGCACTTCGTAAAGTGCTAGTAGAATCAAACACAGAATCCATTTGTACAGAATTTCTTTCTTTTTTTTGTAGAATGACTATTGTTGCCCAGCTAAAACAAAAATGTGAATGGGGACATTGTGAGTGGCAACTCTGAGCCATCAGGAACAGCTAGCACCCAGTGGTGACCTTGGAGACTGGGAAAAATAATAATTGGGCACACCAGCCTAGCTTAGGGGGGTTTATAACTTCTTTCCAGGGATTATTTCATTTTAAATTGTTTTTGTGCAGTGGCTGGAAGGTACATTCTTGTTAAATAAACATGAACTTGAGTAGAGAGCTATGCTGGTTTTTAAAAAAAATGCTCAAAGGTAGGGCTAAATTAGTAGTAGGGATATAAGTGTGGATGTCTCCATGATGTACTCAATCTTTTGCATTGAGTATGAAGGGAAAATTGACAGACCCAGGCAAGCTTCATGGCTGAGCATGAAATAGAAACTAGATCTCTATAGACACAGAACAACAATCTAACCACTGAATTATACTGATTTCAGTCAGCAAAGAGTGATATGTTAGATTACCAACATCTTCCTTTTGTAAGGTGTTTAATACTTGTGGAAACTTAATTTATCTGCTTATGCATCCAGCTACACCATCAAATGCTACAGGATTTTCACCAGTTATAAAATTGGTTTCTTTTAAACTATGTTTTACTGACCTCATGTTTCAAGGGCTCATTCAAATCCAAAGTGCATTTTGCTATCAACTCAATTTTGTTTTCTTCTGAGGTTTTCCCTGTGCAGTTAGTTGTATAAGATGCAGGGAATGTGTGTAGGTGCCAATCCTATATTCTTTCCTTTAGTTCTTCCTCTTCAGTTTCTTTTATGGTTGTTGAATTGTAAATACGCACATGCCATGGGGCCAACTTTTTTGTGGTTTCGGGTCCTGCGTTATCCCGGGAGCTACCATCTTTGATGCTGGATGGGGCTTCTTTGCCCCAGATAGACTCGGCGTGTAATTTGGGGGTCCTCCTGGACTCATGACTACTGCTCAAAGAGCAGGTGGCAGTCGTGGCCAGGAGGGCTTTTGTTCAACTTCGAGTTATTCGCCAATTATGCCCACGCCTGGACTGGGACTCCTTGCTTACAGTCACCCATGCCCTAGTCACCTCCAGATTGGACTATTGTAATGCGCTCTACATGGGGCTGCCCCTGATGACCATCTGGAAGCTACAGCTGGTTCAGAACGTGGCTGCCCGGGTGGTGATGGGGTGCAGACATTATGCCTGTGCCTCGCCACTGCTATGGGAGCCGCATTGGCTTCCAGTTTGCTTCCGGGTGCAATTCAAGGTACTGGTTTTGACCTTTAAAGCCCTTCATGGTGGTGGACGAGGATACCTAATAGACCTCATCACCCCAAGGTTGTCAACCTATCCTACGAGGGCAGACCGTAGGGGCTCTCTGATGATTCCATCAGCCAGTGAAGCTCGCCTTACTGCAACCAGAATGAGAGCCTTCTTGGTAACTGCCCCGGCTCTCTGGAACCTCCTGCCAACAGAATTGCACCTTCAGGAAGGCCCTAAAAACTTAGCTGTGCCAGCGGGCATGGGCGGCATCTGGCTCTATGTGTGTATCCTTGTAGATATTTTAAGGATTTTACTGTTTTAATTTGGTTTTAAGAATGTTTTATACTGATGTGAGCTGCCTTGGACCGCCGAGGCGAGGAAGGCGGCGATATAAGTTTGAAAATAAATAAATAAATAAATAAAATCAGTATTTTCCGGCGTATAAGGTGACTGGGCATATAAGACGACCCCCAACTTTTCTAGTTAAAATGTAGAGTTTGCAATATATTCTCCGTATGACTACCCCTCTTCCACCGGCGATGTCTTCGGAGCTTCCCAGGCCGGGGATGGCTCCCTTTACCTGCTGGGGGTGGTGGGGGCTCCTTTTACCTTCCCCGCCAGTGAAGGGGGTAGGGAGGCGTGGCTTGCGGATACCACCACCCCAGCCGGGGGTGGGGGGGTGAGGAGGAGGAGCAGCAGCTGACCGGCGGAGGGGGGGAAGTCAGCCGCAGCCGCGAGGCTGAGGGTGGTGGTATCCGGTGGTGGCGTCACAGCGGCGGCAGCTGGTTTTCCCCGCTGGTCAGCTGATGCTCCTTCTCCTCCGCACCACCATCCCCAGCCGGGGGGTGAGGAGGAGGAGGAGCAGCAGCAGCTGACCGGTGGGGAAAGCCAGCCACTGCCACCGCGAGGCGTCCGGAGCAAGGGGCCGCCCGGATACCAACCCCCCCAGGGGGTGGTGGTGAGGAGAAGGAGGATCAGCAGTTGACCGGTGGGGAAAGCCATTCACCGCCTCTGCCGCAAGGCTGGGGGTGGTGGTATCCTGGCGGCCCCTTGCTCTGGAGGCCTCGCGGCAGCGGCAGCAGATGGCTTTCCCCACCGGGCGGCCCCTGGCTCCAGAGTACCTGGCGTATAAGATGACCCCCAACTTTGGCACAGATTTTTCGGGGTTAAAAAGTCATCTTATATGCCGGAAAATACGGTATTTCATCTTGGTTGCTTCTTTTTTTGTTCATTACCATTTTAATTTTTTTTATATGTGTATAGGTGACCTAGCACTAAACCTGCAAGAAAGGGAGAAAAATAGGGACAATTGGAAGAGAGGACACAATTAGTTTCTGTAGTCTCTTTTCCTTTCTTAAAGTTGTCCTTTCCAAATACATACATACACATCCTACCACAGAGTTTAAAGCAACAACAGCCACAGCAATGGAGAATGAGTGTGTGAGAGATGATTTGCTTGGTGGTGAATGATCCACAGGAGAAATTAAAAATCTCCCAGCCTCCCCTATATATAGGCAGCTAGAAACAAAACTTCATTGAAGAGAAGGAAGGGTTGGGAGGAGAAGACAACAAGTTGGTCATTGGTAAATTGGAACTATGGAAGGTGAACAAGGAGCTACCAGATAACTGGGGTTGAGTTAGCAATGTTTTTTGTATTGTTTTGAAGTTTTGTGTTGGGATAGGTTGATGCTTTACAATGATGGGTGCTTGGGATATTTGTTGAAATGCTTCTGAAATGTTGAAATGCTTCTGAGATGTTTCTGTGATTGTTATTTTGTAATTTGCAGCTGTGATATTGTGATGCTGTGTTTCCTTGTTAGCTGCCCAGAGTCACTCTGCGAGTGGGGCGGCATACAAATTGAAATTGAATTGAACTAGGCAGAACCACATGACTCTACTGCCTGGCCAAGAACAACCATGGCCTGTGTGGAAAGATTTAAATAGACTATGTACAGGGGCAGGAAGACCAGGGGCTAATCTGAGAAAGTGGGTTTTCCTTGCAGACAGCAGCCTGTGTGGATGTGGAGAAGTACAAACTATCTCCCATATGATACAATGCACACAATGCCCCTCAACATGCACTGAAAAGGACCCAGCAAGAGGAGATGCTGTTGATGTGGCCCGATATTAGGCAGATGTCATCTAGCCCTTTTTAATCCTTTTTTTTAGATGTGGTGGTGTATCTGACACGAATAAAGAAATATTGGTAAATTACCGAAATCAGTCTCTCTGGTGTGTTGTGTCAATTGCAGAAAACTATAAAAGAAACAGCAGAAACGGGACTAGAGGAAGGGAGGAGAAGTGGGGGCTATATCTTGAAAATGAACATTGAACTCCTGAAACATTTTGTACTACCTGCCGTGAGCAATGATCCCCATTAAAAAATGCAATACAGGAACGCTTTTTCTTCCTTCCAGTGATGCACACACACCCTAAAAATAGTACCACCTTTGTGGGCGGGGCCAAATCTGTGTGCATGGCCAATGCAATGGGGTATGGAGGTGGGTGTGGCCAGCCAGGTGGGCATGGCCTGGGGGAATTTCTGCTACCAGTTCTCACGAAGAGGACAGAACCTGCTTCAGTGCATCACTGCTTCCTTCCTTCCTTCCTTCCTTCCTCTCCCAGATTTTACACTGACAGTTTCTGGAAGCACTAGTTCAAATATTAACTTTTCTCTTCTCTGGTTTACCAGAAAAAGTACCTCACATTATCCCTATCACTTTTTTTGATAAAAAAAATATATTTTCTCTGAGCAAAACTCCCCAGGTTTGCCTTCAGGTTCTAAGGCAATCGATTAGTCATTCACAACAAATTTTGTCTATTGTGAAAATTAATACTAACCAAGTTAGCCATCTGTTTAAGTAACAGAGTTGATTTTTGTCTCAACAATTAAATCCTAAACTATTATGGTAGTGGTCAATAGCTTTATGTATCAGCTAGTCACCAACTGCTTGCAGTTCCTGGTCAATATCAGTGCGCTGCTGTTCAGCTCTGGCTGTGCTAAATAATTAGGCTGGATTGATTTGCTTTCCTTGCCTAATTGGCTGTGGAAAAGAAGAGCCCACCTGTATTTTCCAATCACTGAAGTTGTGGGAAGCACCACATATGGCTGTAATGGTAATATAGGTTTGATACCACTTGAATTTATTGCATTGAATCTCGGCATCTAGGTCAGCTAGTCTACTTTGGATAGAACTAATGCAAGTTACCTTACAGGGCCAAGCAAACTAGTTAAAACCTGTTCTATTTGTTTCATTTCATCACAAAGAAAAAGAAAAGAAAAAGGAATGAAGCACTTTTTTTGGCCACATAGGATATCTGGGACTCAAAGAAATTCAAGTTTATTTCCCAAGGGTCACCTTCTGCGCAAGGGAAAAAAAGATATAAAGTTACATCCATAGGCAGGTCTCAATGGGATTTATAAAAATGGTGTGCAGAGTGCATTGAAGCAAACTATGAAGGGAGAGGAAATTGCTATGCCAGCATCCCATAACCCAGCCACCCACCCCCCGGCACCCTTTGCCAAAGTCTTTGTGGATTTGAAAGTGTGTTTAAAAAGTCAGGAAGCAAAACAGTCCTTTCCAGCTCTCTGCCTTTACTTTTCCCAGGGATGTTATTTTATTTGTTTGTTCACAAATCTAAATGCACTAATGTGCAAGTGAAGAATGAAGCAATGCCACACAGCCCCATTACAATGCTATACTTGTTGCACAAGCATCTGGAAAATGCACAGAATGTTTGGGTATATACTGGTTTCCATGAGAGCCTGAACACTTTGTTATTGGCAGAGCTGTTATGATTTTATATTGTAAGCCACCACACAGAGAAAGCTGAGCCAACATTTTCAATATAAGGTGTTCTGGCTAGAATTTGAATAGCTGACTGGTAGTAGGTAGTCACAGATCTCAATGAAGTTATCAGAAGGATGTGAATTGTTTCAATTTCTAGGATTAGGTTTACAGAATGAAATAATGGATGTTAAAATGTCCACATATATTCTTCATTCCTACTGATGTAGAGTACAGTAATGTTACGTCTGGCCCTTGTAAAGAATAGTCCAGCAAATGTTGAACAGAACAATGAACAACGGTTTATTGTAAAGTCTTGCAGGCCACAATAACAAGGATATCCAGGCAACAGATAGTTACTCACGTCCCACGTAATCGGTCTCTCTGGAATCTACTGTTGTGGTATATACTAAGCTACACTTGAGTGTGCACGTATAGAGAAGACCCAAAACTAGCCTGGCTGCAGAAATGGGAAGTATAGATCCGGACCAGCTACACCCTTGTTTACCCGTGGCGCTTATATAGTGTCTTGGCAGCAGTTACACTATGTTACAATGTAGTGACCTGCCGGAAAACCTTAATTAACCAATCATAATGTGATACATGAGTTTTAACCAATCAGGAACAGGATCCAAAGTTGCACCCAATTATAGAACTCTAATTAACATAAGGAGCACACCAAGAAAGGAAGAATATTTGCCAAATCTTGCTCTTAATTCTGATGGTGCGAAATTGCCATATTGTCTTGCAAAGCATTGCTGGAGCAACTTGCAACTTAACTTGAATACACAACATTCCTCCCCCTTTAGTTTCCTTGTACCAACCTTTAATTATGAAGCTACAATTTTGGATCCACATTTGGGAAACTATGTAGCCTTGACATAATTTGGTCATGCAGCCTCCTGGCACAAGTCATGTCTGTATCTAGTGCTCTGTTTACACTGCTAGAAGTTTGCTGTGGAGTGCCCAACAAACTTCGACATAGTGGGGACTTAGAGTGAGCATGTCCTAGTGTAAACCAGTCTACCACTGAGGGAGACTTCTGACTTCCATGTGATGATTCACGTGCTCCTGCGCCGAACTGTAGTGTTTTTAATGAAGCACTATACCCCATGTTTTTGGCCAACTCATTACGAGACAAACCCGAAACGTTTACTGTGGAACCAGACTGATAAGCAGTCACAGCTTTAGCACCCCCAGAAGGAATTGCTTCTGGAGTAACTTCCAGACATGTCTTTAACATTGGGCCCAATATAACATCACCTTGGCAGTATGTAGAAACCTCCTTTTGTACCAACTCCAGTGAACCTTGCAACTTTGATAATTCTCCCTCAATCCTGGAAAATGTGAGCACTCAGGAAACCCCTCCTTTCCCCTAAGGGATTGTGAGCCAGAACCCAAGGCTATCCTGGCTAGGTCTAACCTGCAGAAGAAATGGGAAGTATAGATGCGGACCGGCCACACCCTTGTTTACCCATGGCTCTTATATAGTGTCTTGGTGGCGGTTACTATATGCTACAATGTAGTGACCTGCCGGACAACCTTAATTAACCAATCATAGCGTGATACATGAGTTTTAACCAATCAGGAACAGGATCCAAAGTTGCACTCTATCATAGAACTCTAATTAACATAAGGAGCATGCCAAGAAAGGAAGAATACGCGCCAAATCTTGATCTTAATTCTGATGGCGGGAAATTGCCATATTGTCTTGCAAAGCGTTGCTGGAGCAACTTGCAACTTAACTTGAATACACAACAAGTAAAAACCTTACTTACAAAAAAGTCCATTCTGTAGGCCTTTGCTTAAATCGTTTTTTTATGTAACTTGAAGCAAACCCAAAGGAAAAAAAACATTTTTATGTAACTCGAAACAAACCCATAGGGAAAAGAATCTTTATGTAACTTGAAGCAAACCCATAGGTAATTGTGAAAAACGGGACATTGTTTTAGCACAAAATCATTATGTAAGTCAAATTTTACGTAACTTGAGGCATATGTAAGTCGGGGTTTTACTGTGCAGTAGGATCTCAGATAAAGTCCAAACTCCGTTCCACAAGTTTGAACTTTATCCGATTTTGGACTTTATCTGACTCAAATGGGAGATGCATTGGATAACATCCAAAAATGGACTTTATTTGAGGTTCCTATACCAAATATCTCAGAAAATGTCCATTTTTAGCAGTTTTGCACTTTATGTGATGCATCACGTGTGCATGAAAACCGCGACTTTATCTGAATAAGATTTTATCCAAATCAGACTTTATCCAAGGTACCACTGTATCTCTATACAATTAGACTCATTGAAAAAAAATTCAAAAATGATCGGAAGTCCAAAAATTCATCCAGATTTTAAATTGGATGAAGAAGTACTGCAAAGCCCAAAATGCAAATTCACAGCAGCTGCTTTGTGATGTTCAAGATTCCTTACCTCAAACATGAAAATGAGTAGATTTCCTTTTCCTTTTTTGAGTTGACCCTCTTTTTGTGCAAAAAGTCCAAAACTAGTGCAGATCTAGTGTTCTTTAAGCAGTAAATTACACACAGCAAGCACAGAAATACTAGCAAACTGTTAAAAAGATGCAAACAATCCATGCAATGCTTCCAGACATTAAAAGGCTAAGAAACAAAGCAACAGCAAAAGCTATTATGCGCAATTTGCATTGGGTTATTTGAAGCACAAATAACCTTACAAATGCGGTATTTGTTAGTTTGAGTGAGTGTTGTAGCAGTCTGAGTTGCAATAGGTCCAAGAAAGAAGACTATACACCAGATTTAGTTTAAATCAAACTGGTATATTAACAACATTTTCAGACAAAGTAAATTAGCATTACATCCAGCACGGTTCTGTTCAGCTCTGCTCTGTTCTGCTCTGCAAAACAAGCTCTGCAAGCAATTTCTATTTCTACAGCTAGGAAAACACTTAAGGTTACAATATATCTTATTAACTGTCAATCACAGCAGAGCTGAGCTGATGATTGCTTGCATCTGTTGCTTGTTAACTGACCTCAGCCTGTCCTTGACATTATCTCTGCACTTTGCCTCACTATATGGATGTTATTGACAGTATTAAGGCCAATGGAAAATGCATTTCCTTCTGATTTTCCTTTCCCATGCATGGAAGTGAGACAAACAATTATTTACATTCCCAGATTAAAGTGGTGGCAGCAGGAATGACATGCCAGGGTGCAGAAGAGGCAGCAAGCACTGGTTGCACATTGACCCTTATGCATGTGATGTTTCACAATAGGAGTCTATTTTATAAAGCATTAATCTGACAGCTTTTATTAAAGCTTCTAAACAAGGAAAAAGAGGAAGTGAGAACGTGTGTTTGCATTTCAAGAATAAAATTGGTTCTTCACACTTATGCATCTTAAATTAGTTAACATAATATGTTCACACGACTCCATCTGCTTGACAAGGAGGTAATAATATTGTGGTGTTTGCTAGAATTCTGCAATAATTTTCCAGGTAAACAAAAGCAAGCAACAAAAGAAAAGAACAAACAGCAGGCAAAAGCTGTGGTCTCCCCATGCCCCAATGGCATGGAACGGCCCGCGCAGAGGCCACTTCGGGGGAACGCTCCTTGAGCCGTGGGCTCTGCGGGCAGAGAAATTAAGGGGGGTGGATAAATTATAGGGTTTGATTCACCCAATTCCTTGACCTGAACAACGGCTCTGCTGAGAGAGCAAATCTCTAACCTCTGTTACGTATTAGGCAATTACTCACTCTGAGTTAAGATTAATCTCTGGTGCAAATAGAAGCCATATTTACCCTAGCCTAAGCCTCAGACAATGGTCAGTGTTTGTCTTAGTTAATTAACTTCCCCAAGAGAGGTTCTCAATTAACCCGGGTAAATGGGTGATGTAATTTTCTGCCATATGACCATTCTACCATGTGCAGCCTTGAACATAATATATACTGATGATTTTCCCTCAATAAATCACTGGTCTTCGCTCCATCTTGCCTCGTGTCGTTCCTTTGACCAGTCTCCTCCGGGACCTCAAGGGCCGCTTTACGGCCCCAATTCCTACATCTGGTGAACCCGAGACGTGATCTACTCGAGAGTAAGCGACCCCCGAGCGGTCTACTCGTGAGTAAGCGATCAGCACAGCCAGGTTCTGCGCCAGAACCTTGTCCAATCATCCCGGAGGACAGAGCAGCAGCCCCAGTCGGAAAGCCATCCGATTGGGAAGACAGCTACGTGGTGAGGCATTACAGAGAGGCATCCTACAGCTTGCTCCCGACTTTCGCGGCGGCTTGCAGGTTACGGAAAAACGCGTTCCGCTCAGGGCAGCTGTGAGCCCCTGACAGCGCAGTGGCCACAGAGGGCCCGTGGCCGCAGTCCACGCTCCGAGCTCTACCCAGAAGCGTCGTCGCCAGAACCTATTGCCTGCCACAGACGCGTCGACTCGTCCCGAGGAGGAATCTTCCGAGGACCCAATCGCAGGTAATAATGGGACCTGTCCTTAGCGACAGCGTCCATCCGCTAGCCAAAGAACTCGTGAGGGAGAGTTCAAGATCCTGGCCAGGATATTTAATTTGCGTTTTCACAGCAGTGAGCTAGCAAGACTTTTGGTGTACCTAGGGGAACACTGCCTGCTTTACCCAGAAGTAGGTACGTTAACCCTCGAGCTCTGGGATCAGATAGGAGACTGCATTCAGCAACCCCCGAAAGCTCCAGAGGGCATAATTCGCACATGGAGCAAATGTAGGAAGCTCTCAGCAGAGGTAGACCCAGTCCGGATAGAGACCCAGAAAACCCCAGCGCAGTCAGAACCATCAGCCCCAAGGAGTCTCTATTCGTCATTTCAGCTTAAGCAGAGCAGTGTAGGGAGCATTCCCTCGGTGGCAGCTGCAGACGTCACTGAAGGAATTCATGGCATGAGAGGCCTTGGTGCTTCTCTGACAGTTAAAAGTTCCCTGCAAAGAAAGAACTCCATTCAGCGCAGGGGTGAGGAAGATCCATTCATGGGGAAATTGCCAGTGGCACAATTAGCTAGCACCCAACTGCTGTGCTCAGCCTATCTGAAGGCAGACACACGTTCAGGCAGGGCTGCTCAGCGCCCACTGCTCACGGAAATCTGCACGGCCCCTGGCCACGCAGGGCTCCAGAGCAGACCCATTGCCACACTCAGGCGCAGAGCAGTGCCAAAACCCCAAGGCGCCTGCTTCCAGTGTGGAAAAATGAGACACCTTAGAAGAGAAAGCCAATCTAGACCAGGCAGATCTTCAAAAGATTGTCTTAATGCCAAATGGCCACCCTGGCATGCATTTGGCCCAGGCTAGAAAGGAGGCAGCCATCGCCCTGGCTATGCCAGAAGAACCATCCCAGCAACAGTACCCCGAGTTCCCCCAGGGCACAGGCAGAACCTACTTGTCTCACCTTGGGAGTAGCCCAGAGAAACTTGCCCCTAAGTAGAAGCACCCAGGTGGTTGTAAAATAGCCAGCTGTGTATTAGTCATCTCCTCATGTGTAGGATAGAACACTGCAGATCAGGGGAGGAATGTGCGAATGCGTATATAAATGTGTGTATGTGTGGTGCACCACTGAATGTATGACTGCAAGAACTGTGTATGATTGCAAAAGCCTTGTCTCTATGACCACAGTATGACTGGAAAAGTGTTCCTTGTGTGTAACTGCGTGGTAATGTCACTGTGAAATATGTGTTAAACAATTTGCACTCTGCTCATGGGCAGGAACTATTTAAAGTTTGAGAAAGCATGATGAACGAAGCCCCTTGCCTTGCCTGCTTAGCAGCTTAAGCAGGAGAGGAGGGGGGGAATCCTAACCTACAATAGGGCGGGGTGGTTCCCCCTTCCTCCCTTGAGACTTTTTCTTTGTCAAAGGATTAAGCCACTCTTGGAAACCGGTTCTGCAACTCTTACAGATTTTTCTTTTCAGAAGCACGATCTGAAAACAAAAATCACTTCTATGAGTTTTCCTCACTGTATCATAAGCTATGGGGCCCCTCCCTACGTCTGTGTTCCTCAAACCCCCATCTCTGTGTTTAAGGTTTTTTGAATGTCTCTTAGCGTCTGGAAGTCGTATCTCACTAGGAGTGAGAGAATTGCATTGTCTTCATGTGTGTATTGTGTTATCATCTTGTAACCTCGGTTCTCAACCTTTTAAAGTCAGGGGCCAAAGTTCCGGGGCCTCAGGCAGCTCTGGGGGTCCGGACAGTCATCCTGCCCTTCCTTCGCCACACAGCCCTTCTTGGCTTGGTGGGGGTAGTGGCAGAGCAATGTGGGCCACTTCCGGCCCACTCGCCCACATCTGGCCGCAGGTTGAGAATCGTTCTAACTCTCCTTCATTCTCTTAGGAAAGATACTGTTCTGGTATTTTGACTTTAATCTGTGCAAAGTAACTCACTCATTGTACCCCTTTCACAGGAAAAAGTACGCAAACATTCTTGCGCTCTGTATATTCAGAAAATGCTTACCTTTTCTACAGGAACAAAATTCCTTTCCAGGCCTTATTTCTACAGCCTTACACTCCTTCCTTTCACAGGTTAATTACTGATAGGTATTTCTTAACAGGAGGACCCGGTTGCCTTGGTTACCTGACCTAATCTGATTTCGTTATGATAAGAATTGTTGCATTCCCATTGTGCTAACTTCTGACTTGTCTCTCCTCCTTTCCTCCTTTCGCCAGTGGAACTCCCTGCTGGAAATGTTTAATTTGTGTGTCTTTTCATTTTTTTGTGTATTATTTCCTTACAGCTGGCACGTCATAGTTGGCTTGTCTTTCATAAGTCTCAGGTCATTTTAAGTATGGCACCTGGCCCGCAGCACCCTCTCTAGTGTGCAGACACATTTTGCAAACTCCAGAGCACAGAGGAAGGATTAGTCCCTGAGCTCCCGAGCATGTGCAGAGTGCCACTCATTAGCCAGGACTGCCTAGGCCCATTTTAAGAGTGCAGTCAGGTCATACCCTTCAATCAGATACAGGCATTTTTAGGCCACCCCTTCCCTTTTGGCTGCTAGTCTAAGCACAGGCAAAAGGCTAAGCCACCATCTGGCACTCTTCTAAACGTGTGCACGCACACCATGGGCGGATGTGCGCAGGGGGGCCTTCTTGAGAAATTTACCCAAGGGAAGCCTGGCGCTTCATGTGCCAAGGTTTGTCATAAGACCCCAGACTCGTCTCGCTTCAAACGCAGACAGTCACCTTGTGTGAATTTATGTCACTGGTTCCTCTTCAGGGGGCTAGGACAGTTTTCACTTATGGGGGTCGCACATATTAGGTTCTTACTTGGCAAGAGGACCAAGCTTGGCGCACGCTCCTGACTCTTCCGCAAGCGGGCAGAGTTGGCAGCCGTGAACCTCGCTTTGCGCACCTTTGCCAAAGAATGCTTAAACAGAATTGCTGACAGCCAGTTTCCTAGGAATTTGCTTCACAGTCTACCGGGAGCATACATCACTCCCGCGATAGACAAAAATTTGCTAAGTTTGTTCCTCACAACTCCAATTCAGAGTCATGCATTCCCTCTTCAGAATGCCAAAGCGCTTGCAAGGCAGTTCAACCTGCCACTTTCCCAAGCCCAAGGCCTAGTCCGTTCCTGTCTGCATCGTGCAGGGACACCGGGGGGGGGCCCTCGTGGGGGGTCAACCCACGAGGGACAGAGGCCATCCAGGTGTGACAAAGGGACGTCACACATCCCCACATTTTGGCAAATGGCAGTACATGCACGTTTGCATTAATACAAACAAACAGAAAGGGGGGGAAACCACGTCCCATAGTTGCACAGCAATTGCTATCCTATAAGTGCAAAAACTAACTAACTCTTTCAGAATTTTTATCTCCCAAACAAGTCTCTTCCCCATGCAGGTCCCAGAGGCCAGAATCAGACCCGGACGATTGCAAAGAGAGGCACCAGTCACTGTCCTGGATGTCATCAGCTGTCCGTCTTCCTTTATGACTTACATCTCCAAAGACTTTTCTATGAACATTTTGCACACTCAGTGCCACTTCTAAGGACTTTTCCAAACTCAAGTTGCACATGAAGCCCCACCAAGAAGGGAAGCCTCAAGAAGCAGCTGAATGTCTTTTATTGCTATTATTATCTGTAGTTGCTATTATTTATACATGCCTTGTACAATGCTCCAGTTGGGATTTGCAAGGGACACTTGAATTTCTGTATGTTGTTAATAACGGCCAGCTTCCACCAAAGGAAGCCAGACCGGCCCATGTTTTGCACCGGCCCATTGCTTGGAAAGTTTGAGCACCCGGTAGCCGATAATCCCCAGCCTATTTTCACACCTCCCCATAGGTGTTAGAAAAGACATTTGCACAATGCCAGAAGCTGCAGAGATAGCTTAGAATCAACCCAGGTCACAGTAAATCAATGACACATCTCATTATCTTGCCTTGCTACAGAAAGCAGTCTGGATTCAGACCCACAGCTCTGAAAAACCAGGCTGTAGTCAGTATATTCAGCGTGTCAGGTTTAGCCATAGGCAACGCTCGGAGAATTGGTCAATTGGCTTGCGGATTAGCAAAAGCCATCAACCACACCTCCTCAGCAATAGCGCTGCTCAACCAGGAGCAGGCAGAGCTTCGCCATGCCATACTGGATAATCAAGCAGCTATCGATTATCCCCTATTGTTACATCATATGGGCTGCAAGTCTGTCCACAGCATGTGTTGCTTAAATCTCACAGACAATACCCACAAGATACAGAGCCAGCTCACGGACCTCCACACCCTAGTTAGGGACATCAAGGAGGATTCTTCATGGGGGTGGTAGGACTCCTTGTGGTCGTGGTTCCCATGGGGATGGCTTCAGACGACACTCAAAGTGATTGTGGGGGTGGTAATACTGGGCACAACAGTGTGTTGTTTCGTGCAATGTATTTTCTCACTGCTATCGAGATGTCCCCCATGGAGGGAACCCCGAAGCGTCACTCCCGCTCATCAGCTGGCACCCCTCTTGCGCAGAGTCGTCGGTCAGGTCCTTAAATAAAAAAGAAAGGGGAAATGTGGTCTCCCCATGCCCCAATGGCATGGAACGGCCCGCACAGAGGCCACTTCGGGGGAACGCTCCTTGAGCCGTGGGCTCTGCGGGCAGAGAAATTAAGGGGGGTGGATAAATGATAGGGTTTGATTCACCCAATTCCTTGACCTGAACAACGGCTCTGCTGAGAGAGCAAATCTCTAACCTCTGTTACGTATTAGGCAATTACTCACTCTGAGTTAAGCTTAATCTCTGGTGCAAATAGAAGCCATATTTACCCTAGCCTAAGCCTCAGACAATGGTCAGTGTTTGTCTTAGTTAATTAACTTCCCCAAGAGAGGTTCTCAATTAACCCGGGTAAATGGGTGATGTAATTTTCTGCCATATGACCATTCTACCATGTGCAGCCTTGAACATAATATATACTGATGATTTTCCCTCAATAAATCACTGGTCTTCGCTCCATCTTGCCTCGTGTCGTTCCTTTGACCAGTCTCCTCCGGGACCTCAAGGGCCGCTTTACGGCCCCAATTCCTACAAAAAGCTGCCTGGATCACATGAGGTACTTCAGATTTCACTTGATGAAAACCTGGAAGTGTTTAGTGGGGTCATGGGGCTGACTGCATTTTCCTGTTAGATCAGGGGTGTCAAACTTTTCAGGTTGTGGGTTGGTCTCGTGGTTCAGCGGGCTGATCACATGATTTCTCCCACCAGAAACAGATGTAAAATGCACCTTGCAATCTGTTTTGCAACATGATGAGATAGATTTTAAGCTGCCATTTTCTCTGCTTAAACCAGGAGTGCTCAAATTATGGCCTTTGGGCCAGATCTGGCCCACAACACCAATTCATACCTCATCACTTCCAGAAGTGGAAGTAAATTGCACTTGTATATGTGTGTTTTACTTCTGCTTCTGGGAGCGACGGGGGTGGTGCAGACTGGAGGAATTGGCATCGGGGGCTGGATCTGGCCCATGGGCCATAGTTTGGGCACCCCTCTATTAGATCGTAGGTGTGGAAAGTAGAGGCCCAAAGGAATCCAGTAGGACTCAAAACTCTGCAAAACCATCTTTATCCTTAAAGAGGAAAATCAAGGAAGAATGGGTTGTGCTTGTCAAAGAGTAAAAACTGTACAAAGAGAAGTTCACAGGTTGCTCGTGCTCAAAAGTTTAACCATTGTATCTGACTCTAGGGTTCAGTGCTCATCTATGTTTACAGCCAAAGAGCCAGTGCTGTCTCTGTCTGAAGACTTGTTGCCCTGTCCCCGTACCTCCTCCAACTTGAGGCACCAAGTCATCAGACGGGATTTACGTTAGCCCACTGCCAGGCCCTCCCTTCTACAGTTCTCGAGGAGAAGTTCCAAAAAACACCAATGACATAGATAAAATGTCCCTGTGAGACTGGAGAAATTGAAACCACAGAACATGTTCTTTCCAGCAGCTATTTCTATAGAGACATTCTGAACAAGGTCATATCTCTGCTGCTCTGCAAGTATCCTGGCTGGCCAAATAGCACATACACCCACAGGCTGCTATCTGATGAAAGACAACCCATGGCCAGGTACTGTGCCAAAGCATGTAAGATCAGAAGAACAATCGAGGCAGGACCTTCAGCCAAATGAACTACTAGAGCCTCAGCATAGGCTTAGTAATAGCTGGAACACTATTGATCTATGTACTAATTTTACAACTTCTTAACTCTGAATAGAAATGCTCCTTTTTAAGCACCCTCATTTTATCTCTTGTCTCTTGATATATTTTAAGTGCAGTAAACCCCTGGTTAATGATGTTTCTTGGATCCCAACATCATGTCATTAACCGGGAAATGTCGTTGTCCGGGAGGCAGAAAAACGCTCACCCTCCGGAGGGGAAACAAGTCTAGCGCATCAGCACAGAATTGTTTTTCTCCACCCACTTCAGCTTCTCTGCCAGCGTGGGTGCCTCTGTTAGGATCCAGGGAGGCGATCCGCATAGTTTCCAACAGCCCATGACCACCACCCCCTGCCGCCACCGCTGCTCCAAGCCAGAACAGCGGGGAAACCTCCTTCGTCAGCTGGATGTTTTCCCTTGCAGCAGCGACTGGGGGGTTGCAGGTGGTTGGAAACAATGTGGATCGCCTCCCTGGAACCTAACAGAGGCACCCGGACTGGTGGAGAAGCCGAAATGGATGAAAAAAGTTCCATGGTGACTGATTTTTTTTTACTCATTTTGGCTTCTCTGCCACCACAGCCCCCTCTGGGAGGCTCAAGGGACCCTGTTTCCGACACCCCGCAACCCCTCCGGGCAGTGCTATAAGCCAAAACAGTGGGGAAACCGCCTTCGTCAGCTGGAGGTTTTTCATTGCAGCATCACCCGGAGGGGTTGTGGGGTGTTGGAAACAATATGGATAGGGTCCCTTGAGCCTCCCAGAGGGGCTGAGGTGGTGGAGAAGCCGAAATGGGTGAAAAAATTTCCATGGTGACTGATTTTTTTTAAAACCCATTTTGGCTTCTTCGCCGCTGTTTCCAACACCCCGCAACCCCTCCGGCCGGTGCTATAAGCCAAAATAGCAGGGAAAATGCCTTTGTCAGCAGGAGGTTTTTTGTTGCAACACTGCCCAGAGGGGTTGTGGGGTGTCAGAAGCAGCATGAATAGGGTCACTTGAGCCTCCCAGAGGGGGCTGAGGTGGCGGAGAAGCCAAAATGGGTAAAAAAAACAACAGTCACCACAGAACTTATTTCACCCATTTCAGCTTCTCTGTCACCTCAGCCCCCTCTGGGAGGCTCAAGGGACCCTTTCCATGTTGTTTCTGACACCCCGCAACCCCTCTGGGCAGTGCTGCAATGAAAAACCTCAATCTGATGATTGAGTTTTCCCCGGCGTTTTTCCTTACACCATCTCCCGGGGGAGATCGGGGGAGGTCAGAACCAGCCTGGATCGCCTCCCTGAAGCCTAACAGAGGCACCTGGGCTGCCTCTGCCCACCCCCAGAAAAAGGACGACGTGGTATCCTACCTGTTCACGCTGGTTGGAGACAAAAAAATTGGCATCTTCGGGTCCCTGTGTCCAGCTCTCTGCCTACCCAGGAGTGTCTGGGAGGCTAGGAGAATCTATCCTTCACTGTTTCCACCTTTCTAGAACCTCCCTGGCCTTCCCAACAGCTGAGAAAAGTTGCACCCACCATCTTATTTTTTTATTTTTCAAAAACAAGATGGTGGCCACAACTTTTCTCAGCTGTTGGGTGGGCCAACAGCTGTTGGGAGACCAAACACGATCTCCCAGATAACGACATAACATCGTTGTCCAGGATATGATTTTTCAGGAAAAAACGCATCATTAACCGAAAACGACGTTGTCCGAATGCATCATTAACCGGGGTTTTACTGTACCCCAATTTTAACTTCTGTTCCCTTTTGCAGTTCTATCCTGCTCTTGGTCTGTAATAATGATTTCATCTGCAGACTTTTCCGCAGACATGTGGCAGGGATGACTAGACACCAGAACACAGATAATGCTGTTTACCTTCCCACCAAAGTGGTACCTAATTATCTACTTGCAATTTCCTGATTTTGAACTGCTAGGTTGGCAGGAGCTGGGGCCAAGACGGAAGCTTACTCCGTCATGCAGCACTCGGGTCTTGAACTGCTAACCTGCTGACCTTCCAGTCATCAAGTTCAGCATCTTAACCACTAAGCCACTGCTATCCCATTGTGAAGTTCATAGATAGGATTACAATAGGAAATAAAGGCTGGAAAATAAGGCAAGGCTCAAGGCAGGAAGGGTTTCTCTGGTGCTAAAATAACAGGGTTTAATGAACTGCTACATGGTTTTCTCTTTCTCTTGTTCCCCTCACACTTCTTTACCTCTTGAGAACCCAACTACTCAAAAATTCACCACCAGTATTTTTTAAGACAGGAGTAGACACACAAGACATGGAAATTATGTATAAGTAGTTTAGCGCTTCAGAGAGAGGGAGACACTGATTATGATTTGGAGCTTGCTAGATTGGACAGCGAATACTAATGAAGATCAACTCCCATCCACAGACTCTAACTTAATCCAGCTACTTCTAAAGATAAAGAATGTTGTCTTTTTTTACACATCAGTGTAGAAGGAGAGAAAAAAGAAAGAAAACTATTTCTAAACCTGCAAGCAGATTGCCACCCAGGAGAAAATTCTCCTGGGAGGCTGGATTTTTCCTGTGATCAGAGGCTGTAATTGTAGAAAGGTCTGAAATGACTTTCCCCCCATTTATCCTTTAAATTGCAGTTAAAGTATAGAGTACAGCGTCAACCCACTATATGGCGTGTGATTGTATTATAAAGGTTATGTCTACTTGCAATAAAACCATTCTGCTTGACAAATGCTGTATGATAATAGGGTAAGATGTGCCTTGTTTCCCAAGTAACAGTCAAGAGCAAGTAGTTGGTTGGCTTCTGAGTTAGAACTGAGGAGTGCCACTTCTAAGAAGCTCCAGATTTCTAGCCTGCCTTTGTGCCAACTAATTTGCATCACAAGCCATGTTTTAATTTTTGTTCTTATTAAAATACAGATTTTTGGCAACTGTAGCATCAGTGCCAGTACATATTTTACTGACTAAATCTCTGATCATGAGGAACACATGAAAAGATTTAATGTGCTATAAGGGCTTAGTGAGATGTACATATTCCCAGGGTTGCTGTATGGAGTCAAAGCTTGGATATTGACTAAAGCATCTGAAAAGAGAACCGAAGCTTTTGAAAAGTGGATCTACAGATGGTTGCTATCATGGGTTGACCATGTGACTAATGTAGAAGTGTTGCACCAGATGGATAAAAAAACAAGAACTGTTTAAGACAATTAAGCAAAGAAAGCTCCAATACCTTGGCCATATCATGAGGAACAACATAAAGTAGAGAATCCTCCAACTTGCTCTGCAAAGAAACATCCATGGGAAGAGAAGCCATGGATGTAGACAGACTTCATGGCTGAAGAACCTTAGAGACTGATGTGGCATGTCCTCAGAAGAACTGTTCCAAGAAGTTAAGAACAGGAAGACTATCCCCATGATGATAGCCAATATCTGGAAGGGATATGGCACCTGAAGAAGAAGAAGAAGAAGAAGAAGAAGAAGAAGAAGAAGAAGAAGAAGAAGAAGAAGAAGAAGAAGAAGAAGAAGAAGAAGAAGAAGAAGAAGAAGAAGAAGAAGAAGAAGAAGAAGAATGTTAAAATCATGGAGATGGAGAAAAAGAATTCTCTGGGCAATAAAATGTTTTGACAAATATTCTGAGGCTTAAATTTGGCCCCATATTAGTAAGCACACCATGAACTGTAGGTAAACTCAAGCCTTGCGTCCTTCTTGAGATAGGGATAGGAAACTGGCCTCTGTGTTTGGCAGCAAGGGTGAATATTTGGGATTCAACAGATCTAGAGAGGACTGTAAACATGTCCTCCAATTCATAGGTCAGAAAACAACCAACTTGAGATGTTGGTGGGGAGAATGAAAGCGCGGCGCCAAAATGGCCGCCACGCTCTTTGCGCCCCCCCCGGACTCAGACATCCGGGTGAGTTAGGGGGCATGGCCACCCCTCTATAAAAAGGGTGGCCACGAGGCAGCCGAGCTGCCATTTTGGAAAAGCGACGGAGAGGAGAAGTTTTCTCCGTCGCTCTTCGTTTCTTTGAAAGCCGCAGTTGGCTGTAGAGCCTTAGCGGGTATTTTGCTTCTCAATCTTCGGCTTTTCAGCCATCTGGTGCTGCTCCCTGGAAAGGGATCGTGCTTTTCATTATGCCTCCCAAGAAGAAGGCTATGGCGACTCAGGCTCGCCTGAAAGGGAGACAGCAGTCGGGTCGGAGGACCGCGACTGCGCCCCCGCAACAGGACCCCTTATCGGATGCACCCACTGGGACCGGTGGGATGGGGCAGCTTAGGCCATGGCCTGCGGCTCTCCAGGCTCAGACTGGCCCTACAGGGGCTTCGGCCCCCGGCTCGCAATTGCCAGCCATGGGCCTTGATCACGGGGGAGGGCCTGGTGCGGTTGCACAGCAGGGCTTACCTCCGGCCCCTCATGGGCCGGAGTTTTGGGCATGGCCCTATTCGGGACCTGGCTCTCAAGTCAGGGTCCCTGGACCATTGCTCAGCGGGCCGTCCGGCCCGCCTGGCCCCCTTTATGCAGGGGGATCTGCGACAGTGGATGCATTACTGGCACGCGTAGCCGCGCTAGAGGCATCCCTAGGGATCACCAATAACCCCAGTGGCGGGGGGGCTTCATTGTCATCTGGGGCCCCCTTTTGCCTGCCTGCTACCACAACAGCCACCACTCTGCAGCAGGCGGCCAGTCAGGTTGAGTTGCTCGAGGCGCGCAGGCCTGTGCCCGCCGCGGTCTCGCGGCTCCCCGTACATCCTGAACTGCAGACAGGTAGTGGTTGGATGTGTCCTCAGAGCTCGATTGCGGTCGCGAGCTCTGACGCCCGCCGTGGGCCAGAACCCCCCAGTGGGGGCGGCTCACGGGGGTGCACCCAGTGAGTATCAGGTTCAAGCTAATGTCCCCACATCACACTCCACTTCCGGGGATAGGTTTCAGTGGCCATGGCCTCGTAATGTCGGGGCGGGTGGGTATCAGTTCCCAGCTTACCCGGGTGCAGCTTGGTCCCATACTGGCATAACATTGGGCGGGGGGTTTCCGCCCCCGGGGCTATGCCGGGTGTCGCAGGGACTGTCCAGGCTCCTCTCCTGATACCCCGTGTAAGTACTGTGCCAGTGTCGGCATTGCCGACGGCCGGGTATTCCTTGCCCCTCGGGGATCATTTGTCCCAGGCCACAAGGGAAAAGATTTGGCGGGGGGAGTATGTCGATATTTTCTCCCTATTGAACCGGGAACCCACCAAGGAGGAAAAAGAGGGGCAGGATGATAAGGACAAAGAGCTGTCTCACCGCCGCAAGCCACCACGTACCTGGGCTAACTGGTTACCCGCATATCTCATCTATATGGCGGTGTACCTTAGGGCTCGGCCTGACCTGGCCATTCCTATGGTCCTATATTTGGACAATATTTACAGGGCAATGGTGGATTTTCCTGGCCCATCGTGGTTGGCTTACGATGAGGAATTTAGAATGAGAGTGCCCTTACACCCGGAGATGATTTGGGATGAGCCATGTCAGAAATTGTGGCTTTTATACATGACCCCCACGCGCCCGGCGCCTGGGGAGAGCTACCATTGTGGCCATGCGGTCCAGCGAGCTGCTCCAACACAGGCTCCCCGCCAGCTGGCGGGGCAGGGGGTTCCAGCCCGCTTGCTGTGTTGGAGTTTCTCGGCCAATGGTGTATGCAATAGAAAACAGTGCCGATACAAACATGAGTGTCCCTCTTGCACTGGCCCCCATGCCGCCGCTGCGTGTCCGCAAGCCGGTGGGTCATGGGGCAGAGGTAGAGGTGGACAAGGAGCGGGCAGACCTGCCATGGATGGAGCTGGTCACTCAAAAGGCCCCCTCCCCGGTTAACGTAGCTATGTTGGAGCGGTGGCTCTCAACTTAGCCGAGGCGGGAGGATGCTAGGTATCTCCTTGAGGGTTTCCAGCGGGGCTTTCGCATCCCATTCAAAGGGGAGCGGTGCCCCCAAGATGCGCCGAATTTACTTTCCCTGAAGGGTAGGGAGGAGGTGGCTGCCCTAAGTATCGCTAAGGAGGTTAAGGCAGGTAGGGTTGCTGGCCCCTTTCCTATGCCCCCCTTTCCCAATCTGAAGGTTTCCCCTTTAGGGTTGGTTCCCAAAAAGACCCCTGGGGAGTTTCGTTTAATTCACCATCTGTCATACCCGGCGGGCCATTCGGTCAATGATGCCATTCCTGATGACCTTTATTCTGTCAGGTATACGTCATTTGACCAGGCCCTGCGCATGGTGCGCTCTTGTGGCCCGGGTGCACTTCTGGCCAAATGTGACATTAAGTCGGCATTCCGGTTGTTGCCAGTGCATCCGGGTGACTTTGAGTTATTGGGTTTTAAATTCCAAGGGAAATTTTATGTTGATAAAGCCATGCCTTTTGGCTGCTCTATTTCCTGTTCAGCATTTGAACGTTTTAGCACTTTCCTTCAGTGGGCCTTTGTTTGCAGGTCTGGGTCCCGGTCTGTAGCCCATTACCTCGATGATTTTTTGTTCGGGGGTGAACGGGGCTGGGACATGTGCACGCGTCTCCTCAATACATTTCAGACGCTAATGCAGGAACTTGGTGTCCCTTTAGCGCCCGAAAAGACCGAGAGCCCATCAACTAAGCTCACATTTCTGGGTATTGAAATTGACACGGTCTCGCAGGCATCCAGGTTACCCATGGATAAGGTTACCCGGATCACTGCGTTGATTTTGGCTTTACTGGCCAAACGCAAGGTGTCACTGCGTGAGCTCCAGGTTCTGCATGGTCACCTTAACTTCGCCTGCAGAGTGGTCACGCCTGGCAGAGCTTTTGCTCGACGCTTATGCGACGCCATCACTGGGCTATCCAGGCGCTATCACAGGGTCCGACTGAACAAGGGCATGAGGGCTGACATGTTGGTTTGGCTTAAGTTCCTGAGGGACTTCAACGGGGTGTCGTTTTGGAGATCTGACCTTTTGGTTTCCCCTAGGTTCCAGGTTCAGTCAGATGCCTCGGGGTCCCTGGGATATGGAATTTACTTTGAGGGGAGGTGGGCCTACGGCCGATGGCATCCAGCATGGCGGGGCACGGATCGTCTACGTGATCTGACATTCCTTGAGTTCTTCCCAATACTGGGAGCTTTGATGCTATGGGGTGAGGAGTGGGCCAATTCAGTGGTTCATTTCTGGTGTGACAATGCTGCGGTAGTGCACATTGTCAATTCCCAGACATCTAAATCACCCAAGGTCATGGAGTTAGTTCGCCAGTTTGTGTTGCGCAGCCTACGCCTCAATGTGCTCTTCAGGGCCAGACATGTACCAGGTATTAATAACGATATTGCTGATGCTTTATCCCGCCTGCAGATCCCCCGGTTCCGCGCCTTGGCTCCGGACGCAGAGGAATTCCCCTCGCCACTCCCGGACGAGATTTGGACGTTTGGCAAGGAGAGGTGAACCGGGCGATCGGCATGTCACTGGCGCCCCGCATGCATAAGGCGTATCACCATGCATTCAGTCAATTTACAAACTTTTGTGCGCAACTCCGATTGCCCGAGGTGTGGCCCATTCCAGTTGAATACGTTCTCCAATTTATGGTCTACCTACACAGTCAGGGCCTAGCTCCCCGCACCATAGCATCCAGGCTGTCAGCTCTGGCATTCATGGCCAAAGTGAGGGGTTCTGCTGACAGCACGAATGATTTCTGTATACGACATGTTTTGGAGGGGTGGACACGGGAACGTGGACGCCGCCCAGACAATCGCCACCCTGTTTCTTCAGGGGTTCTTACCCACCTTGCACGAGGCTGGCATGACCTGTGTTTCGACAGGTATGAGGCAGCTCTGTTTCATGCGGCTACCACGGTGGCCTTTTTTGGAGCGCTCCGCATCAGTGAGTTGGTGCTACTGTCTAAGGCGGATGCGGCTCGTAGGGCACTGGAACTCGAAGATGTCTATGTCTCCAATGAGTGGGCTCAGTTGAGGATACAGTCCTCAAAAGCTGATCAGCACGGTGTAGGCAGTGGTGTTAGACTGCTACGATGTTCCATTGCAGACATCTGTCCGGTTGGTGCCCTACAAGAGTTCCTTGCAGTGCGTGGTACGCACCCTGGCCCGTTTTTCTGCCACCAAGATGGGTCTCCCCTAACTAAATTTCAATTTTGGAAGGTGACCGGTAAGGCACTGTCCAGTGTTGGCCTCCCCGGGGCTCGTTACGGCATCCATTCTTTTAGAATAGGGGCTGCTTCTACTGCGGCTGCATTTGGGTACTCTGAGGCTGATATATGCCATATGGGGAGGTGGGGATCGAAGTGTTTTGAATTATATGTTCACCCTCTTCAAGTATGAGTACCAGATAAGTCACTGTCCTATCTTTTTTATCTTAGAGACCCTGTGTGTCCCCGCACACCGGTGGCAGTATGGCTGGTGGGCCATAGCTATGTGCACTGGGCAGCGCAGTACGCTGCGGCGACAGAGTGGGGACCCCAGCTTGGACTACGTGCCTTCGCATGTATCAGGTGGTATGGTAAGCGCGGAATGTTATGGCGGGAACTGTTGCCATTCCTTTTCTCCATCAGGGATGCTGAACCGCCTGATGTCTTGGTGCTGCACCTCGGGGGCAATGACCTGGGCCAGGTCACTGGCCTTTCCTTAAAACATACGATCTGCAGCGACCTAGCTTATTTGCATTATGTGTGGCCTGCCACAATGCTGCTATGGTCAGACATCATACCGCGTCACGCTTACAGGGGGGGTATCAACCTCCAGGCCCTTGACCGCGCTCGTCGCTCGGTGAACAGGGCAGTGGCCCGGTTCTTTGCTGACAAGGGTTTGGGGCGGGTCATCCGACACCCCACCATTAGTCTCCAAAATTACGATCTTTACACAGGGGATGGGGTTCATCTGTCGCCCAGAGGTATGAACCTCTTTTTGGAAGATTTGCAAGCAGGCCTGTTGACCGAGCTGACGGTCTGGGGGGGGGGCGGTGAGTCTTTATTAAGCCTCCCCGTGTGGCGGGTAGCACTGGTAAGGTAAATATTTATGACCCACAGGTATCCGGCAGGTTCGCAATTGACTGGCCAACACTAGATAGGTACAAGTTTGTTAACGTTGACCGGTCAACGACGAACCAGGCAATGGGGTGATGGCAGGAGCTCTTCAGCATGCATCACCCCGTGATTTGACGGATACACGTCAGAGGGTGGGGTCAGCAGATAGTTTATTGACTACGGTCAACAATTTGTTTGTTGTAAACAAACAAATGGATACAAATGGATACATTGTAGCCAATTGCCATTGGCAATTTTGGGAAGAACCTTACCAGTGTTACTGCGGTCTGCTTGCCTTAAGAATTATAATTGGCTGAGTACCAATTGAAATTTATAATTCGGACTAGGGCATGAATCAATAAATGTGGCCCAATGCCATTATCCATATACCGGTGTCTGAGTCTTTTTTGGGGGGTGCGCCTGCAAAGAGATAACACTGAAGGTGGCATCAGTAGACTCTGTTGTATTCCTACAGTTCTTTTCTCCTAGAATAGCCTGGAGCAATAGTACATGCTTTTACAGGAAGGAGTTTTCATTTCCTTTTCTATAGCTTGCTAATGATATTTCACACGGTTTACAGAAGACATGTCCTCAAGACAGGTGATATGATATCAAACTGTTTTTCTGTTTCTGAGTTGTATTTACCCTGTCCTTGAGCTGCTGACATCCAGCAGGTGTCCACTGTTGTTCAGTTCATGTGTGCTTCCCTGTACTGATAATGTAATTGAAAATGCAACAGCTTGGAAAAGCCTGAATCCAAAATTCTGGGGAAGTTCTGTACTGCTAAACTTCACTTCAGTACAAAAATGGGGCAAAAATACTGTGTATACCAGGGGTTCTCAACCTAAGGCCTGTGGGCCAGATCTGGCCCATGGTGTCATTTCATGTGGTCCCTCACTCCGCCAACAGCATTTGAGAAACAAAATGACCACCCCTTTGAAATTGTTGGGACAAAATGGTCACCCCCATTGTGCAGGCAGGGCAAAATGACCATCTGGCCCTCAAAGCTGACTGAGAGAGCATGACCTTGCTCCTGGCTTGAAAAGTATGGGAACCCCTGCATGGTGATGTAGTGGTTAATCTGCTATTCTTGGACCATAATAAAGATTGAAGATGATGATGCTTAACCTGCTGTACTGCAGCCAAAATGTTGTCAATTCAATCCTGACCTGGAAATCAAGGTTGACTCAGCCTTCCATCCTTCCAAGGTCAGTAAAATGATTACCAAGCATGTTGGAGACAAAATCCTAATTAACTTGTGACTCATCCAGAGAGTGCACTAAGCGTTATTGGTCAGTATATAATGGTAATTGTTATTGCTATTACTATATACCAGTGATGGTGAACCTTGGCACTCCAGGTGTTCTTGGACTTCAATTCCTAGAAGCCCTGATCAGTACGCCTGCTGATCAGGGCTTCTGGGAATTGAAGTTCAAGAACACCTGGGGTGCCAAGGTTAGCCATCACTGCTATATACCAAGGGTTTTGTCACGATGTAAAAGATCAGGAAGGTCAGAGGAAATGTACAAAGGGGAACAAGGGAACTGTAGTTGAGATAATTATTCTGATATGATTAGCAGTAGAACATTGTCACTTAGGGCTGTTCTATCAGACAGTGTGCTCTTTTGGTTTGTGCTGGAGAAGCCACATGCTAGCCAGCAACTTGCCTCATGCTTTGCTCACCTCTTGCTTCACCTTGTAACCCACGAAGTCCAAAAGAAGGACAATAATTAGTCTCATTTCTCTCAAGTACCGCAGATTATCCAGTAGGTCCTTCTATGCACAAAAGGTCTCAAAGGATGTCAAGGGGTTCTCAGCTGATTGTAAGCTTCTGTGGTGCTTCCCTACACAGTGATGCTGGTACTATCTAATATGAATATTAAATGTGGCCACTTCAGGGCATATCCCTCAACTAAGCCCTTCTTCTTCTTCTTGAGTGAAGGTGATCTAAATCTAACAATGAAATCAAAGAATGTAGTGAGCATTATTTATACTTCTAGAAAACATCCATGTTGTGAATGAGTGTGTGCCTTGTACACTTCTTTATAAAATGTTCTTGCTACCACATGTTGGTTCAGATTACCACTGTTCAAGGTCATAGAAGGAGATGAACATGCCTTCTCTTTAGAGTACACATCCACCACTCAAACAAACAAACAAACTTCTATTATTATTATTATTATTATTATTATTATTATTATTATTATTATTATTATTATTATTATTATTATTATTATTATTATTATTATTATTATTATTATTATTATTATTATTATTATTATTACATTTATACCCCGCCCTACTCAGCCCAGGCCAACTCAGGCCGACTTTAAAAGGAAGGGACGGTATTTTCAAGTAGAGTAGGGGTGAAATGATGAATTAGAGGCAGATGCAACCAACACTGGGCTTTTGAAAGGATGTGAAAAGCTTTTTAAGCAGGGGAAATAGGACAGAACACACAATGTAACTTATTAAATTTTATGCACTAAAAGCCTCTTTCTCAGCAGTCAGTCAATTAAGAAATGTTCACCTTGCAAAAGATCTTTGTGGAAAGGTAACATAGAGAGGACCAGCATGGCCTTCTTTGGAAGGAAGTTGAACTGCAGGGGAGCAGCTATTGAGACGACTCTCAGAAGGGACTGATCCAGGCAATGCCTTATTCTGATTTTTGTTCCATTATCTTGGCACCAATGAGCAAAGGTGATTCATCCCCGTGCTTGTTCATCTACCACTACCCATTTGTGGGATTGGCAGATTCACTTAACTCTGCTGATGCTTTCTTTGTCTTTTTTTAAAAAAATAATTTTTATTGATTTTAATCACACATACAAAGCAAACAAAATACATAAAATAGAAACTATATTAACATATACAATCTTAAGAAAGAAAATAAAAATAAAAATAACACCTATCCTAGTAAGCTTTTTAAGGTAGCATATCATTGCTCTTCAGAATAGTGAGTCAAGCAAAAGAAGAAAAAGAGAAAAACAAATTTATAAAACACCCCGTGAAAGTACAATGCCCTGGAGGACTTCAGAAGCCACAGTGTATTACATCCAAAAATTACTTTGACCCGGTACCAGTCTGTTACTTTTATTCCCCTTGACTGCATAATCCACAAAAGGTCTCCAAATATTCCAAAATCTATTCTCTTTCAAATTGTCTCTTTTTACTTTTATTTCCCACGTCAATTTGTCATTCAGTGCTAGATTCCACATTTCTTTATACCACTCTTCAGTCTGTATAGTTATATTATTTTTCCAGTTTCTAGCGATACATTGTCTGCCCATTGTAAGCATTATTTCTAATAATTCTCTCACATCTTTATCTTGACAAACACATTCCACATTTGTTAACATGGTGGTACCTGACCCCAGCTTAATTGTCGTACTCTTTTCCAAAAATCATTTACCACTTTACAACTCCACCACATATGTTCGTAAGATCCCACTGTATCTTTACATCTCCAGCACATCTTATCTTTTTTGTTATCAATCTGGTGTAATCTCACTGGGGTCAGATACCACCTCCATAACATTTTATAATTATGCTGTTTTATCCTTACTGACATAGTTCTCATTATTCACTTCTTCCATTTGTTTTCCGAGGTGACCTTGTGTATCTTTATTTTCAACTCCTCCTCCCAAATTGAAATCAGATCCTCCTGCGGGTCTCCCTCTTTATTTAATAAGGTGTATAATTTACTGACTAGGTCCTTAATACTACTTTCCCCCTTCCTGATTCTCAAAACCAAATCCTCAAATTCCGTCTTGGCTCTTTCCCTGTCGTATTCCGTCATATACTTATCATTCCACTTGTTGATTTTCATTATTTGAAACCAATTCAATTTTAATTGTTCGAAGAGGGTATGCTTCCTTTGTCTTCTGATTAACTTCACAGTTGTACGCTGTGAGTTGCAGAAATGCATGTTTAGAACCAACTAATTACAAACTTCAGAAACATCAGAAGTATTAAGAGCCCTGGTGGTGCAGGGCAGTGCATAAACTACAGTACTGCAGCCAAAACTGCAGTACTGCAGTCACAACTGCATTGTGAGCTCAGTTCTGACAGGCTCAAGTTTGACTCAGCTTTCCATCCTTCCGGGGTTGTTAAAATGAGTACCCAGCATATTGGAGGGAAAAATACTAATTACCTTGTGGACTGCCCCATGAGTGCTCTAAGCTCTATAGGTCGGTATATATGTAGTAACTGCTACTTGCTATAAATTCCCTGGGCAGCTATGTTTTGTTTTTCATGTTTGTTTATGAGGTATGGATCTGAACCTTTTGCAGTAAAACTCACAAAGACAGGACTCCCCAAACATCCTGAGGGGATTTAAGCCATCTCTTCCCTCACTGTTCACAGAAAGAAAGACCGTTGAGCTCTTACTGAAATTTAGTTGAGATTCTGAACCTATTTGTAATGACTGGTTCACTGATGGAACATTGATGCTAGTTGATGACAAAAATCATTCACAATCTGTATCTATCTCCCATCAGGCTCCTCCACCCCCTCACTTCTGCCTCTTCATTTCTGCTCTGTGTGTGACATGTTGTGTAAATGTTCCTCATACTTGTTTTTCAAGTGGCTTCTTAGAGCAGACATTCCCCAGAGTATACTTTTCATTTCTTCACTAGTACTTTTTTCTATACAAACAACAGATTGCTTTGGTGTAGTCCTTTAGATTTAAAAGAGAGTTTTAGGAGGGGATGAATCCTACTTCACAGATGTCTGATTTCTTTTCTTGGAAGAAAACAGAAAGTAACTTTGAAAGAAAAACCTCATCTTTCCTAGCTGCCCTTCTTCATAGGTGCCATGCTTTGTGGATCTGACTTCCAAGCCCAGCAGAATAGTCTAGCTGCTACCAGTCACATACAGGTGAAACTCAGAAAATTAGAATATCGTGCAAATGTTCATTCATTTCGCTTAAAAGGTGAAACAAATATATGAGATAGACTCACTACATGCAAAGCAAGAGATGTCATGCCTGAATTTGTTATAATTGTGATGATCATGGTGTACAGTGTACATGAGATTATGTGATGATTATGGGGTACATGAGATTGGGGGGTTGGGGTTTTCATAAACTATAAGCCATAAGCACCAATATTATAAGAAAGTAAGGCTTGAACTATGTCGCTTTGCATGTAATGAGTCTATCTCATATATTTGTTTCACCTTTTAAATTGCATTACTGAACTGAATGAACATTTGCACGATATTCTAATTTTCCGAGTTTCACCTGTATATCACATGTACAGTAAACAGTATACTCTGGGAAATGTCTGCTCTAAGAAGCCACTTGAAAACAGTAAACTGCCTGACTTCAGAAGAAAGACCTTTCAAAACTTCACTTGAACACTTTTGGTATGCAAAAGGAAAGCTAAGCTTTTTATGACTAACACAGAAGCCTTTACTTTTTGTTCCTAGACAAATCTGGCTTTCTCAGGGGACTAGATGTAAGGAATAGGCCAAAAGGATTCGACAGAGGAAAAGGTCTAAAATGGCTTAACAACTAACTTTTTCTCATCCTTCAAAATATAAATGAAGTATTGCTGCATTCTATTCTTCTCTAATAAAGATGCTGATGAATTTCTTGGGACTCTTGACAGAATTTCAAGCACGAGATGGGTTGTTTGCATCTTACTTAAAATTAGTCAGTCCTTCTGTGCTTCTCAAAAGAAAAGGCAGTAGAAATATTTCACAGGGTTTTGCAAAGACAGGGAGAGCTTTCTCCTTTGCTCTTTAACATGAGGCAAGAATACTCACTGGTTATTGCAATAGTTCTTGTTGTCTTTACATGTCAATCAATGAAAAACTACGTTTAGAGTTTTGACCACGTTTCTGGTAGTTTTTCCACCAAAAATCCTTTCAACTCAGAATAATTTCTGACACACAACAACAACAACAACAGGATTAATCTCTTAGGGCAGGGGTGGCCAAACTACTCTTCGAGGACCAGCCCTGGCCCACGGCACCATTCCATCCAGCCCGCTGCCACTCTTGCCACTACCAGAAGCAGAAGCATATGCATTTATGACAGCTGTAAAATGCACCAGCACATGTCTAAACATGCCAACGGCTGTTGTAAATGCTGCCGCAAATGCATCCACGGCTGTCATAAACGTGTTTACAACAGCTGTGGATGTGTTTTACAGTGGGAAGTACCAGCCTGCTCAACCATGTTACTCGCCTGCGGCACAAAAAGTTTGTGAGACCTTGTCTTAGGGGTATAATGTTGTTAAAAGTTTCTATGTGAACAACATACATTGTCATTTTGGAGTATTGATCTATCGATCTTTCTCTCTGCTACACTTGGCAGTTTACAAACAGCTAAGACAAATTCAAATATACAAAGTAATAAACAAATAGGAAAATATTCAAACATACAGTAAAAAGCTCACATAAAGAGTGCCTTGCATAGAGACTAACTTGCTTAAAGAGCAGAATTTTTTCTGAATGGTCACCTCGCTTAATTACTAAAACCAACCAAAAACTCACTTAACAACTAAATCGGGGTTTGCAATCCCCACCCCCCACCCCCCTTCAGCAGACACAGTTGGTCACTTACAATGGTGTTTCACTTAAAGAGCAAACTTGCACCAACAGGCAAAACTTTTAAATTTATAAATTCAATCTAGGAAGCACCTCTTCAAATGCTTTTCTAAAAAGCTCAGGTTTTAAAAGCTTCCTTAAAGGTCTGCAGTGAAGGGGCCTGATGTATCTCCTGCGGAAGAGCGTATCTTGAATGCATGTCTTATAAGCGTATCTTATTTCAGAGTGTGATCAATTTCCATTTGGATGCTTGCATAGAAGCTTTCAATTTCATCTTCTTCAGCATCAGTAGTTGGAGCAAAGACTTGAATGATGGTTATGTTAATAGTTTTCCATGGAGTCTGATTGATATTATTTGGTCAGAACGTGCATTAAACCCTCTAACAGACTGTGCTAAATCTGGTCTCAGTATCAGAACTGTTCCATTTCTTTTGATTTGCTCTTTTCCAGAGCTGCACACTTTGCCCACCCACCCCCACAACCCCCTAAATAAAGACACAGATGCAGGCGTTGGAGTTTCAACTAGGACCATGACTTTATTAACTATTTAACTTGTTAAAGTGTCCCATCTTGCAGTAGGACTTAACCTAGTGAAGATGGCTGAGCCAAGAGGCCCTGGATATGCTAGCTACTCCTGCTCTTGCCCTTAGGGTAGTGGTGGCAAACCTATGGCACAGAGCTCTCTCTGTGGGCACGCATGCTGTCAACCCAGCAGAATTTGTCCCACCCCTCTTCCCAGCAGCCCAATGGGAGTGCTTCTTCCCTCCCTCAGCACAGAGTTCACCCCCCCTCTGCCCAGTAGCCCAATGGGAGTGCTTCCTCTCCCCCCCAGCACAGAGTTTACCCCACTCCTGTGCAGTGTGGATGACAGACTGTTGAGTTTGGGCACTCAGTCTCTAAAAGGTTCACCATCACTGCCTTAGGGCATGTTCCCAATGCCCCTTCCAGCATTATTGAGTGACAATGCACTTTTAGCCAGCACAAGTTTCTGGCAACCAGCCATCAATCAGGATCAAACTCACAACCTTTTGGTCGCAGTAGAGCAGCTTAACCACTGCACCATCATACATTTATGAGGCTTTCGGATGTGTCACAGTTCACATTTTAACCTGTGAACATCTATAAAGAGTACAATTGAAAAAGTATGTGCTTCAGTAAATTGGGACAGATGCTATTACTAGGTAAATAGGTGTACACAAAAGTTTTTAAAAAGTACACAGAAGGAAGAATGCATGAAAATGTGTCCAGATTTCATAGTAGAAAGGAAAAACATTGTCCAAAAAACAAGAATATAAAAAGGGAGGGGGGAGGCAGGTTGGATTAATGTAAATGCAATTTAATTAATAATGATAGATTTTCGTATCTCTAATGTCTACTAATCATAATAATAATTTCGTGTCAGAAATTATTCTGGTTGAAAGAATTTTTCGCTGGAGAAACTCCGCTCAGGGGATGCCCAAATGAGACTCCTTTCATGTCCCCAAGATCTCTTTTCCCACCTAAGTGGTTCTTATTTATCTACTTGCAGTGTCTTACTTTCAAACTGCTAGGTTGGCAGGAGCTGGGACAGAGACGGGAGCTCATTCTGTGATGTAGTACTCGAGTCTCGAACTGTTGACTTTCTGGCCTTCCAGCTAACAAGGCGAGCTTCTTAACCACTAAGCCACTGCAGCCCCTAATGCCTACTAAACTGGCTAGATAGGATAGCTCAATGAGTTAGACAGCCTATGCGGCTTTGGCCAAATTGCCCAACTCCAGGCTTCTATACCATTTCTGAGTATCCTCTATCTAGAAAGCCCAAGAAATAATAATAGTGTGCTGTCAAGTCAATTCTGATTTATGTGACCCATTTTGAGGATTTTCTAGATACAGAACCAGATATTGGGAGATGGATTCCCTACCGTGACTACCAGAAGAACAGCCAATCTTAGTAAACCACTTCTGAGTGCTCAATATCTAGACAAACTTGAAAAGGTTTGCCATAAATTAGAATGGACTTAATGGTGCATTAAGCAAAGAAATCACATTTATATACTGCCTTCCATAGCACATAGTGCACTCTCTGGGTGGGTCTCAGGTTAATTAGCATACATTATTCTAAAACCACTAGCAAAATGAAGAATATTTAGAGGAAGTAAAAAATAAATAAAAAAATTCTGTGTACATACATTTGTGCACAAAAACACATACATATAGACATAACTTCTCTTGAGAGTCATAATGCCTGCCCTCTCTGTATTTCCAATTAGCATCCTGAAGATTTTGACTAATAATTGAACTATTTCATGCATGATTCACAATAACAAATAAAAGATTATTCTTTTCATCTAAGGTAGCAATGTAACAGATTTTCTCTCTCTGCTTTTGTATGCAAAGTAAATAATCCCTTGTCACCAGTATTGCAGTCCAAGATGGAGGCTGATTAATTGGGTGTGTAGGATCCAGATATAATATGGGAAGACGACAAGTTTGAATGGCAGAGGTTAACACCAGCTATAGGCAAAGACACTCAATAAACAATACTTAGCTTCATACAGAGATACAATCCATGCTGCATTAAATTTAAATGGTGTTCCAAACCGTCACTGTGGCAAAATGAAAGTCTGTGCATTTCTCCAGTGTAAAATCAAAGCTGATATATGGCAAATGTCTTTGTGATCAATTACTTAGTGGTTTCTTTGTAAAAAGGTATAGAGAGATACATACACAGATACACACATATGCACCAATATATGCCCATTGTACAGAACAAAGCAATAATCTAGTTTCTCTAGTCCCATCATGTGCCTGTAAACTCTGGAGATTTAACCAGTGGCCTGGCTGCAGTGGCTTAGTGGTTAAGATGCTGAACTTGACAACTGGAAGGTCGGCAGGTAAACAGTTCAAGACCCAAGTGCTGCACGACAGAGTGAGCTTCCATTTGTATCCCAGCTCCTGCCAACCCAGCAGTACAAAAGCAATAAATTGCAAGTACATAAATAGGAACCACTTTGGCGGGAATGTAAAGTGTTTTGTGCACTCCGCTGTCTAGTCATACCATACCTGTCAACCCGTGGCTCTGGAAAAATGGGACCTGCGCAGATCGCTTGTGCGCAGGTCGCTTTCTACACATGCGTGGAAGCGCTACGCCACTTGCGCAGCCCCTACGTAGTGCATGCGTGGAAGCACTACACCACTTGTGTAGGGGCTGTGCAAGCGGCGTAGTGCTTCCACGCATGCGTGGAAAGTGTTTTCCCCCGCTGCCAAATTATGGGGTTTTGGCAGCGCGGGGCGGGTTATGATGTCAACCGACGTCAAATTACGGGGTAATCCCGGCCAAATTGGGATGGTTGACAGGTATGAGTCATACATGCCACATGTCCATGGAAACACCTGTGGATGCAGATAGCACTGGCTCTGGCTATAAACAGAGATGTGCACCAAACCTTAGAGTTGGATACAACTGGGTTTTGAGCAAGGGTGACCTATACCCTTCCCTTTTTTTCCTGGCTGCCATAAATGGCCTGGCAAACATAGTTGAGAACAACCAGGGCCCATGAGCAGAGCCATGCAAACAAACTCATGATTGCATTCCTGACTGGTTTTGCTCTCCTCAGTGGCAGGTCACTGCCTTCTTGTCATGTTAATGCTCTATCAGAAGGCTGACATATCTGATAATGTGCATTAGAATGGCATTTTGCCAGCCTTGGAGATGGTAGAGAAGAAGGTGAGATACATCACATATTGGATTTCCTGTGGGAGAACAGCCATAAAACCTTCTCTGCCTCAGCTATTAGGACATGTAGTTTTCTAAAGAGCAGACCATGAGGGGTAGGCTGAGTCAGGATTGCCTCCACCTAATGGAGGACAACCAAATTGCACATGCCCACAGTGATGGATTGAAACCCATATGAAAAAATGGGGGGAAGGCAGAGGTGGTTGGGTTAAAGCAGGGGTGCCCAGACTATTTGGGCTGTGGGCTGGTCACATGGTTCAGCAGGCCGGGCATGTGGTTCAGCGGGTCGGTCACGTGGGGTCCTCCCAGCTGCCATTTTCTCTGCTTAACCCAGGGGTACCCAAATTATGGCCTGTGAGCCAGATCCAGCCCCAACACCAATTCATCCAGCCCGCGCCACTTTCATCACTCCTGGAAGTGGAAGCAAAACGTGCCCGTAGCAATGAGGGCAATGTGGAGCAATGAGGGCAATGAGGGCCAGATGAATTGGTGTCAGGGGCTGGATCTGTCCCACAATTCATAGTTTGGGCACCCCTGGGTTAAATAAATGTCTAGTCAGATCCCAAATTTGGAAGTTTTTGCTTAGTTCGTACTTGACCACAGAATGAGCAGCTGGGGAAAATGTGTAGTCAAAAGCTGGTAAAGACCAACTCAGAAGAAAGAGGATTGCTGAAATTGTGAGCCATCAGTTTGCAGTTGGCGACATGAAAGAAGCCTCATTTGGGCATCCCTTAAAAAATCCTTTCAACCCAGAGTAATCTCTGACACGAAATTATTATTAGTTTGTCACTGTCAACCAGCACGGTTTCCAAATCCCACAATACATTTGTGTTCACCTGCATGGTTGCTTTGCAATTCCAGCACTTTGTGAGGAACAAGTGGATGGGTGTCGTAGGTGAGCCAAGCAGGAAACCTGAAAGGTGGTACAGCCATAAAAGCATCTTGTGCCTCTAATTAACTGGGAAGCATTTGATGGCCTATAATTTAATCTCAGGTCTCATATAGTTTCCTCAATTTACACAGTGGTGGTCAAACCTGATCCTGGAGCAATCTGATTGATCAAATAGTGGTCAATTTTCTCTAAATGAATAGAAAATGTGGGTGGAGAACTATGAGATACAGGGAAATATACTACACAGCATGGGTGCACGGATAAGGTTGGGTGAGATAAGTAGAGGATAAAACTATATTTTGAAGTATTCTTAAGTCCGATTATATGTCAAATAGCAGGATGAATATTACTGAATGAGATAGCTGATAAATTAAAAGACTTATAGGTATACTCTTAAATTTTTAACTCAATGTACTCCTTTCAGAAAGATTAGGATCCAGAAATTTACAGTTTAAAAAATAGAAAACAGGACAAAATCCTACCTCCCTATCCTGATATTTTTTTAAAAGAAAAAAGACCTCTGCATCTGTTATAAAGTGATAAGAATTAAATGGGAGGGAAATGCTAAACTGAAACTTCAAAATCTCCACTTACCCTATCGTCCGCTTTCCCATATTGAGCAAAGAAGCTTACTCTGAGTTGTAAATTCTTTCCCGAAGAAGTTGTCTTGAAATACAGTCTTTAAAAGGCAGAATTCAATGTAACAAGTAGGGGCTGCAGTGGCTCAGTGGTTAAGAAGAATGCCTCGTTTGCTGGAAGGCCAGTAAGTTGACAGTTCAAGACCTGGGTGCGGCATGACGGTTTGAGCACCCGTCTTTGCCACCCCATCCCCTCCAAAAAGACAGGACACTGTTGTTGGAAGAAAAATGGGCCACTTTATTAGGGGATACAAGGGGTAACAAGCAGGGGCATGAAACAAGGAGAAGCTGAGCAAAACAACAAGGGGGTGGCAACAAGGACCCCAAAGAGGGTCCCCTGCCAATGCCCTAAAATGGGCGTATTTTCCCCGCCCCTACCCCATCCCCAACAATAACCATGTATTAGGTGAAGAAAGGAGGAGAGCTTCTCTTTGTTTTCTGCAGAATAAAGTGACCAAAGGTAAAAACACACACCCTCCCCTACAATTTGGTACAAGGTAGGCAAAAAAGGAGTGAAGAAAGGCCAATCACCCAACCCCCCAAAATTCCTACCCAGGCCAAATATGCAACCACATACTGCTGTACTGAGTTTCAGGGAGGGAAGGAGGGCGTCAAACTGCAAAACCCCACTTTAGTGTATGGGACCAAAGACAACTGGACAACCGAAAGGTTGGTTTAACACAGGTTTATTTCATTGCATGAGGTTCCAGTGAAGCATGAGGTAATGGCGGTGATACATCTCAATATATACAGTAGCTCTCTACATTTGAATCTTGTAGCACGGTAGCTGATTGGTTGCTACCGGCGTGGCCTCGCCCAGGCACGCCTCCATTCCTGCTGCTGAATGCAGGTCTTTCTTCAGCTGCTGAATGCAGGTCTTTCTTCAGCTGCTGAATGCGGGGAAGGTTTTCCCGCGGCTGTCCGTGATTGAGCAATGTGAACCATGTGAGAGTGAACGCTCGCAGCTGCCCTCTATAGGCTGTCTGCTCGCGTTCCTTTACAGCTGATATCGTTTGTATCTGGAGTGGTTACAATCTTGCCTTACAGTATAATGAACATGCATACATAACATCCCTCCCCCCTAGGATGGGACGAAGTCCCGCAACCATTGTGGCTTGCCGCACGTTCGCTTGGGGCGTGCTTGCGCCTGCCCTAATTCTGGAGAGCCTGTGATCCCTGACTCCGCGGGAGCTTGTCCTGCAACGGGAAACGGGGATTCGTTAGTGGCTCTGTGGGGCGTCCGTGCCTGCCTTGCGCTTGGGGAAGGGAATGGGATGAACAGTTGGGAGGTAAATCCCTGCCTATTTCCCTCGGACCCCGGGGACCCTCCTAGTGTGAACCGCGGCACCGATGAGGTCGCCCTTGGGGAATGGCTACCTTCTGATCCCTGCTCGGGGGACCTTAAGACTGTGGTGGTGGGCGGACTCGCTGATGCCTCCGGTCTTGGAGGTGTCGGTCTCCGGAACATGGGCGCTATATTGCATTCTAACTCACAGGGGCTACTGGGACTGGAGGTACCAGGGGCTGAACTGAAACCCCTCTTTTCGCTAGGACGGGTGGGGGACCACTCCGCTAACTCCCCCTGGTACTGTAAATCAACGTCTAAACCTCTATGGGCCTCTGAGCCTCGGGGGGACTTCCGCGGCTTCCGCGGGGTATGAGTGTGGTTGGGGCTCCTCCTTTCTGACGGGGACTCCCGCAACCCGGGGCTCCTCCTCTCTGGCGGGGACTCCCGCAAAAGATTTCCGTGGATCGATTCCCTTTCCTCCCCCCTTGGTGGGGACCCATGCTCCCCTTTTCCTCCCCCTTGGGCTAAACGGGTGGGGGAGTACCCTAACGCTGAATCAATGCTGGCCTCATCCTCGTCTTGCTCTCCGGGGACCCTACGCCTGAGTTGGTCCACGTGTCGCCTCCACAGGAAACCTGTACTGGTCTCTACGCGGTATGAGACGGGGCCGGTCTGATCTACTACGGTGCCCGGCACCCAGGCTGGCCCCGCGCTGGCGTAATTCCTGCAGTGTACTGGGGCGCCTATGCTGAAACTCTTTGTGGGTTCCACCCCTATGTTCCGCCCCTTGTCCTCTACTCTCGTGGGGTCTAGCTTGGATATCCCCGTGGCCAGCTTCCTGCGCATCAACAGCTCTGCGGGGGAGTACCCTGACGCTAAGGGGGTGACCCTGTATCTCAGCAGGAATTGGCACAATTTCAGGTCGAGGTCTCCGGGACCCATGCGCAGTAGCGCGTCTTTCGTGGTGCGCACGAGGCGCTCTACTTGGCCATTGGTGGCCGGGTGAAAGGGGGCGGAGGTGACGTGCCGAATGGCGTTGCGTTCCATGAATGCCCTGAACTCGGCGGACGTGAAACAGCTAGCGTTATCGCTGACGAGGGTGTCGGGTAAACCGAACGTGGAAAAGACCCTCCTTAACTGTTTAATGGTTGTGGTCGAGGAGGTGCTCGAGACTGGAATGACCTCCAACCACTTAGAGAACGCGTCCACCACGAGGAGGAAAAGCGTTCCCCTGAATGGGCCAGCAAAGTCTACGTGAACTCGGGACCAGGGTCCCCTCGCAGCGTCCCATTCCCTAGGTGGCGAGCGAGCCTCCTCTGGCCTAGAGCTTTGGCACGCCTCGCAAGTGCCGACCATGTGTTCGATGTCGGCGTCTAACTGGGGCCACCAAAAATAACTGCGGGCTAGTGCCTTAGAGCGTACGATCCCCGGGTGGCTGACGTGCAGCAGTTTAAGCACCCTCGGCCTGAGAGACGTGGGGATCACTACCCGCTGTCCCCACAAGAGGCAACCCCTCTCCAGGGACAACTCCAATCTCTTTTTGAAAAATGTGTCGAATTCTGCTGCTGGGGAAGACACGGGCCACCCTTTCTGCACCCAGGAGCAAACTGTGGCCAGCGCTTTGTCCTTGCCTGTCGCTTTGGCGATTTCGGCCGGTACTACTGGAGGGGAGTCTAGGACCTCTATCATTAAGACCTGGTGGTCCCTCTCTACTCCGCCCACGTGGCAGCAATCCCGGGGAATGGGGGACCTCGACAGAGCGTCGGCATGGCTTATTTCCCTCCCGGGCCGGTATACCAACGCGTGCTGATACGCGTTGAGAAAAATGGCCCATCTGAGCATTCTCGGGGACAGGATCTGGGGTGTGGGCTTGTCTGCGGTGAAGATGCCCAGCAACGGCTTGTGGTCAGTCACTATGGTGAAGGGGCGGCCGTACACGAAATCATGAAATTTCTTGGTCCCCGCAATTATTGCTAGCGCCTCCCTGTCTGTCTGAGCATAATTCCTCTCCGCTTGGGACAGGGATCTAGAGTAGAACGCTATCGGGGCCTCCCTACCGTTCTCCAGCACGTGGCAAAGCACCGCCCCCACCCCCACCGGGGATGCATCGCATATCAGGACCACCGGGCGTTTGGGATTGAAGTGGGTCAGTACAGCATCTGATGCCAGGAGTCGCTTCAGGTCATTGAAAGCCTTTTCCTGGTCGTCGCCCCACTTCCATGCCTCGTCCTTTTTTAACAATTTGTGTAGCGGTTCTGCCACGGCTGCCTTCCGCGGGAGGAAGGAGTGGTAGAAGTTGAGCAGTCCGAGGAACGACTGCAACTCGGGCTTGGAGGTGGGGCGAGGGGCCTTTTTGATGGCGGCTACCTTGGATTGGGCCGGCCTAATTCCCTCGGGAGTAACACGGAACCCTAGGAACTCAACCTCTGTAGCGAAGAAGACGCATTTGTCTTTCCGCAACCAGCCTTTTCGAATATTGTCAGGACCTTTCCCAACCTTGTTGCTAATTCGGCCCGGCTCCCCCCTGTAATTAATACGTCATCAAAATAGGGTAACACCCCCTCCAACCCCTTCAGGAGGCGTTCCACCAATGACTGGAAAATCCCGGGCGCCGAATTCACGCCGAATTGGAGGCGCGAAACCTGGAACGCCCCTTTGTGGGTGACTATTGTTTGTGCAGCAGCTGCGGCGGGGGTCACCGGGAGTTGCTGGTAGGCTTGGGCCAGGTCGAGTTTGGCGAAACACCTCCCCCCGTGTAACCTGGCCAACAAGTGGCTGACTACCGGCACCGGATACGCATTGGGGCGGATCGCCTTATTGATGGTGCACTTGTAATCAGCGCATATTCGGACTTCCCCGTTGGCCTTGAGCGCTGTGACAATTGGAGTTTCCCACTCCGCAGAATCAACAGGAACAAGAATCCCCTGGCCCACTAATTTGTCCAATTCCGCCTCTATTTTGTCCTTTAGTGCGAAAGGCACTCTGCGCGGTTTAAGTCTGATTGGACGCACTCCAGGGTCCAGGTCGAAAGTCACTGGGGGGCCCTTGAATTTTCCTAGCCCCTTTTTAAAAACCTCGGGGTGCGCGTCGCACACGCTCTGTATTGGATCAGTCCCGGTGGCGTGTGCTCCCACGGCGTGCACCCCCCCAATGAACAACCCCAGGGGCTGGAACCATTGAGTCCCGAGGAGGCTGCATTTACCCCCCTTGAGGACGACTAAGGGAAGCGTTGCGGTGTACTTTTTGAACTGGACCTGGAACTTCCCAACCCCCAACACTGGGATGCGGTTCCCTTGCACGTCCTTCAGCGTGGCCCTCAACGCCTTGAGCTTGGGCCGCACGCGGGGGGCGATTTTCATGAACTCCCCCTGGGAAATAATGGAGTATGAAGAACCCGAGTCCACCTCCATTCTAACAGGGGCCCCTTGTATTACTACCTCAACGAAGTAACGGGGGTGCTCCGTGGAAACGCTGCAAACCGGCGCGTCGTCCTCGCTGTCGTCGGAGACTCGCCCCACTCCGTCCCGCGTCCTCGTGGTCCGGGTGCCGTCCTTCGGCCTCGTGGTGCGGTCCTGCCTCGTGGTGCGGTCCTGCCTCGCCGAGCGGTCTGGAGAACTCCGGGTGGCCTCGCGTCGTTTCCGGCAGACCTTGGCGATGTGCCCGCGCCGGCCGCAGTTGTGGCACTCGGCCTTGCGGAACGGGCATTTGGCGCGGGCGTGGGCGGCGCCGCAGCCGTCGCAGCGCCGGCCCTCTCTCTGGACCCTCCGGACGTCCTCGTCGTCGCCGCTCTCCGCAGACGAGTCCGCAACTCGCCGGGCCGCTGGCACCGAGCTCTCTGCCTTTGCGGGCTTCGGGCGCCAGTCCTGAAGCTCGTGCACCCCGGCAGTAGTGGCCTCCGTGGCCTGTGCCGTGTCGAGGACTTGTTGCCACGAGGGAGGCGGCTCACTCTTCATCAGCGCACGCTGAGTCTCTGTGTCCCTCAGACCGCAGAGCAGGCAGTCCCGGAGGGTGATGTCGGGGAGCTCCCACTTGCATGGGCCGGCGGCCAACCGCAGGGCCGCGGCGAACTCTTCGACCGACTCCCCGGGTGCCTGGACTCGCCTCCAGAACGCGCTCCGAGCGGGGAACATCGCTATTGCTGGCCGGAGATGGGCGCGCAACGCCGCCAGGAGCTCTGAAGCTTTGAAGTCGCCCACCTTCCTCGGGGCGATCAGGTCCACCAAGGTCCTCTTGGTCTCGTGTCCGAGCATGCGGACGAAAATGGCCCTCTTTTTGGCCTCATCGGAGACTTCGAGCTCCACCAGCGCTGCGTTGAAGTCTATCTCAAACAGCTCCAAGTCTCCCGGCTTCTTGATCTCGTAGCCGGCGCATGTCTTGGTCCCGTGGGCAGCCATATCCCACCTTCGTCGCCAATTTAGTGTATGGGACCAAAGACAACTGGACAACCGAAAGGTTGGTTTAACACAGGTTTATTTCATTGCATGAGGTTCCAGTGAAGCATGAGGTAATGGCGGTGATACATCTCAATATATACAGTAGCTCTCTACATTTGAATCTTGTAGCACGGTAGCTGATTGGTTGCTACCGGCGTGGCCTCGCCCAGGCACGCCTCCATTCCTGCTGCTGAATGCAGGTCTTTCTTCAGCTGCTGAATGCAGGTCTTTCTTCAGCTGCTGAATGCGGGGAAGGTTTTCCCGCGGCTGTCCGTGATTGAGCAATGTGAACCATGTGAGAGTGAACGCTCGCAGCTGCCCTCTATAGGCTGTCTGCTCGCGTTCCTTTACAGCTGATATCGTTTGTATCTGGAGTGGTTACAATCTTGCCTTACAGTATAATGAACATGCATACATAACACCCACAAACAGTTTAAAACAGAGAACTTCAAACCCCTCTCTCCATACCTGTCAGCCTTTCCAGATTGGCTGGGATTTCTTGTTTTTCGGCACCGATTTTCGCCATTTCCCACCCAGAGCTGCCAAAACCCCGGAATTTGGCAGCGGGGGGGGGGGGAGGCATTACTGCACTTCCCTTCTGCGGAGCTCACTTCGACGCATGCGTAGAAGGCTTCTACAATCCCCTTAAGAACATAATAAGAACATAAGAACAGCCTTGCTGGAACAGGCCACAGCCCATCCAGTCCAGCATTCTGTCTCACACAGTGGCTCACCATTTCCTTCAGGGTATTCCCAAGCAGATGCCTTCACCTGCTTAGGATTCCCTGGAAATGGCATTGAGAGATATCCTGCCTATCTCTCCAACCCGGAATTTGTCCTTAGGTAGCCATAATTATAGCCATTGATACCCTTGTCCTCCATGAACTTGTCTAATCCTTTCTTAAAGCTGTCAAGACTGACAGCTGTCACCACTTCTTCTGGCAGGGAGTTCCATAGACCAGTAATCCTCTGGGTGAAAAAGTACTTTCTCTTATTTGTTTGAGAACTAGTACCCAAAAGTTTCATGGAGTGTCCCCTAGTTCTAGTGTTATGCGATAGGGAAAACAGTTTTTCCTTATCTACTTTGTCCACACCGTGCATGATTTTATAAACTTCAATCAGGTCACCTCTTAGACGCCGTCGTTCAAGAGTGAAAAGGCCCAACCGTTGCAGCCTCAGATGGTAAGGAAGGTGTTCCAGTCCCCGAATCATTCTGGTTGCCCTCCTCTGTACTTTTTCCAGCTCCATAATATCCTTCTGGAGGTATGGCGACCAGAACTGTACACAGTATTCCAGGTGGGGCCTCACCATAGATTTATAAAGAGGCAAAATGACACTTGCTGACTTATTTTCTATACCCTTCCTAATGATCCCTAGCATTGAGTTTGCTTTTTTCACTGCTGAGGCACACTGGGTTGACACCTTCATTGAGTTGTCCACCAGGACACCAAGGTCCCTTTCCTGGTTTGTCGCAGAGAGTTCAGACCCCATCAGTTTATAAATGTAATTGGGGTTCTTTGCCCCAACATGCATCACTCTGCACTTACTAATGTTGAAACTCATTTGCCACTGTTTTGCCCACTCCCCCAGTGTTGAGAGATCCCTCTGGAGCTCCTCACAATCTCTCACAGTTTTCACTACCCTGTATAATTTAGTGTCGTCAGCAAATTTGGCTACCTTGCTTTTTACTCCTACCTCTAGATCATTTATGAAGAGGTTGAACAGCAGGGGTCCCAGTACTGAACCTTGGGGGACCCCACTCTTTACTTCCCTCCACTTGGAGAAGTGTCCATTTAGTGCTACCCTCTGTTTCCTGTCCCTTAGCCAGTTGCTGATCCAGGACAAGACCTGTCCCTTTATTCCATGACTGGTAAGTTTATTCAAGAGCCTTTGGTGTGGGACCTTGTCAAAAGCCTTCTGAAAGTCCAGATAAACAATGTCAACTGGATCCCCCTTATCCACATGCTTGTTGACACTCTCAAAAAATTCCAACAGATTAGTGAGGCATGATTTGCCCTTGCAAAAGCCATGTTGGCTCTCCTTTAGCAGCGCCTTCTCTTCTATGTGCCTATTAATTCTATCTTTTAGGATGGTTTCCATCACTTTACCTGGGACACATGTCAAACTGACAGGTCGGTAATTTCCTGGATCACCCCTGGATCCTTTTTTGAAAATTGGTGTTATATTCGCTACCTTCCAGTCATCAGGCACAAAGCCTGATTTGAGGGAAAGATTATATATTTTGGCTAGGAGATCAGCAATTTCATCTTTAAGTTCCCTGAGAACTCGTGGATGGATGCCATCTGGTCCTGGTGATTTGTTAGTGTTTAGCTTAACAAGACATGCAAGGACCTCCTCCCTGGTTATTTCTATCTGGCTTAATTCTTCGGTTTCCCTCCATACGAAGATAGGCTCTGTTTTGGGCATGTGGCCTCTGTCTTCTTCAGTGAATACTGAAGCAAAGAATTCATTGAGTCTCTCTGCAATCTCTGTTTCCTCTTTAATAACCCCTTGCCTTCCATTGTCATCTAATGGTCCAATGGCCTTCCTAGTTGGGTTCTTACTTCTAATGTACTTAAAGAAGTCTTTGTTATTTCTCTGAGTATTTTTAGCTATACGCTCCTCAAAGTCTTGCTTTGGTTTCCTGATTGTTGCCTTGCATTTGTTCTGCCAGAATTTATGTTTCTGCCTGCTGTCCTCATTCGGACAAGCCTTCCATCTTCTAAATGAGCTTTTCTTGCTCTTGATCACTTCCCGAACAGCTCCTGTAAGCCACATTGGAGTCCTCTTGGACCTGGCAGTGCCCTTTTTCCTTTTGGGTATGCATTCCAATTGAGCCTCTGTTATTGTTTTTGTAAACAGCCTCCATGCCTCTTGGAGTGTTTGGACTCTCTCAATTTTCCCTTTCAGCTTCTTTTTTACTACTTTCCTCAACTTTGGGAAATTTCCTTTTTGAAAATTTAAGGTCTCTGTGTTAGATTTTATCAGTGACTTGCGGTCTATGATCAAGTTAAACATAATTGAGTTGTGGTCACTGTTCCCTATTGGATCAGTCACATTAACATCTTGCACCAGATCCTGAGTATTACTCAGGATCAAGTCAAGGATTCTTGTACCTCTAGTTGGGTCTTCAACCATCTGTCCCAGGGAACAATCATTTAGCATATCTAGGAACTTTATCTCTTTATCATGTGCTGAACAACAGTTCACCCAGTCTATGTGAGGGTAATTGAAGTCCCCCATTATAACCAGGCTTCCCTTCTTGGATGCCTCCTTTACAACATTCTCCAACTGCCAGTCTCCCTTAAGAGTTTGGGTCGGAGGCCGATAGTATATGCCTACTGTTAGACCATCCTTGTGGCCTGGTACTCTTACCCACAGAGCTTCTAATGGTGACTCCAAATCACCTAGATATTCCAATTCATACGATTTTATCACTTCTTTGACATACAAGGCCACACCACCTCCCATTTGCCCCTTCCTATCCTTCCTGTACAGTTTGTAGCCTGGGATAACTGTATCCCACTGGTTATCATCCGTCCACCAGGTTTCAGTGATACCAATAATATCAATATTCTTATCTATTGCTAAGTATTCCAGCTCCCCTATTTTGTTCCGGAGGCTTCTGGCATTTGTATACAAGCATTTATATATGCTTTTCTGACACAGTCTTTTGTGTCCAGTTGCATTGTTAGACTGCCTCTTGCATCCTTCTGCTAGAATGCTAGTGACTAGCTCCTCGCTCTGCTCAGTAATTTTTGCATCCTCCTCACTACTCAAGTTCACACTTTCCCGAACCGGATGCTGCCCAGCTCCTGTCGGCTTTCCCCCAGTTATCAGTTTAAAAGCTGCTCTGCAGCCTTTTTGATATTGAGTGCCAGCAATCTGGTCCCATCATGGTTCAAATGCAACCCATCCCTCCTGAACAGATTTGGCTTGTCCCAAAATGTTCTCCAGTTCCTGACAAATCTGAAACCCTCCTCTCGACACCACCGCCTCATCCACGCATTGAGGCTTCTGAGCTCTGCCTGCCTGGTAGGTCCTGCGCGAGGGACAGGCAGCACTTCTGAAAATGCTACCTTGGAAGTCCGGGACTTCAATCTTCTTCCTAACAACCTGAATTTGGCTTCCAGGACAGACCGCTTGGCCTTCCTAACATCATTGGTACCAACGTGTACCATGACAACTGGCTCGTTCCCAGTTCTCTCTAACAATCTATCTAGATTTCTTGTGATGTCTGCAACTTTTGCACCTGGCAGGCAAGTCACCATACGGTTATACATGCATAGAACCCTTCTACGCATGCGTAGAAGGCTTCTATGATCCCCTTCTGCACAGAAGCCTGTGCAGAACGGTTCTGCGTAAGTCACTTTTATGCATGCATAGAAGGCTTTTACGCATGCATAAAAGGCGACCTGCGCAGAACCGTTCTGCGCAGGTCTCGGATTGTCCGGAGCCGCGGTTGACAGGTATGCCTCTCTCCCCTATACTGACTAGCCAATCCCAGCCTGCCAATGAAGGTGGAGCCATCCCACGTGTCAGGGAGGCATGGCAAAGGCCTCCCGCCCTACGTAGCCACTGGGTGAAAGGTCCCCTTGCCACCCCATCCCCTCCAAAAAGATAGGACACTGTAATTGAAAGAAAAATGGGCCACTTTATTAGGGGATACAAGGGGTAACAAGCAGGGGCATGAAACAAGGAGAAGCTGAGCAAAACAACAAGGGGGTGGCAACATGGACCCCAAAGAGGGTCCCCTGCCAATGCCCTAAAATGGGCAGATTTTCCCCGCCCCTACCCCACCCCAATGATAACCATGTATTAGACCCCAGGTAAAGAAAAGGCGAGAGCTTCTCCTTGCTTTCCACCACTATGGAGGGCAGTCCGTATGGCCGACATACCCCGCCCCCCTGCACAGGCTATAGATGAATTGTTCCTGCCCTAGCCAACTTAAGCTTCTCCCATCCTTTGTAAATAGCACCCCCTTGGATCGTTGAATGCTGGGGTGGTTAATGATCCATCCTCCTTCTGGCAGCACGGCATTGTGATGTAGGCATTGATGAACAGTCTTGACCTTTCCAAAACTAGACAGTCGATTTTCTCCTCTATAAACCCACTCTGGAAGTGGTAAGATATCTGAAAAGGCAAGCACAGCCTCAGGTTAAGCCACCTTCCCTGGGCAATGACTTGGCTAGCCCTCACCACCAGCTCTTCCTCCTTCCAATACCCCAAATCGTGCACCCCACAATGGAAGATAACCACTGCCGGAGGCGGCAAACCTCTCTCAACATGCTTTTGAATCTCCCTGGAAAGGCTCCAGAAGCCTCTGGCCTTCATACCCCCCCAATAATATTGAACCTCAGGAACCCCAAGTGCAGACCAATGAAGGACTTCGCCACTTGCAGCGTCGCCCCTTCAAGGTGCTCATCCCCCAGGAGCCACACATCCGGTTTCCCCCAAGAATTAAAACCTGAAAAATAGAAAATATGTTAACAACCGCCCTTAAACCACCCGGATCCATGGTAAAGACCACACATACACTTTGAACCTAGATGATGACCACCTGCCCACTTGCTTAATGGCCTCCTCCAAATAACCTAAGGCTGCCATGGTAGAGGCCGCCCCGATCCGGAAAGAATGTCACACCAACTTCCATCCGCGGATCCCCGCTTCTGTCAACTCCTTTGAAAGGACTGACCAGAATTGGAACTTGGTCAGTGGGCTTCCACTTTCATGTGCCAGGAACTGTCCCAGGCCAATGCCCTTTACCTTAACATAATCTCCCACTTCCCGAACAGGACATAACTCCGAGTTGGAATAAACTCCCAATTTTAAAAATTTTCCTTCACCCAACTGTCTTGGGCCATCTTACAAATACAAAAACCTGTCCTTGTGTAACCCAAACATCCTCCCACCTAAGGGCCCTGTCACTTTTGTCCATCTTAGAAGATGGCACTAACTCACTTATAAGTAGACCCACAAAGAATGCCAACAAGGCAGCCACCTTGAATAGCCTGTTATCACACTCGCTGGCACATAGCTTCCCCCAAACCTGCATCAGTTTTATGAGGATGAGCAGACTAAAAGGGGTCTTTCCCCCTCCTCCCCATCCTTTCCCAGCCTTACAACATCTTCTTAATCCTAAAGTCACCAGAAGCCTCTGTCCAACCCCTGGATTTTGAGAAAAAGGCCAATGCCAATAACTTCCCCCTAATAGTTTTAGCTGCTAAACCCTTATTATGTAAGAAAACACAGAACTGCAAAAGATGTTCCACCAGCACCGGCCATTTGTTCTCCAAAGCTCCTGCAACCCTAAAGGATACAAACTCATCCCATGCTGCAGCATAGATGTTCCTAGTACTTGGAGCAATGGAGTTCTGAATTTCCTCCTCTACTTGTCGTTTCCAAGTGCCCATACTTCTTGCGGCAGCTGGGTAGGCTCCTTGTCCGCCCATGAGCCAAACTTCTGAATCTCTCCAACTGCTGGCGAGACAATGCATCTGCTATCTCATTCTCTGTCCTTGGAATATGCTTGACAACAAAAAGAATATTAGCATCCAGACACTTAAGTGTAAAAGCCCTCACCAATCTCATGACGCTGGCCGACTTAGAAGTCAGCTTGTTCACAATGTGAACAACTGCTGCAATGTCACACCAAAATAGGATGGTTTGATTAGCCCATTCCTCCGCCCAAGGATATAAAGCCCCCACAATGGGGAAAAACTCAAGGAACATGAGGTCTCTAGTGATGCCCTTAATCTCCCAATCTTTTGGCCATTGACAATGACACCATTTCCCCAGAAGAAAATCCAGAAACCAAAAGCCCCTGAGGCATTAGTGTGCACCTGAAACATGTTTTTCAAAAGTAGCTTCTGCCTCCAGAAAGAAACACCACTGTACCTTTTAAGGAAAACATCCCACACTAACAAATCAGCTCTCATCTCACAGTGACCCTTCTTTGATGGAATTCCTTCCTAACCCCTCTCATAGCATCACATAGCCATCTCAAGAATGCTCTACCTGGTGCCACTATCTTGCATGCAAAGTTTGTGCCCCACCACCACCTGGATCTCCTTTAGTGTCACCTTCCTTCTTCCTAACATATCCTCAACCCTGCATCTCAAATCTGTCAGCTTGTCCATAGGTAACCTGGAAACCTGACCCACCGTGTCCAGCTCAATACCTAAAAAAAGTCAATTTTGTATCCGGACCCTCGGTTTTTTTATGGAGCTAGAGGAACCCCCGACTCCTCACAAGTGTCCTGAAATATTTTCCACAACCTGTCACACTCCTGTCTCCCACCTCCAGATCCTATCAGAAAATCATCTAAATAATGAACAATGCTGTTCACACCTGACTTTTGGCAAAACACCCATTGTATAAATCTGCTAAAGCATTTGAAACAGTAGGGGTAGAACCAACTGCCCCCCGCCTGGGTGAGGGGAGAAAGACGTGTTACTCCTAATGACCAAGTGGCCGCTGTCATGTCGTTCACCCACCAATGGCCTTACTGGCATCATGCATTATCTTCCATGCCATGCCGCCACCCCCAATAAATAAATAAATAAATAAATCCATGTATGACCTATACACGAGGTCCAAATACTTGAGCAGCTCCATTGCCCTCTCCAGCTTCTCTGTAAGGATCACTCCCATGTAAATAATGTAACCCAACAACCAACTTCCCCAATACCTACTAGGCTTCTTTCTCCTCAAAATCTCCTTTTCCCTTTCATCCAACTTTTCCGCGTCCTTAACTTCTACTTCTCTGTTCAGCAAAGAAAACAAGTCAACATATTCCCCCCTCAAGATCTTCTCCTTGGTTGCTTTCGACAAATGTTCCCCAAATGATGAAACAGACTTGCAAACTGTCCGGGCCTCAACTCCTTTGTTCGGCCCCTCTCCAATAGGTGGCTCCCTTTCCAGCTCTTTTCCAGCAGCCTCCAACATCTTGTCTCCTGGGCCCGCCTTGCCCAGGACTCCCCCATCTTCAGTCTGAGCGCCCACATCTCTCACTTTCTCAACCGCATCACCCCGATCACTGTTTTACCCCTTAAGACCTTCCTCAACGGCCACCGTTTGGCATTGCACCGACACACCTCCTCCTTCCCAAGACAAGTGAGGACCCAAACTCCCCACTTCGCTCCCAAAGCCCTTACCTGAGCAAGGGACAACTGGTGGCTGAACACCCCATGGAAATCCCAAAGGCCACGGCCAAGTTGGCTGTGATGAAGTGGATGGCTGCCCTGCAATTCACCCCACAATGGTTGGCAGAAACTCACCCCAACTTGCCAGCCCCATGGGGGTCATGGCCGCCGGCCCTGCCACCACCGCTGTCGCCTCCTTCATGGTCTCGGGATCCGTCTCCCTCAATGTGCCTTGCACATCCTTGCCCCTCTCAGCTGCCACCGCCTTCTCTCTTGGCCCACCATCTCCGACCTCCATGTCCACCTCTGCAACCTCCTGCTCTGCTTGAATGACCACCTTAGAGGAGGTGGCCAGCTGGGATGGGGAGATGGCCACCCTGGATGCCTCCAGCGCTGCCACCCATGCCTGAAGCTCCTCAACCAAGTTCTTAAGAGCAGCACCTTTTGCTGCCTTGCCACCTTTCTTGGCTCCCCCTACGTTAGTAAACAGAGGTGGGTGCTCTCCTTCCTCCCTCTCCAATGCCCTGATCCATTCCCCTAAAGATGAAAATTCAACTTCCCCATCGTCCTCCAATGATTCAGATAAATCTCCTTACCCTCTGCTTTCTTAACAGGAACCTGCTCATCTCCACCCACCCCATTCTGTCCTCTCTTCCTCGACATATCTGAACAACGAAGCCAACCACAATCCTGCGTCCTGCTTCATCAAACTACAAAACCCCACAAACAGTTTAACAAAGAGAACTTCAAACCCCTCTCCCCTACACTGACTAGCCAATCTCAGTCTGCCAATGATGGTGGAGCCATCCAATGTGTCAGGGAGGTGTGGCAAAGGCCTCCCACCCTACGTAGCCACTGGGCGAAAGGACCCCCTGTCACAGCTCCTGCCAACCTGGCAGTTCGAAATCAGGGCTGTACCCAGAGGAGGGCTGGTCCCCACAAAAGCACTCCTGAGTTAACAGGGGCCGCCAACCCACCCAGGATGCCAATGTTATATATCTGTGCATAACATTGTTGCCCCTCCTGAAAAAACCCTCCTCCCCAAATTCTAGAATCCTAGCTATAGCCTTGAAGGCATCATTTTGGTGGGAAGAGATCTTATGGACATAAATGGAGCCTCATTTGGGTGTTCCCTGAGCGGAGCTTCTGCAGCAAAAATCCTTTCAACCCAGAATAATTTCTGACACGAAATTATTATAATGTAATAAGTGAACATGGACCCATCACTGAATATTGCAGCTCAGTTCTTCCCTGTTCATTTATCTTGCATCTCAGAACCACTGTATTGTGATGAGGACATGGAATGTACAGCTGTCTAGATGTTGCTGGACTGCAACACCACAAATTCCCCATCCCTGAGCAAATGGTTTTAGCACTGACATTTACATTATGCACAAAATTCAGAAGCAGCTCAGATTTCTCACCAAATTGGGCTGATTAGATCAATTTTATGGAGCATAGCTCAAAAGACCAGATTTGCTTCTGTGATGAAATAAAGGAATGTTAAAAACTGGTTCAGATCAAGAGCTCTAAATGAATCATAGGGGCCACAACTCTCTCCAGACTGAAAATAGCAATTAGCAACTGCAATTACATTTACATACTGCCTCATAGCACTTGGTGCACATTTTGGGTGGTTCACAACCTTGGGTCTCCTCAGGACTGAATTTACAATCTTTTGTATGTACTGACTTAGGCTTCTCAGAATTGAAGTCACCCTGTGGGGCATGGGCCCCACGTTGGGAAACACTGGGCTACATTTTGGCATATTTGCTTGCTTCTGTGAAGTTTGCCATGGTCTTCTCTGCAAAACCAAAAAGGTTATAGCTATTTTGGTTTCCCAGTGCATGGCTGTGGGAGGCATACAAATCTTTTTGGATCCAGCATGCAATGTAAACTGGGTAGGATGCCAGTTTCTCCAAACAGAATTGGGATACATTCCAAATACAGTACTTTATCTGCTCCATATTGGATTGAAGACCTAATTTAGATAATTCAAGCAGTAGAGATATTGCCTAGTCTAGGAGTTCTCAACCTTTTAAAGCCAGAGGCTGGGTCACACTCCCTCAGACAACCTCGGGGGCCAGATGGCCATTTTGCCCTTCCTCAACCACATGGCAGTTCCGAGTGTGGTGGAGGCAGTGGGGGCCACATGAAATGGAGCCATGTGCCACAGGTTGAGAATCCCTGGCCAAGTCAAAAACAAAGATGTAACTGTTTTTGTAGAACGGGGGCATGGGAGGAAATGAATATGGTTTGGAACAAAATTGCAAACCATTATCTGAGTGAGAAGAAAGAAAGCCAAAGCCAAACAAAGTGTCGTTATTTTGGCAGTCCAGGGTTTGATTGGGAAATGAAAGGAGAAGGAGAAGAAGGAGAAAGGAGAGGTGGATGTGTACTCTAAAGAGAAGGGCATGTCCATCTCCTTCTGACCTTGAACAGTGGTAATCTGGACCAACATGTGGTAGCAAGAATATTCTATAAAGAAGTGTACAAGGCACACACTCATTCACAACATTCTATGATTTCATTGTTAGATTTAGATCACTGTCACTCAATGAGATATCATCATGAGGAATATTCAGGACCTGTGAGATTCTTTACTTCATGATAAGGAGTCAAAGTATGTCATTTTGTTTCTCATCAATACTTTTGACACTTGTACAAAAACTGGCTCTTGGTTAAAAAGCAAAAGCAAAGCAATCACACTTCTCCACCTCCCCTTAATGCTTAGTGCACTCTCTGGGTGGTTCATAAGTTAATTAGCATTTTCCCTTCAACATGCTGGGTACTCATTTTACCAACCTTGGAAGGATGGAAGGCTGAGTCAACCTTGATTAAACTTACAACCTTTTGGTTGCAGTACAGCAGTTTAAGCACTGCGCCACCAGGGCTAGAGTACTTTTACTTTTATCAAACAAAGCACCTGGAAATAGCAAGTGTAAAATGGTTGTAAATGATCCAAAAATAAGCAAACAATTCCACTGATATTTCTAATTCTCAAAAGTACATGGATCAAAACAACAGCTACTGTGATAACACAATTTGCATTGTTTATAAAGGTAAAGGTCACCCTTGCTCAAAAGCCAGTCATATCTGACTCTAGGGTTCAGTGCACGTCTCTGTTTCATAGCCTATTGTTTGCCATAATACCATGATAAGTGTGTGTGGATAAGCTAAGGAACAAGCTTTAATTAATTTAGTCAGTCCTAAGATCATAGTGTGGTCCCATGTGGCTAGCTAATTATTTCATTGGTTTAGCTATTTGGCTGCAGAGGTTGGAAGAAGAAAATGGTAAACCATTTCTGTGTATTCTAACATCTGAAAGGGGTCAACATATGTAAGTCAGAACTGACTAGATGGCATACTATTATTATTATTTACTAAGTGTGTGATGGAGCTTCCAATAGTACAGAGACTATGACAGACTCCAGTTCTTCTTCAATTACAGTATATTTTCTTCTTTCAAAGAAAGAAAAATGTCCCACAGAAGAGTTTGGCTACAGTCGAGGATGATCATTCAGACTATATGAGCTGCTAAATTCTAACATCATAAAAGAATGAAAAAAGATATGATGCATGGATTTAATTTAATGTGCACTTCAATAGATGTATATTATGTAATGGGCTACTTTCTCAGCAATGAAAAAAGTTAATGGAAGAACTTTACTAAAAAGTAAAAGATTTATACCAGTGTTTCCCAACCTTTGGTTTTTGGACTTCAATTCTCAGAAGCCTAAGCAAATTACACAAAGCACTGATCAGCCAATTATATGATCTGAAGAGAAACCAGGACATCTGGAGGAGAAATTTCCATCAGGACCCTTGTGATTGAACTCTTCATCGTCACCTACTGCAATTAGCCCTTCCCACCCGAGTGGTTGCATTTCTTTCAGTACAGATAAATACAAGCCTGAACTGGAAGTCCTATCCTGTTTCATTCTAAGTCTGATGTTGAAGCTAGTAGGAGAGAGAGATAAGAAGAAAAAGAAGAAAGGGGCCATTCAACAACTACGTGATCCTCAAGGGCGGGAGGGGGTCTGCAATCTGAATTACAGAAAAATATGTGGTGGTGGTGGGTGGTGGTGGTGGGTGTCAGGCCAAAGGTTACATAATCCATTTGGAGCTGTTGTGGTTTTGAAACATGGCACTTTTTTAGGTTTAAAAATGATCTCTGGGAATTTTGATCCGATTTGAGATTATTGAATCCTCACCAATACATTCTGTATTAGGCATCAATATTGAAAAGCTCTAAAAATTAGAGTTTTGATACAAAAGCTCTGAATTATGTAATTTTAAAGGGAGGGGGTTAAAAAGTGAAAATTACGGTTGTTACATGGGTGGGAGGGGGTCAATTTCCCTCAAAAATGGATCATGTAATTGTTGAATGGCCCCAAAGAGAGAAATTTGGGATTATTTTTCCAAGAAGAACATCAGAGACATCCAAATAGAATCATTTCTGAGCCAGGAATGTCCTAGGTCAGTGATGGTGAACCTTGGCACTCCAGTTGTTCTTGAACTTCAATTCCCAGGTGTGTTGATTTGGGCTTTTGGGAATTGAAGTCCAAGAACACCTGGAGTGCCAAGGTTCACCATCACTGGCCTAGGTCAAATTTGAAATTGGCTTCCTGAAGCTGAATTGTACCTAGTCCAATTAGCAATGTCCCATGAGCCAGACATTTCCTTCTGGATTATATTAATTGCAAGATGTATCCTCAGTGATGCACTGAGGCCGGTTCTCAATGGTTCTTGCAAACCGGTAGTGAAATTTCCCCCAGGCCACACCCATCTGGTCGGCCACGCCCACCTCCCTACCCCATTGCACAGCATGTTCGGGCATTGCCATAGTTGCTCTGCTCATGCCATGCTGCCTGGACATCCTGCCACCAAGGGAAGAGAAGAGCAGGCAGAGCAGGGAGGCAACAATGGGGTGGGGTCAGCCGCCGGAGTGGTGCAGTGGCTGCACCTTCCCCGCAATGAGAGCCGGGGTCACCGCCATCGCTGCCACCTCCTGCTCCGAGTCCTGCACTCAGAGCAGGAGGAATGGCAGGAGGCAGCGGAGGCATTGCTGCCTTCAAAGCGCCCCTGCTGCTGCTGCTGCTGCCACTGCCACCACCCACCCAACCTTCTCCACCATCCGTGTGTCATCATGGGATGAGGGGGAGGCCGCCGCCGGCTTCAGCTCCTCATTGTAGCCCGCGTCCTGCACCTTCCCAGTAAGTGAGTCTCCTCTCTCTCTCTCTGGGACGGGGATGGAAGGGGAGGTGTCTGTGTGTGTATGTAGGTAAAGGTTGCCCTTGCTCAAAAGCCAGTCGTATCTGACTCTAGGGTGCAGTGCTAATCTCCATTTACAGACAAAGAGCCAGTGCTGTCTGTGTTTGCAGACGTTTTCATGGCCATGTGGCAAGCATGACAAGATCTGCCACAAAGTCACAGATCTTGGCCCCGCTGACAGATTTGGCCCCACCCACAGAGGTGGTAGTAATTTTTTAAGAGTGCATCACTGCATATCCTCATATTCAAGTCTTTCTATTACTGTATTTTCTTTTTTATTTCTCCATCGTCATCTTATATGCTTTTTGTCACTCCTTGTATCCATTTTAATAGACTTAAAATGTTGGATACTTGAAGTATTAAATTGAAAGAGTTGTGAAACATCTCTCTTCTCCTTGCATTAACTTAACATCTTTTCTGGACCGCACTCGTCTTTCTCCCTCCCATTCCCTCCAAACAACTCCTGGAGGACTATCACAAGCACGCCAGCTACTCAATAAATGTGATAATGCAGTCTTTGAATATGCACTTGTTCCCAGAAGTTTCAGGTATTTCATTGCCAATAACATTCTAATTTGGCACATTAAATATATTGAATAACCTGTCAGAAACAGCTGTGACTCTGACAGGAGAGAGAATCTGCAGGAGGACAGTTTCAACTCCTTAAAATATCATCTGACGTAAGCTATTTTCACTTGTTTTGCTGTAGATGCTTTCTATATTTCTGTACTAACACACACACAGAGAGAGAGAGAGGGAGAGGGAGAGAGAAGAGAGAGCTCTTTTTCCTTTTGCAAAGAAAGTCTATGTCCTAGTTCAGGGGTTCCCAACCATGGGCCGGATCTGCCATTTCTTGTGCCGGCTCTGCCATTTCATGTGGCATTTAATGTGGGCCCCCACCTCTCCAAGGGCATTCAAGAAACAAAATGGCCACCCCTTTGAAGCTGTTGGGACAAAATGGCCACCCCCCATCATGCAGGCAGGGCAAAATGGCTGCGTGGCCCTCAAAACTGACTGAGAGAGGGTGACCCATCCCCCTGACTTGAAAAGGTTGGGAACCCCTGCCCTAGTTAATTTTCACCATTGACTGCCTTTTCTAGAAAGTAGGAAAAGCTTTTTTAAAGTTCTGACTAAGATTTTTTTTTCACCCTAGGAAAGCTTGTGGTCAGCAAACCCATGTCACATAAATAGGTTTTCTGCTTCCTTAGCCTTTTCCTCATGTGGTGATTAGACATGTCTGTGGGCTGTATCCTCTTTTTGACTCCTCAGGAAACCTTGGGTCATTGAGTTGAGAAACACCAGCATTTCCTTTTTTATTATCAGTCATCGTTGGTCTCCCGGGATGTCTGTGGACATTAGTTACAAGCAATGTTCTCACTACAGAAGAAGACAAGGCAAATGTCAGAAAGAAATGAAGTGTCAGAATAAAAGCTGGTGAAAGCCTTTGATGACAAAGGGTAGAGAAGCGTGAGGGAAGACACTTCAGTAGAGAATGGCAGGTCATTGAAGTGTGGTTTAATGGCCAAGACAAGTCATGAGCTGACCAAACATTTCTACATCCTACATCCTTCACCTGGACAGTGTGAATATTAACATTGGCAAGGTGCCTGAGAGCTAGACACTTCCAGCTCAAAGTTAAGACAAATGAGAATATAAAACAAAGCATATACCTACAGAATGAAACGACAAGCTGCTTGCACTTATGGAATTCTAACTATAATGGCTATTTCCATGTACAGTGGAACCTCAGGTAATGTAATTAATGTGTTCTCCGGGACGTTTCTTACAGCAAAAATTATTTTAACCAAATTTCTCATAGGAATAAATTGAATGCAATTTCCCATAGGAATGCATTGAAAACCAAAACACATTAACCAAAATGTGGTTTCCCATAGGAATGCATTGAAAACCAATTAATCCATCTGGGAAAAAATCTGTAAACTGAGCCACTATTTTCTATGGATTTCCCTTCGTAATACGATTTTTATGTTAACCGAGCCCATACCTGTCAAGTTTTGGTTTTGAAAATAAGGGAAATTTTGTGGGTATGGCCAAATCGGTGGGCATGACCAAATTGGTGGGCATGGCCAAATCGGTGGGCATGGCCCACCTATTCCCAGTCTCAAAGAGAACTTCAACTGACTGCAGTTTGAATTTTGGGCATGTGCACGATATCCCATGCATGCGCACCAGTCTCTATCCAACTCCTGCAATGTTAGTGGGTGGCGCGTGCGCTCCAGAGGCTACTAGCTATGCATGCAACCAGTCTCCCCCCAGAGCTCCCGAGCGAGCCTCCATGGCGGTCACGGTCGGCATTTGTTCCGGTGCTGTTAAAGTAACATAACAAGTATAAAAATAAATCAATAAAAATAATAAAATACAGGAGATTTATGGGGGTAAAAAAATGGGAGGGCGATGGGAAATTGGTGTAAAATATTTCATTTCATTTTATGTTTGATTTATATTCCGCTTTATTTATTTTATTTATTTATTTATTTATTTATTCAATTTATATCCCGCCCACTCAACACAAGGCCGACTCTGGGCGGCTAACAACATAAAAAGTAACCCCAGGGCAACCCAAGGAGTTTACAGACCCAGGTGACTCAAAGTGGTTTACACGGGTAATACAAATATATATATATGGATTCATACAATCAGTAACACAATGATGCAATACAGCAAAAATACAGCAAAAGTACAAAAATACAATATATCTAGCACAAATGTAGCAATATAATACAGTTACTGTTACAATTATGAGAATCAAGTATAAAATTACATATCACGGGGGGGGGGGATGCCCAAGAATCACAACCTTAACGGACCTTGACAAGACCCAGTAACAGCGTCCTGAAAAATGTCCTCAGTTGGCAGCGGCGGCGAAGCTAGCGCTCCTCTTTCCTGGCCAGCCCGGTCAAGGGAAGTCTGGCGAGAGACGCCACCACGGCTCTCATCTTTTGAAGAACAAAGCCCATTCTCAGGTGCCACACGTTCCCTCCGGCCGGCCAGTGGTCAAAGCCCCGCTGGTCTCAGCGGTGGCGGGGGGAGTGGCCTTTGAGGGCAATGGAATGGCCCTCAGGTGCCACTCATTCCCTCCGGCTGGCCACAGGTCGAAGCCCCACTGGTCTCGGCGGTGGCGGGAGGGAGTGGCTTTTGAGGGAGATGGAATGGCCCTCAGGTGCCACTCATTCCCTCCGGCTGGCCTCCAGTCGAAGCCTCGCTGGTCTTGGTGGTGGCGGGGGGAGTGGCTTTTGAGGGCGATGGAATGGCCCGCAGGTGCCACTTGTTCCCTCCGGCCGGCTGCTGGTCAAAGCCCCGCTGGTCTCGGTGGTGGCATGGGGAGCGGCTTTTGAGGGCAATGGAATGGTCCTCAGGTGCCGCTCTTTCCCTCTGGCCGCCCGCCGGTTGAAGCCCCGCTGGTCTCGGTGGTGGCAGTGGGAGTGGCCTTTGAGGGTGATGGAATGGCTCTCAGGTGCTGCTCATTCCCTCCGGCCGGCTGCCGGTTGAAACCCCGCTGGTCTCGGGGGTGGGGTGGGGGGGGAGAGCAGCTTTTGAGGGCGATGGAATATGTGACTTTCCCAACTAATATGGGATACTTGACAGCTATGACCGAGCCGTTTGTTAACCAAGGTTCCACTGTACATCTATTTCAACTCAAATGCAGGTTGTGGCATTATAATTCTAGTTAGGGTCAACAGTGTGATAGGAAGACATTTTGCAGGATACAAAGTCATGTTAGTAGTTGCAGCTCCTTTAACTCTAGTGTGAACCCATCTTTGGGACCTGCAGAAAAATAGTTTCCCTTCTTCTTATGGCACCAGGACACCATTTTGCAGTTTGCTGGATCTAGCCCTGTTCTTGGTCATTCTAGAGGTAAACGAGGGGCAATGGTGGCTTAGTGGTTAAGACACTGAGCTTGGCGACTGGATGTTTGGCAGGTCAGTAGTTCATGATTCGAGTGCTGCACGATGGAATGAGCGCTCATCATCTGTCCTAGCTCCTTACAACCTAGCAGTTCAAATCAAGAAATTGCAAGTAGATAAATAGGTACTGCTTTGACGGAAAAGGTAACAGTATTCCATGCACTCTGGCATCTATTTATGACTGCCACATGACCATGGAAACATTAAATGCAGACAGTCCTGGCTCTTTGGCTGTAAATCGAGATGAGCACCACCCTTTAGAGACGGGCATGACTGGCTTTTGAGCAAGAGAGGCTTTTACCTTTACGAGAGGTAAATCATCAAGGCGATCACAGAAGCAGGGTGGTGAGAAGGAACTATTTCAGAATTTTCTTATGGAAAACAACTTCTGAAAAATGACACTTTGGCCTGCTACAGAATAGAAAATAAGAAATATATGGGATTTAAATTTCTTTCAAATAAAAAAAAACCCTCACTGCAGCCCAAACACATTTTAATTCTCATGCACCCTTGGTTGCTAACACTTTTCACTTACAATAAGCAGCACTGACTCTCTAATTATTCATTTTAAATTCAAGGAGCAAAGATAAAATCTGCACAGGGAGCAGAATGCATCAGAATTTGTATGTGTGTACATGTCTATGTGTATGTGAGTTGTGATACATATTCTAAGCTATATTCCACAACACAATAAAAAGATAAGGAGGGAAAAATCAATATACATCAAAGACATGTCAAAAGCAATTCTGAAATCTCTAAAGAAAATCCTTAGTTAAAAATTCATGCAGAATCCATCAAATTTGTTATTGTAGAGTTGTTTAGAAACTTCTGTCACAATACACTGTGATATTTATTTAAATAAATATACTTTTTTTGAAAAAAAAAAAGATATAACTGTTTGATTTTTATTCTGAAAAAAATGAGACAATCCTGCTTGGTGTATGGTAGCCAACTACTAAGGCTGTCTTCCAAACAGTCTGCAATGCAGAAATACATTCTGCTCTGCATTGATCAATAGACAAGAATGAATTAAATTAGTAATTCAAAGATAGTTATACTGTGGTCTACAGCTCCCATGGCCATTCAACAGGGACTATTCTAGGTAGGGCTTCTAAGAGCAGTAGTTCAAAATGCCTTGAGGCCAAAGTTTCCTGAGTTATTCATCTCTTTTTCCATTTCAAATGCCTCCTGAAATTGAATATTCACCCACATGGACAAAGTTACTCATGTAAGTCTTGTCAGCTGTTTTTCAATGCTATGAAATCATCTCTCTCTTTTTCTCTCTCTGTAGGGGAAATCTTTGAATTCCATTTCTTCCTTTATGCTAGCAATCTAAAAAGAAGTATGAATCACTTTTGTCCTTATTTAAAATGTATGAACTGGTACATAGGCTGAAAAGCAACTGATTGTCTGCCAAATTGATAGTATGACTGAATTCCAGAGACAGAGGTATAGTAGTGTGCAAAGAACAGATAGGTTGGAGGAAAGGTCTAAGACTGGCTACTAAACATGAGCTACATAAAGCCTTCATGTCCAGATGTAAAACACCTGGATCATGAATACCTGGGAATTCTTCAGTGAGAAGGAATTGACAGTCTTGCTTGAGAACTTCAGAAGTAACCTGCTTTCATTTGTCCTGGAAGACAAAACCTGTTGGGAAACAGAAGAATGTAACCTTATCCTGAATATATAATTCACAAAGAGGGGTCTAAATAAATGGTAAAATCCCATAGCTTAGCATAGCAAATTGCATTAGATCCACTGAGTGAATAAAATAGGTCATCTTTTCCCTAAGATCCACTGATTCAAATAGGCCTACTCTAATGGTAATTTACCTTAGCACAGTAAATCATAGATTATGCACATTTACATTAAGGGAATTTACAAAAGAATTGACTCAATAAATTACAGTACCTTGGATACCTTGGAGCTGTTACTCAGCGAGGAGTCCAGACATCAGCAGACATCACTGCAACAACATTCCACACATACAAATGGACCTGAGAAATCATGTCTATTTGCATATGGAGTTTTGGCCATTTGGATAACACTTCACCCACTGTATAGGCAGGCCATGACGTGTGCCCTCCACTTTCACCTTGTCCAAGGGATCTGACGGAGGATGCTTGGGTGACTTTTAGTCCTGGCCTAACATCATTGAGGACTGTAGTGGCTGAATTAAGCAACAGAATTTTGACCAATATGTGCAAAATCCATTTATCAGGTGCAAGGTGCCACATGAACACAATAGCCACTGTTGTGCATGGATGTTATTCTTGCATAGAGATTGCTATCTTTATTTAGCTATCCTTTGGAAGGCTTTTAGGACCTGGTTATGCCAAGGAAGGAAGGAAGCAGTTAAGCCAAAGGAAATAAACTAGTTTTGCCCTCCTTCACATGTAGAGAGATAGGATGCAGTGAACAGTCCTCTACAAGCAGCACAGCCTATCTCCATGTCATCAAAAACTCTGATTGCTTAGGATGGAAAACTACATTGAGTGTGCCCATGTGTAGGAGAGATTCTCTTCTTCAAACCAGCGATTCTCAGCCTGCAGACAGCAACAAGGGTGGCTATTCAGTTCCCCTTTCTCTCACATTTAGCTTGTAATGAATCAAAATGGAGCCTTTGCTTTTAGTGAGTTGAGAGCAGGAATTCCCAACCTAAGACCCGTGGGCCAGATCCAGCCCATGGGACCATTTCATATGCCCCCCAACCTTCCAAGAGCATTTGAGAAACAAAAATGGACACCCACTTTGAAACTGTTGGGACAAAATGGCCACCCCATCATGCAGGCAGGGCAAAATGGCCATCCGGCCATCGAATCTGTCTGAGAGAGCATGACCTGGCCCCTGGTTTGAAAAGCCTTGATTAAGATGGTCACTGTGTTTCTTTACTCCCTGAACAGGGGTTAAGAAAGTCTTGTAACATGGCCTTCAAGCCAGGTGCACTTCCTGTCCTCTATGAATTCATAACAATTTCATACTGTAGGAACAGAAGTGCAGAAGATGGACATTGAACATGCAGTCTTATTGGTTAGGATACAGGAAGAGGTGGAATAAAAGGTGGAAAATAGGTTTGGTTATCTTAGAATGTTGTAGAAGAAACACCATTATATGTGTGCATGTTCCAATAGCAGTGGAGTCAGGAGTTACCTATGCTTGCTTATGAGTAGAACAGTAGAATGATGTAATCTCGATGTTGTTAGCTGGCTATGGCAGGAAATATAAATAGATATGCCCAGGGCCGTAGCTAGTGGCCCCCCGGGGGGGGGGCAAACACTTCCGGAGCTAACAGCCATCCCAACCCTGCTCGTGGTGCCAATGTTGTATATATCAGTGTGACGTTGTCCCTCCTGACACCCCCCCCATCTTATGGCCCTGGACATGCCTTTCTTATTTTATCCAGGGAAAGGGGAAAAGTAATAATGTTCCTTTTCTATTTTTGTATCTATTTTTTTGTGATCCTGCACTTTGATCTATTTTCCCCCTTCAAATAAAAGCTGATTTGTAATAGAAGATGTTTTACTTCTTATATAGAGCATAAGCTGCTGAGAGATTTCCAATTTCTTTATTGGCAATGCCACATATTGCTACCCAATTTACATTGCTATTTCCCACCCTGCCCACCCTGAGTTAGCAGTTTGCCCACCCTGGCAAGGTGTGGTTTCCCATAGGAATGCATTGAAAAGAGGCTCTTGCCCACCCTGAAAAAATATTCACCCATCCAGATCTAGAATCCTGGCTACAGCCGCCCCTGAGTCTCCTCTTTAGCTGATTTTTTGGAAGGGACTTCTAACATTGCACCTTATGCAAATTATGGACAGTGGTTTGATGCTGCTTTAATGCTGTGTCAATACTTTAATAGATTTGCCATTTGAATGTTTGCACACTTGCTTTATGACTGTTGTGGAAATGAAGTATATCTGTTTATTTAAAAATAAATAAACAAATACTGTACAGTGAAAGAACCATGCCAGAGTATCTGAAGAAATGCCAGACAGTGACATTGAAACCCACCGATTCATTCATGATTAAGTTCTTCAAGTCTTAAAATGTGACAACATCAGCCTTTAAAGGGTGTATACCTTCTGCATACACACAGTGGGGGCAAGAATGAGGAATGTGATCTTTGTGAATTCCTATACATAGATAGAAATATCTTAAAACTAATCTAAAAATGGATGCCTTTGAATATCCTTTTAACGTTATTACACAAAGTAATTCTGATGGGTGTTGATAAATTTTTAAGCAATGTTTGCTTCCTGAATTGTATGAAATCATCTCCAGTGAGTCTTTGATGCATATACAATTTTATTTATTTATTTGTACCACATCTTATGAATATTTTCAAGAGTGTGTTTGTTCTGTAAGATCTCTGAAAGAGTAAGAGCTAGAAATATGAAATTTTGTACTGATTTTCCAACTTAAATAATAAAGTTGGCTGTATTCCAGAATCGATTCCCTCTCATCAGTTTGCATCGGCCCATGCAGGCCTTTCTTTAGTTTGAAGACGGAATCAAGATGCTTCTAGGTATTAAAATTGAAAGGCTGTCCCATGCATAACTCATCTGTAATTTCTCCATGTAGAAATGCAGTGTTCACATTTAGGTGTCTGACTGGCATCTATTTGGAGGTTGTCACACTAAGGAGCATTCTTATAGTGTTGTGCTTGACAATAGAAACAAAGGCTTAATTGAACTCTTCCCTAATACTTCTGCAGGAGCAGCCCACCTTGCTTTGAAGTGTTCTATTTCTCCTTATGCACTCCTGCTTCATCTTGAAGACCTTCTTGCACCCAATTGATTTCTAGCCTTGTGGTAACTTGGTCAGTATCCACATCTCATTTTTGTATAGGGTTTCTATCTCTTCTCTCACAGCTTCTTTCTATCTGGTGGCTTCAGCGGCTGGTGCCTGTTCAGTTTCCTCCCAAATCACTGGCTGATTCATCAGCAACAACTTTTGTTGTTGACTCATGATGAGTATCAGATGGATGGTTCTAGATCAGGGCTCCTGAGACTTGGCTCTCCACATGTTCTTGGACTTCAATTCCTTGATCAGCAGGTGTGCTGGTAATTGATGTCCAAGAACACCTGGAGAGCTAAGTTTGAGGAACCCCGCTCCAGATCATATTGTTGCATCAGTGCCTCTGCCAGTTCAACATTCCCAACATCTCCATCTCTGTCATCTTCTGTTGTTAGGAAAGGGGGAAGACGGCAAGGGTGTGTTGCGAAGGGAGAGCAAGAGGCAAAGCCAACACCCAAAGAATATAGAACAATAAATTTAATATAATGTAAAAAAGCAAGGTGTTCGGAAAACTGTGGCACAGAAAACGAACGATAAGGTAATGAAGGCTGTAAAGTCAAAAGCAAGACAGGAAACATCTGAATAAGTCAGTAAATCATGTCAAAGAACAATCATACACTAAACAAGGTACATAAAGAATACAATATAAACAATTTATAGTGATATGTACAACAAGTATTTCTAGCAGGAGGTTATTGTGGAGCGCGTTTGCATTTGTAACAGATTCTCGACAAAGTATCGAAATATCCGTTTATCTGGAAGGATATCGAATCTCTCTCTCTACATCATACCGTTCCTTCTTGATTCACATTCTCCTGGACTCCTGGGCATTGCCTTTGTATTATTCTCCACCTTAATACTTATTTTCGATACAGACTTTTTCCTCTTGATGGGCATTGTTTATATTTGAAGGACTCGTGATCATCACATATATGCGGTTCTTTATATATGTATTTCTCTATGTGATTGCTCCACGGTCCTCAATACTTGTTGTACATATCACTATATATTATTTATATTGTACTCTTTATGTACCTTGTTTAGTGTATGATTGTTCTTTGACATGATTTACTGACTTATTCAGACGTTTCCCATCTTGCTTTTGACTTTACAGCCTTCATTACCTTATCGTTCGTTTTCTGTGCCACAGTTTTCCGAACGCCTTGATTTTTACATTATATTAAATTTATTGTTCTATATTCTTTGGGTGTTGGCTTTGCCTCTTGCTCTATCTTCTGTTGTTATACTGCTCTCATCCTATATGTCATTGTCTTCTTGTTCTTTTTTTGACTCAGGTTTTGAAAGCTGCTGTTACAGTTGCAGTCAGAAGAAAAAGGAGGGAGAGAATAGAGTAGGGGTGGCCAATTTACAACCCATGGTCCTAATCCAGCCCATGCATATAATTAATCCAGCCCAAGGTGTCCACTCAGGCACCTCTAGACCCTCCCCACCACCAACACAAGTCATGATATATCACTTACTGTGGTGGCGGCAGGAATCACAAAGTTTTTCTGGGTTTTTGGACAGGCTCCACCACTTCCCGGGGTGGTGGAAGGCTTTTTGGAGCATGTTCGTTCTGGTTTGGGATTTTTCCAACACTTCTCAGCTGCGCTTCAGCAGCTAGAATGTGATCATGAATGACTTCCGGTGCTGGGCAGAGTTTATATCAGTGCCTGGAATCTCAGCGTGGAACCAGAAAGTCACCCATGGTTGTGCTCTAGCTGCCAAAGCACAGCCAAAAAGCATCAGAAAAATCCCAAACCAGAGCAAACATGCTCCAAAAAGCCTCCCGCCACCCTGAGAAGTAGTGAATCCTTCCAAAAACCTGCTAAAGTGGCATGATTCGTGTCACCACTGCCACCGATAACAATGATGATGACAAAAACATAAGTAGTGGGTGCAGTGGTGGGAACTGGCCCCTAGCGGGAAAACATTGGGAACCTCTAGAATATAGTTACTGACATATGGAAATAACCCCTATGCATGTTGTTTGGCTATAACACAGAATAGGGGACTAGCAACAAAACAATGGAAGCAAGAAAAAAACAGATAGAAGGAGCACGGGCTTGCCTTAACTGCCAGAGGTGGAAAAAGAACATTACCAATAAAGTTACTGGCAAAATCCCAAACTAGAGCACCGTCGTTGCGTCACCACTGGAGAGAAGAGGGGACTGGCAGTGGAAGCGGCTCCCACCTTCCCTTCCTGGGCTCCACCTGCCCAGGGAAGGATAAAGGCGGGTGGAGCACTCCCACCCACATCTCCAAGCTCAGTCATCACTGGAGGAAGATAAAGGGCCACCGGGGGCTTGAAGTGGCTGAAGAGGAGGACGATGTCTGCTGCCGCTGCCTTGAGGCTTCGTGCACCTTCCCCGGTTGTCTCGCCTGCTCGACTCCAGCCCTGTCATCACTGGTGGAGGAGGACTGAGGCAGCTGTGACTGCTCAGTGGTCTAAGGATGCCCCCGCCCGCTTAGCCCTGGACCCCACCTGCTTGGAGGAGGACCTTGCTGTTCCGTTTACTGCGGGGTTGGTTGATTTGGATTATGCATACTGTATTGTCATATACTTTGTATATTGAATTTGTATACCATAATATTGTTGTTTTTTGATATGTTGTGCTGATATTGTTTGCTGATTCTGTTTTGCTGATGTCTTTGATATGATATGTTTTTATATGTTTTGAGGTAATATTGTTTTGCTGACATATTGTTTATTGACATATTGTTTTGCTGATATATTTTGATATGTATTGTTGATCTTGTACTATTTATTTATTTTTGTATTATTGTATTGCCATTTGTATTTGTATTGACGTGTTGTAAGCTGCCCTGAATCGGCCTTGTGCCGAGTAGGGCGGGGTATAAATAAATAAATAAATAAATAAATAAATAAATAAATAAATAAATAAATAAACAAATAAATAAATAAATAAATAATGATGATGATGATGATGATGATGATGATGATGATGATGATGATGATGATGATGATGATAATAATAATAATAATAATAATAATAATAATAATAATAATAATAATAATAATAATAATAATAATAATAATAATAATAATAATAATAATAATAATAATAATAATAATATCACATTAGTCTATAAAGCCCCCTCCCATGGATACTCAGTTTGTTGATATCATCTCAACAAACAATTCTAAGGAATGTTGTGGTATGCCCGCATTCCTATGTTGGCCATAACCCTTCCCAATGGGCACACTTGCTTATGCACACAGCTTGAGAACCAACACGGCTCTGATGGAAGGGAAATTGGGTGCAGGCTAGATTAATTGGAATAAATCATAAGGTCTTGGCTGGAGGTTGCGGAGGAGGTAAGGGCAAAAGTTAACAGTTGATGACTCAAGGGTAAAACTCACTGTTCCTCTTCTGGCCGAAGATAAGGCTGGGTTGGGCAAACTCACTGAGTCAACAGCTAAGGAAGTTAGCATCCCGAGAACCATATGGGCTCCAAAGATAAGGCAAAGACAATGGATTTCGCCCATCCTGTTGATCAGTTCCTCAGCAGAGGTCTAGGGTAACTCCCAAGAGGCTGACGAATGCAACTTGGTCAGCAAAGTGCCACGTATGCCTTAGCCTTCTGTGACGGGGTCACGTGTTCCTTTAGGCACAGAGACCTCGAGGTAGGGCAATAAATATGCCACCCAACTTAGATCGGCACTGGACTTTCACCACACGTTCTTCTCACGTGCCTTCCCTTGCGGCCAGCCATTCCAGCCTCCATGGGCCATTACAACAGAATGTCTTGAAACCCAACACAAATTTTGGTGAAGCAGTTTTCAAAGCAATACTAGTCAAATATATTCTTCGAGGATGATTATGTTCCATAACCCTCTTAACTTTTGAGAAAGAAGCTGAGAATTAATTCTGGTGGGTAATTCTATCTCCAACAACCTGCTGACCAACTACTGATTTTACCACAATCAAGTTCTCTAATCAGGAATTAGGTGTTGTTGTTCTTGCTAAAATTCTATCTTATGTTTGAACCAGTTTCTCATTAACAACACAATGATTGCAGACAAGATTAAGTACCTTCTGCAGCTCTGAGGAGGTAAGCTCCTTTATTCCTTTACAGCAGTACCTTTCATTGTCAGTGATTTGTAACTGCCTGTTGACTGATGAATCTCGGAGCATCAACAGAATTAGTAAAACTGTGGTCCAATCAAAGGAGAATTGGCCACTATGCAATTTGTTTGATTGTCAGCTTAAAGTCTGTTTTTGTCCCTAGAATATCCTTTATTTACAATGCTACACTAGTAAATCAGCAACTGGGGGAAAAGTCACTGAGGACATGTTAATACAGCTAAGGATTTCTAGAGTTTGGAGCAATTTATTTTAACACAGCAACTTCCAGAATCCCCCTAGACCTGTGGTTTCCATAGCTGTCAAGTATCCCTTATTGGCCAGGAAAACCCCTTATTTTACCCTCTTTCCCGCCATCATCCCTTATTAATTAGACTGCAATGCCCTATTGCCACCATTGGAGGGCAGCACAGGATAAGCATAGCTGTCAAGTATCCCTTGTTTGCCGGGAAATTTCCCTTATTTCCAAATCCAAAACTTGACAGGTATGGTGGTTTCCAACCTTTTTTTGGCCATGCCCCACCTAAGCATCTCTAAAATCCTGATTCTCCCCCCCACCCACCCAGTGACATATAATTCTTATTATTCAAAAAGTCAACTCCTGTTCACATGGAGGAAGCCTAAAAGGCCATTAATTTGGTCTAAACATTCTTGAACTGCCCCTCTTAAACATCAAATTGCCCTCCTGTGGGGCATTGCCCTAGACAGTATATCCACTTGCTTTGCTAGTTATAATTTTCTGGGAGTAGCAGTTTTCAAAGCAGTTTTTTTAAACACTGTCAACTTCCATAACTTGATTTGTAAAATTCATAGAGTTTACAGCAGTGGTTCCCAACCTTTTTACGGCAATGCCCCTGAGCATCTCTATAGTCCTGACGTCCCTCCCCCCCCTCATGACATGTAATTCTTATTTGTCAAAAAGTGAATTCAGGTGGAGGAAGGCTAATAAGGCCATTAACTTGGTCTACATGTTCTCGAAATGCCTCCCTGTGGGGCATGTGCCCTATGTTGGGAACCATGGGTCTATAGCAGAGGTTTCCAAACTTTTCACGCCATGGGCCGGTCACATTTTTCAACAGGCCAGTCACATGGTTCGTCCCACTGGAAACAGAATTAAAACATGCACATGTGCAAAATGCTGCCGCAAATGCACCCACGGCTGTCGTAAACACATTTATGACAGCCACAGTTGCATTTATGACAGCGTTTTGCACTTGCATGGGTGGCTTTACTTCCATTTCCAGGAGTGGCGAGGGCAGTTGGGGCCGGATGATCCGGCACTATGGGCCGTAGTTTGGCCACCCCTGGTGTATAGAGATGAACTTTTTTTAATTCTCTTATTTATATTGAAAATACCTCTGCAATCAAATCATTCATTTGTACCTCATTCTTCAAGAGTTGTCACTAGGTATGCAAATTCTTACTTGTTTTATTTTCACGCACAAGAATGTAAAACTTTTTCTAAGTACAACAATGAGAAACTGCATTGATTTCTGAAGGAAAAAAGGATTTCCAGGCAAAGTTCCATAAATTGTAATGTGGCTGCAATAAATTAAAGGTCAAGAACATGAAAATGCATGACAAGCTGAGCAATAGGTCCAAGCTTTTAGATCTTTTAGTCCACTCACTGCCACATTCTGCCATAACCTCAGTGCAGCACATGATTGCATCTGCCTGTACGTCACCTAGCATGCATCTATTGTACCATTGAGATTTTCACCTGCTTAGTCTTTCTCTTTTGTTAACATTTTCCTGCAGGAAATATGGCTCACTTCTCAAGATACTCTGCTAAAATACAGAAGTGAATCCACTGAGGAAATCAAGAGTTAGGAATTTCCTTTCCACATTAAGGGTTTCTCTGGCTGTGTTCCCTTTGCATACTTCAAGCTTCAACAAGGGGTGGTGAATGTTCAGCATTCTGACTTACTCAGCTTACATGCAGAGAACAGGTTTTCTGCTTCAGCCTAAATATATGGAATAAAAGATAGAGGCAGGGTCTTTGATGGAAAATGTGTTCTTATCTCTTTAATTGCCCACAAATTGTTTTTTTTTTTGGGGGGGATCAGTCAAGTTTCATTATCTCCCATGTTTGAATTCTTTGGACCTCAAATGCTTTGTTTTAAATCTGTTGTTCTCAATGAAAATAAACCCATTGAAATAACTAGATTTGTTATCAGTGTTAGTATAAATCCCATTGATGTAAGGGGTTAGTCTACAGGGTTGCCCGTAGGTCCCTACTCAGCCTATAAGTCCCTATTCTTCCTCTCAGTGGGCGTGTGCCCCACCACTCTACCCAGAGGTCAAATGGGAGCGCTTCCTCCCTCCTCCCAGCACAGTTTGCCCTGCCCCTCTGCCCAGCAGCCCAATGGGAGCATGTCCTCCCTCGCCCCCCAGAAGAGCCTTACTCTCTTTGTGGTCAGGTAGGGACTTATGCACCACCCTGTATTATAGCTAGGACTAGCCATTTAGTCCTGAATCAGAAGATGTCCGATTGGTGCATTGAAGAAAAGGGACTCCGGATGTTGTTTGGCTAACACATTCTAATAACTCACAGAGTGTGCTGAATCAAAATGAATGCTTTGCTGTTAGTGAGTTAAAATGGTCACTGTGTTCTTTGCTTACTGAGCGAGGGTGATGAAAGTCTAGGAATGTGGCCTTCAAGCCAAGTGGAGGATCTCTTTTGCTATTAGAATTTAAAATAAGCTGGAACTGTGGGAATTGAAGTGCAGAAGATGGGCACTGATTGTGCAGTCTTACTAGTGAATTAAAGGTGGAATAAAAAATGAAAGATGGGTTTGGTTAGTTTAGAATGTAGAACAAGAAACAGGTTGCTTGGAGTGGCAACCTGGACAAAGGAAGGCTCCCAAGTGGACTTGATCCAAGAAAGCTCACATTAAAAATATAGCAGTTAGTCTTGAAAGTGCTGCAGTGTGTTTCTGATATGCCTGAAACACAGACTAAAACAGCTACTATTCCAAAAAATTCAACTATGAAGGTTCCCATTTGTTTGTTGTTGTTCAGTTGCACAGCCAATTCTGACCCTTTGCGACCCCATGGACCATTGCCTGCCAGGCACCTCTGTCCTCCAATATCCTCCTCGACCCACCCAGCTCTGTGGGTGTCAACAATACCATCTAGCCATCTTATTTTCTGCCACCCACTTCTTCTTTGCCCTCCACCTTTCCCAGCATCAAGGCTTCCCCATTCCTTTACAGTAAAACCTCGTATAAAGAGCGCCTCGCTTAGAGACTTACTTGCTTAAAGAGCAGCATTTTGTCTGAATGGTCACCTCGCTCAACAACTAAAACCAACCTAAAACTTGCTTAACAACTAAATCAGGGTTCACAGCCCGCCCACCCCACCAGAAGTCACAATTGGTCACTTACAATCGTGTTTCGTTTAAAGAGCAAACTCGCTTAAAGATCAATCCTGTGGAACACATTATGCTCTTTAAGCGAGGTACCACTGTAGTTTATTTTGCTTTCACCCCCTCCCTCTCTAACCACTCCCATTCCTCATTTTCTTACTTAACACAAAAGGTTTACAGACCAGGTTAGATGTACACATTTTCTGGCCTTGAAACTGGACACATTACACAGGCAGTGGACACATTACATAGGCAGATACTCCTCTGCTCTGTTATCTAACTCCACATACTAATCTCTTTCCCTCATTCAAGGCGCCAAGGAGTGAGCATGATTATGTTCCTTTGAACAACATCAAAGGTCAGAGCCAGTTATAGTTTTGAGTAAAAAGAAAAAGAGCAATTAGAAAGAACTCTCAATCTGACCATATTATCCTGCTATGGTAACAGAGGAGACCATACTGCCAGCGACTCAATGCTGAAAGTGGTTCACGGGGTCCGGGGGTCGCAAAGGGTCACACTTGACTATGTGACTGAACAACAACCCTAAGTTGTAGAACTAGCTTTGTATTGTAACAAGACAATTGCAGGACTTACTCTCTTTAAACTGGAAGCGCAATTTTCCAAGTTACCTCTTTTTTGGATAGCGTTTACTATCATGATTAATTTTCCCTGTATGCTTTTGATCAGTCCCTCTTTTTGTTTTACTCTTGTGTTTTATCACCTTGATGTTGCTTTGAAAAGCACATGATAACATTGTTCTTCTCTTTGAGAATTCTGATTGGAAAGCAAGTTATAAATCATCAGAATAAGCAAATAAATAAAGTAGTGAGGGAGAAGGAATTAAGGCCTATACCAGCTCTCAGTCTTTTGCATTGTTCTGAAGAGCTCGACAGAACCATTGAAGATATATCTTATATGACCAGGCTTTTGTGGTGCCATCAGAAACATGAAAAAGAAAAAAGAAAAGAAACAGGGAAATTGTGGTACCTAAAGGACTAACTTATGACCATGTGACTAATGAAGAAGTATTGCATTGGATAGATAAATAACTCTTTAAGACAGCAGTTCTCAACCTTTTTAAGTCAGGTTAACTTTAAAGCTCATGCCCCACAGAGGGACTTCAGTTCCCAGAAGCCTAAGTGTTGTGTTCGGCCCTTATAAGAAATAGTCCAGGCAACGATGAACGGAACAACAACAGGAGTTCATTGAACAGTCTTTCAGGTTACACTTACAAGGCACTCCGGACATTAGATGGCTACACAAGTCCCATGTAGTCGGTCCCTCATGTTTCCTACCGTAGAGGCAGTGACTAAGCTACACCTTGGCGTGATAGCGTATAGAGGCGACCCAGGATTAGCCCAATGCTGGCTAACCTTTGTGGTAATGGGAAGTATAGATCCGGTCCAGCCCCACCATTGTTTACCCATGGGGCTTATATAGTGTCTCCCCAGCAGTGACTCCTTGCTACAATGTAGTAACCTGCTGGACAATCATAACCAACCAATCATAACAGGATATATAAGTATTAACCAATCAGGAACAGGATCCAAAGTTGTAACCAATCACTGAATTCTAATTAGCATAATGAGTGTGCCCAGAGAGGGAGATTACGCACCAACTTTAGCTCCTCATTTGGATGGCGGGAAACCACCATTTTACCTTTGCAAGGCATTGCTTGAGCAACTTGCAATTCTGACTTAATACACAACACTAAGTCAGTACATTGGCTGATCACTGCTTTGGGGAATTGACTTCGGCTTCTGGGAGTTTAAAAAGTTTTTAAAGGTTGGAAAACACTGCTTTAAGGTCTCATGCCCTGCTCCTAACCCCATGGCATCAATGGTCTCTCTCACCTCTTCTTCACTGGAGAAGAACACTCCCTTCCATTCCAGACACTTTGCAATGAAACTGCAAAGAATGTACTCCAGGAATTCTCAACCTGTGACCTGAGGGCCGGATGTGACCCGTGGCACCATTTCATGTGGCCCCACTACTGCCTCCACCACACCAGGAAGTGCCATGTGGTGGAGGAATGGCAAAATGGCTGTCTGGTCCCCAAAGTTGTCTGAGGGAGTGTGACCTGGCCCCCAGCTTTAAAAAGGTTGAGAACTCCTGATGTAAATTCTAAAACTCTGCAAAAGTCCTTTGCTACGACTCCTTGCTACCTTATTGCTTGGGGAAGGAGTATGGAACAGGAGGAAAACAAAAAGAGAACAGCCCAAGCAGACAAAATCTCTCCCTGTTTCCCCTGATCTCAGAAAAAAGGACTGAACATCCTTAACTGAAATTATTCATCTGTAGTTGTCCCCAGGAGTGAAACATTATTTAAAGTGAAATATATGTTTTACATAGTGATGTATAAAGTCCTTGAGAAATATATTCTTCTGACATTTTTATACACTTCTAAGTTGGCTGGGGCAGAGGGGTGGGGGAAGGGATCCCTTTTCAGCGCTGGTGTCTGCATATCTGGCTTCTCCTTATGCTTTCTTTCTTTATTCCCGTCAGAGGCACCACCACCATATAATAACACACACAGGTAAAATTAACATATCAAAACAAAAAAGGAATTAAAAGGACTAGATGACATCTGCCCAATATCGGGCCACTTCAACAGCATTTCCTCTTACCAACATAAGGTACTCATCAGTGCACAATGTGGGGCATAGTGTGCATTGTGTCGTATGGGTGGTTGTTTGTTCTTTTCCAAATTCACACAGGCTACCATCTACAGGGAAATCCTGTTTACACAGATTAGCCCTTCTATTTCTCTCTTTCTCTCTCACAGCCCTTGATCTTCCTACCCCAGCACACAGTCTGTTTAAAGCTTTCCATACAGGCCATGGTTGTTCATGGCCAGGAGGTAGAGATTCATGTGATTCTGCCCAGTTACTTGGTACTCCTGGCTTGCCAAAGTTATGGGGCAATCTGTGGGGACTGGTTGTTTGGGGTGGGCAGAGGTTATGAGGAAACTGTGCCTTGATTTCAGTCTCTGCTTTGGTGGTTGGTGATCAAATAACACCGTGTTTCCAAGGATCTTGGATCATAAGCAAAACATGGCCCTCTTCCCCCTCAGAATTACATTTTGTTGATTGAAATTCAGTGTTTCTTTTTCTGGCAAAACCTTTTATGCCATGCATGTCAATATCCTCTTATTCACAAGTAGCACATCAGCCTCCTTGTAATGTGATCCCGCCTGATACTGCCTGCTCTTCTGGCTAAACACTCCAGGATTTTTGAAAGCTTGCCTTCTCACTCCTGATCTGGATCTAGGCGGTGAGCAAGGTAGCTCATAGGAAATCAATTAGTGTAGATAAGGTAGCACAGAGCCAAGTAAACACTCCAGTCATCTTTCAGTAATTCAAAAGTATACTATATTCTAATCAGAGTAAGTTACAGAAGAAAGTTCAGAAAGCATATCAAAATAAAGAAAGCTGCTTTTTGGGGTAAGCCCAGTGGCCCCACTTTCTTAAGCATATACATGTCCATCAAACATTAGGCTCCATCTCTTCCAACCCACGAGGCCAGCATGTTTACACATTCTAATCCCTTTGATATTTTCTAGAGCAGTGATGGTGAACCTTTTAGAGACCGAGTGCCCAAACTGCAACCCAAAACCTACTTATTTATAGCCAAGTGCCAACACAGCAACAGAGGAGAAAGGAAATGCTCCCATTGGGAGAAAGGAAATGCTCCCATTGGGCTTCCGGGCAGAGGGGCTGGACAAAATCTGTATTGGGGTAACTGCATGGGAGGGTTCTGAGTGCTACCTCTGGCACGCATGCCATAGGTATGCAATAGTTTCGGTGGGTGACTTTAAAACTGGGGCCACTGCGGTCGAGAACACCAGGCGTTCCCTTTCCCTCTCAGCTGGACCAGTAGGAGAAGAACTGGTGCAGTTGGAGGGAATCCCAGCTTCAGGGACCACTGCCGTTGCTCCTCCATCTGACGCCATCCCAGCTCCTTCTTTGGCCCGGTCGGCCATGGGAGGTGGAGGCACAGCTGGTGGTCATTTTCCATGGCCAGGACCATCTTCATCTTCAGTGCCCCGAGCCCCACCTCCCAGCTTGGACCTAAAGGACCGTGGTGGTGATGGATGGCAGGTCCTGATTCACCTCCCCCCATTGGACTTGTTGCAGTTGGGGTGGGGAGACCATGGGGTAACACTGTTTCTTTATTGATATGCTGATATAAATTTTAATTTTGTACATTGTAGTTAGGGAGATTCTATTGTTTTGTTGTTTGTAATTGATATTGATTGTATTAATCCTTCTGTATTGATATTTTGTATTATTTTGTTGTTTTCATGAATTATGCTGTATTTATATCATTGTATTACTTTGTTCTTGTGAACTGTTTTTAGTCACCCATTGGGGTTGAAAAAAGTGGTATATAAATTAAACTTCAAATCAAATCAAACCACTGTTCTAGAGGGTCTCCCACAGATTAAAATCTCCATCTTGGATGGGGCTAAAACCAGGGCATAAATTCTGCCCTGACAATGCACATTTAAAATGTCTGCCTTGCAGCTCATTGAAATGAAAGAGAAACACCATTTTTGTTTGCTATGGCTCTTTATTGTTTGTTTCATTAAAAATAACTTTCAATGTTTGAACATACATCTTTGATTCATATGGGTTCAACACCTATTTTCAGGACAGAATACCAACACAGTTGCCACACAGCCAAAGTGAGGCACATTTCAAATCCTTCAGAGCGCAAGAGTTAAGTATGTGCTTCAGTCTACTTATTTATAATACATGAAATTCAAAGTGTTCTATTTTAGCTCAATTATAGGCCTATTGCAATAACTAAGGCTTCGTGATAATATCACAGTACAGTATTAGTCACAGGGTTTCTTTACCACCATTAACAGGCATAAATGCATATGTCAAATCCATTTCTGCAGACTTCTTCAGTTTTTACCTCCAAATCTCTTTCCTTCAGATCATTTTGGAAATAGACAAACATTCCTGCTTTGCTTGTTTTTTCTAAATCACTTCTAGATCCAAAGCAGATGCCTAGTTGTTGTACAATTTGCTTAATCAATTTTAAGGAAGATATTTGAGAGCTGAAGAAATGGCTACGTTTCTTGGGAGATGTGATGACCCAACAATAATGAAAAGCTGAAAATACCATTTTCAACTTATAAATATTAACTCCTAAGAAGGGAGACCACATTTATTCATTTTTCTCTTCTTGGATTTAAATTATCCTTCTGTGTAGCAGTGTATTATCTTTCACTTTTCCATTAATCATCAAAACAGTCTCAAAAATTCAAAGAAATGACATTGCGAAGGTTGCCGAATTTTCCATTGAACATTTTTTGTTTCTGTTTGTTTCTTGAATGAATTCCTCCCTCCTCCTCTCCTTTCCTCCTTAGGAGTAACTCATATTTTTAAGGAGAGGAAAGTTATCCACCTGAGTGAAACCTCAGCAGAGAAACCCATGAGAAGTAGCTATCTTCAACTACCAATTAGCATCGTTAGGGAGTGGTGAAGGAGTGAGAAGAAATGCTCTGTGGTACTTATTGTGCATTTTGTCATGATGCAAAGAAGCCCCCAAATGCTGGTGGCAGAAGGAGCACCAAAAAGGCAATATTCGCATTAAGCTGCCTCTTTTCCTCAATTTTTTCATCCTCTCTCTTACTTTTCCCCTTAGTTAGCTTTCTTCACCCTTAATCTGTATACCATTTCTAAAACTATCGCATTCTGAGTTGGGTTGTAATGTTTAGTCAATGATTTCTTTTTAATGTAACAAAAAGGTTCACCCATTAATTGATCTATAGCACTGTAAAATTGTAAAGGTAATGTTAAAGCATCTACTTAGACAAATTGCTATGATGTGCCGTCTTTGAAGACGCAAGACCCTCTGTGTGCAAGGAGCTAAAGAAGTAAATTGTGTCTTTTAAGATTTTTTAAATTTTAATTTAATTTTAATTTAATTTTAATTTAATTTTAATTTAATTTTAAATTTGTATGCCGCCCCACTCGCAGAGCGATAATGTCTACAGATAATTGTATATATAGATTCAGGTATATATAGAGGTCTGTGATGGCTCAATGGTTAAGAAGCTCACCTTGTTTTCAAAAAAGGATCCAGGGGTGATCCAGGAAATTACCGACCTGTCAGTTTGACATGTGTCCCAGGTAAAGTGATGGAAACCATCCTAAAAGATAGAATTAATAGGCACATAGAAGAGAAGGCGCTGCTAAAGGAGAGCCAACATGGCTTTTGCAAGGGCAAATCATGCCTCACTAATCTGTTGGAATTTTTTGAGAGTGTCAACAAGCATGTGGATAAGGGGGATCCAGTTGACATTGTTTATCTGGACTTTCAGAAGGCTTTTGACAAGGTCCCACACCAAAGGCTCTTGAATAAACTTACCAGTCATGGAATAAAGGGACAGGTCTTGTCCTGGATCAGCAACTGGCTAAGGGACAGGAAACAGAGGGTAGCACTAAATGGACACTTCTCCAAGTGGAGGGAAGTAAAGAGTGGGGTCCCCCAAGGTTCAGTACTGGGACCCCTGCTTTTCAACCTCTTCATAAATGATCTAGAGGTAGGAGTAAATAGCAAGGTAGCCAAATTTGCTGATGACACTAAATTATATAGGGTAGTGAAAACTGTGAGAGATTGTGAGGAGCTCCAGAGGGATCTCTTGACACTGGGGGAGTGGGCAAAACAGTGGCAAATGAGTTTCAACATTAGTAAGTGCAGAGTGATGCATGTTGGGGCAAAGAACCCCAATTACATTTATAAACTGATGGGATCTGAACTCTCTGCGACAAACCAGGAAAGGGACCTTGGTGTCCTGGTGGACAGCTCAATGAAGGTGTCAACCCAGTGTGCCTCAGCAGTGAAAAAAGCAAACTCAATGCTAGGGATCATTAGGAAGGGTATAGAAAATAAGTCAGCAAGTGTCATTTTGCCTCTTTATAAATCTATGGTGAGGCCCCATCTGGAATACTGTGTACAGTTCTGGTCGCCATACCTCCAGAAGGATATTATGGAGCTGGAAAAAGTGCAGAGGAGGACAACCAGAATGATTAGGGGACTGGAACACCTTCCTTACCATCTGAGGCTGCAACGGTTGGGCCTCTTCACTCTTGAACGACGACGTCTAAGAGGTGACCTGATTGAAGTTTATAAAATCATGCACGGTGTGGACAAAGTAGATAAGGAAAAACTGTTTTCCCTATCGCATAACACTAGAACTAGGGAACACTCCATGAAACTTTTGGGTACTAGTTCTCAAACAAATAAGAGAAAGTACTTTTTCACCCAGAGGATTACTGGCCTATGGAACTCCCTGCCAGAAGAAGTGGTGACAGCTGTCAGTCTTGACAGCTTTAAGAAAGGATTAGACAAGTTCATGGAGGACAAGAGTATCAATGGCTATAATAATGGATACTTAAGGACAACCTCCGGGTTGGAGAGATAGGCAGGATATCTCTCAATATCATTTCCAGGGAATCCTAAGCAGGTGAAGGCATCTGCTTGGGAATACCCTGAAGGAAATGGTGAGCCACTGTGTGAGACAGAATGCTGGACTGGATGGGCTGTGGCCTGTTCCAGCAAGGCTGTTCTTATGTTCTTATGTTCTTGTTACTTGGAAGGCTAGATTGAGACCTGGGTACTGCATGATGAATTGAGCACCCGTCTCTGTCCCAGCTCTTGGGGATATGAAAGGAGCCTCATTTGGGCATTCCCTGAGCAGAGATTCTTCTGCAAAATATCATTTCAACCCAGAATAATTTCTGACACGAAATTATTATTACAAAGTGGTCTAGGTAGCATTTTGGATTGTTGTGGCACTGTGATACAATAGACTTTCTGACAATCACACAGTGCACAGGAGAGTGAAAATCAGCCTGACCTTGATCTGTGTCAATGTTCAACCTTTTAGGTCCATCCGTGGAGCTACAACTGTTTGGGCTGGTCTAGAGCGATTCCATGATGAACAGAAGAGTCACTTTAAGGGATGTCATCACTCCTGCCAAAGAAAGCCTTTCTGCTGAGATACAGACTCACACCTTTCTTACCATCTGATTGCCCTCTTTGGTCAAAGTAAAGGTCACCCTTGCTCAAAAGCCACTTGCATCCTACTCTAGCGTTCAATGCTCCTCTCTATTTATAGCCAAAGAGCCAGCACTGTCTGCATCTGCAGACATTTCCATGGCCATATGGCAGGCATGACTAGACACTGAAGTGCACGAAATGCTGTTTACCTTCTCACTGAGGAGGTACCTATAAAACTACTTTCAATTGCTTGCTTTTGAACTACTAGGTTGTCAGGCACTGGGACAGAGATGGAAGCTCACTACATCATGCAGCACTCAGGTCTCAAACTGCAGACCTGCCAGCCTTCCAGTTGTCAAGCTCAGCATCTTAACCACTAAACCACCACAGTCCCTCTTAGATTCACTAAGAAAACAAACAAAAAAGCATTTGAATGACATGGCAATATGTTTCTGTTTTCACCTTATTGGGCTGTTGGCACTCCAGGTGTTCTTGGACTTCAGTTATTAGAAGCCCAAGTCAGCACTCCTGCTGATCAGGACTTCTGAGAATTGAAGTTCCAGAACAGTTGAAGTGCCAAGGTTAGCCACCACTGCCCTAGTGCACTGTCATATGCGATAAGTCCATGAGGTATTAGCATACTATGTACTTTGTCTACAAATCCAGAAGTTCCTGCTTTTCCCCCAGTGCTCTTGAATTGGATGGTATATCCATCCCAGTCAAGAAAAACCTGAGATTGCTGGCTTATAGTTCTTGAAACATATAGGTAGAGAGGCTACTTTGTGTTTGCCCCCAAGACACTATAAATAACATCCTAAACATTTGCATTCAATGCTGTGAATTAGGCTGTAACACCTGCAAGTGATCATAGAATCACACAAAAGTGGAGTTGGAAGGGGCCTATAAAATATTCAAGGCCAACCCACCACTCAATGCAGGAATGCACATTAATGTAGATCTGGCAAATGCTTGTCCAATTTTGAACTCACATCACATCCTTGACTAATATTCAGCTTGAGATCTAGAATAATTCAAGATCCTCCTCAGCCATTATATTACTAAATCAAGTACTCCTATCTTGTAACTTTGCATTTATCCTTGTTAAGTTTCATTCTGTGTTTTTTTTAGCCCAGTGCCCAAATCTGTTGCAATGGCTGAAGGCGAAGGAAGGCATGGGAGGCAGGAGTGCTGAAGGAAAGCCAGCTGATCTCAATGGCTCGGGAGGGCTGTATTTATTGGATTACATAGAGTTCTCACCCGCACAGCACAGCCTGCGTGAGACCTCCTGACAGGATACATGTCTATGTGGCACTCTGCTGGCTAAGTTACATTTGTCAGCTCTAAGAAGTTACTGTATACATTTGGCACCTGCTAAGGGATTACCCAATCTTAAACGACCTTGAAGACTTCCTGTGTCTAGCTGAGGTTTGCCTTGCCAGCTACGTGAGCAAGATACCGTGTGCTGTTACAGGCTTGTGTCTCTCCTGGAGGTTTCCACTATTGTGAGATTATGCCTGCTCCTCTCAGTGCCCTCAGCCAAGGCAACATGGAGTCACTCTTGCTACCTATTCTATTGGCCCGTTCCCAATTTCCTTTCCTGTCCTAGCTCGGTTGGTTTCCAGCCCGTGTCCTAGCCAGACGCACCATTCAGGAAGGGTTGTGATCCAATCAGTGAAGTTGCCAACCCACACAAATCTATCAAGATCTTTTGAATTTTGTTCTTGTTTTCCAAGTTATTAGCTATTCCACCCAATTTTGTGTCATCTGAAAATTCCTGCACTCACTCATCCAAGTCATGTATGAAAATGTTGAAGAGCACCAGAACAAGGATTGAGCCTTATAGTCAGGGCAGCCTTCAGGAATTTCTGGGCCCCATACTGAGCAATCCTATTGCCCCCCACAACACACACACACACACACACACACACACACACAGTAACGTCACTGTTATGGCCACCGCCGGTAGGGCCCCTGTCAGCTCCGGGCCCTATACGGCAGTACTAATAGTACTGCCCTGATGGCGGCCCTGCTTATGGTACTTCATTTGTTACACTCCCTGTCCCAATTTGAGGAGGAGCCATTGATAAGCAGTCTCTGAGTATGATTCTTTACCCAACAGTGTATCCACCTGACACTTGTGATATCCACCACACACCTAGTTAGCCTACTTCTCATGAGGCACATTTTCATTTGTGATGGTCTTTTTAATCTACTCAAACTTTCTGCTCAAAAATAAAATAGCTCCCAGCTAACACCAGGGCAGGAATAGTAAGCCTGGGTGGAGATGGACCTACCTAAGTCTCAAAGCCTTTTAATTTAGACCTTCATCAAATTTAAGTAAAACACCTGCAAGATAGATAGAACGTATGGAGAGTTGTGCTATTTGTAGTCTAGAATACCCAAATAACGTATCCCTAACAGTGAGTCCTTGCATTCTCAGTGCTGTTAAAGGAGATTGCACTGTTGTACATAAGAGATGAACTTGGAAATCTACCACAAAAATTTGCAATTATTTTACTTTTTTGCTTGTCTTATAAGAAACAGAAGTGACAGGAAGCCACAATTTAGGTAGGTGTGAGTGAGCATCTTATTGTAAAGGTTGGTGGCAATTTTGTTATTTTTGGTAGTAAAACGATATCAAGAAAAAAGTAGATAGAGATTGTTAATGCTTTTGCTCGATGTAAATTCTGCTGTGGGTTGAATAACATTGGTGCATTGGCCCGATTCCATCTGTATTTTTGTGCCAGCATAATTCCTGCTTTGTAAATTTCAGCAACAAATTGTTGCTAGTTTAGAAAATGGTGAAGTTTTTTTTTTTGTATGCTGGTACAATGTTTATTCAAAGATTGAGTTCTAAGAGTGAAGGTATTGGTGTCTTTGACATATAGTGTAATGGGGATTTTGACACTCATTTTTAAATTGAACTCAACATAAACAGATATTTTCTTAGAGGAAGCGCTGATTTCTGAAACAATAGAACATAATGGATTTTGGGTAACGTTTTTAGCAGCAAAATTTTGGAAATCTGTTCTCTTGTTTTTAAGCTTCCTGTTTGTGAGGTTTCTATAGTTTAATAATATTATCGCTGAGTACTGAAATAACATTGCTGTTCATGAATTTATGCATTTTTGCACCAAAAGGCCAATTTCTATTTGATAGCTCCTATTTCAAATATGGAACAGACTATGAAGTGCTGTTTGCTACAGAAATATTAAGATGGGTATTTTTCTCAGGGAATGAATACTGTATTTAGCCTGGATTCAACATAAATACAATTGAATAACTAAGGAGTCAGATCTCTTTTCAGCAAAATGCATTCAGAGTTCTATGCCTTGATGGGTATATATTGTTAATTTTAGTTTCTCTTATATTTTAGTTTTTAAATTGTTACTTTCTTGAATCTGGAAAAACTCAATAAATTCTTGTATGACAGAAGACTAAACAAAATTATTCCCTAGCTCTAGTGTAACAATTTTCTCTCCTTCTAACCTTTTATCATGTTCTGCCCTACCATGTGAGTATTTTTCTCTACTATCACACTAAGAGTATTTAGACCTGATTTATTCATTCCATATGGGATGAGGTATGTAATCATACCTCATCACAGATCTGCAGTCATTCCTCTTGAATATGCAATAATTTGAATAGAATACTACCTTATTTGGAAATAAAGTCATCTTAACCCAGAGGGATTTACTTCTAAGAAGACATCAATGGGACTATGATGTCAATTGAATCAGTATGAGCCACAGCTGACTAAGAAGTGCACATTCTGAAGGAAAACTTGGTACAAAACCTGGAGAGCCACATTATGTTCTAGTCCAGGATTGAATTGGAATAATTAGAATAATCAGCTTTGATTAGAATAATCAGCTTTGATTCAGGCCTGCCCTAGGTCAATCTCAATCAGCCCAGTTTGGTTTGGGATTAAGGATTCAGGCTAAAAATATGCACAGCCCATGTAGTACAGTATTAGGTTTCCTTTTTCATACCTTTTATTTTGACATGTGGACAATAGGAGTCGTCAGACAATGAGATGAGGACATTAAACATAACTACTCTTTAACATCTAACTACATGGCAGGAGAATGACAGAAAGTAATTTCCATTTGGATTTGTTCCTGAAATATTTTAGATTCACAATAGTAAAGGTAAAGGTTGCCCTTGCTCGAAAGCCAGTTGTATCCGACTCTAGGGATCAGTGCTCATCTCTGTTTATAGCCAAAAAGCCAATGCTGTCTACATTTGCAGACATTTCTGTGAACATGTGGCAGGCATGCCTAGATACCATAGTGCACGTAATTCTGTTTACCTTCCCACTTATCTACTTGCAATTTCTTGCTTTCAAACTGCTATGTTGGCAGCAGCTGGAACAGATACAGGAGCTCAATTTGTTGTGCAGTACTCAGGTCTCGAACTGCTGACCTTCCGACCTTCTGATTGTCAAGTTCAGCGTCTTAGCCACTAAAACACCACAGTCCCTTTTAGAGTCATAATAAAGATGGATTAATTTTGAGTTTAAATATATGGCAGTCCCAACAAATTTCAGCCAAAGCAACTTTGAACACATTTGATTTTAAAGATTCTTTGATCAGGAAGAGGTCTATGTGAATGATCTTCCACGTGGCCCTGTGTGTTGGCCACTGAGCCACCACAGTCCCTCACTTGTAAAGTACTGAACACTATATGTCTTGGATTTTTAGCATCACTGGCACTTTCTATAACAGTAGCATTAACTGTATAATCAAAAACATTTCTCAGATTTATTTCAATCTTGATTTTTGGGGGGAAAAAGTTCTGAGAACAGCATCCAATGTAATCTTAACAACCATAATCAGTATGGAAAAATGGTTCGTACTGGTCTAGCCTTTCAACAGATTTTCAGGACTGAAACCACTTACCATATCATGAAAGAATGTGTACATGTGGTTCTCCAAATATTGAAAATATTTCTCGTATTTTATTTGATTGCCAGATATACACTAATATTAGATTTAAGTACTTTACATCACTATTGGAAAAAAACAACTTTTGGGGACTCTAATAACAAATTGTCCTATCTCCTCCTGGGTTCTAACATACACATTGTATGTAGAACTGCCAAGTTTATAATTAAGGCATCAGCTAAAAGAATCCAATATATTAATCAAACTGGGGTATCCTGCAAGGGAGATTCACTTATCTGACTATGGATATGCATTTTTATTTATATTAAGGCACCTTCTCCAGTTTACATTTCTTTTAAAAGTAGCTCAGGTATGTACATATTGTATTTTTATTGTATTTTATTGCACCCCATTGTATTGCACAGATTTTAATTCTTTTGTTATGTTATTGATAAGGTCATAAGACTAATCAATTAATAAACATTCATTCATTCAGGACTGATACAATTAACTATTTTCAGGAAGAAGGCTCTACTGCATCATCCTCTTAAGAATTTTAAGAATGTACTGAAGTTATAAAGCACGGGATGACAGAAAAAGCAAAATTCATATCAGGTGTCTGTTTCCCATGACTATTTAATAATAATAATAATAATAATAATAATAATAATAATAATAATAATAATAATAATAATAATAATAATAATAATAATAATAATAATAATAATAATAATAATAATAATAATAATGATGATGATGATGTTTTTATTTATATCCCGCTTCCCTCAATCCAATGGAAGACTCGAAGCGGTTTACAAGACATTTAAAGGTATAATAATAAGATACAAAATTCAAAAATACAGAATGACAATATAATCAAAACTATAATCTAAAGATACAAAATAACAAAACCAAAAATACATAATAGCAAAAACTAGTAAAGCAATATAAAATTTCCAAAATATCACATCAGCATAACATCCCAATAGACAAAGTCCCCAGGTGACGGAGCTGTTGAAGCCATGTCAGTCGCCTCACCACAGGGTCAGTCTCTCCTCCCCACCACCACTCTCACCAGGTGTGGGGGTCCAGTGAGTCCGACACATCTGAATGCAATTGGACAGTCCTCAGCTGTGTTCCCACATCCCCAGAGGCCAGCATCCAGGGTGGCGGGGCGGCCTTTCATGGCCCCGGCTGTGATGGAAGACAGCTGGGCTTTGCTCCCACCTCCCGTGACCGGCAGAGCCACAGGAGGGAGCCAAAGGCACTGGCGTCCGGGATGGCGGGGTGGCTTTTCACAGCCCCAGCCATGATGGGAGACAGCTGGGCTTTGCTCCCACCTCCTGTGACCAGCAAAGCAATGGTAGCCAGTTTAAAGCAATGGTAGCCAGTTTCAGGTGGTTCAGGGACTTAATTTCCTCCTGCAGTATACAGGTCACATCAGGCCCTCCCCAATTAAAAAAAGGGAAACATCAAAACAGGAAGTGGATAGAAATCCACTTTTCTCTTTTTATGGGAGAACTTGAGAGTTGGTGGGGAGTAGAAAATGAGATTCTAGAGCAGGGGTCAGCAAATCTGGCTCTCTAGGTGTTCTTGGACTTCAATTCTCAGAAGCCCAAGTCATTACACCTGTTGATCAGGCCTTCTGGGAAGTGAAGTCCAAGAACATCTGGAGATCCAAGTTTGCTGACCCCTGTTCTAGAGGCAAGAGGGACTTAGGGTGACTTAGGGGCCAGGAGTCCGCAGTAATACTATTTTGTGCCCCTTGTATTTCCTGCCTGCATTCTGTCCACACTTTCTGAATTTAAGACAAACCTTCGTCCTCTCATCTGCTTTAAACATCAAGTGATTTCCATCTCCCCCCAAAAGGAGGAGATTTGGTAAGTGATTTCAAAAAAGGCCAAAAGAAAACAAATTGTAGTCCTTGCTCAAATGCCAGTGTTTAGTGTTCTGCCAGGTTCTAATCCATGTGTTCTTAACCTTTTCAAGTTGAGGGCCAGAACTTGCTCCTTCAAACAGTTGGCAGGCCGGACTGGTGGTCCAGTAGCCACCCTAGCCGCCGCTGCTAGAATCGGCTGTGGACTCATTTACGGCTGTTGTAAATGCATTTACGATGGCTATAAATGAGTCTGTGGCCAATTCCAGTGGCGGCAACAGCGGCAGCTGGAGCGAGGGTGGGGGCCGGATTATTTGGAGTCATGGGCCAGATCCAGTCAACGGGCCATAGGTTGAGAACCCCTGTTCAGATAGCAGCACTGTTCTGACAGCAGCACTGTGGTGGCTTAGTGGTTAAGACACTGAGATTGAAGACTGGAAAGTCAGGGTTCGATACCTGATTGCTGCATGAGGGATCTTGGGGACATGAAAGGAGCCTCATTTGGGCATCCCCTGAACAGAGTTTCTCCAGCAAAAATCATTTCAACCCAGAGTAATTTCTGACACGATATTTATTTTTCCAATATTCTGGAAAGCATGTCAGGATTTCTTAATGCTGTACTGACCCAGTACATGGCAGATGGTCAGCTTCTCAACATTGTACTGCTATTGACAACTGCATCATATGATGGATTCCATTACCACCATCTACTTGACAAGGCACTAAAGTATGCTGAAGGCATAATGGATTATGGAGAAAATAGCTTGAGAAGATCAGTATAAATCTCTTCCATAAAATGTTATGGAGAAATCGTGGACTGTGCAGACTAGAATGCCATTTGTATGCTATATGTCCTATATCAAAAGTTACTTCAAAACTGACTGGAACATACCACATTAAATATCTCTTTTTGCACAATTTCAATATCTTATTAAGGTCCCTGATTTACAGCTATGCAAATCCATTTTTCTCCTTTTTTAATACACCTTTTTGTGTGGCACTATAAAAGCTTTTAAGGGCCTCAATGAATCCATTGCACCACTTCAATCAGCTCGTATTAAAACCTGATTGTCATAAGTAGCAAATGAATTAATACAGTAAAGTCCTACATACTACATTAAGTTAAAGAATATTTGGCAGATACATATTTTATGACGGAATTACTCTGAGTGATAAATTTGTTGCTGGAAAAAGTGTTGACATTTTATTGTGCAAAACTACAGTTTGACTGCATTTACTTAATGATTTGTAGACATGGAACATTTTTAGGCATTCTAAAAACCAATGTGTGCATGGGATTACAATCTACCCTAAAATTTACTGCATTCAGTCAAGGACTTGAACATTCTTCTTTTGAAATCGCATACCGCCAAGCCTGTTTATTCTGCATATAAAGACTCAATATATTGTGCACAGAAAGAATATAAAAAAGGCTGGGATAAAGATGGCAGAGCCTCTCAAAGATTAATTTATTCCTTTTGTAGAATGGATTTGAAAAAGCACACCCAGCAGCTGAAAAACCATGTAAAATCTTCCCATTTATTTCAGGAAATAAGTGGGGTGGGGGTGTTTTGTTTTGTTTTGTTTTGTTACCATTCCATAGCTTGACATTGTACTTTTTGGGATACTTATCTCCAAAAACACACATCTGAATTTTGAACAGTATATTCAAGTAGTTTGCCAAGGATGAACAAATCTGTTTGTTTCGGCTTCTACCACTCGTGAATATGTTGAAGCAGAAGTCTGTCCTTTTTCTGAATTAGTTTACTATTTTTAAAGTAAATAACTGAAAGTGGTATACATTTTCTGTGTATTTTCTCTAAAACCTTGCATTTTTGTACACATTTCCCCACATGCCTATTTTAGGAATGCTTGAAGGATTCTATCATGATGATTCTGTTACAAAATGACCCTATTTGCACATCCTTGACAGATCTGGAAATTAAGGCAGTTATCTTTCAGGTCTATTTTTCTTTGAATTTTGCAATACAAAGCTCATCTAAAAAATAAATAAATCCTAATGCATCTAAAATGTCTCTTTTGAACCAAAATATGTTTTGAAGAGACATTTTATTAGTAAATACTACCAAAATGTGTGATTTAACAATTTATTTGATTGTTTGTTTTCCTGTGCATTTTTTAAAAATTGCAAATAAATGTGGACACATGGGGGAAGAGTTGAAAGAATGCATTCACAAAGAAGTGACACAGACACAGGCTTTGCTGTATGTGATTTCAAAAGACAGATGTTCAAGTCCTTGACTACAAACTGTGCAATTGATCCTTATAGATCAGGATGTATCAGGATTATACTATCCTACTATGGTAGTAGAGTAGACCCTACTGCCAGTGACTCAGTGCTGAGTGTCAGGCATCAGTTAACTAACCTGACCACCCTGAGGACTAACGGCCTTGGGTGCCAAAGTCCACAGGGAAGGATGATGGTCCCCAAATAGATTAAATCCCACTTGAATCTATCTTCATAGGAGGCAGCAGCTTCATCAATGCTGGCCAGGGACTTTGTGTGCCAAAAGGACTCGGGACCAGAAAGTGACTCACAGAACTGGATCAGTGGTATGGGCATACCTGTCATGTTTCGGGAAATTTCTGTCAAATATGGGAAATTTCCTGGCCAAAACAGGAAACTGGACAGCTATGTTTATCCTGTGCAGGCCTCCAGTCTAACTCCAGTCTAATTGCAGTCTAACTAATACGGGATGACGGCGGGAAAGAGTGTAAAATATGGGTTTTTTAGAGAAATTTCCCGAAACTTGACAGGTATGGGTATGGGTGTCATGCTGCGATGCAGAAGGAAGATGAAAGATCCCTCACTGCATGTATTCTCTGGACAGTCTTCAAGGCTGATTGACATGATGATCACCAATATTCATAATCAGATATGGAAGAAGAAATATTAAATTGACAGACAATCTATCAATGTCAATTGTGCTGTGAAAGGTGCAATAGCAAATGGCCGTCCCCTTGCTAAGATCAAGTCAAGGTTTTAATTGATATTTGAGATAAAAAGATGATAAGCTGCCTTTTCTGCCTATGAAAGTTTTTTTAAAAAATACTCCAAGCAAACAGCCACACTAGTAATAATGCATTAATAAAGTGAATAACCAACCACTTAATGATTTTTCAGCTGTGTTAGCCAATTGCTTAATTCTGCCTGGTAGCAGGGCTAGCTCTGGAAAATTTTCTTTTTAGTATTTTATCAATGCATCCAGATGCAAAAAAGAACATGTTCTCCTGTCTTGAATGACGTTTTATGGACCTTGGTGAAAAGAGGCATGGATGTAGCAACTCACCTCTCCTTGCCCATGATGGCTTACTGTAGTCAAGGAGCTGCACCATATAAGGAAAATGTATACAACATTTGGCCCTTGAGATAGTCCTGAACTGCAATTCCCATCATTCCTCATTGCTGGCTATGATGGCTAAGACTGATGGGACCCCACAGACCCAACACAATATGAAGGGCTACAAGTGGCAAGGATAAATTATCAACCAATCTGAGTGTGTGAGTATGATTTCATCCCAAAACATGAGAAAGGGATACTTCACTACTATGTGCACAGGTTGCCAATTCTGATGCAATGTGCAGATCCTTTATCTACATTTTGTAGGTTATTTTTTCTCCCACAAAGGGGGCTTTTGTGGCATCATCCCTGTACTTTAGTTATCTGGCATACATTTTATTAAAATACATATCCTCCATATGGACAATGTTGTGATACATGTGAAATATTTAGGCAGCTGTCTGGAGCAGAGAGCTATTTTAAAAATCTTCAAATGGATCTGCATGGAAATACTGTAACACCAATCTGATTGCAAGAAGAGAGCCATGCCCTGAGCAATTCTACAGCTGGAAAATGTCATTTTTCAGGTGATTAGTCCTGGGGGTGCAACTGGCATATCTGGGAGACCCTCACAGGGAGAATAAGACGATTGGCTACAGATGTGGAGAACAGAAGCTGTTTGCCTCTTTCTTTTTAAAGTGTTCAGGAAGACATTTTAATTAGGGCTTTAGCCTAACGTATCCATGTTCCACAAAGGTAAGAAAGATGGCAGTGACAAAGCAGTCTAAATTTCCAAAGTATCAGTGCTAGATATATGGGAAAGCCTCTTGATTTGATTCATGACATTATTGAAATCCCAGCTGCATTCTTGTATCTCTCTTCATATCTGACTGGCCAAATTCTTTCTTTTTTCCTACATGCATAGGAATTAGTAACACACCTGCCATTTCCTAATGCATGCATCTAGTTATGCTTTTCCTTCAGTGCAAACGCTAGTCTATGCAACATTTCTCACTGGTTAAGATGTGTTTGTTGCAATTGCATTTCACATTCTGAAACTGTACACATGGTTTTCTGTGCATTGATCCCACCCCCACCCACCCCGGCACACAGTGTGATCTTTCCAAATGCACCTCATTCCAAGGCAAAATACAACCTGGAAGAAGGAGCAAAAAAGTTACATTCAATGAGAACCATGATGGCAATAAAAATATATTTCATCAGACATAAAATTTAGTGACATGGCTGTTAAATGAATCCCATAGTATGGCAGTAAAGAAGCTACAGCCATTAAAAAAAAACCTTCTACCAGTCCCAGTCAGCATGGCTAGGATGATGGGAGTTGTATACATGGGTCCCCTTTTTTGCACCATGGACTGGTTTCATGCTAAACAATTTTTCCACAGACTGGTAAGTGGTTGTGATGAGATTGGATGGTGCAAGTGCATATTAAAATACAACAAAATGCATTAATTACAGCACATAAGAGCTGTAGTTAAGCAACATGGAGGATGGGCCTGGCCACCTGTGTATCTCCTACATCTGAAGCCCATGGTCTCACTCCATTCAGCAGCAGACCTGGCAAAGCACATTGAGGGCAGAAGGCTGCCATCAGGGTCCCAGTCCCACCCACCCCTGAGTCCCAGTTCAGGACAGTTCGTGGTCCAGTGCCAGTCCGCAGCCCGGTAATTGGGAACCCCTGGTCTAATATATCTGAAAATAAACTAAGACATAGGAGGCTACCTTCCTGTATGGCTGAAGTGGCTTGGGCTTTTTCTCCTTTTCTCAGCAAGGAATGATCCAGGCTGAAGCATTAAAAAAAGTTTGAGCATGATCTGCAGCTGAGTGGAGAAGTTCCCAATCTGTGTTAAAGAATTTATAAATATTACCTGAAATTGGCAGTACTTGTCATGTTATGAAAGAAGGAGAGCTTCAGCTCACTATCAATTGTTAAATATAGGGTGACATTTTTTATTGAGCTCTTCCCTTCTGTGAGAAAGTTCAGCAGCAGCTTGTATGCCTAAACAGTAGAAAAGGGAAGAAAGAATCCGCTTCACCTATCTCCCAAGCATACAGTTTCAAGCTCAGCAAGATTATAGACAGTTGAAGCTTTTTAAGACACTGAGGCATGCTCAGAGATTCGAAGCATAGATAAGAAGGAAGAAATGAAACCTTCTGAACTGTCTGAACCTGTCAGTGAAGTGAGTATCATTTTTACTCAAATCAGGAACTGCTTATCCTGTCACTAAAGAGCTGATTCAGAGTGAAAAACATCATGGGAAGGGTTAATTAGATAGGGCCACCAAGATGATTTAAATCAGGGATTCTCAACCTGCGGTCCATGGGCCGGATGCAGCCTGCAGCACCACTTCATGTGGTCCACCACACTAGGAAGTGTCATGTGGTGGAGCAAGGGCAAAATGGCCATCCGGCTCCCAAAGCTGTCTGAGGGAGTGTGACCCAGCTTAAAAAGGTTGAGAACTCCTGATTTAAATCCTAAATATCTTAGAGGGGTTGAGGTTACATGGCAGATAAGGTACAATTTTAGCAGGAAAGTTACCAAACAAACAAACAAATAAACATGCACTGAAATCTCCACTCAGGGTAATATATCGACTATTGTGAAAGAATTGATAAGAGGGTATTATGGAATCATACAGCAAAGCAATCATACTTATAAACCGCCCCATAGCACTTAGTGCAATCTCTGAGTGGTTCACAAGTTAATTAGCATTTTGCCCCCAACATGCTGGGTACTCATTTTACTGACGTCAGAAGGATGGAAGGCCTAACTCCTGGTCAGGATCAAACTCACAACCTTTTGGTTGCAGTACAGCAGTTTAACCATGAGGGCAGCAACCTTGAAAGACAGCAAGAAGAATATACAGTGGAACTCTGTATGACGAATGCATCTTGCAGTGAAAAAAACCGTACAACGAAGAGGATTTGAAAACAAAGAAACATGGTGCCCCGTATAATGAACATAGGAACACGATACAAGTATCCCTATGGGGAAAATTGTACAATGAAAATATCTATGAGAAATTCATACAACGGGGGAAAATGTTGTATGATTTTTCCCATAGAAATTATCGTTGTACGATTTTTCCCATAGGGAAAAAATAGTATAGGAAAAATTAGTATATTAGAAAAAATAGTATAGGAAAAATCATACATTGCAAAAAAAAGTATAGCAAAGTGCCTCATAGAATGAAATTTTTTCATTATACGAGGTTCCACTGTATTTAAAACATTGAGGATGAAATTCAGTTGGTGAAATTCAGTTTGACTCTGCATGTGCTCTTAAGCAGAGCTGCTGCTGAGGAGAGCCAAACAAAGGAAGTGAGCACTGGTAAGTTTTGCAGTTGGAGTAGAGCTGCTTTAGAGGCCTCTACTAATTTAAATTGATAATTTAAACTGCTGAGAGCCACCTCTGTTCAAACAGAGGAAGCAGTTTGAAGCTTCCAGAAGCAGGGGGGCAGGGCCACACCAGGCCCTTCCCTGAACTGTGACTCATAGGGGCGGAGCCACACTAGCCTTTAAAAGCTCTGAGCTCTTTCAGAGTCAGCCATTTTGACTCTGCATGTGCTCTTAAGCAGAGCTGCTGCTGAGGAGAGCCAAACAAAGGAAGTGAGCACTGGTAAGTTTTGCAGTTGGAGTAGAGCTGCTTTAGAGGCCAATTTAAATTGATAATTTAAACTGCTGAGAGCCACCTCTGTTCAAACAGAGGAAGCAGTTTGAAGCTTCCAGAAGCAGGGGGCAGGGCCACACCAGGCCCTTCCCTGAACTGTGACTCATAGGGGCGGAGCCACACTAGCCTTTAAAAGCTCTGAGCTCTTTCAGAGTCAGCCATTTTGACTCTGCATGTACTCTTAAGCAGAGCTGCTGCTGAGGAGAGCCAAACAAAGGAAGTGAGCACTGGTAAGTTTTGCAGTTGGAGTAGAGCTGCTTTAGAGGCCTCTACTAATTTAAATTGATAATTTAAACTGCTGAGAGCCACCTCTGTTCAAACAGAGGAAGCAGTTTGAAGCTTCCAGAAGCAGGGGGCAGAGCCACACCAGGCCCTTCCCTGAACTGTGACTCATAGGGGCGGAGCCACACTAGCCTTTAAAAGCTCTGAGCTCTTTCAGAGTCAGCCATTTTGACTCTGCATGTGCTCTTAAGCAGAGCTGCTGCTGAGGAGAGCCAAACAAAGGAAGTGAGCACTGGTAAGTTTTGCAGTTGGAGTAGAGCTGCTTTAGAGGCCTCTACTAATTTAAATTGATAATTTAAACTGCTGAGAGCCACCTCTGTTCAAACAGAGGAAGCAGATTGAAGCTTCCAGAAGCAGGGGGGCAGGGCCACACCAGGCCCTTCCCTGAACTGTGACTCATAGGGGCGGAGCCACACTAGCCTTTAAAAGCTCTGAGCTCTTTCAGAGTCAGCCATTTTGACTCTGCATGTACTCTTAAGCAGAGCTGCTGCTGAGGAGAGCCAAACAAAGGAAGTGAGCACTGGTAAGTTTTGCAGTTGGAGTAGAGCTGCTTTAGAGGCCTCTACTAATTTAAATTGATAATTTAAACTGCTGAGAGCCACCTCTGTTCAAACAGAGGAAGCAGTTTGAAGCTTCCAGAAGCAGGGGGCAGAGCCACACCAGGCCCTTCCCTGAACTGTGACTCATAGGGGCGGAGCCACACTAGACTTTAAAAGCTCTGAGCTCTTTCAGAGTCAGCCATTTTGACTCTGCATGTGCTCTTAAGCAGAGCTGCTGCTGAGGAGAGCCAAACAAAGGAAGTGAGCACTGGTAAGTTTTGCAGTTGGAGTAGAGCTGCTTTAGAGGCCTCTACTAATTTAAATTGATAATTTAAACTGCTGAGAGCCACCTCTGTTCAAACAGAGGAAGCAGTTTGAAGCTTCCAGAAGCAGGGGGCAGGGCCACACCAGGCCCTTCCCTGAACTGTGACTCATAGGGGCGGAGCCACACTAGCCTTTAAAAGCTCTGAGCTCTTTCAGAGTCAGCCATTTTGACTCTGCATGTACTCTTAAGCAGAGCTGCTGCTGAGGAGAGCCAAACAAAGGAAGTGAGCACTGGTAAGTTTTGCAGTTGGAGTAGAGCTGCTTTAGAGGCCTCTACTAATTTAAATTGATAATTTAAACTGCTGAGAACCACCTCTGTTCAAACAGAGGAAGCAGTTTGAAGCTTCCAGAAGCAGGGGGCAGAGCCACACCAGGCCCTTCCCTGAACTGTGACTCATAGGGGCGGAGCCACACTAGCCTTTAAAAGCTCTGAGCTCTTTCAGAGTCAGCCATTTTGACTCTGCATGTGCTCTTAAGCAGAGCTGCTGCTGAGGAGAGCCAAACAAAGGAAGTGAGCACTGGTAAGTTTTGCAGTTGGAGTAGAGCTGCTTTAGAGGCCTCTACTAATTTAAATTGATAATTTAAACTGCTGAGAGCCACCTCTGTTCAAACAGAGGAAGCAGTTTGAAGCTTCCAGAAGCAGGGGGCAGAGCCACACCAGGCCCTTCCCTGAACTGTGACTCATAGGGGCGGAGCCACACTAGCCTTTAAAAGCTCTGAGCTCTTTCAGAGTCAGCCATTTTGACTCTGCATGTGCTCTTAAGCAGAGCTGCTGCTGAGGAGAGCCAAACAAAGGAAGTGAGCACTGGTAAGTTTTGCAGTTGGAGTAGAGCTGCTTTAGAGGCCCGCGCGCCTCACGGCGCGCGAGATTACAAACTAGGAACATAAGAAGAATATAGTCTTACTAGGTAGAAAGGTAGTAAACGTGTACATTTTTGAGGCCCAGAATACTGCACTTGTTAAAATGGATTCTGAGGGAACAGCTGTAGTTACCTGCAATTCTTGTGCCATGTTTGTGTTCTTGCCAAAGCACATGGAGAACTACACTTGCAGCAAGTGCAAGCTGGTTGCACTACTAGAAGAGAAGGTCCAGCAGCTAGAGGCCCGCATATCTAACCACCAACAAATTAAGGAGCTTGAGCTGTTCTTGGACAGAGCGAAGCAGACTATGCTGGACAAAGAAGAGACAGGGCACAGTTCTGAGGGAGAAGGCCCTTCACTAACTCAGGAGGGAGATGGTTGGAGGAATGTGATTCAAAGGAGGAGAAGAGTAGGGGATCACTCTGAGAGTCTGAAATTACAGAATAAATTTGAGGCTCTTTCCCTTATCACACCTGACGAGGAACACACAGAGGAACAGCTGGTTCCACCTGATGATCTCTCCTTCATCACACTTGATGAGATCCAGGAAGATGAACATCAGGAACAAACTGAGGTTCTCTCCCTTAATATGGTTGATGAGGTGCATGTAGATGAACAGATTGCAGGAGAGAGGCTCCTTGTACTAGGCGATTCAATAATTAGAAATACAGAGAAATGGATTTGTGATGCACATGATAACCGTATGGTGACTTGCCTGCCAGGTGCAAAAGTTGCAGACATCACAAGAAATCTAGATAGATTGTTAGAGAGAACTGGGAACGAGCCAGTTGTCATGGTACACGTTGGTACTAATGATGTTGGGAAGGCCAAGCGGTCTGTCCTGGAAGCCAACTTTAGGTTGTTAGGAAGAAGATTGAGGTCCCGGACTTCCAAGGTAGCATTTTCAGAAGTGCTGCCTGTCCCTCGCGCAGGACCTACCAGGCAGGCAGAGCTCAGAAGCCTCAATGCGTGGATGAGGCGGTGGTGTCGAGAGGAGGGCTTCAGATTTGTCAGGAACTGGAGAACATTTTGGGACAAGCCAAATCTGTTCAGGAGGGATGGGTTGCATTTAAACCATGATGGGACCAGATTGCTGGCACTCAACATCAAAAAGGCTGCAGAGCAGCTTTTAAACTGATAACTGGGGGAAAGCCGACAGGAGCTGGGCAGCATCCGGTTCGGGAAAGTGTGTACTTGAGTAGTGAGGAGGATGCAAAAATTACTGAGCAGAGCAAGGAGCTAGTCACTAGCATTCTAGCAGAAGGATGCAAGAGGCAGTCTAACAATGCAACTGGACACAAAAGACTGTGTCAGAAATGCATATATAAATGCTTGTATACAAATGCCAGAAGCCTCCGGAACAAAATAGGGGAGCTGGAATACTTAGCAATAGATAAGAATATTGATATTATTGGTATCACTGAAACCTGGTGGACGGATGATAACCAATGGGATACAGTTATCCCAGGCTACAAACTGTACAGGAAGGATAGGAAGGGGCAAACAGGAGGTGGTGTGGCCTTGTATGTCAAAGAAGTGATAAAATCTTATGAATTGGAATATCTAGGTGATTTAGAGTCACCATTAGAAGCTCTGTGGGTAAGAGTACCAGGCCACAAGGATGGTCTAACAGTAGGCATATACTATCGGCCTCCGACCCAAACTCTTGAGGGAGACTGGCAGTTGGAGAATGTTGTAAAGGAGGCATCCAGGAAGGGAAGCCTGGTTATAATGGGGGACTTCAATTACCCTCACATAGACTGGGTGAACTGTTGTTCAGCACATGATAAAGAGATAAAGTTCCTAGATATGCTCAATGATTGTTCCCTGGGACAGATGGTTGAAGACCCAACTAGAGGTACAAGAATCCTTGACTTGATCCTGAGTAATACTCAGGATCTGGTGCAAGATGTTAATGTGACTGATCCAATAGGGAACAGTGACCACAACTCAATTATGTTTAACTTGAACATAGACCGCAAGTCACTGATAAAATCTAACACAGAGACCTTAAATTTTCAAAAAGGAAATTTCCCAAAGTTGAGGAAACTAGTAAAAAAGAAGCTGAAAGGGAAAATTGAGAGAGTCCAAACACTCCAAGAGGCATGGAGGCTGTTTACAAAAACAATAACAGAGGCCCAATTGGAATGCATACCCAAAAGGAAAAAGGGCACGGCCAGGTCCAAGAGGACTCCAATGTGGCTTACAGGAGCTGTTCAGGAAGTGATCAAGAGCAAGAAAAGCTCATTTAGAAGATGGAAGGCTTGTCCAAATGAGGACAGCAGGCAGAAACATAAATTCTGGCAGAACAAATGCAAGGCAACAATCAGGAAAGCAAAGCAAGACTTTGAGGAGCGTATAGCTAAAAATACTCAGAGAAATAACAAAGACTTCTTTAAGTACATTAGAAGTAAGAACCCAACTAGGAAGGCCATTGGACCATTAGATGACAATGGAAGGCAAGGGGTTATTAAAGAGGAAACAGAGATTGCAGAGAGACTCAATGAATTCTTTGCTTCAGTATTCACTGAAGAAGATAGAGACCACATGCCCAAAACAGAACCTATCTTCGTAGGGAGGGAAACCGAAGAATTAAGCAAGATAGAAATAACCAGGGAGGAGGTCCTTGCATGTCTTGTTAAACTAAACACTAACAAATCACCAGGACCAGATGGCATCCATCCACGAGTTCTCAGGGAACTTAAAGATGAAATTGCTGATCTCCTAGCCAAAATATATAATATTTCCCTCAAATCAGGGTTTGTGCCTGATGACTGGAAGGTAGCGAATGTAACACCAATTTTCAAAAAAGGATCCAGGGGTGATCCAGGAAATTACCGGCCTGTCAGTTTGACATGTGTCCCAGGTAAAGTGATGGAAACCATCCTAAAAGATAGAATTAATAGGTACATAGAAGAGGAGGCGCTGCTAAAGGAGAGCCAACATGGCTTTTGCAAGGGCAAATCATGCCTCACTAATCTGTTGGAATTTTTTGAGAGTGTCAACAAGCATGTGGATAAGGGGGATCCAGTTGACATTGTTTATCTGGACTTTCAGAAGGCTTTTGACAAGGTCCCACACCAAAGGCTCTTGAATAAACTTACCAGTCATGGAATAAAGGGACAGGTCTTGTCCTGGATCAGCAACTGGCTAAGGGACAGGAAACAGAGGGTAGCACTAAATGGACACTTCTCCAAGTGGAGGGAAGTAAAGAGTGGGGTCCCCCAAGGTTCAGTACTGGGACCCCTGCTTTTCAACCTCTTCATAAATGATCTAGTGGTAGGAGTAAAAAGCAAGGTAGCCAAATTTGCTGACGATACTAAATTATACAGGGTAGTGAAAACTGTGAGAGATTGTGAAGAGCTCCAGAGGGATCTCTTGACACTGGGGGAGTGGGCAAAACAGTGGCAAATGAGCTTCAACATCAGTAAGTGCAGAGTGATGCATGTTGGGGCAAAAAACCCCAATTACATTTATAAACTGATGGGGTCTGAACTCTCTGCGACAAACCAGGAAAGGGACCTTGGTGTCCTGGTGGACAGCTCAATGAAGGTGTCAACCCAGTGTGCCTCAGCAGTGAAAAAAGCAAACTCAATGTTAGGGATCATTAGGAAGGGTATAGAAAATAAGTCAGCAAGTGTCATTTTGCCTCTTTATAAATCTATGGTGAGGCCCCATCTGGAATACTGTGTACAGTTCTGGTCGCCATACCTCCAGAAGGATATTATGGAGTTGGAGAAAGTACAGAGGAGGGCAACCAGAATGATTAGGGGACTGGAACACCTTCCTTACCATCTGAGGCTGCAACGGTTGGGCCTTTTCACTCTTGAACGACGGCGTCTAAGAGGTGACCTGATTGAAGTTTATAAAATCATGCACGGTGTGGACAAAGTGGATAAGGAAAAACTGTTTTCCCTATCGCACAACACTAGAACTAGGGGACACTCCATGAAACTTTTGGGTACTAGTTCTCAAACAAATAAGAGAAAGTACTTTTTCACCCAGAGGATTACTGGTCTATGGAACTCCCTGCCAGAAGAAGTGGTGACAGCTGTCAGTCTTGACAGCTTTAAGAAAGGATTAGACAAGTTCATGGAGGACAAGGCTATCAATGGCTATAATTATGGCTACCTAAGGACAACCTCCGGGTTGGAGAGATAGGCAGGATATCTCTCAATGCCATTTCCAGGGAATCCTAAGCAGGTGAAGGCATCTCCTTGGGAATACCCTGAAGGAAATGGTGAGCCACTGTGTGAGACAGAATGCTGGACTGGATGGGCTGTGGCCTGTTCCAGCAAGGCTGTTCTTATGTTCTTATGTTCTTATGAAAAGAAAACATTTGATAGATAGATAAAATTATAGCATCAAAAAGGAAAGAATTAGAGAATATGAAAATGGAAACAATTCAGAGTAATTTAATTTATTGGAGTAGAAATTATTTTGAGTTTAATAATAAAAATTCAAAGATTCTGACCAGAGTTACTAAAGCTCAAAAAGTGAAGGATTTTATAGGAGCAATTAAACATGATAGAGGTATAATGTGCAATCTAATGAAAGATAAGTTAAAGGTTTTCCGAAATTTCTTTCATATTTTATTCAGGGTAAGGAGCTCATCCCCAGAATAAATTAAGGAATATATAGGGAAGAATGTGGAAAATAGACTTCATATAATGGAGCAGTCAATAAGGGGAGAAGCGCTAGAGGAAATAACATCTTAAAAGTAGGATAAACACTAGGAACTGATGGATTGGAACCAGAGTATTTAATAATTTTAGGAATATGTTTGTACCTAAACTAAAGTTTCTTTCTAACAACAAAATGGAGGGATAAAAGATACTGTTTTCCTGAAAACAATCAAAAATTATTTTATTTTTTTAAAAGAATAAAAAACATGCTGATCCCTCCCAAGGGTTATAAACTTATTTTTCTAATAAATCAGGGTGCAAATATATTTATGGTGATGATATTTTTACTAAACAGATTAAAGCAGATCAAACTGTTTTTATGTCTGGAAGCAAATGGTTGGCCTGACTAGGAGAGTTCTTAATGGAATAAATGGAATATGTAAAGAAAAGGTTAAGGCAGATATAATTTCAAAAGATATCTTCAAGGCATTTGACTTTGGTGGAAAGGTCAACATTAAAAATGTTAATGAAGGAATTAGGTTTTGGTAAATGTTTTCAGGGAATAATTAAGCACTTATATTCAGAGAATACTGCAGTTGTATTAACATGTGATGGGAAGGAATAACAGTTTTGGAAGAGGTAGAGGGCTCCCAAAGTGTAAATGGTGTAGGCATTAATTCCCTAATGGCCCCGGTGGTGGGGTCCACTGTGACGGTTGACTTCCTTTTCTTTTTTGTTTATTATTTTCTAAGAAGACTGTGGTGGCTTAGTTGTTAAGATGCTGAACTTGACGACTGGAAAGTTGGCTGGTCAGCAGTTTGAGACCTACGTGCTGCATGACGGCGTTAGCTTCCATATGTGCCCCAGTTCCTCTCAACCTAGCAGTTCGAAAGCAAGAAATTGCAAGTAGATAAATAGGTATCCCTTCGGAGGGAAGGCAAACAGTGTTCCATGCACTCTGGTGTCTAGTCATGCCTGGGATATGTCCATGGAAACGTCTGTAGATTCAGACAGTTATAAACGAAGATGAGCACAACCCTAGAGTCAGATACGACTAGCTTTTGAGCAAGGGCAACCTTTATCTTTACTAATGTTTTCTTAAATGTGATATGTCTTTGTTTGTATTGTCCTTTATTCATTATTAAAATAAAATAAAATGTTCTCCAGAACAATCACTCTCTGGAACATGATCGTGAAAGAATCCATCAGTCAAATTTAAACTATCAGATATGTGGAAAATAATTCTGGTATTTCAGAAATGTCTGTCTTTTATATAAGAGGAATGCCAAGGCATCCTTAGCACCATTGAAGAAAAGTAGCCCCATACTAAATCTCTTAAACTTATCTTTTCCACTTGCCATGGCAAAACCCTTGTAATTTAGTGGGAACCATTGCAGAGTGTTAAATATATGCTGCAGTTATATTTCTTTACTGCATATGACACAATTTATCTATTGGAAATCTAGTAAATTACCAAACTTATACACTTTCCAGAAACAGAGGTAACCATTGTAAATTAATAGCCACAATATGCTTTAACCTTTCATAATAGAGTTAATGCATATTTTATTTTGAAAGGCCAATAGTATCTCCTCTAGAATCAATACCTGTCAGCACCTACTCCTACTCTATATGCATTCAAAAGGAATTTATTTCAAATATTAAAGATGGTTTTCCAAAAAATTCAGTCCCATAGTCCACAGGTATTGAAAATATGTATCAATCTTCTTCTTCTTCCATGTCTAGGCCAGACGTGAAATGACCTAAATGAAGGCACCTTTTGGTGGGTTCATTCTGCAGTTCCTTTCAAGAAAGGTTGGCCAGCAAACCTGGGTACACCTGATTGTAGTTCAAAAATATAATCTCCAAGGAGGCTCTTTCTGTGTGCCCCTCCAGTTAGAAATAAGAAAGTTTCAAGCCTAAAATTGTTGAAAGACCCTAGTAATCAGGAAAACCAATAATGGGGTGGTGGTGGGATGGATTATTTATTTGCACCAGTCTAGGTTTGCTTTTTATGTGCATGAACAGTCTCATTTTCATGTACATTATCATAAAGAAGGGGTTCCCAACCTTTTCAAGCTGGGGGCCAGATCATGCTCTCTCAGACAGCTGAGGGGCCAGAAGGCCATTTTGCCCTGCTTGCACAATGGGGTGGCCATTTTAGGGGGTCATTTTGTCCGAACAGCTTCAAAGGGGTGGCCATTTTGTTTCTCCCTGGAAGGAGGGAGGGAGATGCCAATCCTCAAAGGAGGCTTCAGACCTCCCTTCCCGACTGAGATGAATTGCCTGCTCAGGGAAAGGGTGAGTAGGACATGTTAGTCCTTCTTTGTGGGGCTGGGGTCTGGGGGGTGGGTGTTGGGTGAGACAAGGCCAAGAGTCCAATGGTTCTCCCCCTGCGATGCCATTTCATGTGGCCCACTGCCCTCGCTCCTGACGCCGGCACTGCCAGAAGCTGTACCATGCATGGTTCCTTTTTAATTTAAATTGCATTTAAGTGCCATGTGTGGTACCTTTCTAATGTATAGGGTGGCCCGAAAGTCCCTACCCATCCATATACTTATGTGTCCAGTGTATCTCTCTGCTGTGTGGGTAGGGACTTACTGTTCGCACCACCCTGTACATTAAAAAGGAATCACACATGGCACTTCCGGGTGCGATGGAGGGGGTGGGGTGGGGCCATAGGTTGGGAAACCCTGCCATAAGGTGGTTGAGTGGTAAGAGACCATTGTGGGAATCAGGGGGTTCCAATGCCACCAATGAGATCAGGATTGCTATCAAATTCTTCGTCATACTAAAGCCTTTCTTGTAACACACTCATGAAGAAACCTTTACAAACCTGGCTTTGCTGAAGAGTTGCTACTGCCAAAAGCTTTAAAGTATTCTTCGTCTCATTAGGGCCCTGGAGTCGAAAAAAATACATGCTAAATTCCTCATTCTCATTGATTTGTGACACATTAAGACTCTTCAACAAGGAATTTTAAAGCCCTCTGAGATGCCTTGATTCCTCATAGCAATGAGTGAAAGAAGAAGATGCAGATCACATACACATCTCAGCATGGAGAGAGAAAGTAAGAGAGAGAGAGAACAACTAGTTTGAGGAACTGGCTGGCTGTTCAGAAATCGGATTCAAATTCCTAAATAAAATGGTAATTCAAATTCTGGGCAATTTTAGACAATCTGTCCATCTGTGTGTATGCTATGAATTATGCGGCCTAGTGTAAGATAGGAGTTTTTGCCCAAATGTGGACTTTCCTGTTGCCCAAAACATTTACCATCACAAGAATTCTGACGGAAACCTCAGGAAATTCCTGATCATCAATGATGTTGGCAATCATTATCCTTGTCTGGAAAGATGAAACAAATAGGGGTTAGCGTCTCTAGCAGGCCTCATTGTTGTTGACAATAAGAAGCTTTCTTGCTGAATTAACAGGTGTCTGCAAAGGAGGAAAGAAAAGTCAATATACAGTGTTACCTCGCATAATGAACACACCGCATAGTGAAAAATTTGCACAATGAAGCATTCATTATGCAATGCTGATACCCCACATAATGTAAAAATTATTTGTTATGTGGGGTTTTTGGTAACCTGGGTATACCCAATTAATGGGAACCCCAGTTAACAAACTTTTTTTCCCATTATGCGGGGTATATCCTATAGGGAACTGCATAACGAAAAAACTGTATAGCAAAGATCTCCGTGGAACGGAGTTTTTTTGTTATGCGGGGTTCTATTGTATATTGCTCAAACAAAACAGCAGAAGCAACAGCAACTTTTAGGAGGAAAAAATACGAGGAACTAAATCAGGGGTTCTCAACCTATGACCTGTGGGCCGGATGTGGGCCACCACCATCTCTGCCAAACCCATAAGTGCCATGTATAGCAGGCAGGGCAAAATGACCATCTGGTCCCAAAGCTGTCTGAGGGCGTGTGACCCGGCCCTTGGCTTGAAAATGTTGTGAACCTCTGAACTAAATTTTGTCACTGCTAATACTGAACTTTACCCAATTCCATATGAGTCAATGAAGCTTCCAGAGGAGTTGATCGACAAACTCCCCATTGATTCAGTGGGCCTACTCAAGTGCAATTTACTATGCAAAGCAACAGGATAGTGTCCATTGTCACCTCCATTTAGAATTTTTTTCATGAAATCACACTTCCAAGTGTCTCTGCCCTGGAATTGGTTGAGGAATTCTGAGAAAATTGTTTATACATCTTGATCTATCACATTTCATCTTTCCCATTAAACTGCATAATATAGTTCATGCTGAATATGAATATGATACAAACACAATGTACCGTTTGTGTATGCCCAAAAATGATGAAGATAATAATAAACGAATCTTCTTATAAGGTCTTTGTATTCTTAATGTTATTTTTATTTTGCAAACTCTTGTATATTAACTTGTAATTTCATCAAACAGAAACCAAACTCAGATACTTCTCTGCACAAAAAGTCTTCAAGTTCCTTTTGTAATCTTGACAATAGTAACCAAATTCAAATATGTTCTCTTCAACTTCTTCTCTATGTCCTTTGTAACAATATGAAACAATGATTCATTCCTCTATTACACTTTCTATCTCTCGTCCAAAACAGCTCATAAACTCATATTCAGTTGGGAAGTCAAACTCCCATATAAATTGGCCCCAAACTCCCGACGTCTATCTGGTTAATTAGACATTTCATTCAATAAATTTCATCAGGGGAGTTTTTGCAATATCTGAAAGGTTACAAAACACATGTCTGTTACAATATTATATGTTCAAACCAGCTGCAAGCCCCCATGCTCATTATCCAGTCCAAGCTTACCCAAGCTTACCACTCTTGTGTTTTGCGTCCTCTCTGTCTCTTCTGTAATTTCTCTATGGTGGCTAAGGACGTTGCATACCATTAGAGTCCTATCTCTTAAATACAACTTGCTGCCTGCTCCTGACTGAATCTGCAAGCTCACATTACCACCTGTGTACTGATGTTTTACTTACAAGGAGCACCATGGTTCTGATTCCTGTGTACTTACAAAAAGCAGGTTAAATCAGTTTCATAGTTTAAACCCTTAGGATGCATGGTTCCTAGTCTATGAATATGAATATAGTATGCCTCCTTTCCTATCTCTTAGATACAACTTGCTGCCTGCTCCTGACTGAATCTGTAAGCTCACATTGCCACCTGTGTACTGACTATTTTACTTACAAGGAGCACCATGATTCTAATTCCTAGTTTCATAGTTTAAACCCTTAGGATGCATGGTTCCTAGTCTATGAATATGAATATAGTTTGCCTACTTTCCTATCTCTTAAATACAACTTGCTGCCTGCTCCTGACTAAATCTGCAAGCTCACATTGCCACCTGTGTACTGACTATTTTACTTACAAGGAGCACCATGGTTCTGATTCCTGTGTACTTACAAAAAGCAGGTTAAATCAGTTTCATAGTTTAAACCCTTAGGATGCATGGTTCCTAGTCTATGAATATAATATGCCTCCTTTTGTAATAGCAATTGTTCAATGTTGATACCTCTACCTGTTGTGACTGTGAGTTTTTCTAACACTACAAATTTAAAATCTGTGTCAAGATGGTTTTTTTCCATGTAATGATTTACCAATGGTGCATTTTCCACCTGTCCCCTTATCCTGGATCGATGTTCCGCTAGCCTGATTTTTAATTTGCGTGAGCATTTTCCCACATACTTGAGACCACAAGGGCAAATCCATAGATATACACAAAATTGGCTATTACAATTACTAAAAAAATTGAGTGTTTTTTTAAAGTTTAATTCTGGAAAATTGATGTGCTGAGTCTCCCAAGCGAACCTGCAAACAACGCATTGGTCGCACCTGTGATGGCCCTTGACCAGACTGCTCCGTGATTCTTGTCGCGGTGCAGCATCTGCTCTAGTAATCAAGTTACCAACTGTTCTAGTCCTCCTTAAACCTATCATGGGTTTTTCTAGACACCCCGGAATGTCAGATAATATATGCCAATGTTTGCGTACAATGTTTTGTATATCTCTGGCTCTGGGAGAATAGTCTATGGACCAAAAAATCCCCTGTTTGGGTTGTCTCTCCTGTCTTTCCAATAGTGCGCTCCTTGCCACACCTCTAACCTTATTTAATGATTTTTCCAATACCTGCTCTGGATACCCTCTGTCCAGAAGATTCTCCTTAATCCCCCTGGCTGCTGTTTCAAAATCTTCTTGATGTGAAGAATTACGTTTAGCTCTAGCAAATATTCCGTATGGAATGCTATTGCGTAAATGGGGTGGATGGTATGACTCATATGGAAGATAGGCATTCCTATCTGTGCTCTTCTTAAATAGCCTAACCTGCAGTTTATTGTCCCTTCCTACGAAAACCAAGAGGTCCAGAAATGATATTTCAGTCCTGTTCATGCAATGGGTAAATTTTAGGTTCACATTCTGTATATTCAACCATGAAACAAAGTCTGGAATTAGATTAAAGTCATCTAACACAAAAAACAGATCATCTATAAATCTTTTAAATAATAAAATGTGGTGAAAAAATGGATTAAGTTGTGCATTTAAAACAATATTTCTCTCAAAGGAAATCATATAGAGATTGGCCAAACTTGATGCCATTGGGGACCCCATTGCCACTCCCTTTACTTGCAAAAAGATGTCTTGGTTGAACCTGAAATAGTTCTTCTCCAAGCAGATTTCTAAGAGATCGATTAGAAAATGAGTGGGCGGTTGTTGAACTACTCTGGTATTTAATACATCCTGGACCACTAATCTCGCATCTTTTGTGCAGAGAAGTATCTGAGTTTGGTTTCTGTTTGATGAAATTACAAGTTAATATACAAGAGTTTGCAAAATAAAAATAACATTAAGAATACAAAGACCTTATAAGAAGATTCGTTTATTATTATCTTCAACATTTTTGGGCATACACAAACGGTACATTGTGTTTGTATCCTTTTCTCCGTTTGGCCATTTTTTGCTGTGCTTGGAATATGAATATGAGTCAATAGTGTGATGTGGCAGTGAAAAAGGCCAGTGCTATTTTAGGCTGCAATAGCAGAAGTATAGCCTTCAAAAAAGATGCGGTACTAGTCGTCCTCTATTTGGCAATAGTCCAGAGTAGGGTTTCTCAAACAAGGGCCCCCAGATGTTCCTAGACATCAATTTCTAGAAGCCCAAGATAGCAAAACTGCTGATCAGGGCTTCTGGGAATTGAAATCCAAGAACATCTGGGAGCCCAAGGTCAAAAAACCCTGCTCTAGAGTACTGCATCCTATGAAACACCCTATCACAGTGGTGGCAAACCTAAGGCACGCGTGCTAGAGGTGGCACTCGAAGCCCTCTCTGTGGGCACCCATGCGGTTGTTGCAGCACAGAGTTTGCCCCACTTCTCTGCCCAGCAGCCCAATGGGAGCACTTCCTCCTACCCCCCAGCACAGAGTTCACTGCCCTTCTCTGAATAGTAGCTCAATGGGATGATTTCCTCCCTCCCCTGTTGGTGTGTTGGCACTTTGTGATAAATAAGTGGGATTTGGGTAGCATTTTGGGCACTTGGTCTCTAAAAGGTTCACCATCACTGCCCTTTGAGGAAGGACTGAAGGAATAAGGCATGTTTAGCCTTAAGAAAATGAGACTGAGGCGGTTTACTGTCTTGCACGGAAGACAAAGAAGGAGTCGCAGTGAGGACTAACACAGGTTTATTGGTTGATGATCAGGATGAACATGTGGCAATGGCGGAGGTACATCACATTATATACAGTAGTGCAATACATTTGAATCTTGTTGCACGGCAGCTTATTGGCTGCTACCGGCGTGACGTCGTCCAAGTTACGCCCCTCTTCCGTAGTAGTTTGCTAGTGCGGGAGAGTTCCCGCGGCTGCCGGTGATTTGAGGAATGAGAACCATGTGAGTTGAACGCTCGCAGCTGCCCTCTATGGGCAGCTTACTCGCGTTCCTTTAACAGCTGGGCTACATTGTAATTGTGGTCAGGTTACATTCATACATTTCTTAAAGCAACATTATACATACATAACATCCCTCCCCCCTAGGATGGGACGAAGTCCCTCAACCATTGTGACTTGCCGCACGTGCGCCTGGGGCATGCGGCCGCTTGACTTAACACAGGGGAGCCTGGTTCTGTGGAGTCCTGTCCTGCAATGGAAAGGGGGGACTCATTAGTGGCTCGGTGTGGGCTCTGCGGTAACCTTGCATTGGGGGACGGGAATGGAATGAACAGTTGGGAAGTGAACCTCTGCCTACCGTTTGAGGAGCTTGGGGTCCCCCCCAGTATGAATCTCAGGACCGACAAAGAGGCCCTCGTGGCCTCGCCACCCCCCGTTACCTGCCCGGGAGTTCTAGAGACTGTGGTGGGCAGACTCCCCCCCCGTTGCCTGTCTTGGGGGTGTTTGTCTCCGGGGAGCTGGCGCTATGGTATATTCTAAAACAAAAGGACTGGGGGGACTGGAGGTACCAGGGGCTGAACTGAAACCCCTATTCTCGCTAGGATGGGTGGGGGACCACTCCGCTACACCCCCCTGGTACTGCAACTCATAATCATAATCAAACTGATCCCTCTCTTTCAAAGTATCCTCCTCTGTGGTCGAAAACCCAGGATATGCATTTGAATCCGCGGGTTCCGCCGTGTCTCCCCCTTGGGTAATGCGGGTGGGGGAGGACCCTAACGCTGATTCCCCTTCACTGGTGACTCGCCTTCTGAGTTGGTCGGCGTGCCTTCTCCAGAGTAGACCCGAGCTAGTCTCGACCCTGTAGGATACTGGCCCCGTCTGCTCAATGATTGTCCCTGGAACCCACGCTGGCCCCGAGGCCGCGTAGTTCCTGCAGTGAACCGGGTCCCCTACTGAAAAGCTTTTGGAGCTCTCTCCCCCTATGTTTATATTCCTTCCTTCATCCTCAACCCTGGACGGATCCATCCGGTCAAAAAGTGTTACCGGACGCCTCCTCATGAGGAGTTCGGCTGGGGAAAATCCTGAGGCTAGGGGGTTGTCCTGTAACAGATGAGGAACTGACACAGATGAAGGTTCAACTCACCGGGACCCATGCGCCGCAGTGCATCTTGGCGCTCTACCTGACCGTTTGTGGCGGGGTGAAACAGGGCAGCGGTAATGTGCCTGATGGCATTCCACTCAATAAACGTCTTGAACTCTGCAGATGTGAAGGTACTAGCGTTATCGCTAACAAGGACGTCTGGCAGGCCGAAACAGGCAAAAAGCTTGCACAACTGTTTCATGGTTGCCGCAGAGGAGGTGCTGTTCATGGGGATTACCTCCAACCACTTGGAGTAGGAGTCGACTACCAGCAGAAACATGGCCCCGCGGAAAGGGCCAGCGAAGTCAACATGAATCCGGGACCATGGCCCGCGGGCCGTGTCCCATTCCCTATGGGGTAACCGGGACTCCTCGGGCCGAGAGCTCTGGCAGCTCTCACACGTGCCCACTAAACGTTCTATATCCGCAGTTTCTTCAAACAGTAGATGCTGGAAAATGGAGCGTAGACTCTTTGCCTAGTAAGGCATGTCTCTTGCTATTGCTTTGTAAGGTTTTCTGTGGGACCCTCACCAGACATCCCTTCAGAGCAATGGATGAGATGAGTAACATCCAAGAAGTAACACAGGGATAAAGAACTTTTACTGATAGTAAAAAAAATAGTTCTATTTTTAAAATATTTTCTGCACAGTTGAAAAACACCTTCCTTTGCTACTTTTGTCTAACAACAACACCCAACTTGAGAGACATGTATTACAAGTTAAAAAGCTTTTACACATATCTGCAGGTGTGATGTACAATTTATCCTTATTTTTATAGTAACAAGGATTAAAGTTCATATATACAATAATAGTGCTGCCCCTTACTTTTGTATATAGTTCCCCCCTGCCCTGAAGGGTTGCCTATCGTGACAATAGTAAATGGCAGTAAGATCTTTAAACAAAAATATTCTATCTCAGCTCGGGGGGGGGGGATTTGTGGGTGTATAGTGTCCCCCTTTCACACATACCACCATCGGAAAATGACTCTAGAGCAAGGGTGTCCAAACTACAGCCCATAGGCCAGATCCGGCCCATAGCGCCAAATCATCTGGCCTGGCCCACCCTCACTACTCCCAGAAGCAGAAGTAAAATGCACCCATGCTTGTGCAAAATGCTGCCATAAATCCACCCGCAGCTGTGAAAATTGTCGCAGGTGCATTTACTACAGCATTTTGTGCATGTGCGAGTGCGTTTTACTTCCGCTTCTGGTGGGAGGAACCATGTGACTGGCCCACTAAACCATGTGACCGGCCTGTGGCCTGGAAAGTTTGGGCACCCCTGCCCTAGAGGAATTCTACAAACTAAATTTGGCCCTAAGGATGAATGACATTGCATAGCTTTGCCTTAAGTGAAATGGTCTGCTAAGTCTTTTACTTGCAATAATGCTTCCTATGATTAATCTGTAGGTGCATGGCAGACCACTGTTAATTGTTTAATAATAATAATAATAATAATAATAATAATAATAATAATAATAATAATAATAATAATAATAATAATAATAATAATAATAATAATAGTCGTCGTCGTTGTCGTCATGCAATCAAAGATGTAAATATAGTGACTTACTGACAACATCCTTAAGCAAAGTACCACCTGGAAGAACTGATAATATTAACGTTAAGGGGTGGAAATGTTGCGGGTGAAATTGTAACTAGAAGTGACACCTAGCAAGAGAAATCAATGAACAAGGACACTAACTCATCGAGACTGAGAACAGCTTGGAGAACCAGTTTCCCTCCTTGCAAACACTTTATTTCAATATCACACAAGGAGACAATTCACTTGTGCCACTCTGCAGATTAGCTCCACAGAAATCAAATCAATTTTATCATTGCAGAGGGGAAGAAGGAGCTTTTTGTAGCTTCATAATTTTGCCAGGTGCCAATATCATCTCACAACACTGCCGATTTATTTCAAAACTTTAGGTTTGGCTTCAAAAAGATACACAAACAAATAACTTTCAGGGTAGAATGCTCTACAGAGGTGAAAGGCATGAAAATGAAAACAAGCAAAAATTCTCAGCAGACTTTTTTCAGAAGAAATGCCTTTTAAAAAATTTGTATTTCCTTTATCTGCCTCTGGAAGCATTGTGAAACATTTCCCAAATATCTGGTATATTAGAAAAGAGGGATTGACAGTCTTCCCTCACTATAGTGCTTTGGTATAAGGCCAAGTTTGGGACATTGTAGAAGTTACAAAATGGCTGCGAAAATTCTCTCTCTCTCTCTCTTTTTGCTGGTAGGACAGTTGTGGTGAACCTCTGGCACGCGTGCCAGAGGTGACACTTGGAGCCCCCTCTGCGGGCACCGTGCAGTCTCCTCAGCACAAAGTTCACCCCACCGCTCTGCCCAGCATCCCAATGGGAGTGTTTCCTCCCTCCCCCAGCACAGAGTTCACCCCACCCCCCTGCCCAGGAGCCCAGTGGGAGTGTTTCTTTCCTCCTCTGTTGCTGTGTTGGCACTTACGATAAATAAGTGGGTTTGGGGTTGCAGTTTGGGTTCTTGGCCTCTAAAAGGTTTGCCATCACTGTGGTAGGACAGCAAAAAGCAAGCAAGCAAAGATTTAAACAAAGAAACCCTACCATCACTGCCGATGGTGTAGTTCATACATGGGAAAGACATCTTGCCTACATTTTAGGAAGCTCTTCTTGACAATTGAAGGGACTCCTTTGGATGGTGTTGGATTCTCCTTCACTGGAGGTTTTTAAACAATGAATAAATGACCACTTGCCAGAGATGCATGAATTATGGATTTCCTGGTTTGGGGGTGGTGGTAGTGGTGGTTGGTTTTGTTTTCCTTTGTGGTCCCTTTCATTTTTACCAAGTTTTAATTCTATGGCACCCATGAGCCCAAATGTGAAAAGCTACTGAAAGAATCCTTTTCCCCACCCCTGAAGAAATTTGATGAGACAGCTTCCCCTTTGCCAGCCTGCAGATAGTGTGGAGAATTTTAGGAGAGTCAGTTCTTCTTCCATGTCTAGGCCAGATATGAAACTGCCAAAATGAATATCTGAGATTAAACAAAACAGAACAACAACAAAATGTTGTGGCACCTTAAAGACTAGCTCCTGTATTTAAATGTGAGGTTTCGTGGACCAAGTCCTCTTCATCAGACATAAGAGTGTGGCATGATGACCTCAATTTATACACACATCAGGTACACAGGCACACTAGCCAGTATAACAGAATTATTGTGTGCCTCCTCCATCTCCATGTCCGTCTCCGTCGTCATCTCCGTCTCCTCCTCCTCCATCTTCATCATCATCAATCAGCATTAGGCAAATTCGAAACTGATCTATGATGAACTTTTCCAGCTTTTTCTAGGTATATAGAGTCTCAGAAGTTGTTTACTCTGTCCTTCACTTTGAGACAGTGCAGCTTGCCCAAGGCTAGACAGGATGACTTTTCTTTTGGGAGGCACTGGGCTGAATTAAACTCCAAGTTCCTGGATCCACAGCCAGATACTTAAACCACTTAGAAATATGACATTTATAAGACATTTGACTCTATTCAATGGCAAACAATACATACAATGATCAAGAAAATGGTTTTGGGGGAAAAGTTTCAGCATGTGATTGGGCAACTTTATAGTAAGGCCCAAGTTAAGATTAAAATAAATGAATTAAATACAAAAACAGTGGACTTGAAGGCTGGCACAAGACAAGGGTGTCTACTTTCCTCTACTTTGTTTGTCCTAGCAATGGAACTATTAGCTGAAGCCATTAGAAAAGATGAAGGTATACAAGGTGTAGGAAATATAAAAATAAACATGTATGCGGACAATACCTTGCTAGTCTTAAGAAATGCTAAGAAAGCGTTAAATAAAATTCAAGATCATTTAGAAAGATTTGAAAGATTAACGGAATTAAGAGTTAACTGGGGAAAAACAGAGGCTATCACATGCAATTACACCCAAAAAGAAAAAGAAGAAATTAACTCCCGATATAAAATTCAAATAAGGAAAAGCTTTAGATACCTGGGCATACACTTGACTGAAAGGATTAACGAACTACAAAAAATAAACTTTGATAAATTAAAGCAAGAGATAACGGTTGTGATAGATAAACTTAAAAAATTAAAAGTTTCTTGGTTTGCAAGAGTAAGCCTGGGGAAAATGAAAATTATGTCAAAATTCAATTTTATATTAAGTAACCTACCAATTAAAATAAAGGAAAAGCAGTTAAAAGAATGGCAAATAATTCTAGACACTTTTTGTAATGATGGCAGAAGATCAAGCATTTCTAAGACCCTAAAATATCAGAAGCAGGGGGGTGGAGGTTTGGGTGTACCCAATATAAAAAACTATTATTACGCTTATAAATTAAGAAGAATATTAAATAAATTAACTCAAGATGACGTAGAACCCGAAACATTGGATCAAGTAGAATATAAAAAAATTGGAGGCAACCTTTTTTTTTTTTGTCAACTTGGGAAAAGAAACCGATAATTATGACTAGTACTTTGAAAGAGTTATACATGTTTTGGCAAGGTGTGAAAGATAAATTAGCAAAGATGGTTTCCCCAATTATAGATGGTGCTGGATGATCCAGAATGTCCCTTAAATAAGATAAAATGTATGAGACAAAAATTGAAGCAAAATAAGTTAATTTTACTAAAGGACTGGCTTATGATTGGTAACACGAATCACAAGAGAGAGGAGCTATGTAGGAAGTTAGAATTAAATTGGTTCCAAAAGATTCAGATTTTGAAATGGGATGGTAAAATAAGGAATAAGAGTTATACCGAAAAAGAGATAACAAAGTTTGAAGAACTGTTATATAAACTAAGGTCAGAAACAATTGAAAATAAAGGTTTAGTGGGGAAATTGTATGGAATATTAAATAAAAGTGAAATGCCGCAAAATACCCTAAGGGAAATTTGGGAAGATGAATTAGGTATATTGATAGAAGAGGATGCATGGAGAAAAAAAATGGAAACAGCGATTGATGAGGCAACTCTCAAACAAGGAAAGATAGCATGACTTCAAAATAATCTGGAGATGGTACTTGACTCCTGTAAGAATACACCTGTTGTGTAGGATGGGTGATGATAAATGCTGGAGATGTAAAAAAAGGGAGGGGTACAGTAATACCTCATACAACGTCCAAACTTGGTTCCACAAGTTAGAACGTTGTATGAATTCCGACTTTGTATGAGGCATGCAAAATCCTATCAGTGATGCCTCATACAATGTCCAAATTATTGCCACCAATGCTTTGTATAATGTCGTGTGTGGGAAGGCATCTGGTTTCTGTCTCCTGTCTGCCTTCACATTTTGTAAACAAAGGCCTCTTTGTCTGCATGAGAGACAACGCTTGATTTTGGGCATGCGTAGAATATGAGAAGATTTCTCCTTGTATCTCCTTATTTGGGTTCTGACTTTCTGATTGGCTGTATGTGCCTTAAGTTTTGTTTCTGTTAAGTTTCGTTTCTGATATACTCTGCTTGAATAAAGAGAAGCCATGATGATTCCTTTGTCAGCCAAAAGTGCAGCGTGTGTGTGTTTTGCTTTCTCTCTATCTCTGTTTCCCTCTTACTCCGTCTAATGAAGCTGGACTCCGTTAGACCTTTTAACTCTCTCTCTCTTAAAAGATCTGGGGCTATAAACTGCTGCTAATGAGGCTGAATGATTATCTTTACATGGATCAGATTCCTACAAGTGGCGCTCCGTGTGATGCTTTGAACTACAATGAGAGAGCCTTCTTTGAACTCTGCTTCAGCAATTAGCACCTCATAATTGGTGACCAGGGACAAGGTCTTCATTCACCTCCGACCAGACAGGTCCGACCAGAGGAAAGGTCAAATCAAGCGCTTGAGAATTACAACTAGGTGAGTGGAAAAAAGAAAAAAAATTATGATGGGGTCCGTGTTTACGTTGCAAGAGCAGGAGCTTTGTAAAGATAGCTCAGATCTTTTGCATATGAATGGGAGACGAGCTGATAAGAAGGAAATTCATCAGCTAGTCAAAGTTATAGGAAAACTCTGTCCTTGGCTTAAATATAATTGTTTGGACTTAAAAGATTGGGAAAAAATTGGGAATGAATTGCAGAAGCATGAGAGAATTTCTGTTTCAGTTCAATTTATGTGGAGTGAAGTCAGGAACTGTCTTCAAAGACTTACTCCAAGAAATATGTTATTGTCACAGAAGCTTGATGGTCCCCTTCCACAGCTTTTGCCTCCAGCCAAGGGAGGGGGTCCAACTGCCCCTCCATCATATGAGAGACAACAGCATAAGCCCCCTGATGGGGATGGGGGTGGAAAAGAAGATGGGACATTATATCCTGCCTTGCAGCAATCAAGCACTTTTAGCCCTACAAAAACACTGTTCTCTGCTGCTTTAACTGCAGCTGTGCTGGATGTGGAATCTCCTGAGATATATCCAGTGAACAGAGAGGTGCTGGCAGATGGGACTGCTGCAATACTGCCTGCCGAGTCTGAAAAACAACTAGTGCCAGCTGATGGGGAACAAATGGTGGGGACCTCATCACAGATTGAAGCTATTAATGCATGCAAAGTGGCAAGAAGCAAGGAGTGTGATTCAAAGAGCAGCATAGGGGATCTCAGCCCGCCCCTGAAGCAACCCTCATCACAAAAGCAGGAGAAGCTGAGTAGTAAATTTGATACCTCACGTTTGGGCAGGAAGATCCTACAGAAGTGGAAGGATGGCCCAAAACCCAAGCCCAAAAAGGGGTTTTGGTGCAAGTACAAACTAACAGATGCAGTTTGTCATGAAGTTGAGATTCAGATGCTGCAAATGACAGGAATCCTGAGGGAAAAGGGGGTGGATCCGTCCTGTATGGACAGCAGGCTGTTGCAAAAATACAAGGAGGGAGAAGACATACAGTTTTTGGCTGATTCTGAATTTCCCAAACCTCAAACAAAGAGATCCAGAGTGGACTGTTCCAAGTTTCAAGCATCAGGATTGCAGGGAAAGCAACTTGGAATTCCCTGTGATTTTCTTCTGTGTGAAATTACTTGCAACTTCTGGAGAAGTCCTTTGTGCCTTCATACCTCTTCGGCCTGCCTTAATGCAGATGGGTGTGGCTGGAGCATGAAGGGATGTGTGTTTGCCTGAGAAGCTGAAAAGGGGGGTTGGCTGGGTGTTCTGTGAATTCAGTGAGAAGTAATTATGGCCTAAACTGTGCTGGAGAGAAGATAGTGTTTAAGAAAGCTTCAATCAACATTTGGACTTTTAATTTGGACATTTTAATTGGACTAAAAAGTTTGTGTGGACTCTAATTGGCTTTGTTTGCATTTTAAAACCTTAAAACCTTTTTTAAGAAAAAAATTGTCTACCTGCTCATGCTATGAGTGTGAAATGCTCTAATGAGATTTATACTGTATTTGAGTTACCATGCTATGCTAGTTTTAAGTTATTGAATGCCCCTTTCACTTACACCAGTGAGAGAAGAAGAAATTTAATGCCTTACTCATGTACTTGGGGAGTGATAAATGCTTTCTAGAATGCAACAGAAACCTCCTTCATGTAAGGAAGAAGAGAACTGTTCATGTTTTGTTCATGCTTAAATGTTTGCTTATTCTCTTGCAGGAGAAAGACCTGTCTTTGCTTATGTTATGTTTTGCCTTATGAAACTGCATATCTCAAGGTACCTCCAGGAGTGCATGGAAGAGTTTTCAGTACCCTACACATGGGAATGGGTTTGTGACATTGCATTTGTGTGTCAGGCATGTTTCACGTTTAGTTACATGGTACTAGTAATAACAGGGCATGCTCCTGTTTCTTAGGGGAGTGTCTTCCTAAGCCATTGGTCGTTTATTGGCAACAAGGGGATCCTGGGTGTGTGGATTCCTGCTCGAGCGATCCGCCCATGGAGAGAGAAGAAGGTTACTCAGCTCCAGGACGGTGGTTCACCAGTAGACTAAAGTTGCTGACATTTGTTCTTTTCTTTCTTACTGTGCTTCCAGCTGTAAAACCAATGAATCATGGGGGCAACCCCAACTTTTGGCTTCGTCATGCTAACTATATGTTTGAGGTTCATGGTAAGAATGCAACGTTATACTATGAGCATCCAGTGGCAGTGTCTCAAATGGCCTTTCTTCCGGCATTGTTCAACACGCCTGAGTTGGTTATTGGACATTTGCAACATGTTGATAGGTCTACACTCTTCTCTAATCCCCCAGAACAATTTAACAACACCCGCTGGCGAAGCATGACATTCAAGAAATACACTAAAGGACTTTGTTTCTGTTGTCATAGTTCTGGAGTCTGGAATAGTAAATGGAAGCACTGGACTCAAGCACAAAGGGTTTTGCGGAATGTAGGCAATTATACGGGTTGTGATGATTATTTTTGGTTATGGGGTAGTTATAACAGTTCTTATAAGCTTAATTATACCTTGTTTAACACTACTATTGAAGATATATATGATGTGTTTCCTATGCTTACTCCTGATTATTCTGCTATAGATAGTGGTTCAATTTGCAATGGATGGCAAATCAAGGATCCTAACATGTGGTTCTTTTTTAATGGAGTTGCCACGAATTTCCATCCAGGACAATATCAATGTGCAGCATTGGGTTATTTTACCTTACCCGTACAAGTGCAAATGCCGCTTCAGGCAGATGCACGGCGCCGGAGAGCTGCTGCCGGCCCGATGGGTTCTGGTTGCAATGATGAAGTGATAATCGATGTTCAGCTTTCTGATGGTAGCTCCTGGGGGACAGCTATAGGGGATGCTATCACTGGAGCACTCACCTTGGGATCATACCCAGGTGTCATTTCCCAGGAGAATAGAAGGTCCATTTTGGGACTCACCTGTAGGCTGGAGAAATCAATCAATGCCACAGGGAGGGTCATACGGGATCTTCAAATGGAAATCACTGAGCTTCATCAAGACCAAATGCAGGACAGACTGGCCATAGATTACCTGTTAGCAAAATCCGGAGGATTTTGTAAACTGGTCGGGAACCAGGGATGTCGGGTAAAATTCCAGGATCTGAATAATACTATTGAGAAAGAACTTCAGAATTTACAGGAGAGCATTACTAACAATGTACGCACTGATGTTAATCTCTTTGATTGGGTGACTTCTTGGTTGCCTGATTTATCTGTCCTTAGACAAGTTTTCTTTTATGGGTTCATTATTATTATCTGCCTTATATCTTTGTGTTTTTGCATTAATTGTATTCCTTATTTCTATGTGTAACGCATGTCCACTGCGTAGAAGGGAGACATCGGGTTTTGCACAACGGCAATTGTACTCAATGAGGTATCATCCTCCGGAACAAGGTACCAGGAGTCAGGAGGGGTACGATGTCCAGGATGACAGTGATGATGTATATGGAGGAGTAGTTATGGAGTATGATGACATGCAGGGGTATGATTAGCCGTACCTCTCTCAAATTTAAATGAAAAAGGAGGACATGTGGGAAGGCATCTGGTTTCTGTCTCCTGTCTGCCTTCACATTTTGTAAACAAAGGCCTCTTTGTCTGCATGAGAGACAACGCTTGAATTTTGGGCATGCGTAGAATATGAGAAGATTTCTCCTTGTATCTCCTTATTTGGGTTCTGACTTTCTGATTGGCTGTATGTGCCTTAAGTTTTGTTTCTGTTAAGTTTCGTTTCTGATATACTCTGCTTGAATAAAGAGAAGCCATGATGATTCCTTTGTCAGCCAAAAGTGCAGTGTGTGTGTGTTTTGCTTTCTCTCTATCTCTGTTTCCCTCTTACTCCATCTAATGAAGCTGGACTCCGTTAGACCTTTTAACTCTCTCTCTTAAAAGATCTGGGGCTATAAACTGCTGCTAATGATGCTGAATGATTATCTTTACATGGATCAGATTCCTACAGTCGTTCCCATAGGTGAGAGCGGGGAGGCGGGAGCGAGAGGCTGGCCTCAGCTGTAAGGCGGCCGGCGTGGCCCATAAGAAGGCCAGTCTCACTCCCACCTCCCCACTCTCACCAGGGGAAGAGTCTGGCGGCTCCGGTGTGGCAGGTCTTCTTGTTGTGAGCGGGGAGGCGGGAGTGAGACTGGTCTCAGCTGTAAGGCGCCCAGCATGGCCCATAAGAAGACCTGCAGTGTCGGAGCCATTGGAGATGCAACACCCACCAGACGCTTTCCTTGGTTGTGAGCGGAGAGGTGGGAGCGAGACTCCGACACGTCTTCTTATGGGCCACGCCAGGCACCTCACAGCTGAGACCAGTCTTGCTCCCACCTCCCCGCTTACAACCAAGGGAAGCATCTGGTGGGTGTTGCGGCTCCGATGGCTCCGATGTGGCAGGTCTTCTTATGGGCCATGCCGGGCGCCTTACAGCTGAGACCAGTCTTGCTCCCGCCTCCCCGCTCACAACCAAGAGAAGCGTCTGGTGGGTGTTGCGGCTCCGATGGCTCCGATGCGGCAGGTCTTCTTATGGGCCATGCCGGGCGCCTTACAGCTGAGACCAGTCTTGCTCCCGCCTCCCGGCTCACAACCAAGAGAAGCATCTGGTGGGTGTTGCGGCTCCGACGGCTCTGACATGGAGAGTCTTCTTATGGGCCATGCTGGTCACCTTACAGCTGAGACCAGTCTCGCTCCCACCTCCCCGCTCTCACCAGGGGAAGCATCCCTTGGTTGTGAGCAGGGAGGTGGGAGCGAGACTGGTCTCAGCTGTAAGGCGGCCGGCATGGCCCATAAGAAGACCTGCCGCATCGGAGTCTTGATCCCGCCTCCACGCTCACAACCAAAGGAAGCATCTGGTGGGTCTTGCGGCTCCGATGGCTCCGATGTGGCAAGTGTTCTTATGGGCCACGCCAGCCATCTTACAGCTGAGACCAGTCTCACTCCCGCCTCCCCGCTAAGGCGTACGGCATGGCCCATAAGAACACTTGCTGCATCAGAGTCTCGCTCCTGCCTCCCCGCTCACAACCAAGGGAAGCGTCCGGTGGGTCTTGCGGCTTCTTTCTAATGTAAAAACCCTAATGCCTCATACAACGTGCAGCGACAGTGTATGAGGCATCTTTTTTCCAAGAATTGGGCGACGTTGTATGGATCCGACATTGTATGAAGCAGACGTTGTATGAGGTATTACTGTACCTATATTTACATGTGGTGGGAATGTGATATTGTTCAGAAATGTTGGAGATGGTTGGAGCAAGAGTTAAAGAACATCTTTGAATTAGAAATAGTCTTAAACCCAAAGGTCGCACTGCTAGGAGAGGTACAAGAAGTGAGGCTAGAGGGACAAAGGAAGGAATTATTGTTAATGCTTTTATCAGTAACAAGGCAACTAATTGCATTAGACTGGAAAAAAGAATTGGAGATGAAAAAAGATAAATGGTATAATCAAGTATGGAAACTAGCTTTGAATGATAAATTAACAATTGAAATGAAACAAAAAAAGGGGTGAAATTGTTAAAAATACATTTTGGGAATTATGGGAGCCATTTGTATTATATGCTCTAACTAGTAGAGACGGGATCAAACCGTCCGTGGACGAATATAAATTTTGGTCTTTAAAGTGAATCTAGAAGTATAAGGAGCTCATTGACATTATATCCTTGTAAATTGATTATTTGATAATTTCACTATATATAAATTGTAAAATTTAAGATTTAAACTTAAAGAAAAGTTGGGGGGTGGGTTCACGGGGTAGGGTTTTTCAAATGTTTATGTGAGTATGAAGATATAGAAGCAAGGTTTTGCAATTTTCACACATTTTGATTGAAAGGTATGTAAAAATGTATTTTATTTGAAAACTAATAATATATATATATATTAAAAATATGTAATTCTTTTGGTGTTGATTTTGCTGCATTTCTCTAAATTCCATGTGTATACCACTTATGTCTTTGTTTTTAACTATGTATTTGTTCTTCCATTAAAATCCTCACACACTTTTAAAAGTACCATATATGCCGGCATATAAGATGCATCGGAGTATAAGGTGCAGCCATTATTACCAAAATAGCCCACTATAGGTCACTATATATTGTGCCAACTGTGTGCTGACTGACAGTCGAATAAAGATATGTATGTATGTATGTATGTATATATGTGTGTCACTATATACAGTATAAGACACACCCCATTTCCCAGCGTATTTTAAGGGAGGGAGTAAGTGGGTCGTATATGCCAGCGAATACGGTAGTATTATTGTACCCCTCTTTTTTGTTTCTGTACCTCTTTTTGCCAAATGCCTTTGTTGTTGTTGTTGTTGTGTCTGTTACTAATACTATACCTTAAAAAACTCACACACAGCAACAGGTATTTGGGAAAACATGGAGCAGGCTTTGTAAATATGTAGCTCTCAGAGGCAGAATGTGCATTGCTATACTAGGAGCCTGGGAAGTGGAAACAAGATAAATGTGATGTGAATGTCTGACCCAACCAAATTCTTTTCCATCCCTAGGTATCTCTCCAGAGCCAAATAGCAAAGAATCCTGAAAAGCACTTTCTTATACAGTAAAACCCCGGCTTACATAGGCCTCGAGTTACATAAAATGCGACTTACATAATGATTTTGTGCAAAAACCATGTCCCGATTTCGACGATTTCCTACGGGTTTGCTTCGAGTTACATAAATATTCTTTTTTCTATGGGTTTGCTTCGAGTTACGTTAAAAATATTTTTTTCTATGGGTTTGCTTCAAGTTACATAAAAACCCAATTTAAGCAAAAGCCTATGGAACGGACTTTTTTTTCATAAGTAGGGGTTTTACTACACTCTATTTTTCGGAAGTTTGGTGAAGCTACATTTTGCTTACAGCAAAAGCAGCACTTTTATTTTAAATGTGTTAGCTTAAGTGAGTTACCCCGGTTATTCCGTTGTGGACCTGTGCAGCCTTAATTTTCTAGCTCCTCAGAGGTTCAGGCCTGCCTTCGGTTTAAGTTAATCTTCCTTCAGCTGTCAGTGTCAGCCTTATCCTCAAAAACTCCATTTGGCATCAGCTGGCACCAGATCCTCAGGTATGAGTCTGTTATTGACTTTAGAAGAGGGAGGGCTTTCAGTTGTGCATCAGCTGCTGTGCTCCGTGTAGTGCTAGCAATTTACAAATTTCAAGCATACACATGAATGTGTGCATTAGCACACAATGTTCTGACTAAAGGATTTATGATGTAGTACAAGAGTTCTCAAGCTTTTTAAGCCGGGGGCTGGGTCACGCTCCCTCATACAACTTTGGGGACCAAGGGAAACTGCAATAAATAGATAATTAGGTTTCATGTATAAGTGTTGTTTTTGTTTTACTCTAATCTCCCTTTTTCTTTTTTAACACCCCAAACCAGAGTTTTCTAAATTGTATATTGTAGGTTTTAATTGTATTTATCACCAACTAAGGGACTGTGGTGGCTCAAGGGGTAAATATGCTGAACTCACTGACTGGAAGGTTGGAATTCGATTCCTGGGTACTGCATGACAAGTGAGCTCCCATCTCTGTCCCAGCTGCTGCCAACCTAGCATTTCAAAAGCAAGAAATTGCCACTCAGAGTTGCTTCGAGTTGGGCGGCTAAATAAATAAATAAATAGGGACCACTTCAGTGGGAAGGCAATGGAAATGTCTGCAGATGCAGGTAGTTCTGGCTCTTTGGCTATAAACCGAGATGAGCACTGAATTCTAGAGTCAGATACGATTGGCTTTCGAGCAAGTATATATAGGTTAATTGATTTAATGGATTACTAACCAAACTTTCAAAATATATTACCATTGAAAAGGTGGGTAACAGGACACTTAATAATGGGCTCAAGTTAGAGGAAGCCAGATATAGGCTGCATATCAGGGAAAGCTTCTTAACTGTTAGAACAGTACGACAGTGGAACCCGCTGCCTCAAGAGGTGGTGAGCGCTCCAACACTGTGACTGGAAGCATTCAAGAGAGAATTGGAAAACAACCATCTGTCAGATCTGCTTTGATTCGGATTCCTGCATTAAACAGTGGGTTGGACTCAGTGGCCTAAAAGTCCCCTTCCAACCCAGCCATTCTGTGATTATATCAAAAACTTATTAACTGATAGAGCAGTATCACAATGGAACCAATTACCTGGGAGGTAGTAAGAGCTCCATCGCTGGAGGCATTCAAGAGAAAACTGGACCGCCATATGCCAGATCTGCTTTGATTTGGGTTCCTGCCCTGAACAGGGGGGCTGGACTCAATGGCCTCACAGATCCCTTCTAACTCCATGATCTATGAACTCTATGAACCTTGGCACAAGTCTATACTGCAAAAGTTATCCATGTTCACATATAAAGCCCTAAATGGTTTGGAATCTTGTTATCTGGTGGATTGTCTCTCCCCAAATTATTTTAGGAGATTGGAATGCCAAAGTAGGAAATCAAAAAGTGGAGGGAATAGCAGGCAAGTTTGGGCTTGGAACACAGAATGAAGCAAGGCAAAGACTGATAGAGTTCTGCCAAGAGAACACACTGGTCATAGCAAACACTCTCTTCCAGTAACATAAGAGGCAACTTTACACATGGACTTCACCAGATGGCCAACACCGAAACCAGATTGACTACATACTCTCCAGCCAAAGATGGAGAACCTCCATACAGTCAGTAAAAACAAGACCTGGAGCAGACTGTGGCTCAGATCACAACCTACTGATTGCAAAATTCAGGCTTAGACTAAAGAAAATAGGGAAAACAAGGAGACCAGGCAGATATCACCTAGACAGCATCCCTAAAGAATACACGGTGGAGGTGATGAACAGATTCAATGGCTTAGACTCAATAGATAGAGTGCCAAAAGAATTATGGACAGAGATGAGGGACATCATGCAGGAAGCAGCAAAGAAAACCATATCAAAAGAGAAGAAGAGTAAGAAAGCAAAGTGGTTGTCTGATGAGGCTCTTAAAATAGCAGAGGAAAGAAGGAATGCAAAAGTCAAAAGAGAAAGGAAAAACTACAACCATTTGAACACAGAATTTCAAAGAAAAGCAAGGAGAAATAAGGAAAACTACCTAAAAGAACAGTGCAGAGAAATGGAGGAAAACAACAAAAGAGGCAGAACCAGAGATCTTTTCAAAAAAAATTGGGGAAATCAAGGGAACATTTAAAGCAAAAATGACCATGATAAGGGACAAAGACGGAAAGGAGCTAGCTGATGCAGAAGAAATTAAGAAAAGATGGAAAGAGTACACAGAGGAACTTTACAAAAAGGACCTCAACACTCCTGATAATCACAATGATGAAGAAATTGAACTTGAGCCAGACATCCTGGAGAGCGAAGTCATAAAGGCCCTAAAGAGCACTGCAAACAACAAAGCTAGTGGAGATGATGGTATCCCAGTTGAATTTTTCAAAGCGCTAAAAGATGATGGCGTCAAATTACTGCATTCATTATGCCAACAGATTTGGAAAACAAAACAGTGGCCACAGGATTGGAAAAGATCAGTATACATCCCAATCCCAAAAAAGGGCAATGCCAAAGGATGTTCAAATTATCGAAAAATCGCGCTCATCCCACATGCCAGCAAGGTGATGCTCAAGATAATACAGGATAGACTTCAGCAGCATATGGAGAGAGAATTACCAGAGGTGCAGGCTGGTTTCAGAAGAGGCAGGGGGACTAGAGACCACATCGCCAACATACGCTGGATCATGGAGAAAACAAAGGAATACCAGAAACAAGTTTACTTTTGTTTTATTGACTACACTAAGGCATTTGACTGTGTGGACCACAACAAGATGTGGCAAGTAATTAAAGAGATGGAAATACCAGAGCACCTCATATGCCTACTGAGAAATCTGTACATGAACCAAGAAGCAACAGTTAGGACAGAAGACGGAATGACAGAGTGGTTTAGAATAGGAAAAGGAGTAAGAGAAGGCTGCATTTTGTCACCCTGCTTATTCAACCTATACACAGAGCACATAATGTGCAGTGCAGGGATGGAGGAATTAAAATGGGATTAAAATCGCTGGGAGAAACATCAACAATGTGAGATATGCAGACAATACCACCCTAATGGCAGAAAGTGAGGAAGACCTAAAGAACCTCTTGATTGGATTGAAGGAGGAGAGTGCAAAAGCTGGCTTGAGACTCAATATCAAGAAAACCAAGATAATGGCAACAGGTCTGATCAGTTCGTGGAAAATAGATGGGGAAGAAGTAGAAGCAGTGACAGATTTTACATTCTTAGGATCAAAGATCACTGCAGATGGGGATTGCAGCCATGAAATAAAAAGGTGACTGATTCTTGGGAGACAAGCTATGAGAAACCTGGGGAACATAGTGAAAAGCAGAGACATCACCTTCAAAACAAAAATTAGAATAGTCAAAGCAATGGTATTCCCAGTGGTAATGTATGGATGTGAGAGCTGGACAATTAGGAAAGCTGAATGTAGAAGAATAGATGCCTTTGAAATGTGGTGTTGGAGGAGAGTTTCGAGGGATCCCTGGACAGCGAGGAGAACAAATAGGTCAATCTTAGAAGAAATCAACCCTGACTGCTCATTGGAAGGTCAAATAGTAAAGATGAGGCTAAAGTATTTTGGGCATCAAATGAAAAGGGAGGACTCACTTGAGAAGGCAGTGATGTTGGGAAAGGTGGAGGGCAAAAGAAGAAGGGGGAGGCCAAAGATGAGATGGATAGATGGTATTGTAGACACAATGGACACAGAACTGGGAGGACTGAGGGGGATGGTGGAGGACAGAGATGCCTGGAGAACAATGGTCCATAGGGTCGCAAAGGACTGTGCGACTGAACAACAACAACAACCTACTGATTGCATCACTTAGGTAAGGTAAAGGTAACGGTCGCCCTTGCTCAAAAGCCAGTCATATCCGACTCTAGGGTTTGGTGCTCATCTCCATTTATAGCTAAAGAGCCAGTGCAGACATTTCTGTGGACATGTGGCAGGCGTGACTAGACATCAGAGTGCATGGAACACTGTTTATCTTCCCACCGAAGTGGTACCTATTTAACATATTTGCTGGCATATAAAATCTGTATGCTGTCCATTATGATGTTGTTGTTGTTTGCAGATCTGTGAAACAAGCAATTCTACCTGACATTTTCCCTCACACACTCCTGTCCAGTGAATAATTTAGAAACACAACTCAAATGCTGAATTGTTAAATGTTGTTTTACAGTAATTATTATTCCTCCTCAAACATCATGTGACTTTTCAAAACCTGTAGTGAAGGCCATAGAGAAATTTCAAAATTGGCCATATTCCTTGGGGACTAGCATTATTTAGATATAATTAGTCATGATCCTTAATCCCTGAATGATTTGGTAAATAAGTATTATTTTAACTTGGCAGTGAAATGAGGTTAGAATTGGTCCCACCTGAGCCTCTAAGGAGAGAGCCTTCCATAACTGAGATTCTATAGTCCTGTGATGGTGAACCTTGGCACTTCAGGTGTTCTTGGACTTCAATTCCCAGAAACCCAAGTCTCTGTGAATCCACATGAATATGCACAGTAAACACATTTTTGTGGATTCACAGAGGCTTGGGCTTCTGGGAACTGAAGTCCAAGAACACTTGGAGTGCCAAGGTTTACCATCACTACTATAGCCAATAAAGCCCCACCCCACCCCGGTGTCTCCCTATCATTGACAGTGAGACATGAAGAAGGCTACCCATAGGAGATGCTAGTGATCTCCCTCTAGTTTCCAGGTCCCAAGCTGTTTAGTGACTTATTAAGTCACCATCAGTGCCTTAAACTTGTTCCAAAAGCAAATTGGCACAATCCCCCTTCCCCAGCCCAGTGTCGTTGTTTTGCCATTGTTGTGTTCCTCCCTGCAGCAAAGATGCTGTATATGGCACTCAGTGATTCAGCATCTCTGTTAGTTGCAAAGTCAGCCCTACATAAAGTACCATATAGTCTAATCCAGATGTTACAGGCCATGAACTACTGTCCCTAGATTGTCCCTGAGGCAATCTGAGTCACTCAGTCAGCTGAGCCTCAAGTGGATAGAGGTAGCTCAAGGAGTAATCTTGAGCCAATTATATAATCAAGTTTACTTAGAAAATCATCTTGAAGAAAAGTATCAGAACGTGCTATAGGAAAATACATTTTGTCTGGTTACAAAGCACATATATAACCGCACATTAAATTTGTATATAGCCCTTTTTGTTTCTTAAATACATGTGACTCTATCTCACCAAATCGACCTATCCCTTGCTTCCTGAAAGTACTGTTTTTTCTATATTCTGTTGCTTTCAAATTCCTCTTAAACTGTTTGAATGTCTGCAAATATTCTGTGCTGATAAAGCTTGTCCAACAATTGTTTTGACTATATACAAAGAGATAGGCAAAACATGAGCAACAGTCAATTCTACTTTCTTTCTTTCTTTCTTCCTTCCTTCCTCTTTCTTTCTTTTTTCTTCCTCCTCCTTCTTCCCTTCCTTCTTTGCCTCTTTGCATGTCTTAACCCTTTGAGTGTAAAGTGGTTTATAGATTGAGAACTAGGATTTTTTTTTAAATAAACAGCAAAGCAGTCAGCGTTCTGACTCTTGGCAGAGAATGCCCAAAGGGTTTGCAATTACTCTCCTCTCACACACTTTTCATAAAGTTATTGGATATTCTTTTTGGTGAGGAATATCTAACAAGGGACACAGCTTGAAGCTCCATTTTCTGCCATGAATCTGATTTGAGGTTTGCATATGGAAACCACCAAAGAGCAATAGGAAACCACTTATCTGGAGTTCATATTACCAGCCTCTGTGGTTAGCTGATGTGTTGTTACTCATGGGATGAGGGATACAATCCCTTGTATAACCTTCTCTTGTGAAAGTTCTGCTAAAATGAAAGAGAGGATGGTTTTTGATGACTGTACAGTTGATTCTGTTCCCTCTTTGTTTTATACAACACAGTGTTGAGATCCCAAAGGAGCAATCCTAAGACTTATTTCTCAGAGGGAAGGCCATCTGATAAGATATATATTCCACTAAGTTTTCTTCAGATTGCAGCCTAACACAAAGTCCCAACAGGAAAAATAGCTCCATGTAGCTTACTTTAGCTATGAACTGGATTAACTTTGCATGGTTTTCGTAATATATAAGTATCATCAGTACAACATGCAAAAATCCCAACAACTACTGATGGGAAATAATTTGTTGGATTTGACAATCTTGAGCAGGGATTCTCAACCTGCAGCCCATGGGCCAGATGGGGCCAGCAATGCCATTTCATGTGTCCCCCCACTGCCTCCACCACACCTGGAAGTGCCATGAGGTGGAGGAAGGGCAAAATGGCCATCTGGCCCCTGAAGCTGTCTGAGGGAGCATGACCCGGTCCCTGGCTTTAAAAGGTTGAGAACTTCTGGTCTTACTTGACATAGCATTCTTGTGGCTTCAAAAACATGCTGCAAAGTGTGGAAATAAAGGTTGTACATATTTTTTAAGCTCATAGAACATTTCAAAGAAATGAAGTGTGCAGAAAATTATGCACATATGATCAGATAAAAACAGGTAAGAATAATATATGCACAAACACTGTGGAAACACAGGCATGATACACAAATGACTCAGTTGGAGGGTGGGAATGTACACCAGGTAAATTATATAAATATAAACTCATGTTTAAAATATATATACAAAATAGAGTACAGTATGGTGGAAAAAATTGTCTCATTATCTGACACAAAGCAATAACAAGAAGAAAATGTAGGCAGGATTTGGAGAAATAGATCAAAATTTAGGCTGAGATTTTTTCATCCATCAATGGCAAAAACCCTACTGCTTAGTGTAGTACTGGGATTCTCAACCTGCAGCCCGTGAGCCAGATCTAGCATTTCATGTGTCCCCCAACAATCTCCATGACACCAGGAAGTGCCATGTGGTGGAGGAAGAGCAAAATGGCTGTCCGACCCCCGAAGCTGTCTGAGGGAGGGTGACCTGGCCCCCGGCTTTAAAAGGTTAAGAACTCCTGGTGTAGTAAGTCACAACCAGAGTAGGTTCATTGTATCAGTGAATATTTGGTGACTTACTTTAGTATGGTTTGTGACAACTAGAGTAGATCCATTTGAATATATGAAAATTAAGGAGGGATTGAGTTACTAAATTCCAATGGATTCAATGGGGCAATCAACTATGCCCAGCAATAGGATTTCAATTATTGTGTATTTTGCCTTGTTAGACATAACAAAGAAGAAGAGGACAACAGCAACAACTGCATTCAGAACAAAATGTTTGCAAAAAATCTGGTTCCAGACTTTAAACCAAGTTGTAGAATAGACTGCAATAGCAATTACACTTATATATTGTGCCATGTTGCTTAGTGCACTCTCTGGGCAATTCACAAGGTAATTAGCATTTTGACCTCAACATATTGGGTCTTCATTTTACCAATCTTGGAAGGATAGAAGGCTGCATCAACCTTGAGCCCAGTCAGGAACTTACTTACAATGTCAGCCATTTTGGCTGCAATACAGCATTTTAACCACTGCACCTCCAGGGCTGCTACTGAACTTGTAGACTCCAGTGGAGTATGAATCAGTTGTGGCCTAGAGTATGGTCTTTAGTGGGTTGTAGATGAGGCTGGAATCATGCAGATAAAATAATAACTTTTGAGTAAATAGTAGATGGAAACAGCTAAGCAACCTAAAGTGTATATTAGGTGTAAATCTTTCCATCCTGAAGCCATACAAAATCCCTAGTCTGAGATGCTTAAAATACCTACAAAGCCTGAGCCCATGCATCACAAAGACAGGTTAGACTGAATTATATGTTAGCAATCATGCTCAGTTTTTGCTTTTCATAAGGTATTAAGTCAACATATGTTTCTTCAGACAACCCACCTCTCAAGCAACTCTCCTCTCTCCACCTGGCATTAGGTTTGGTAATTCATCAAAGGCTGAAATTCACAAACAAAAAAAGAAGGGAAAAATACCTTTTGAAAAAAAAAACAACTGTATACCAGTTTAAGTCAAAGAGTACAAGGAGAAATACAGGTGAAACTCGGAAAATTAGAATATTGTGCAAATGTTCATTCAGTCCAGTAATGCAACTTAAAAGGTGAAACATATGAGATAGACTCATTACATGCAAAGTGAGATAGTTCAAGCCTTACTTTGTTATAATATTGATGCTTATGGCTTACATCTTATGAAAAACCCAACCCCCCCCCCAATCTCATGTACCCCTTAATCATCACATAATCTCATGTACGCTGTACACCATGATCATCACAATTATAATGAATTAAGGCAAGACATATCTCGCTTTGCATGTAGTGAGTCTATCTCATATATTTGTTTTACCTTTTAAGTGAAATGAATGGACATTTGCACAATAATCTAATTTTCCAAGTTTTCACCTGTTGATGATGTCTAATGAAAACAGACAAATTACTTCATTAGATATGCATAGATATTCTCCCAGGATGGCCAGGTTATCGTGCTATGGAAACAGAGTAGGCCACACTACCAGTGACTCATCGCCAAACATCAGGTGGCAGTTAACTAACCTGACAACCCTGAAGACTAATGGGCTTGAGTGGTGAAGTCCACAGGGAAGGGTGATGGCTCTCAAGTGGATTAAATCCCACTTGAATCCATCTTGATGGAGAGCAGCAGCTTCATCAATCCTGGCCTGGGGCTGAGGACTTTGCGTGCCAAAAAGGCTCAGGACCCAAATGCTACTCATGTAACTGTATCAGTGGTATGAGTGTCATGCTGCGATGTGGAAGATAAACAGAAGAAGGAGGAGAGGAAGAGGAGGATGAGGATGAGCTATTGATGAAATGGTAAACCTTCTCAATGTATTCAACTCCCTTTCCTCCCTACATAGTGAAATATGGACAACATGATTTTTATTAAATATGATTTTATCTAAATATGTGTCCTTGTGTGACAAAGGCTTATGTTTGCTATGCTGTGCACTATTTAGTTTCTGTAGGTATCTGAGAATTAATAAATCTTCATATCTGGGAACACAAAGAAAGTAGCACTAATAGATGAAAAATGTGCCTGACAAATTAATAGTGAAGTTTCAGTTCAACCTCCAGGATCAGAGAACATCTTCATTAAGTGGAATGTAATGAAATAAGAAGAGGCCTATTGAATCCAGTATGTTGCCCCTGTAATGGTCAGCAGGAGACCTATGAGAAATTCAGGCACTTCTTGGAGTTGATGAAAAATGGAGAATATAGTATACTTAGTTTGAGGAACCTGAAAGTTTCCACTTAGGGCAGGGCATACTAAATGTCCTTTCTTCTAGAAACTGCATAGAAAAGAGCATAAAACATTCATGCACAGGGGTCATTTGTTAGTGGTGCCTATGCAAATTGTGCTAATATCATGAAGGGGAAAAGCGCATGCAGTTTTAAGGGCAGCTAAGATGGCTTTAATGAATTCAGCTCACAGAATTGTGTAAAGAACCAACCACTGAGCAGCCCATTTGCTGGCCCATCCCAATTTATCTGCCAATATCTCCGGAATAATACTGATACGTGGCAGGAGTGTTTGGATCACTATGACACAGACTGGTGTCACAGGCATATTCTATGACCTTGAGTGTCATTGATATGTTAGTTCCTGAGTTGTTCTGTGGACCTAAGCTTGATGGTCCACATTCCCTTATGGACTGAGATGTTAAGACCAAACTCTTCTATCTCAGACTGGTGCTAGCTGGTACCAATCATGGTTGGTGCCATAGAAGAGCAAGACCTTGTGAGTGATCAGCCATAGATAACTAAAAGAGTTGGAAGCAAAAAGTGGACATTGACACACACAAATATAGTCAAGCCAAGTAAGGCAACATCTCCTTGCACGGAGACACATGAAGGGAGACACATACTAACACTCCTTGATACCTCTCCATTCATTCACTTCACAACTCAGTGAAGGGGCAGAATAAATGATAACTTGTCTCCAGTTTGTAAACAGCTCCTTTCCCCAATTCCCCAATTTCACAACAGGGCAGCTGGCCTGTTTGCTTGCCTTCCTTGTCACTTTTCCTTGACTCTTCAATTCATTTTGAGTCCAGTCGCATCTCATCTCCCCACTATCTAGAATTCTAGCCATGTGCTACAGAGGTTATTTGTCTGTTCCAGTTATCCACCCTCACACATGATGACACAGTAAGTAAGCAGGCAAATAAGATGCCATTCTTGGTATCCAGGTCTATAGATGTTAAGTCTGTGTTAGACTCATTCTTGCCAGTTAGAAAAAACAATTTTAGGGGGAAACACACCATTCTCACCAATGAGAGGGATTTTGAAGAGTTTGTGAACATTTTGTAGTTTGGAACTTTGCCACATGCGTGCTGTTGTTGTTCAGTCACACAGTCGATTCTGACACTTTGCGACCCTATGGACCATTGTCCTCCAGGTGCCTCTGTCCTCCACCATCATCCTCAGCCCGCCCAGCTCTGTGCCCATTGTGTCCACAATACCATCTAGCCATCTCATCTTTGGCTGCGCCCTTCTTCTTTTGCCCTCCACCTTTCTTAGCATCAAGGCCTTCTCAAGTGAATCCTCCCTTCTTATTTGATGTCCAAAGTACTTCAGCTTCATCTTTACTATTTGACTTCCAATGAGCAGTTAGGGTTGATTTCTTCTAAGATTGACCTAATTGTTCTCCTCGCTGTCCAGGGGACTCTCAAAACTCTCCTCCAGCAACACATCTCAAAGGCATCTATTCTTCTGCGCTCAGCTTTCCTAATGGTCCAGCTCTCACAACCATACATTACCACCAGGAATACCATTGCTTTGACTATTCAAATTTTTGTTTTCAAGGTGATGTCTCTACTTTTCATATGTTCCACAGGTTTCTCATAGCTTGACTCCACAGAATCAGTCGTCTTTTTATTTCATGGCTGCAGTCACTATCTGCAGTGATCTTAGATCCTAAGAAAGTAAAATCTGTCACTGCTTCTACTTCTTCCCCATCTATTTTCCAGGGACTGATAGGGCCTGTTGCCATTATCTTGGTTTTCTTGATATTGAGTCTCAAGCCAGCCCTTGCGCTTTCCTCTTTTGACCAAATCAGGAGCTTCTTTAGCTCTTCCTCACTTTCTGCCATTAGGGTGGTATCGTCTGCATATCTCAAATTGTTTATGTTTCTCCCAGCAATTTCGATCCCATATTGTATTTAAGAAACCTGTGAATAGTTGTTGTCCTTACTCAGCTCTAGCCATTTAATTGGTCATTGCCACTTGTATATCATGGCAATCCATGTGGCAAAGATTGCTATGTATAACATGTTGAAGAGCATTGAAATTTTAATACATGTGGGCAAACTCCCAGAGGAACCCCAGTCTCCACTTACTCATTTAGCCACACATTAGGTTTTTGACATTTTTCCAGATATGATGTCACCATTAGTGGACATTTTGTAAAAAAACTCATGATTGTCCACCCTAAAACAGTTATCCAAATGCCCAAAGAGAATTAAAGTCAATTCAGTCTAATTAAAAGAGTCTGTTTTCTCTGTTCTGCCAAGTGCAAAGAAAACACAGTGTAATGGGTCTACTATAGGTAAAAAAAAGCTTTTGATGGTATAATTTAAGGGTGCTGGTGCTAGAATTTGACGTTCTTTCTCATGTTCTAAATTGAAATCATTACTCTCTGGAAATGAAAGTTGGGCCATGAGCATCTTCTCTCTGTCTGTCTCTCCCTCCCCCTCTTAGGAAAATAGATGTTTGTGGAGCACTAATTTAAATCTCAGGAATGCAGAGATCAAAGGATGTGTAAATAATCAGATGTTTGATTTAATGAAGTCTTGTTGGAAAATGCCAGCAACATATGTCAAAACTATTCCATTGACTTCACAAATATTTATATTTTAGGGCATATCTGAATAATGTCATTAAATTATGATGCTGTAGCCCCTCTTCCCTCATTAAGAACTGCATTTGCTTAAACTACTAATTCCCTTAGTATGCCAATATCCCTGAGAATTACTAACTAAATGTAATTACTGGTAATGTCATTAAAGCCAAATAATACTGTTGTCTAGTTACTCAGTTATTAAGATTATATCCCAGGATTGTTTGAGACCAAACATCAGACAGTTTTCTATCACTATTCTAACTGCTTCAGCTGGCATGTCTACCTTTATTGACACAGAAAACATTCAGACAATCTTTGAGGGCCTAGAGCAGGGATTCTCAACCTGCAGCCCATGGGCCAGATGCGGCCAACAGCACCATTTCATGTGATCCCCTACTGCCTCCACCACACCAGGAAGTGCCATGTGGTGGAGGAAGGGCAAAATGGCTATCTGGCCCCCAAAGCTGTCTGAGGGAGCATGACCTGGCCTCTGGCTTTAAAAGGTTGAGAACTCCTGGCCTAGAGTCATTATGGGGTTTAATCAATCTGATCTGACTTCTCTCTTCATAGTTCCTGGACATTAGTAAAAGTAAAGGTCACACTTGCTTGAAAGCCAGTCATATCTGACTCTAGGGTTCAGTGCTCATCTCCATTTATAGCCAAAGAGCCAGCACTATTTGTCTTTGCAAACATTTCCATGGACATGTGGCCAGCATAACTAGACGTGGATTGCACGGAACACTGTTTATCTTGCAATTTCTTGCTTTCAAACTGCTAGGTTGGCAGGAGCAGGGACAGAGATGGGAGCTCACTCTGTCATGAAGTATTCAGGTCTCCAATTGCTGATCTGCTGACCTCCCAGTCAAGTTCAGTGTCTTAACCTTAGAATGGAGTAAAATAATTTTGGCTGGCTTTTTAATACAGACTGACCTAATACACACTTCTTGTACTGATCTGCAAATCTGAGTGTGATTATCCCTCATGTGTTACACTGTGACATAGCTTTTGAGTTAAAAGATTATGCAATTGTCAAGTCCAATTGCATTCCAAAAGGTGCATATCAGGCTTGCCAGAAAAGGTGTGTAATGGGAGAAATGCCACCAAAAGTTCATAACATCCAGGCTTTTTACCATGAAATTCAGAAACCATTATGGTGCTGCTCAACAAGTACTTGTTATCAGTTGCGGGATGACATTCCAGCAAACAATGGCCAGAATTCTGTTTATTCCCATGTAAGGTGTGCATGAGTTGCCACAGCTCTTTGCAACTAGTTAACAAGATGCTGGAGTACTCTCAGTAATGCGCAAGGAAGATGTGTCCTTAAATCTCAACAACGAGCCTCAAGTGGGGAGACTAAACGATACAAAATTATACAAGCACCAACAGGATTGCAGCCACTTCTTGATGGACCTAAAAGGACTAATACAAGAAGCAGACAACCTTCTATTCTGGCTATGATATACAGGTGGAGTGACAGAACTCTTTGGGGGTTGACTGTACCAGGGCAGAGAGTATTGGGTCCCAGAGAAACAGTATGATTTTTATTTTAGCTTATTTTAGAGGAGATTGTACCATACCAAAGTCTACACAATGTAAATGCAAAGGAAAAATGTCACAGAATTTTCCATCTTCTTGAAATGAGAATTTCACTACTTAGTTTTCTGGGTCAGAATTTTAATCTGAAGGGAAGTAAAAATACAGTACTGTATTTAAGTTGCAGTCTTCCTTGTCAATTCTCTCAGACAAACTCTTCCATTAATAATTCGGGTTAAAGGGGCCCTAAGGCTCTTCATTAGAAAGACCGTCCTGCAGGTAAGATAGAGGAACAGACAGCTTTGAAGAGTACTGGGTTTTTCTTTCTTGGTTTTGCTGAAATAGAGAACAGATAGCCATTCCTTAGGGATGCTTTAGTGGGGGCTAACTAACCTGACTCCCTAAAGGGACCAACAGTGGAGGAAATGCCACTGGAATCCATCCTATTGGGCCCAACAGTCTAATCCCAAAATGAGCGGAGGAGGAAATCTGATTCCCAACAGTTATGGAGGCGGAATAGGCAATGCCAGATGGACTGGCTGTGAAGGTGTCCCTTGATAATATCCTCAAGGCTGCGGCAGTCCATTGCAGTCCCGGTGTTAAATTCTGCATGTCTTATTTCATGTGTGCAATAGGAGATCATAGTGTGTGGGTCACTTCATTTCAAGCTGGGATGCACCTTAAACAAATTCATGTCAGTGGCATTTTTCCTTCTGCAGGAAAAAAATGCATTCTTGGATACGAGTTGCATTCAATGATTATGACCCTTTAAGATAAATCTATAAGACATGTTTTTCCTCCCTGATTACCCCCATAAAATGCTAAAAAGGTGTCAGCAAAATACTTTGGCTCAACACTACATACCTACAAGGCATATTCGCTGAATCTTGGGCCAAATGGACACAGCTCCAGGGCTTCAAAAACGCTGCCACCATCACTGCTGTGAAGGCACCATGCTCCCCTCCTGGCCAGCCCACGTAAGTCACCACTGGCACTCTACCAACTGACACCTGCTTGGTTTTCCCTTTGGTCTGGTCGCCCTGGGAGTTGCAGCTGGTGGTCGTTCCCACAGATAGGATGACAGGAGCCATCATCAACATAGTTCCAGCTGATGCCATGGCCACCGCTTGGAGTCTGCTGTGTTGGGATGGAGGGCGATGGGATTATTTGGGTCTACAACTTTGTCATCCTGATGGGCTTTGTAGGCAGGCAGCCATGGCTGGTTTCTTTGTTACTGTCTGGGATGTTGTTGGAGTGGGTTGGTGCGTGTCGGGACAATTCTATTCTATCATGATACTCCATCCTTGGTCCCCCTGTTGGGTTTTTGTAGACTGTGGTGGTAATGAGCGGTATTGAATGACTGCTGATGCTAAGTACATTGAGCTTGGCTCTGTTATGTTGTGATAGTATGGTATATTTATTTTGCACTGATTTGTAATTTTGTAACTTGTAATTTGCAGTTGTATGCTATTGTATTTTGTGTGTATTTCATTTGTTAAACTGTATTTGATTTACCTGTTGTAAGCCACCCTGAGTCGGCCCTGGGCTGAGGAGGGTGGGGTATAAATCAAATTATTATTATTATTATTATTATTATTATTATTATTATTATTATTATTATTATTATTATTATTATTATTATTATTATTATTATTATTATTATTATTATTATTAATAATAATAATAATAATAATAATAATAATAATAATAATAATAATAATAATAATAATAATAATAATAATAATAATAATAATAATAATAATAATAATAATAATAATAATAATAATAAATAACACAGGAGAGCAATCAACCCACAACACAATTCCATGAGATTTCAGCTTTAGTCCCTGCCATTTAATCATTCATTACCTGCCACCATTTCATTTGAATGAAGATGCACAAGACAGAAAGGAGTGTATTTGGGATTCTGAAGTAGCTCTCCTGTTTCCCTCCTCCCTCTCCAAAACATTTTCTAGCAAAGAGAACTTGAAAGCTTTTCTTGTGCTTATCTACCTCTTTCAAAACTCTGCCTTTCAACTTTCTTGGACTCTAATTTCTCACACATTTCTAATTATTTGGTGTTACTTCTGAGATGCTACTGTGTTAATAGAAACATGCATATATAAATAAATAACTTCTGAGAGACAGCCAACTCTTTTCATTGCTTTTTCTGCTTCTCTAGTCTTGGTATAAGAGAGAGAGAGAGAGAAGGAGAGTGATTGAGAGAGAAGTATTCCATTAGGCTGAAATTTCTATTTTCTTTGCTTATGTGGGTCAAAGAATTCTATTGGCTTTGATAAAGTAATTACAAGGACACAATGCAAAACAAATAATTGACAATAGGAAGAGAGGGGGGGAACCCTATTGCAACCTATGTTTGAAAACACCAACTGTTTCTTTTTGGGCTTGGACAAATCAAAAGACACTACAAGAGGTGGTTTTACGGGTTAGTTCCCAGACATTCATTTTGTTTGTCCTTGTCTAATTGAATACTTTAGTAAATTTGGTCCACTGTGCAATATCATAATGGTCTATGACAGGGGTCCTCAAATTTGGCTCTCCAGATGTTCTTGGACTAAAATTCCCAGAAGCCTTGATCAGCAGGTGTGCTGCCTTGGGCTTCTGGTAATTGAACTCTAAGAACACCTGGAGAGCCATGTTTGAGGATCTCTGGTCTATGAGGACACATAGCCATGCTGGGCTCACCTTGAGAGAAAGAGACAAAACCTCTGGCATTGACATAATTTACATCATCACCATCATTATTATTAAATTTGTATGCCGCCCTCTCGACCATGCAACTCTGGGCGGCTCCCAGAAACAGCAAAGGATACATGTTACAACATAATAAGTACAATTAGAGATCACAACACCATAAAACATCATAAGAAACTTTAAAAAGAAAAAACCCATTCATTTAAAGTCCCATAGCAGCAAAATAACAGTCCCAGGAATCCCAGCATGAACCGCACCATTGTCATTAAGTCTTCCGGCTGATGGAGTGGGATGGTTTGGCATCTTGGCCTCCTGTGTGGCCGCTCTTTAAACCTCCCGGCCAGTGGAGTGGCCTGGGAACATATGAACATATATGGTGATACCTCAATATATGAAATTAATTCATTCCTTGAGGTTTTTTGTATCTTGAAAAAATAGTATCTCAAACGTGATTTCCCATAGGAATGCACTGAAAATCAAATAATGTGTTCTGCAACTAAAGTTGCAGCAGTGCTAAAGTCTGTCTAGGTTACAACACACATATACCCTGCACCACAGTAGAAATGCAGCCATCACAATTCTTACATGGAGAGACGGTTAGGACTAGGGTTGTCCATTTTAATTCAGACCAAACTATTTGTCTTACAAAGCACAACGGATTCACTTCAGGTCCATTTGTAGTCCAGTTTGTATCAATACATTTTAAAATATTTTTACATATGTAAGAGACTGCAGTGTCTCAAGTGGTTAAGATGCTGAACTTGAAGACTGGAAGATCAGAGTTTGATACCCAAGTACTGCATGATGGAGTGAGCACCCGTCTTTGTCCCAGCTCCTACCAACCTAGCAGTTCAAAAGCAAGAAATTGCAAGTAGATAAATAGGGACCACTTTGGTGGGAAGGTTAACAGTGTTCCGTGCACTCTGGTGTCTAGGCATGCCAGCCACATGTCCATGGAAACAACTGCATATGCAGACAGCACTGGCTCTTTGGCTCTTTGGCTATGAACAGAGATGGGCACTCAAAACTCTAGAGTCGGATATGACTGGGTTTCAAGCAAGGGTGACCTTTACATTTACCTTACATTTCTAAGTGTTTGAGTTATGAAAAAACATGAACATGAGTCTGAATGTTGACGGGAGTGAAGTTCAGTTCCATCAACTACTGTTCATCCTACATGATGCAAGCAAAACACTCATCACTTACTTTACATCCTTCCTCCCATCAGGTCCCTTCCTAGGCCTCTGGAGTTTGGTTTTGCAGGACTCCCAGGGTTGTAGCCAGGGGAGCCAGGAGTGGTGGTGGCTTTGCCCACCCTGAGTTAGCAGTTTGCCCACCTCAAACAGCTGGCCACTAGTGGGCACAAAGTGCGGTTTCCCATAGGAATGCATTGAAAAGAGGCTTTCACCCACTCACATCTAGAATCCTGGCTACAGCCCTGACTCCCTCTTCTGAGAACCATGGAACCAGCAATCACTCAGCCTGAATCCTCTAAAAAAAAGCTACAGTTCTGGATTTTTAACTTCTGAAGTGCCAAGGTAAAGCTCAGTACTGTATCAGAAAATCTCAATTTCATTTGAGCACCGCTTTGACCTTCACCATTGAGTTTCAAGCCACTTCGGACACAAATCTCTCTGTTTTACTTTCATTTCCAAAAACCTTCAAATCCAACCATATTTGTAATTTACACAAATGGATGACTTTGAAGAGGGAAAGAAGTCAGCTCTCTTACACAGAGGCAGTTAACTTTTATGGGGATTAGATGTTCCTTTCTGAAACATCTTGCTAAGCTGAGACAGCCTAATAAATTTCAGTGATGGCTAACCTTGGCACTCCAGCTGTTCTTGGACTTCAATTCCCAGAAGCCTTGATCAGCAGGTGTGCTGACATGGGCTTCTGGTAATCAAAGTCCAAGAACAGCTGGAGTGCCAAGGTTAGTCACCAGGGGCCCTTAATCAATGTTAATTTTATTAAAAAAATATTCCTTATATACCTAGCCCTAGAAAGTCAACATGGAACAGGTCTCAGCACAGATTTGTGGTGGTGGTCTCTGAGTTACCCATTACAGAAAAATCTTCACTGGGATAGATTTGTGATCTGCGTTCATTGTACATGAATAAGTAGTAAATATTCATGGTGCCTTTTGTGTATCAAAAATAAGAACAGCAATAAGATCATCTCTCTCATTTTTTTGTTTATTTCCCCCATTATCATTACTAGATTCAGGCTCAAGTAGTATTGCTATAAATATAGTTTACATCCTTCTTTGAATGCCATCTTTCTACTAATCCCTAAAATGGTCCCCCAATTGTGATCAGCAAATAAACCAGCAATTCACATGTGTTGGGTGGTAAACCTAGTCACAATTTAATTGCATTAAAACTGAACTTTGCTTGCAATATATTGTGTAGATAGATAGATAGATAGATAGATAAATCTTTATTGTCATTGTCCTGCACAGAACAACAAGATGGGGGGGGGGGGGGACACTTAAACAGTCTTGTGAATTTTGTTTTCTTGTATTTCTTTAGTAAAGGTAAAGGTCACCCTTGCTCGAAAGCAAGTTGTATTTGACTCTAGGGTTCAGTTCTCATCTCTGTTTATAGCCAAAGAGCCAGCGCTGTCTGTGTTTGCAGACATTTCCATGGACACGTGGTAGGCATGGCTTGACACCAGAGTACACGGAACGCTATTTACCTTCCCACCGAAGTGGTCCCTATTTATCTACTTGCAATCGAACAGCAATTTCTTGCTTTTGAACTGCTAGTTTGTCAGGAGCTGGGACAGAGATGGGTGCTCATTCCATCATGCAGTACTTGGGTATCAAACTCTGATCTTCCAGTCTTCAAGTTCAGCATCTTAACCACTTGAGCCACTGGTTACTATTAATCTAAATGCCTACATTATGATGAATTAGAAAATTCAAACACTGTTTTAAGGGTGATATGTAAAAAGTAGCCACATATTTTTTTGGCCAAATCCACAAAATGGGCACAATCCAACAAAAGACTATTCTGTATCAAAAGTTATAAAAATGACTTAAAAGAAGAACAAATGTAACTACTCCCATTTTTTCTGGAATAGACTGAGATTTTTTTTTAACTCTACAGTACTGAACAGAAATATTATTAACCCTACCCTTCTAAGTGTAAAACGTTTCCTTCCCTAAGAGTGTCACTGCAGGGTAATCGGTATCATTTGGGGTCAGGGCCATCTTATTTCTCAGAGGGTTCTTTTAAAAAATCACAAGGAATACATTCATTTTGCATTCAAACCTTGAAGTTAACTTCATAGAAAATTGGTTCATTCTTTGGGGAATTATGGGGAATTCCATCTTTTACATGATGCTGTCCTCCTTTCCTAAACTACATTTTTTTTTTAAATGGCAGAAGCTCTATAGAGGAATAAAATATCCTTGCGATGAACACCCCAATGTCACTTTACAGTCTGCAGGCTTGGCACACTTCATGGAAATAAATTTTAATTTTTCAGTTTGGAAGCTTCTCCTTAAATGGATACTGAAGCATATTGATTGACTTAATTAGAAGTAAAGCCTGCTGCCTACCATTTTCAAGAGTATATAAACTCATGCCCTAGGTAACAAATTCCATGTTTTTATTATTATTGTATGATAATTCCCCATAGCTTTTCTTTTTTTCTATAATAAACTCTCAGTGGGCCAAGTAATTGGTAGCTGTTCATGCATGTTTTAATAGTCTTCAGAATTTTCCCCCCTAACAAATGCCATCTAGCCAGGAACAGTGTTTGAACTGAATTCATTTCTAAGGCAGTTTTCCCAAGCTGGCTAATTAATTACAAGGTAAAAGAGTCTTTTTAAAGTCACTTGGAAAAAAAAGAATGCATAAGAAAGACAGTTATGGTTCATTGTTCCCTTCTTGAACCAGCTCTAATAGTGCACACAGAGGATGCCAAAAGTACTGTTTTAATATTTCTAGTACAATGTTTCCGTGTTCAAAAGTGCCATTAAGGCTAACACGGTGTTCTTTGATATATATTTTTGATCACTTAATAGTAAGTGGATGGGATGAAAGGTTTATCACTCAGTACATTCTTGTTACTTGCAATTGCCTAAAAGGTGTATTACTCTACTGCATATTGTATTAAAATTACAGAAGTCATCTGGGGACATTTGCAAAGTGTTGCCATGAATAATCTCTGATTAATGCATAACGATATTCCGGGCTACAGTGAGCTATTTCTGACATTTTGAAGAAGGAAATAGGTCTCATCACAATTGTATGATGGTTGGGATGTGATTCATCAATTGGGTCACACCACTAAGAATTGGAGGAGATTTCCCAGGGAGGATAATAGCTAGAGAGAGTTCACTGAGAATCTGAATAGTTCCAAGTTAGTTGGTGGGCTTCATAGGCATCTATTAAAGAACAGGGATCTGGTAACACTGAATGGAGGAATGTGGCTTGAAAATAGCAACTGACAAGGCTGTACATTCAGTAAGCCTTGAGCCAGATACAATCAAATACTGTAGTAGAAGTACAGCCTGAGACAATGAATGAAAAATCTGTTCCCATCTGTTTTGAAACATGTGAAAATGTATGTAGTCATTAATGAAAAGAGAGGCTACATAACCAAGTCTAAGGATATTGTCTCAAGGGTTGGTGAAATCAGCTTATTTCTGGTCTGGGTCTGTTCCAGGTATATTTTCAGAATTCTGCTGCCACTTTAAAAAAAAGTTTCACATACATTTTAAAATATACCCCTTTTAACATTACATACATTTTGCTTGTGTTAGTAAAGATAATGGTCACCTTTGCTTGAAAGCCAGTCGTATCTGACTCTAGGGTTCAGTGCTCATGTCTGTTTCATAGCCAAAGAGCCAGTGTTGTCTTTGTTTGCAGACGTTTCCGTGGTCATGTGGGTGTGTCATGTGCTTGTGTTGGTTGACAGTAATTAACCTGACTCCCTAAAGGGGCCAATGGTTACAGGTGGATGAGCGCCTTTAGGTGAGGTGATGGTCCTCTTAGTGGAGGAAATGCCACTAGAAACCATCATGTTGGGCCCAATGGCAAAATTAACGGAGGAAGAACTCTGATTCCCAACAGTCATGGAGGCCAAAGAGGCTATGCCAGATGGATTGGCTGTGAAGGCACACCTTGATAATATCCTCAAGGCTGTGGCAGTCTATCGCAGTCCCGGTGTTAAACCCTGAGTGTCTCATTTCATATGAGCCGCAGGAGATGGCTCCATGATCATAGTGTGTGGGTCACTTCATGGCAAGCTGGGATCTACTTTATACATTTTCCCTGCTTTAGGGGGGAATGCATTCTCAGATACGAGTTGCAGCCAATGACATTTTTGCCACAGAAAATATGCATTTTGAAGGGCAAAACAACTGCATTCAAACATTGAAGACGTGTAGCAAGCTCGATACCTTAGTGCAGGGGTGGCCAACTTTTGTGCTCCAGCTGTTCTTGGTGATGTTTTGTACATTCTAGTGTTAAAGAGGAGGCTGAGAGAATAACTGGCAATTTTGCTATTCCACTCATCTTGGTATAGAGCAGCAACTGAGTAAATGCAGAAAGGAAGGGGCTGTTGAACTTGACTCAACATACAGTATTTTTTCTATCCAGAGGAGCAGGCAATCAGATACCCTAATTTAAGCAATTTCTTTTCCTTCCCAAAAGTTAAAATAAATCCTCAGTAAGCACCATTTTGCAAAGAAATATCAACATGGAATACCTTTGAGAGTGATTTGAAATGACGTAGTTTGCAACATACCTTTCCTTTAACCTTATCAGCATGTGTTATACTCCACTCATAGGATTAAAGAAGATTGGCAATGAAGGAACATAGCTGAGACTTATTTCACAATACAAATGACTGGGAGTGCTGTGCATCAGGTTGAATGGGGCAGACATTCTCCAAATTTATGTGAATGTCTTGGGGTTTAATGATCTAATATCTTGCAGCTGCACAGACATGTACTCGATTTCAGACAGTTATTTTAAAGGACACATTTCTTCTAGGCATTTTGATCATTTTGTGGCTCCAAGCAATAGACACTTAGATCTTCTTCTTCTTCTTCTTTACTTCCTCTTTTACCCTTTCCAGTGGCGAGGGAGACACTCAGATAATCTGTTGGAAAAAACTTTGGCAATTCTTTCATGTTGGGCTGAGAATTTCTTAACTTATGAAAAAAGGAGTTAGATTCTGAGATTTCCCCTGCTTGATGCTTCTTTGTGAATGTTAATGCGTACAGTGAGTCCTGGTGGCATAGTGGTAAAACTGCTCTACTTCAGCCAAAACTACTGACACTGTGAGTTCAGTACTGACAGGACTCAAGGTTGACTCATCTTTCCAAGGTAAAACAAGTACCCAGCATGTTTGGGGCTAAATGCTAATTACCTTGTGAACCACCCAGAGAGTGCACTAAGCATGATGGGGCAGTATATAATTGCTAATTGCTATAGAGCATGTCCTCTAGACTAGCTTGACTTCTGACATCAATGTCATCAACATTCAGGCTGCCTTGTTAAAAAAAATAACAATAATTTATATTCTTTTTTTCTACTGACAATGCATTTGAATTATGTAATTATGATCCAGTCTTACATACCAGTCCACAATAGCATTTGTTTGAATCTACTGAAAATGCAATTCACTTTTTCAGTCAGAACAAAGCACAGACATCTAACTAAGTTATTCTGCAAAGAATCTTATTAAACCCTTCTGTGCAAATCCATGGGTGTAATTGTCAGCTGTAAATTGTCACACTTTAAGAAGCTGATGCAGGCATTTGCTGTTGTGTACAACACTGCAGTGGCTCAAGCGGTTAAGATGCTGAACTTGCTGACTGGAATGTCAGAGTTTGATTCATGGGTACTGCATGACAGAGTGAGCTCTCATCTCTGTCCCAGTTCCTGCCAACTTAGCAGTTTGAAAGTGAGCAAGTTCAGCATCTTACCCACTTAAGCCACTGCAGTCCCTGGTGTTGGTAGTAATTCAATAAAGGTCCTCAAATGTTCTTTCAGCTGGGATGGAAAAAGTGTGGCCATACAGATGTTTCTAGACTGCATCTTCTATGGTCCCTCACTGTTGTCTACACTGGCTAGGGCTAAAGGGAGTTGAAAGTTTAGAAACATCTGGACAGCAAGCCTAGCCTGCTTCCAAATAAATCCTGTATGCCAGATTCTGCACTTGCAATCTTCTTGTAAGCCTTCACTTAACTATGAGGGGAAATAGAGGTCATTCCCATCTTCAACCTTTTCTCTATAACTGTTGTGGACAGCGAGGAGAACAAATAGGTCGATCTTAGAAGAAATCAACCCTGACTGCTCTTTGGAAGGTCAAATAGTGAGGATGAAGCTAAAGGACTTTGGACATCAAATGAGAAGAGAGGATTCACTTGAGAAAGCTTTGATGCTGGGAAAGGTCGAGGGCAAAAGATGAAGGCGGCGGCAGAAAATGAGATGGCTAGATGGTATTGTTGAAGCAATGGGCACAGAATTGGGTGGGTTGAGGAGGATGGTGGAGTATAGGGGTGCCTGGCATGCAGTGGTCCATAGGGGTCACAGAATTGACTGTGCGACAACAACAACAACAACTACTACTACTACTACTACAATTTCTCTCATGCCAGATTTTTGTGTGTATTTAGACACCACAAATGGTGTGGGTTGGATGCTAAGATGCCAACTTTTCTGGTCATGTCATTGTGTGCCCCCCCCCTCCCAAGTTGTAATTAAGCAACAGGCACATATGGTAAAAGCCCGTTAGCAAGATGAATTGTTCTTCTTAGCTGATGTTATGTTGGAACTTTATCCACCAAAGGTCAGCAGACAAGCTTGTAGCTGAAGAATTCTTTCAACACATTTTTGGCCGAATTCATACACCAAGGATATTGCAGTTGTTGTTGTTACAAAGCATCCATTTCACCGTCACCTTCTCCTCCCCAATCAATAATTTGTGACCGCTTGGAGTGACTCACACGGGGATTCAGAGGTGGCAACATAAACACATGGGACTCACTTGTAGCCTTATCAGTGGAGGGGAAAGTGGGGAAAGGAAAGGATCTGTAATATATCACCTTTCTGAGAAGTATTGTTATGTGCTGTCTGTTCATTAAAAAGAAAAGAAGTGGAAGGTTAATATAGAACTGCCTGAAGCAATTGCAGATTCACAAGTCAGGTGGAGGAAATGTATGTTCGGAGGTTTGCTTTCTGTATCTTGCAATCAACCATCTTTTCCATCTGCAGCTATTCTCTCCTTCCCCAGATACCAGAAGGGGCTGCACTCGGAGTCATTTCCCATCAAAAGGGATTACGTTTGTTCTAGGTGGAGCATTCTTGATTTCTCTGTGTCAAGCCACCAAGCAGGCAGGGCCATGTGTCATGCACGGACGCTCACTACAAAACCTTCAAACTCATTCCATTTGTAACAAGAGCTGGAATTGGGCTTGTTCTCTTGAGAACAACAGACCCATGTATTTAATCTAATATGTGCTTCCTTCCATTCTGGAGGGGAAAAAAGCATTGTATATCATTATAGCCACTCTTTCCTCACTTGATGCCTCTTCAATTTTTTCCCTGGCAACTTCATTTTCATTTTGCTCTGCTTTCTATCTGCTTTCTCTTCCATTTTCATCATCCCTCAACTTTCTTTATTCCTAGGGGTGCAACCTCAGCTTTGATTTTATTTACATTACTCCTGATCTTACCCACTTTCTCATCCCACCCTATGTTCATATCAGTTTGCAAGATTTTCCCTCTCCTCATATGGAAATCCATATACTGCACAGTAAAACCCCTACTTATGAAAAAAGTATGTTCTGTAGGCTTTTGCTTAAATCTTTTTTTATTTTACTCAAAGCAAACCTATAGGAAAAATTATTTTTATGTAACTCAAAGCAAACCCATTGGAAAAAGAATATTTATGTAACTCGAAGCAAACCCATAGGAAATCGTGTAAATTGGGACATGGTTTTAGCACAAAATCATTATGTAAGTCGAATTTTATGTAACTCAAGGCATTTGTAATTTGGGGGTTTATTGTACTTGTTTCCTTCCTTCCTTGCTAACTTATTAGGTGGTCACAGACTCAAATTAAAACTGTACAACATGTCATGAAAATCCAGGCTTTGGGCTAATCTTTTCCCCATGATCTTTTGCTCACTATACAACTCTGTGCTTCTGCTCATCCAAGGATGGGACCCAGTTTGTTTAGTCTTGCTTGCTAGAACCAGAAATGTTGCTATAGAAGCCTATATTAGAGAAACAGCCACCTGTGTGATAAGGTGGACTGTGGATTCTTTTCCCGTGTGAAAGAGGGAGCCTGGCCACTTTCTCACCAGCCAATTATAAACCAACTCCAATTGGATGAGATTCCATGCGTGAGGAGGCTGATATCAAAAGAATAAAACCAAAGTGGGAGGAATTTTACTTTTTCTTCCACCATGGGAGTCCAGAGGAAGGGCCTCACAGATGAACCTGTGAGTACTAGAGGGGCCAGAAGGGCCAAACCTTGCTAAATTTTCTTATTTTTGTATGCATTCTATGAAAGACTAGATTGCAAGTCTGATTTCCTATGCTATATTCATTTCTTTAACTTCATAAAATATACATCCTTTGTTTCTATTGGGATAAAGGGCTGACTGGACCATGCTGAGAGGGATACATTTATGCTACATAATCTAAGTAATCTGAGTAATTTAAGACCTGCACATTCACTAGCCTGAGTCCACATGAAGCCACAGGGGAGCCCATAAGGCAGGGTTGCCGCACAAGGTGGTGACAGACATGGATGGTAAGGAAGCAGAGGGTGAAGTGTGGCAGAAAGGAATGATAAGATCTCTAGATAAAGAGGTCATAATCATAATACAACGAATGCATTTTTTCTGCCCATTCTTCTTCTTTGCTCCCTCTTTTACCCCATCAGGTGTCAAGGAAGATGCAAGGTTCTTGTTCTGGCACTTCTAGTGGGCTCCACCCATGTTATTTGGTATTCTTGCAATATGCTTCTCATGTTATCCCTCCACCTTTCTCTAGATCTGCCTCATGGTCTTTGTCCTTCTCTACTTTCCACATATGCCTTGTAAGGTATGGAATCCCATGACATTTTCTCCAAATGGGCAAACCACTTTATTTGTTGTCTCTGTATGTAGTGCAATATTGGTTCTGTTCCAATTCTTTCCCTTATAAACTCATTCCTGATTTTATCCCTTCTAGTCACTCCAGCAGCCTTCCTCAGACATCTCATTTCTATGGTGACCAAGCTTTGCTTACATTTTGTGTTGCGGGAGGAAATCCCAATGCCATGAAGTGCCCAGGCAGAGATACGGTCCAGCCGGCTGCCTGGGGAGAGCTCTCTTGAACCACCCCAACCAGTATCTTTTATTGCCAAAATTCAACAGCAGATAAGAATACAGGAACAATAGGGCACTCAGTAGAAAGGGAGCAAAATGGGTTGCATAGTGAACAATAGAGATTATTCAGCAAAATGGGTTGCATAGTGAACAATAGAGATTATTCAGCCATAGGTTACATTCAGCATACATTGTTTCTAACATTAGGATACCATGTGAGAATCATGCAAGCTACAGTACGTGATTAGAATCCTGATTGGTTAGAGCAGCTAAAATAGCATACTAGCCTTGTGAAACCTGCATGATCAGTCTCTCCATAGACCTTGATTACATGTGTACTGACATTCTTTCAGGGAAAGATTGAAACATAGTAAAGGGATGCAGGACATCTCTCAGGGGGGAAACTCAAAGCCAAACAGGAGTGTTTGCACTCTCATGAACTTGGCTTATGGTTCATCCCTATCAGATTCCCACATGCCCCCACTATACTCCAACAATTTTGTTGTGTGTCCATTTCCACTGCTATAAGTATTTTTATCCCTCCCCTTTAATACATACTCTTTCACATGTTCTCTCATTGACTAAAGTGTCCAAGTATGTATGTCTCAACAACATGCTTCCAAGTTGTTCACATTTTAGAGTCTCTTCTTGCACATCATTTCTCCATGATGTCTTTCAAGCTTTCCCAATGCGCAGCTTTCTGAGGCAAGGTGTGCTTTCTCTTGCAGCGAATCTCAGCAGGTACGAAACAGAAATGTTTCTCAACAATCAAAACTGTGACCCAACCCTTTTTCAATCCTACTTCTTGTTTATTAGTTCTGCCTTTACTGGCAGCAGAAAGATTGTTGCACTGCAGCTACAGAAAGCATGAAAAGGGCAGTCATTGCTGGAAAAGTGTCATGCCGTTATTCAGTTGAGACTTGCACATGAAAAGTTATTTTCTTCCAAATAACTAAAGAGATTAAAACATGGGACTTGTTTTAGCGGTTCCTTCTCTCATTACCATCCATGACCTCCACTTCTCATCTCTTCATTTGTTTCCTTCCTTATTTTCCTATCACAGCCTTTCTTCTGAAGCCTTCCTCCCTGAACAGATCATCAGTGTGTAGTGAAATTTTTTAAAGGACAGGTGTTTGAAAAGTGCAAAAAATGCTAATAGCTGGATCGATCCATATTAACAACAGAAAACATGGCCTTTTGTAAAGCTAATGACTTTTTACCATCCATTCAAGAGCAAACCACACTTGGATGTTTCACAGTTCTTGTAACAATGCTCTGTCCCTAGGAAAATCCACTTCTTTTTCAGGTAACACAGAAACAGCCTCCTCGAAGACTGTGGTATTTTTGAACCACAATCGGGCATATCCTGGCCAATGGCAACCTTGTTGTGGCAGCTAAACTTCCTCACCTTCGGTCAGGCGAAAGGAATTATGAAATGAATTCACCGAAAGGTGGGTTCATTTTGGCAGTTTAAAGTCTGACCTAGATCTATACCTATAAAATGGTGCGTTAACCATTGGAATGTGACAAAGGATGTTTAGCCAGGCCCCAATAGCCCTGTCCGAGCCTCCATGCACTCGCCCGAATGGGGTTCGCAGGTAACTGTCGGGTTGAAATTTGCACCCCCAGGAGCCCCCTGGACGCAAACAAAAAAAGAGAACTTCAATTCCCAACATTCCTTGCGCCGCGCCGCACCAGAGCCAATCAGGCTGAACGGCGCAGGCAAAAGGAACATTCGGAAATGCGCCGCGGCCAATCAAAAATAAGCCGCAGGGGAAAAACCGCTGCACTACCTAAAATCATGCACGCCAAACTACAAGCCCCAGCGTCCTGTGCGCCATGATCACGCAGGACGCTGAGGCAGCTGGCGCACGAAAAATAAAAGTAAACCCCCCGTGACTGCTGCCCTTTTTTTCCACGGGCCAGCCATTGAGCCTGGCCCGTGAAAAAAAGACCCCCCCCCCAGCCTTTCCTTTCCACAGGCCAGGCATTGAGCCTGGCCCACGAAAAAAAAGACCCCCCACCCGGCCTTTCCTTTCCACGGGCCAGGCATCGAGCCTGGCCCACGAAAAAAAAGACCCCCCCACCCGGCCTTTCCTTTCCACGGGCCAGGCATTGAGCCTGGCCCAGAAAAAAAACCCCACCCGGCCTTTCCTTTCCACGGGCCAGGCATTGAGCCTGGCCCGGAGGAAAAAAAGACCCCCCCACCCGGCCTTTCCTTTCCACGGGCCAGGCATCGAGCCTGGCCTGCGGAAAAGAAAGAACCCCCACCCCACCCCTAAAAAAGTAAACACAAAAACACAAACTAAAACCACTCAAAAACACTCAAAACCAAAAATCAAAAAGACAAAAAGGAAACACAAAAACAGCCAAAAACAAACAAGAAAAAACACACAGACCCCCCCCAAAAAAGCCAAAACAACCCCCCCAAAAAACAAACAAACCAAAGAGCTTACCATGAGACATCTTCACTCCATGACGACCAGAACTAAACTGAGAAAAGAAAGAAAATACTTACCAGAAGAAGAAGCAACACCCAGAGGACAGTAGAGAAAAATTGTAGAGTACACTAAAAGCTCACCAGCCCCACCCAGAGGCCACAAGAGTAAAAACATCCAAAAATATTCAAAATAATAAGATTAATTTGGCGTAAAAATAAAATTTTAAAAAACCACAATTAAAAACTAACCTCATTTGCATAAAAATAAAACAAAATCCTTCCAAAACCATTTTAAAGAGCCCAGCACTGAGGAAGCCGGCATGCAAAAAATAAAAATAAACAACACACTGGGAACGCAAGTCCGCCACAGGCGGATTCCGCGCCACAAAGCAACAAATTCACAAAACCTTCCAACACCATTTAAAACAGCCCGGCACCATTTGTTCAAGAAAAAAACACCAAACCCTTTACTATCCAACACAATTTTAAAAAGCCTGGCACCGCTGGGCAAAATATGCTAGTACAAAAGAAGAAGAAGAAGCTAGAATGAGAATTGCAAGGTAGCCCTTGCTCAAAAGCCAGTCCTATCTGACTCTAGGGTTCAATGCTCATCTCCGTTTATAGCCAAAGAGCAAGCGCTGTCTGCGTCTGCGCTCTGCACACGATTCCGTGGACATGTGGCAGGCATAACTAGACATTGGGGTGCACGGAATGCTGTTACCTTCCCACCAATATGGTACTTATTTATCTACTTGCAATTTCTTGCTTTTGAACTGCTAGGTTGGCAGGAGCAGGGACAGAGATGGGAGCTCACTCCATCATGCAGCACTTGGGTCTTGAACTGCTGACCTGCCGACCTTCCAGTCGTCAAGTTCAGTGTCTTAACTACTAAGCCAGACAGTACATAAACTCAAAAGGAACACAGAAGACTAAGACAGAGTAGAAGATGATATCATAGTTCCTACTACTCAGAAAATCCAGATGTTGTGACCCTGCAAACCCTGGCAGCACTGCCCCATTCATATATATGTTGAACACTGAGCCACATGTTTTATTAAAATTCATAAATGGTCTGTAATATTTTTAATTGGGTTAAACAATCCAGCCTACTGTTTTTACTGTGCTTGGTGCTATGAGGTAGGAATAAGAGTTCCTCTTCCACTAATTTGCCATTGGGCCCAATATGATGGTTTCCAGTGGCATGTTCTCCACTGAGGGAGACCATCACCCCACCTAAAGGGGCTCATCCACCCATAGCCATTGGCCCCTTTAGGGAGTCAGGTCATTTACTACCACCCAACACTTGGTGTTGAGTTGCTGGCTGTACGGCTTACTCCATTACTGTAGCGGGATGTCTGGCCAGACGTGCATGCATGAATGCGTACATGTGTGTGTGTGTGTAAACAAAAAACAATCAGCTAGAAAGCGAGCAGGCCCTTTATTAGGGCAGTAGTCAGGGATGCATGACAAGAAAAGCTGTGAAAAAAATCTACAATGGAAAACTTTGTGCGAGACCATTAATTCTGTTCCTCAGAGACACCGGCTGCCTTAGGCACAGGTTAAAGTGTCTCATGTGATCTGCTGTATCTGTCTAGCTAGACTTTTGATGGCTTTTTTCTTCTTTAGGAATCTGCTTTGAAGGGAATAAACCTGAAATTCTACCTTGCTTACCCACTTTTTAGCAAAACTCTTATTACTGCTGTCAGTGAGAATTTTGCAGGAAGTGTGACTGTGATGACAGACTACATTACTTAGTTTTTAAAAGTTCAGAACTGATTATTTCATAAGCCTTTTTTATGTGTCATTTTCAATCTCTTCCATAATTCTGTTTGACTGTAGAGTTTTCTTGTGACTCTGATCCTCTATACCCCAAAAAGCAATGAACAAATGCTCTCCTTGAACTTTAATTATTGTATTCCATCCCACACTGGGGTTCACAACATATAGTACAGCAGTTTGGTAGGGTTCCAAATAAAGGCCTATAGCTATAGGGAAAGTTCATTTCCAAATAACAAATTCCAGAATACGTGAGCCAGCATAGCTTTCTCTGTTCTATCATCAAGATAGCCTTTATTCCTTCCGGTCTTTAGCCTTGAAATATCTCTTACTGTTATTTTGACACACTGAGATGCTGCTTTTAGATGCAGATCAACATAAGTTCAATCCTGAGCCAGCAAGAAAAAACCAAGTTTCAACCATGGGAAAATGGTCAGAAAGAAAGCTTCCAAGTAGCAACAGGACAGTAACTCAAAGTGTAGGTGAATTTAGGCTCAGCTAAACCTCAAGGTTTTCCAGTTTAAGCCTTTTCTTTCAGGTGAGCCATATTTAGGAGTCTGTAAAAGGGTGTGTGATGCTGGTTAGATAGCTCAGTGATTTAGGTATTTAGGTATTGGGAGTTCAATTCCACACTATGCCTCTTAGGAGAAGGGCCAGTCTCTGTGTTCATGGGAAAGCTACACAATCCAAGGGCACCCCCGGAAGAAGGGAATGTTAAACCACTTCTGAGTACTATTTACCTTTAAAAAAACATGAAAAGGGTCACTGTACGTCAAAATTGATTTGATGGCACAGAATTATATATAGATTGAAGGGCAAATCAATCTTGAGCCTGTTGGGATTGAGAGCAGAGTTTTGGCTTCAGTACTGCCAGCCTAGCAGTTCAAAAGCAAGAAATTGCAAGTAGATAAATAGGGACCACTTTGATGGGAAGGTTACAGTGTTCTGTGAGCTCCAGTGTCTAGTCATGCCTGCCACATGACTACGGAAATGTCTGCAGAAGCAGACAATGCTGGCTTTTCGGCTTTGAAACAGAGATAAGCACTGAACCTTAGAGTCGGATACGACTGGCTTTTAAGCAAGGAAAACCTTTACCTTTACTGCTGTTACTGTGCATGCCATTACTGTGGCATGGGGTTTATTTTACTTATCTCTAGTCATTGACAGTCACACTTGACAATGATCTGTCTCAATATAAAGTTGCTTCTTATTATCTTATAACCCCTTTCCTCTGTGGCAAAGAGGCAAGCACAGGTTCTTCAGAAACATGATGTACTTACGACAGGTAATGTATAATTTGGCCATCAAATTAGATATCTTAGGGTGGTTATTTCATGAGTTTGCAGAGTGAGATGGAGAGATACATTTTTGGTCCAATCAAAAATCTTGAGCCACTGGTCTAGTACTTTTACATCCATTCAATCATGGAATCTTAGACCAAATCTCATAGTCATGTCACATTCCTTCTCAGCTTTAAGCCCATTATTGTGAATTCTTTTAGGGTGGCTAATTTTTCCTCCTCCTCTTCCTCCTTCTATATCTGATTCCAAATATTGGTGATCATCATGGAGATCAGCCATGAAGATTGTCGCAGTGACGTTCCATTCTTCTGCATCGCAGCATGGCACCCATACCATTGATCAAGTTCCATGAGTTACTTTCTGGTCCTGAGACTTTTTGGCATGCAAAGTCCTCATCAGCCTGGGGCCAATATTAATGAAGCTGCTGCCCTCCATCAAGATGGATTCAAGTGGGATTTAATCCTCTTGGGGACCATCAACCTTTCCTGTGGAATTCAACACCCAAGGCGGTTAGTCCTCAGGGTTGTCAGGTTAGTTAAGCACCACCTGACACTTGGCATTGTGTCACTGGCAGTATAGTCTACTCTATTACCATAGCAGGATAACCTGGTCAGAATCATAATTTTGCCTAGAAACAGGAAAACTGTCTCATTGCTTCTAGGTGTCGGTGTCTGTTACAGCTCAGATTGCAGTCTATGCTGACCACAATAATTCCAGCCCTCATGGAACTCAGCTTCAATTAGCTCTATCCTTTCCCTTGGCAAATGCAAGCAAGTTCCAGACAATGCATTCACAGACCTCCAAATTAAATAATGGCCTGGAAAATTTGAACCAAAACAGATGCTTGGGGAATTGTGATACTCCTTCTAACGTTTAATGACCAGCTGAGTGCTAATGGCTTAAGGCAAAGCCAGTAGGCCCAAAACTCTAAATGGCCATTAATTCTTTGAGAGGCATTCTAGCCAACAATCATTCCTACCCACAAATTTTTCTGGAACAGAATGTTATTAAAAATCTTCTCTAGATACAGACTTTTATCTTTCTTTTTAAGCATATACTACTTAGTTATACTGTATTAGTATAGTTTGCCGGGCTTTGCCGGGCAGTTTTTATGTGTGTGTTTTGGTTGTGGGTGGTTTGGGTGGGGGTGTTTTGCATTTGTGGTTTGTGACTTTATTTGATTTATGCTATTTTATTTAAATTTGTCATTTTGATTTTTTTTTCATTTTTTGACTGTTTTTACTCTTCCGGCCTCTAGGTGGGGCTCTTATTAAGATTATTGTGACTTTCCTTTCTCTTTGTTCAGTTTAGTTCCAGACCTCATGGAGGGAGGATGTGTCTGGAAGGTGCTCTTGATTGTTTATTCAATTTTTTTGTTTTGATTTTGTGGTTTTGGGATGGGGGGTTTAAGTAGAGAGTTTCTACTTAAACCCCCCAAAGTGTTTCGGCTTGTTTGTTGGTTTGTATTGTGGGTTTTAGATGTGTTTAAGTGTTTTAATTATTTCTGGTTATTTTTTTTTTAAAAAATTCTGTATTTATTTCTTTAATTTGTGAGATTATTGTTTGTTGAGTTAGGTATTTTCGTGTTGCAGATAGGTGTTTTTAGTGTGCTTTTATGGTTTTTCGTTAGCTTTTGGTATTTCGGTTTTTTTTGTTGATTTTGTTGTTTATTGTTTTGTTGTTTAATGGGTTTATTTGTTTATTTGTTTGTGTTTTATTAATTTTGGTGCTTTGCATTTTGGTTAACTGTTGGGTTTTGTTGTTGTTGTGTTTTGCTGTGTGAAGAACAGGCCGTCTGTCATTTCTTCTTTTCCCCCATTGCTGCTTCGAAATTTGGTTTCAATGCGGCGATGGGGAAAAGGAAGAGCCGGCAGTCAGCTTGCTCTTCGACCGGTAATGTTCGTTAGGTAGGTCGGGTGAAAAAGAGGCAGAGAAGAGCTATCTGCTTGATGTTAGTTCTCTTCTTTGGGCCTCATTTTTCCCCTGGCTTACGTAATGGGGAGATTGGCAGGCAACAATCCATAAGGGGTGGTGCTCTTCCTTGCGGATTGCTGGCTGCTGCTTTTCTATTACCTTTACCGCTGTTTCATGCTAGTTCTTGAAATAGCAGTGTGGGTAGTAGAAAGGCAGAATCCAATCATTCGCCAGGGAGGGTGCTTCCCCTGATGAATTGCTGCATGCTGCTTATTCCCCCCCCCCGGCTCAACTTACTTTGAGGCCAGCGGTGGTCTCGCCGTGGCTTCGGCGGGGTAGAGGGGAGGAGAGGGAGTCCCTCTTCTCCCTGTTGCTCTGGGAAAGAAGGGTGGTGGTTGCCTCGCTGTGGTTTTTTTGCGGGTTTTTGTTTGCGAGGCCATGAGGCGCTGCGTCTGCCTGCGGCGGCCTTATACTACTGTTGCATGAGGCATTTTTTATTTTATTTTTTGCGCGCCGGCTTTTTCAGCATTCTGCACACTCGTGCCATTCAGCATGATTGGCTGTAGAGGTCACAGCATGGAGGACGCTGGGACTTGAAGTTTAGTTTATTTTGTTCACGTTTGTGCGGTGACTTTTTTCTGCGGCTCGGTTTCTATTGGGTGTGCCGCTTTTCCCAATGTTCTACTTGCTCTTGCCTGTCAGCCTGATTGGCTGAGAGGCAGCACGGTGCAGAGGACATTGGGAATTGATGTTGTTTTGCTTTGTTTGTGTTTGTTGGGCTGTTGCCCCATTGCTGACTGCGGAACCATTGCGACATTCTGCGGGCCGGGTAAAGGCAAGTGCAGGTGGCTCGGTACGGGATACTATGGACGGGTGAGGGCGCGTATGCCAGAGTCCAAAGGTTAACATCCCTCCTTATAGGTAAAGACTGTCTTTGGTAAGCATAATGGCCTTGATCTTGGATTCTATGTCATATTCACATCCACATATATGCAAAAGACAAATTAAACACCACAATGTACCACTCCTAAACTACACTTTTGTGCCGTGTTAAAAAGAACCCTTCTCTTGCAGTCAAGAGTTTGGAATTCTGTAATATAAGGTCAAGGTAAAGGTCGCCCTTGTTCAAAAGCCAGTTGTATTTGACTCTAGGGTTCAGTGCTCATCTCTGTTTATAGCCAAAGAGCCTGTGTCTGCAGACATTTCCATGAATATGTGGCAGGCATGACTCGACACCAGAGTGCATGGAATGCTGTTTACCTTCCCACCGAAGTGATAACTATTCAATAGGTTTCCCTTGCTCAAAAGTCAGTCACATCCACCTCTGGGGTTCAGTGCTCATCTCTGTTTCAAAGCCGAAGAGTCAGCGCTGTCTGATTCTGCAGACATTTCCATGGTCATGTGGCAGGCATGACTAGAAACCGGAGCACACGGAACACTGTTACCTTCCCACCGAAGTGGTCCCTATTTATCTACTTGCAATTTCTTGCTTTCAAACTGCTGGGTTGGCAGGAGCTGGGACAAAGACGGGAGCTCATTCTGTCCTGCAGTACTCTGGAATCAAACTGCTGACCTTCCGCCTCCCAGTCAGCGTATTAGCCACTTGAGCCACTGCATTCATCTACTTGCAATTTCTTTTTTTTAACAGGATCTGGGACAGAGATGGGAGCTAACTTCATTGGGCAGCTCTAGGGTCTCAAACTACTGCCTTACTGACCTTTCACTCAAGTTCAGTGTCTTAACCCCTAAGCCACCACAGTTCTCCCCCTCCCCACAAAAAAATCCCAAAGTACCACTCCTAAACTACAGTTCTGTGCTATGTTAAAAAGCACCCTTCTCATACAGTCAAAAGTTTGAAATTCTGCATTGTAGAGCCATGCAAAAAATACTGCACATTAAATTAACAGATGCAGTAATAAATTCTGACAGTCCAGCATACATGAGTTATTGTGATACTGTACATTTCTTTTCAGGCCGCTGAAATTGTTACAAAATATTGCTGTTTCAGGGATTCCTCTTTAAATACGTAGTATCAAAAGTCTAGAGTAGGACATCTATAAGTTCTCCAACCACCACCATCAACTGAAAGACACAATAAATTGATTGCAATTTAATGCAGACCAAATTACTTCTTCCACGGGCTTCCTTCATTTCTTAAAAAGTATAGTGGACAAATTAGGTCCCTGAGGTATCTCAAAAATTTGTAACCATGAAACAAACCAAAAGCTTTTGAGCACCAGCTTTGTTATATGCCATCTAAAGCTATCCTATCATGATTATGTGACTCAGAATGGTACCACGGTTGATGATGCCATACACAATAAGTGGTCCAGGAGGACTAACACAATTGCCACACCCAGGGCAGGCAAGGCATTTTTTCCTCCGCAAGTTAGGTCAGAAACCAGTTTAGAATGGAAATTCTCTCTCAGCCCAGTGGGAACCATATTTTTTCCATGAGAGAGGCATAAATCGCTTATGGAATCTGAACTGCAGACACATCAGGGATAGGCAAATTGTCTGCTCATGAGGATGTTTGTGTGTGTGATCATTAAGATCTGTAACTGCCTCTAACTACGAGCAGTACACCAGGGTATTTCTTTCCCCATTTATGAATTAGAAGTATTACCAGCCCAAGTCCTTGCTTCCATAACTTAGCCGATGCAAGCCATGGAGTTCCAAAGACTTTCATTTATCTGCTATTTATGATAATGATAGACATTTTATAATTCTTATTTATTCATTCAATCAGCACATAAGAGCTTAAGGGAAATCTCACAGTTTTGTCAACAGTTTTTCCACTTGGGAGGCAACTATTTGAAATGTGAGCTGTCGACACCCTTTAAAATAATGATAATGTTATAATTGTAATAATAAATGTGATGTCTTAGTTAGATTTAGATTTTCCTTGGAGTTTCCCAGAGGAAAGCAAGCCAAGGCCTTTCATAATTGCTATAATTGTTTTTGATGTTGACTAAACTGAGTGATAAAAATGGGTCACTACATTGTAGTTTGCTGGTACAAAATAGCTTTCAAGATGCCCTCTGGGGCTGCATCTTCATAGACAATTTGGTCAATCAAGTGAAAAGCATTTCTTACTCATTTCCCATCATCAAAGCCATTGTTTTACATTTAACTGGGCTCAAAGCAGCTGAGCTTGCATAAAAAGAGCTATGTAGTCCAGTCCAAAGAATGACAGCTGCGGAAGGAGAAGACTTATTCCAAATTGAAGAAATCTCCAGATTGACCCATTTCAGAAGACCTCCATTTGTCCTGTAATTTTTGGTGTATGAAAGCCTTGAGGAACATCAATGATGATTGTTTTCTTGGTGCTTGGTTTGCAGACATTTCCATGGCAGGCACAACAAGACACCGCAGTGCACGGAATGTTGTTTACCTTCCCACTGAAGTGGTACCTATTTATCTACTTGCAATTTCTTGCTTTCAAACTGCTAGGTTGGCAGGAGCTGGAACAGAGACAAGAGTGCACTCCATCATGCAGCACTCAGCTCTTGAACTGATGACCTGCCAATCTTCAGTCATCAAGTTCAGCATCTTAACCACTTGAACTGCTGACCTGCCAACCTTCAGTCATCAAGTTCAGCATCTTAACCACTAACCCACCACAGTCCATTGGGGATGGTTACACAAGACAATTAATGAGAAGTTTTCCAAACACATCTCAGGCTCTAAATATTAAATCAAAAGGGGCTAAGCCAAACCTATGGAGAGGAAAAACATCACAACTTTCTTATTTTATTCAGATGACTATTGAAGAGTGTCTCCCACCAGGGCAATATTCTGGCTGGACCATCTGGAAATCACTTAACAGACTTCAGAGTGAATAGGAAGATCAAAGAATAAAGTAAAATTGGGCTACTTAAATACAGGGAACTTTTTCTGGGAATGTGGAAAAATTCAGTTAATGCAACATTTATTGAATGCAACATACTGCATTCTCTACCATGTATATAAAAGAGGATCTAATAAATGGCTGATATAATGCTATTTAAATAACTCACTTCTGGTCAGAAATAATCTAATTGTGCCATGCTTTTATACAAAGAATGAAAAAATATTACTATGCACTTTGACATTCATTGTGCTTTCATCAAGTTACTCTACAACCATCATGTAAAGGATTTAGGGGTGAGGTAAACTGAAAGATGAAATAAATGGTTTAGTTATTTTTCAAGACAGACCCAAAACCTTCCTTAACACATGAACACACAATGAAAGAGAGAGATGTTTGTGAAGATCTTCATCTTCGATTTAAAAAAAAAAGGGGGGGAGGGTGTTATTTCCAGCTATTTTAATGGAAGCACTAAGACTGTGCAAAATGGTGTTGCTTAGCATAGCATTACATAGAATGTCCAGGACTACTTTCACACCATTGATTACTGCAGGGTGACCAAACTATGAGCCACGGGGCAGATCTGGCCTGCGGCACCATTCCATCTGGCCCATGTTGCATGTGCCAGTCCCGGAAGCAGAAGTAAAATTGCCCATACATGTGTAAAACACTGCCGTAAATGACCCGTGCCTGTCATAAACACATTTATGACAGCATACATGCGTATGGCAGTGTTTTGCACATGCACGGGTACATTTTACTTCCACTTCCAGTGGGAGGAACAAAATGACCACTCAACCATGTGATTGGCCCGCAGCTCAAAAAGTTTGGCCACACCTGAATTACTGCTTGAAGCCACCTCACCATCACATTGGTGTGGAAGACAGATTGCTAACTACATGATTCTATTGCTGCATAAACAGTTGACCTTAAGGACTAAAAAAGTTTTATTTGTCCAAAATTGTTGCAGAATGTACCCTACAATTTGTTATGCCTGGAGTTTAGCTTTAGTTGAAGCTATCTATAAGTATGCTTGAGCAGGGGAAAAGATGAGGGAGCAGAAATGAAGACAAAAATACTACAGCAAGTAACAGTCTTGACAGCAAGTAATGATTATAATAGCAAGCATTTAACAATACAGTAATACCTCATACAAAGTCCACTTCATACAACATCGGATTCATACAACATTGCCTAATTCCTTGAAAAAAGTTTCCTCATACAAAGTCGTGCAACGTTGTATGAGGCATTGGGGTTTTCCCAGGTTGCATTGTGCCTGGGCAGTATAAAAGGCAGGACACATGCATGCATTGCTCTTGTGGGTTTTGCATGAGGCAAAGAGTGTTTAGGAGTGGTTTTCAGCACGGTTTTGGATTTTTTTGAATTTTTTCGTCAGAATTTTTAGAAGCATTCCTGGGATTTTTGCAGCATTCTTCAGGTTCTTGGACAATCAGGGTTGTTTGACATGTTTTTGTAATGTTTTTAGCCTTTAGACAATGATTTCTTAAAGTTCTGTCAGTTTCCTGTGTGTTTCCTTGACTTTGCCCTGAAGTCTGTGCTGTTACAGTACAATGTATCTCTATGGAAACGACGTTGTATGAGGCATCGCGGCAAGGAATTGGACGATGTATGAGGCATTGCGGCTAGGATTTTGCATGCCTCATACAAAGTCCAAATCCATATAAAGTCCAAACTTGTGGAACCAAGTTTGGACATTGTCTGAGGTATCACTGTAGTTATAGTTTAGATAAACAACAGGCTTTAAAGCAGGGATTCTCAACTTGTGGCCCACAAGGCAGATGCAGCCTGTGGCACCATTTCATGTGGGCCTCCTCTGCCTCCATCACACCAGGAAGTGCCATGTGGTGGAGGAAAGGCAAAGTGGTTGTCCAGCCCCTGAAGCTGTCTGAGGGAGCATGACATGGCCCCTGACTTCAAAAGGTTGAGAACTCCTGGCCTAAAGGAATGAGGGGACAAGACAATTTGGCCTGAGCTTCACCTCATGAAAAAGGCTTATCTGAGTCCAAGGGTGTATAACTGTCAATTCTATGAATAATTTAAAATTGTGTGCCATTCTTTACAATACAACTCTTCCTAAACAATGAAGGGGTCTGAAAATGGGAAGTGGCCTAGGGCTTATTGGAGCACTTTGAGAGCCTGATATGGAGACTGATATATTTATGGTGAGGAATAGTCTTTTCCCCATTCAGTTTTAAGAAACACAATTTCATCTTTCCCTGGAGTCAGAAGAAATGTAAAAAAGCATAGGCAGAAGACATAACAAGGCTACTCATAGTGAGTGGTGATAATCTTCTCTTTTAATAATAATTTCATATTAGAAATTATTCTGGATTGAAAGGATTTTTACAGAAAAAACTCCACTCAGGAAATGCCCAAATGAGGCTCCTTTCATGTCCCCAAGAGCTGGGACAGAGATAGGTGCTCAATCCATCATGCAGTACCCAGGTCTCAAACTGTTGACTTGCCAGCCTTCCAGCTAACAAAGCAAGCTTCTTAACCATTCAGCCACTGAGCACTGGATCACTCTTCTCTTCATTTCTTACAACAGTGTTTCTCAAACTATGTTCCGTGCAACACTGGTGGACTTCAAAACATTGGTGGCTCAGATCCAGGAAGAGTTTTATGGCAAGAACAGACTGAGGGGTGGAGTGCCTAACTGAAAGGCCAGCATGCTCAAGTAGGTACTGCAGGTGGATAACAACATGCTCTGTGAATATGGAGAGATAAAAAACCCAGCTCATTTACTGTCTTGCCAACTACTACCAAAAACATGCAGCAATAAAGACTTAATGTTGGCCAATGACAAAGCCAAGCAAGTGGCTCATTTTGACAATCCAAAGTTTTATCTGAACATGAAAGAAGAAAGAAGAAGACCATCAGGAAGGTCTTCCTAACATTTAGTTCTAAGGTTTCTTACAATTTGAACCCATTGCTTTAGGTCTTTGTTCTCTAAAGCAGCAGAAAACAAGCTCGTTCCATCATCCATGCAACAGCCCTGCATACAATTTAGAAGATGGTTCTTACATCATGTCTCAGTCTTCTGTTGTCCAGGAAGATACCCAACTCTCTTGATCTTTTTTTACCAAATGGAATCTTATAAACTATACTTATTTCTTTATGTTTTTAAGCTCATATATTTATGACCATGCAAGAGCAGATGAATCACTCACCAAGTCCTTTCATGATACCAGGTCATTGATCCATAACTAGCTCTTGATCTTGATCTTTTTTCCTTCCATGTCCTGCAAATGCAATTAGTTTCTCTGAAGTAAGATAGATAAAGCATCTCTAAAATCCCTTCAGGCCAACCAGAGAAAACAGAACCGATGGAACAGTTTATACAGCTTTACTCATGACACCATCTTAAGAGGAGATTCCCAAGTTAGGACTAGAAACCCAATACAGTGATACCTCATACAATGTCCAAACTTGGTTCCACAAGTTTGGACTTTATATGGATTTGGACTTTGCAGGAGGCATGCAAAATCCTAGCTGTGATGCCTCATAGAATGTCCAAATCCTTGCCGCGATGCCTTGTACAACGTCATTTCCATAGAGATGCATTGTACTGTAACATCACAGACTTCAGGGCAAAGTCAAGGAAACAGACAGGAAACTGACAGAACTTTAAGAAATCATTGTCTAAAGGCTAAAAACATTACAAAAACATGTCAAACAACCCTGATTGTCCAAGAACTTGAAGAATGCTGCAAAAATCCCAGGAATGCTTCTAAAAATTCTGATGAAAAAATTCGAAAAAATCCAAAATCACGCTCAAAACCACTCCTAAACACTCTTCGCCTCATGCAAAACCCACAATAGCAATGCACGCATGTGTCCTGCCTTTTATACTGGCCAGGCACAATGCAACCTGGGGGAAAACCCAATGCCTCATACAACGTCACAGCGACTTTGTATGAGGCATTTTTCCCCCAAGGAATTAGGTAATGTTGTATGAATCTGATGTTGTATGAAGCGGACTTTGTATGAGGTATTACTGCTCAGATATTTGGTTTATTGATCTTCAGAAAGTTGAGAAACTACAAAACTTACCATTAAGAATAAGAGTTCTACTGACTTTCAAATAGTCAACAATACCCTTGATGTTAGTAAAAATGAAAAGGTTTATTTGCTGATGAAAATATCTGCTTCTGACCTTGAAACCTTGGTGCTTCCAGTTTGCTCTACCTAATCATCAATGGTATTGCAGGGTAATGATAAATGAACAGCAAAGCTGCCATCAGTACCACACATGCTAAAACACTGGTGGTTAACCTCATGGCCTTTCGTGTTCAGGGAATGAAGAAGCAGACGAGTGAAGTAGTGAAATTCAGCTCTTTATCAGTGGGGTTTGAACACAGTTTGGATGGGGCAAAACTCGGACTTATATACACTATAAACAGTAACAGTAACAATAATACAACAAGCCCATTGGCTACTAGAGTGTGCACATCTTTCGATCCACTTATTTGCATAAGAATAGATACATGAGAAAAGATACATTCCGCTCCTGTCAGAAAACACAGTTAACATACATAACATGGCCATAGCCAGGATTCTAGATGTGGGTGGGCAAATATTTTTTCAGGATGGGCAACAACAACAGCTGTGAGTTTGAGGGTGGGCAAACTGCTAACTCAGAGTGGCTGATGCCCACCCTGGCCACCCCCTGGCTATGGCCCTGGTTAACCTTGGCACTCCAGCTGTTTTTGGACTTCAATTACCAGAAGCCCAAGTCAGCACTCCTGCTTATCAGGGCTTCTGGTTAGCCATCACTGTGCTAAAGGATAGAGCTTTGCCAAAGCCACATCTTAACCCCTTAGAAACCAATCCTTTGGATGATCAGTCAAGCCTCTCTACCGTTTTGGAGGACAGTAGAGAACTTAAGTTTAAGAGGAAGCACTGCAGCTTAGACCCTTGGCCCTCTCAATTAAGGGGGAAATACTTAAGAGCTCTAGGTCTAAGAAAATAAAATCATTGCAGCCAACAGGAACAATGATAATTCTGAGAAGGAACACAACTAAGCACTTCAAAATTTAAAATAATACCCCAAAATTCCATACAAATAAATGCTCCAATCCAAAGAACTCTCCAGAAAGTTCTAACTTACAAAAACTGGAAGATATGGCAGTAGACGCAAATGGTACTGAACCCAGCAGTTCCCAATGTGGGGCCCACCAAATCTAAGAAGCCTATGTCAGTACCTTGGCTGATCAGTGATTTGGGGAATTGACTTAGGTTTCTGGGGATTGAAGTCCAAAAACCAAAGGTTGGGAAACACTGGTCTAACCATTTGAATAACTTAATACCAACTAGCTGTCAGCTGACTCCAAGCCATAGGCAAATAAATAAATAAATAAATAAATAAATCAGAAAATAGTAATAATTGCTATAAACTTTAAGCCCTCCAACAGATCTAGTATTTATCAAGATGAAACCTTTGCTCAGCTGGGAACTGCCAGCTCAAATGATGCCGTGAGTTTTGACCTTTCCAAATCACTCAAGATATTCCATTAGAGCAAACAGATCATTATGGCTCTTTTCTGACAAAGGAGACCCCAAAAGACACTTAACTGTATCTCTTGGAATGTTTTTACTTGGTCCAACAAAAAATTGAGAGCCCGTTAAGAATGTACCTTAAATCTTTTGGTGTCATATATCTTTAGGATTAGTTGCTTTATTGATGAGTAAGTTACAGTCCTGGGTCATAGCAATATCTAAAAAATTAAATCCTTCATTTTATGTAATAATAAATATGTATATCTCTATGCCTGTAGAATTCTAACTATTATTGTGATAATGTTTGGGAGGAACCCTCAGACTACTTACTTGATTTGAAGATCTAATTCCCTAAAATACATATAATTATAATAGGTGACATTAATGGACATATTGACCCAAATTGGAAATGTTCCAACAAACTACACATCTTAGTTTGGAAGAATTCCCATAAATGAAATATATGCATTCCCAGGACACATTTACAAATATTCAAGATAAGTTCTTTATTCATATCATTTTGCAGGGTGGTCACTACATTTTGAATGGCTCCTGGAGAGAAGAACTAACGGGGGAATTCACGTTTGTCAATGACATGAGTGCCGGTATAGTTAGTTATACTACAATCTGAGAATATGTATGTATTGAAAGATACTTTGATTTCCTCAAAGGACAAGGCAGTAACACTAGATTGCTATAATGAGATTCTAAGAGCATTTAATATATATTTTTCTTCTGGGAAGACAGACCATGACATTAATGGTAACTGTCAGCAAATTAAGAAGGAAATTATTGAAATTGAATTGAAATTTTAATTTATATACCGCAATTCTCAGCCCGAGGACCGACTCAATGTGGTTTACAAGTTAGAAGTACAGCATAATAATATCACAATACATTACAATATATTCAATACAATTAATTAAACAGTTACACCAAATGCAAAGTGCAAAAGCAAATACAAATATAGATTATACAAAATACCATTAAATATAGTACTGAAATCCCAAGAACAATTGCCCAAACCCTCAGCTCCCTCCCATCCATGAGACAAACCCCTGGCTTCGAAACATCCTCACCGGAGCCCTAAAGCCCCCACCACTTGGAAAACAGTTCCAGCTTGGCTCCCACCTTCCCCGACCGGGCAGGCCAGGGAAGGGAGCCAAAGGTGTTGCGTGGCTCTCGGGGCTTGGTGGCGGCGGCTATTCATAGCCCCACATCCGGAAAACGGCTCCAGCTGGGCTCCCACCTTCCCCGACCGGGCAGGCCAGGGAAGGGAGCCAAAGGTGTTGCGTGGCTCTTGGGGCTTGGTGGCGGCGGCTATTCATAGCCCCGCGTCCGGAAAACGGCTCCAGCTGGGCTCCCACCTTCCCCGACCGGGTGGGCCAGGGAAGGGAGCCAAAGGTGTTGAAAACATATGTTTGAGTGGAAATGTTGTATACCCTTTATCACAGCAGTATTGTTTGAGTATACCATGTAGCAGTGGAATGAGCTGGCACTTGCTCTTGAAAGAAAGAATAAGTCAATATTTTGGCATATTATTACAGGTAGAAAATGCACCAACAAACCCTGTACTGAGATATCTGTTTCCACAGATGAGTGGCAGTACACTACATCAGGCTTTCTCAACCTTTTTGGGGTGGGGGGCGGGCAGATCACTCCCTGCAGAATGGCTGTGTGGGCCAGCCATGTGTTTCTGTATGAGTTCTTGCATGATTGCGGCAAGTTCTTGTGTGATTTCGGTGAGATCTCACATGATTTTGGCGAGTTCTCATGCAAAAACTCACTGACATTGCACAAGAACTCAACAAAATCATGCGAGAACTCACCAAAGTCGTACGAGCACACAAAAATGTGTGTTTTTGCATGAGAACTTGCTGAAAATGTGCATTTTTTCCAGGTTTTGGGCATTTCCAGGTGGCCGTGGCAGCAAGAACAAGGAGGGTGTTGGGGGATGAATGAAAAGTCTTTGGGGGCCAGGTTAGACCCATGGGCCGGAAGTTGAGAATGCCTGCTCTACACTATCACTCCTTGCTTTTTGATGAGAAGGTCTGAACATTCTTGCAAGTTGACTACCTTGCTGGGCCCATGCTACCTGTGAGGAGGCAATAATGCTGCTAAAACACCCTCCTAAAAAATAAAACAGGGCACAGCCCCAGACAGGAATGGCATCCCACCGGACTCTTTTGATTGATTATTCACAGTAGGGATCCCAATGCTAGCTACTTTATTTATTTCTATAAATAGATCTGGAAAATTCCCGTTGGAATGGGTTGAAGCCATAGTAGTACCTCGTCTAGCCAGCTGCCTAAAAACTGCAGCTCACAAAGCAGACATGGAATTATTATTTTCTGATATCAAAAGTAGATAGTCTTTTTCCTGGCATGTTGAGTTCATGTGGAAAAATGATTCTTTACAAGCCATCTGGCAACAGCTGGAGTTGACTTCAGGGGAAAAGGTTTGAAAACAAGCTATCTGCTAAAGCAAATGCTAGCTGAGGTGCTAATTCGGTGACGTATCCCCACAGGATCTTCTCTGTCTGTATTCTCCATTGTTCAGATACATCCCCTGGCATGGTAAGTTTCCGCACGGAAAATCTGGTTCTATGTACCCATGAATGCAATTAATCAACAAAGATGGCAATACCTGTCAATTTTGCTTCCTTACATGTTCATTTAAAAATACAATCTCAAGCTATTTCCTTTACATGTATCAATAAATTTGCATATTAGTTCTGTCAAAAGAAAACAACTATCTGTACTGGCCAGATTAAATAAGCACAGTATTGCTATTTCTTATACATAGAGGATTGGAGATGCAGGCGAAACTTGTTATATTGTTGGTTCTAGTCAGTTCATGCTTTCCTAAATTAACAAGATATCCTAATGAGAAATTTTCAAAAGTGAGGTCTTCTTCTGTGTCCCATTTAAACCCTGGACTGCCAAAATAAAGCCACCTTCTTGGCTTTGTCATTGGCCAAACTTAAGTCCTCATCAATGCATGTTGTTGGCAGTGATCGGCAGACCAGTAAATGAGCCAGATTCTGTATCTTTCCACATCCGCAGAGCATGTTGCTCAGGGTCTCTCAAGTGACATAGGTGTTGTGTTCTGTAAAGCTGTGCCTTTAACAATGTACCTTTGCCATGTGTTACCAATGTAACCTTTCTGTGTGCAACATTATAACCATCAGCTGTATCAATGTAACCTAATAAGGGGACGCGAGCTAGCGACCTCCAGAGGGCAGTAGCGAGCGTCCAGCTCCCATGGATCATAGTCACCTGGTTCAGCAGCGCGGGAAGATTCCCCGCGACCTCCTCACCTGGTCAAGAAGGGCGTGACCTCCTACGACGTCACGCAGGCAGCAACCAATAGTTTGTCGACGAGCCACATTCAAATGTATAGCCAGCTGTATATATTGAGCTACTCATCCGCCATTACCACATGTTCCTCCGGATCATCATGCAATAAACCTGTGTTAAGCCAACCCTTCGGCTGTTTCATTGTCTTTGGTCCCTTACACGAAATTGGCGACGAAGGTGGGATTATGGCAGCCCACGGGACCAAGACATGCGCCGGTTTCGAAATCAGGAAACCGGGCGACTGGGAGATCTTCGAGATGGACTTCCAGGCCGCGCTGATCGAGTCCGAAGTCACGGAAGAGGCGAAGAAGAGAGCCATCTTCACCAGAATGCTTGGACAAGAAACCAAAAGGACCTTGGTGGACCTGATTGCACCGAGGAGGGTGAGCGAATTCAAGGCCAAGGAACTCATGCAGATGCTGCGTGAGCACGTCCGGCCCGCCACGGCGATGTTTCCCGCTCGGAGTGCGTTTTGGAGGCGAGTCCAAGCGCCCGGGGAGACGGTCGCCGCATTCGCGGCGGCCCTGCGGCTGGCGGCCGGCCCGTGCAAATGGGAGAATGCCGAAATCACCCTCCGAGACTGTGTGCTGTGCGGCCTGAATGACGCCGAGACCCAGCGCACATTAATGAACCAAGAGCTGCCTCCCACGTTGCAGGAGGTCGTCAGAGCGGCCCAGGCCGCAGAAGCTACGAAGGCCGGGGTCCAAGAACTTCAGGACTGGCGGCCAAAGTCGAGCAAGGCAGAGGCTCCGGTACAGGCGGCCCGCCGAACTTCAAGGTCGTCCGCAGAGAGCAGCGACAACTAGGACATCCAGAGGGTCCGGAAGGAGAGCCGGCGATGCGACGGCTGTGGGGCGGCCCACGACCGCGTGAAATGCCCCTTCCGGAAGGCTGAGTGCCACAACTGCGGCCGCCGCGGACACATCGCCAAGGTGTGCAGGAAGAAGCGCGAAACCCGGAGGAGCTCCGCAGACCGTTCCGCCGGACAGGACCGCCCAACGAAACCCAAGGATGGCGCCCAGGCCACGCGGAAGCAGGACGGCGTGGGCCGCATCGCCGACGGCAGTGAGGACGACGCCCCAGTGTTCAGCGTGTCTACCAGACACCCCCGCTACTTTGTTGAGGTACTAGTCCAAGGGGTCCCCATCAGGATGGAAATTGACTCGGGGTCCTCATATTCAATCATTTCCCAGAGGGAGTTTTTGGGAATTGCCCCCCACAAGCGACCCAAGCTCAAAGCATTGAGGTCCACACTACGGGACGTGCAAGGGAACAGCATTCCAGTGTTGGGGGTTGGAGAATTTCAGGTCAGATTCAAGGAGCACGCCGCGTCCCTTCCCCTAGTCGTGCTCAAGGGAGGAGATTGCAGCCTCCTCGGGACTCAATGGTTCCAGCCCCTGGGGTTGTTTATTGGGGGGGTGCACGCCGTTGGGATGCACGCTGTTGGGACTGATCCAATTCAGGAGGTGTGCGAGGCGCACCCCGAAGTTTTCAAAAAAGGACTGGGGAAATTCAAGGGGCCCCCAGTGACTTTCGACCTGGACCCGGGGGTCCGCCCAATTCGCCTTAAACCACGCAGGGTGCCGTTCGCACTCAAGGACAAGATAGAGGCGGAACTGGACAAGTTGGTGGGCCAGGGGATTCTTGTGCCTGTAGATTCTGCGGAGTGGGAAACTCCAATTGTAACCGCTCTAAAGGCCAACGGGGAGGTCCGCATATGCGCTGACTACAAGTGCACCATCAACAAGGCGATTCGCCCGAATGCATATCCGGTGCCGGTAGTCAGCCATCTGCTGGCCAGGTTACACAGGGGAAAGTGTTTCGCTAAGCTCGACTTAGCACAGGCCTACCAGCAGCTCACGGTGTCCCCTGCCGCAGCTGCTGCGCAGACCATAGTCACCCACAAGGGGGCGTTCCAGGTGACGCGCCTCCAGTTCGGCGTGAATTCGGCGCCTGGAATTTTCCAATCACTCGTGGAACGCCTCCTGAAGGGATTGGAGGGGGTGTTGCCTTATTTTGATGACGTGTTAATAACGGGGGGAGTCGGGCTGAATTGGCCAAAAGGTTGGGGAAGGTCCTGACGATATTCGAAAAGGCGGGGCTGAGGTTGCGAAAGGACAAATGCGTCTTCTTCGCAACAGAGGTTGAGTTCTTAGGGTTTTGTGTGACTCCCGAGGGAATAAAACCATCCATGTCCAAGGTGGCAGCCATTAAGAAAGCCCCCCGCCCCACCTCCAAGCCCGAGTTGCAGTCGTTCCTAGGGCTGCTCAACTTTTACCACTCCTTCCTCCCCCGAAAGGCAGCGGTGGCGGAGCCGCTACACAAACTGCTGAAGAAAGACCAGGCATGGAAGTGGGGCGATGACCAAGAAAGGGCATTTAGCGAGCTAAAAAGCCTCCTGGCGTCCGACGCCATACTGACCCATTTCAACCCCAAACGCCCAGTAGTTCTGATCTGTGATGCATCTCCAGTGGGGGTGGGGGCGGTGCTGTGCCACGTGTTGGAAAACGGAAGGGAGGCCCCGATAGCATTTTACTCCAGGTCCCTGTCCCAAGCAGAGAGAAACTACGCACAGACGGACAGGGAGGCACTAGCGATAGTCGCGGGGACAAAAAAATTTCACGATTTTCTGTACGGCCGCCCTTTCACAATTGTGACAGACCACAAGCCCCTGCTAGGCATCTTTACCGCTCATAAGCCCACCCCACAGATCCTGTCCCCGAGGATGCTCAGGTGGGCCATTTTTCTCAACGCGTATCAGCACGCGTTGGTCTACCGGCCCGGAAGGGAGATCAGCCATGCGGATGCTCTATCTAGGTCCCCCCTTCCCCTAACGCCCAGCCAGGTGAGCATGGGGGAGCGGGACCATCAGGTTCTCATGATAGAGGTGCTGGATTCGCCCCCCGTAATGCCTGCCGACATTGCCAAAGCGACAGAGAAGGACAAAACGTTAGCGACAGTCAGCTCCTGGCTGCAGAAAGGGTGGCCCGCGTCCTCCCCAGCAGAGGAGTTCGCTCCATTTTTCAGGAAAAAGCTAGAACTGTCCTTGGAGAGGGGGTGTCTCTTGTGGGGGCAGCGGGTGGTGATTCCCACTTCCCTTCGGCCGCGGGTGCTCAAACTGCTTCATGTCAGCCACCCCGGCATCGTGCGATCCGAGGCGCTGGCCCGGAGTTACTTCTGGTGGCCCCAGCTAGACGCCGACATCGAGCACATGGTCGGCACTTGTGAAAGTTGCCAATGCTCCAGACCAGAGGAGGCCCGCCTTCCCCACAGGGAATGGGACGCGGCTAAGGGGCCGTGGTCCCGGGTGCACGTAGATTTCGCGGGCCCATTCAGAGGCACCCTGTTCCTCCTTGTAGTGGACGCTTTCTCCAAATGGTTGGAGGTTATCTCAGTCACGAGCACCTCCTCGGCCCAGACCATTAGGCAATTGCGGAGGCTCTTTTCCACGTTCGGCATACCCGACACGTTAATTAGCGACAACGCTAGTTGTTTCACGTCCTCCGAGTTTAGGGCATTCATGGAGATTAACGCCGTTCGGCATATCACCTCCGCCCCTTTTCACCCGGCCACCAATGGCCAAGTAGAGCGCCTCATCCGCACCACGAAGGACGCGTTGCGGCGCATGGGCCCAGGGGATCTGAATCTGCAAGTGTGTCAGTTTCTGCTAGGGTACAGGGTGACCCCATTGGCGTCAGGATACTCCCCCGCAGAGCTCTTAATGTGCAGGAAGCTGACCTCCATCCTTACTAGGCTAGACCCCACGAGGGTAGAGGACAAAGGAAGGAACATCGGGCTGGAAGTTACAAAGAGTTTCAGCATAGGCGCCCCCGTGCATTGCAGGAATTACGCCAGCACGGGCCCAGCCTGGGTGCCGGGCGTAGTCGTGGAACAAACCGGCCCCGTGTCGTACCGCGTGGAAACCAGCACAGGGCTCCTATGGAGGCGGCACGCAGACCAGCTCCGACGCAGGGTCTCCGATGAGCAGGACACGGATCACGCAGGAAATAAGTCAGCGTTAGGGTTCTCCCACACCCGTTTAGCCCAAGGGGGAGGAGAAGGGGACCGTGGGCCCCCACCAAGGGGGGAGGAGGATATCCTCGTAGATACCCTGGGGGATCTTTCCGAGGAGGAGGAAACTGACCCCATACATATCTCGCGGAAAGTCCCCACAAATGCGGGTACCCCTACCAACTTAGATTTTGATTTTCAGAACCGGGGGGGTTTTTCGGAGTGGTCCCCCACCCGTCCAAGCGAGAAGAGGGGTTTTTCTTTAGTCCCGATGGCCCCCGGTCTGCCCACAATGGAGTTTTTCCCTTCCCCTAAGGCCACCAGACAGCGGCAAGCCACTAACAAGTCTCCCTCTCCCTTTTCAGGACAAGGGACCAGGGAACAAAGAAGCAATAACGCCCCCGGGGGGGGCAGCCCTCTTCACGGCCCAAACGCATATGCAACAAGCCATCTTGGCTGAGAGACTTCGTCTCATCCTAGGGGGGAGGGATGTTGTGTTCTGTAAAGCTGTGCCTTTAACAATGTACCTTTGCCATGTGTTACCAATGTAACCTTTCTGTGTGCAACATTATAACCATCAGCTGTATCAATGTAACCTAATAAGGGGACGCGAGCTAGCGACCTCCAGAGGGCAGTAGCGAGCGTCCAGCTCCCATGGATCATAGTCACCTGGTTCAGCAGCGCGGGAAGATTCCCCGCGACCTCCTCACCTGGTCAAGAAGGGCGTGACCTCCTACGACGTCATGCAGGCAGCAACCAATAGTCTGTCGACGAGCCACATTCAAATGTATAGCCAGCTGTATATATTGAGCTACTCATCCGCCATTACCACATGTTCCTCCGGATCATCATGCAATAAACCTGTGTTAAGCCAACCTTTCGGCTGTTTCATTGTCTTTGGTCCCTTACACGAAAATAGGGGAGGTTGATCTCTTCAGCTATATCCTCCTTTAATGTTATTCTTTATCCAGTGAGCTCCTTCCATCTTCTAATTTGGGTTTACTTTTGTATACCCTCAAAAATGTTTGATCTTGCTATAAAGCTCTTCCTGGATCTGAGCTGGCGGATTTGAGGCATAAATCCATTCAGATTATGTTGAGGGTCATTCTCTTGTTTAATTCTCTCTGCATCTGCTGCTATTTCTCTCCTTATCTTAGGTGGAACAATACCTACAAGATGGTATATTTTCTCAACTGGTGTAGATTTGAGGCATCCTATCACTATGCACATTGCTGATGGTAAGAGCTGTTCACTGGAGGAACAGCCTGTGCAACAGGATCTAAGCCAGGGTGCCCAAACTACTGGCTGTGGGCCAGATCAGGCCCATGGTGCCAATTCATCTAGCCCATGGCCTAGATTGCTGCTATTGCTGGGAGTGCCCCACCACTACAACCAGAAGTGCCAAAAATGCAGAGAAAATGCATCAAAAATGTGGTGAAAACATGGCAAAAATATATATATATTTAAAAATGCAGCCAAAATCTGAGGTGGAGGTGGCATAAACATCCATAAATGGATTGCTGCCATCACTGAAAGTGCCCCATTGCCACCAGAAGTGCCAAAATGTGGCAAAAATGCTGCAAAATAATAATAATAATCAGAAAATGCAGCAAAAACGCCCTCACTCCTGCCACCACAGAAAGCAATGGAGGTGGCAAAAATGTGCTGTGAATGCATGTGCCACTACTGCAGGAGGAACCACACCTCTGGAATGTTCAGCTGACTGAAGGGGCATGGTCTGTCCCATGGTGTGAAAAGTTTGGCACCCCTGAGCTAAGCCATTGGTAGTAAAAATAAAATAAAATTATATATTTTATATATTCTTGAAAATTAAGCCACGAGCAAGAAAAGGAACCTGTAGTATGGTCTGAGAAATACCTTTCCATCAAACTGATTAATATCTAGTGTGATTACTCTATTTTTCATCAATTTATTAAAATATTTATTCTCCTTGAGCCAACAAGTAGGAAGCTAATGACAACAACAAACAAATATTGAAACATCTACCTAATAAAATAGTTAGCTAAACCTTAATTAATTGAACTGCTGGAAAGAAAGCCAAAAATAAAAATAAAAAATATAATAGCAAAGATATTTAGAGGAAGAAATTCATCCAAAGCACGGGTTCCCAACCTTTTCAGCTTGGGGGCAGTTGGTAGGCTGGACTGGTGGAATTGGCCATGGACTCATTTACAGCTGTTGTAAATGTGTTACATAAATGCATAGCTTATAACATTCTCTTTCCCCTAAAATAAATATTTCTATTTAATTTGAAGTTGATTCTTCCTGTTGTGTTTTTCCTCCAAGTATCTATATTCTTTCCTTGCCATCTCTCTAAATCTGGAGTTGCCAAACCCACCTCCCCTTTTGTGTTTAAAATGTCATCTGAATATTACATGAAAGAGAGCCAATGTGGTAAAATGGACAAAGTGCCAGTCTATGACTCGAGTGGATTGGCTTGATCTTATTTTCACAGGGTTGCCAGACCTACATTCACATTCCTCCTTCAGACTTTTAATTTAAAAAGAAACAGGCACTTGAGTATACATTTTTCCTATATATTTGCCTCAAACAATGAATTTCTAGAGAAGATGCCAAAAGACAACCATGACAATTATTTCATGTTTGGCCAAGATGTGGTTAACTGATAGAAACACGAGTCAAGTTTTGGGATTTTCTTTGCTTAATTTAATTTAATTTAATTTAATTGTCAAATTTATATACCGCTCACTTGGCCAAGGCCAACTCAGGGCAGTTCACAATCACAATTAAAAACATATTTCCCTTGCTCGAAAGCCAGTCTTATCCGACTCTAGGGTGCAGTGCTCATCTCTGTTTCTAAGCCCAAGAGCCAGCGCTGTCTGCTTCTGCAGACGTTTCCGTGGTCATGTGGCAGGCATGACTAGACACCGGAGCACATGGAACGCTGTTTCCTTCTCACCGAAGTGGTCCCTATTTATCTACTTGCAATTTCTTGCTTTCGAACTGCTAGGTTGGCAGGAGCTGCTAGGTTGGCAGGAGTTTTAACATGTTTTAAAAACATGTTAAAAACAATTAAAAGTACCCACCCCCTAAACAAGGGGTGCAGGAACCGAAGGCACCATGGGGAAGGAGTTTCTTCTACACCAGCCACCCAATGGAGGTTACCCTTCCACCTGTACCTGTCTCTTTCTGCAAAGTAGTGAATACAAGAAGGGATTCTGAGGACTATCTTGACAGATGACATTGGTGAAATCAACATTTAAGCTGGCCTATAATATGCAAAGAGACTGTAGTGGCTTAGTGATTAAGATGCTGAAGATGACAACTGGAAGGTCAGCAGGTCAGCAGTTTGAGACCTGAGTGCTGCATGACAGAGTGAGTTCCTGTCTCTGTCCCAGATCCTGACAACCTAGCAGTTCAGAAACAAGAAATTGCAAGTAGATAAATAGGTACAGCTTCAGTTGGAAGGTAACAACAATCCATGCACTCCAGTATCTTGCCATGCCTGCCACATGACCATGGAACTGTCTGCAGACGCAGACAGTGTTGGCTCTTTGACTGCAAATGTAGATGAGCCCTGCACCCTAGAGTTGGATACGACTGGCTTTCGAGCAACGATGACATCAATATGAAAAGTTTCATGTCCTTTTTCCCAATGGCAATGCAAGCACAATATTAAAAGGCAGTGTTGGACAATTTCCTGGTGTTTTGAATCATGGACCACAGGAGAAACATCAGACATTCATAAACTACAGGGGTTTTTGACAGATTGAATATCATTAAAGCAGCAAGCTTTGCAAAATTCTCCTTCATTTCCTAAATTCTCACTCCCTGGAGAGAAAGACTGAAATCTCCTGCTGTTGAATAAAACAGTAAAGCCTATCCTCCACCCCACACACAGTTTCCTTTGGCAGTTGACTTTGTGATCTAAAGCCTGTTCATACAGTTTTTCCTCTCCAGCATAAAATCACTATCTCAGCCTTAAAAGTGCTATTTCATTAAAGGGAAAGGAAATATTATACATTTGGTGTGAGATTTGTGGGTGCTACAGAAACTGTGAAGTGTCAAAACACCTGGTTGAGGGGGAAAACACTTCCCTGGGAAGCCTGTGTTAAAAATGAGAATACCGGTACATCCACCAGTGAAAGGTATCACAGAAGTATAAAAACACAGGGGAAAACCCTGAATTTAGCTTGCTAGAAACCATTGAAGTCTGGCCAGGTTATCCTGCTATGGTAATAGAGTAGACCATACTGCCAGCGACTCAACATTGAGCGTCAGGCGGCGGTTAACTAACCTGACAACCCTGAGGACTAGCAGCCTTGGTGTAGCCCACAGGGAAGGGTGATGGTCCCCAAATGGATTGAATCCCACTTGAATCCATTTGGATTGAGGGCAGCAGCTTCATCAATACTGGCCTGGGCCTGAGGAGGACTTTGTGTGCCAAAAAGAGCTCAGGATCAGAAAGTGACTCACGGAACTGGATCAGTGGCATTATTCATTTATTTATTTAAATTTTTATTGCCGCCCCCTCACATGGGGCGACTCTGTCATGCTGTGATGCAGAAGGCAGATGAAAGGCCATTGCATTATATTCTCAGGACAGTCTTTGTGGATGATCACCATGATGATCACCAATATTCAGATACAGCTGGAATTGCCAATATTCAGAAGAAGAAGAAGAAGCATTATTAATTGTGCACTTCTCTGTAGTTTTCAATTACAACAGCTTACTGACAGAAGGATGGGATCTAATTTCCATGTTCGTCCTATGATTAGACCTGTGTACTTTGGCAGTCTTGCACCATGCTTGTTTGTTCTCAGTCACCAGAGAAGGGGAGGTGCAAGAAGAGAGGATGATTTCTCTTATTACCATGTCCCCTAAAGTCTACTTTTAGTGCTTTCCTATTTTATTTCTAGATTCACCTCTATGATCTTTAGAAGCACTGAACACAGGCTGGCCAGCTGTTTAAATGGTCTACGCCAGGGATGGCAAACCATGGAGCTCCAGGTGTTCTTGGACTTCAAATAACAGACGCCCAAGTCAGGACTCCTGCTTATCTGGGCTTCTGGGAATTGAAGTTCAAGAACATCTGGAGCACCAGGTGTCCACTATTACATTTCACTATACCCTCACTCTAGCTGTTGGATAAAGATAAAGCTCTCTCTTGCTTGAAAGTGTAATGTCCATCTCCGTTTACAGCCAAAGAACCAATGCCGTATACATCTGCAGACATTTCCATGGTCATGAGGCAGGCATGACTAGATACAGAGTGCACAGAACACTGTTAACTTTCCCACAAAAGCGGTACTATTTATCTACTTGCAATTTCTTGCTTTCAAACTGCTAGGTTGTCAGGAACTGGGACAGATAATGGGAGCCACTCCATTGTGCAGTAATCAAACGGCTGGCCTGTAGACCTTTTTGTCATTAAGCTCAGCATCTTAAGCACTAAGCCACATTAGCCCCTTAGTCTAGTTGTTACTCACTTCTTTTCTGGCCAGGATGGAGTTAAGAAAAGGGCTGCTATTATACAGATGGATGAACGTTTCATTTGTTTGTTTTCATAGGAAATTGCTAAAAGTTCATGACATTGTTAAATGTATTGGAAAGAACCTGAGATAATAAAGTAATTTGGTAGAAACAAAATTGACATATTTGACCATTTAGGACAGGGGTGGCCAACCTTTTTGCACCTGACCATGCCCCCTGGAACAGCTGAATGGGCCAGACCACGCCCCCCCGATGCAGAAGTGGGCACATTTATGGCTGATGTAAATGCTCCAGCTTCTGCATTTTTAAGAGCTGCAGGTGTGTTTGTGCATTACCCGCCTCCACTTCCGAGTGTGGGGGGAGACAATGATGGGCCGGATGGAATGCTGTGGTGGGCCAGGTCTGGCTTGCGGGCTGTAGGTTGGGAACTCCTGATTTAGGAAGAGGGTTTTTAGTCCCTCACCCTTGCTATCTAAGGACAGTGTCATCTGGTGATAGCTCTATAATATGATGCCTTCCACACAGTGAAGTTATCAAGGCATCAATAAGTCTGGTTAAAATATCCTAGTCCAGAAGAGTCTTAAGGAGGTGAAACAGGTGAAGTGAATTTTAAAAAAATCACTGAAGGAATTTGATGCAGAAGACCAACAGCTCTGAGATATGCTCAGGGTCGTCATTAGGGCAGTGCTATCAGTACTGCCGTGTAGGGCCCGGAGCTGCCAGGGGCCCTACCGCTGCCAGCCATAACTGTGACATTACTGTGAGACATTACTCTGTGTGTGTGTGGACAGGAGGCACAATAGGATTGCTCAGTATGGGACACAGAAACTTCTGATGGCGGCCCTGGATATGTTGGCCTCTCTCCCAAAACCGAAAGTTTCCAGAGGCCCACATGTGTTTTTCTGAAACCATTTTAAAGAGACTTTTGCAAGCAAGATAAAGGAGGGTTGCACATTGCTTCATGCAGAATTGCCATTCCTGGAAGCCTCTGAGAACTGAACGTCAGCTTATTTTCTGTTCACTTTCTGAGTATTATTTTGCTTTCTTCAGGAAGGAGATTAGGGAAGGTATTCAGGAAGAAAATAGACCTCAACTTACATGAGACCCAAGGTTGTAGGATTCTCACCTCTGTTCTAGGAAGACAAGATAAGAAATCACCCTGCAGGTTGTAAATAGCATCCTTCAATAAATGTGCAACCTTTTCTTGATATCATTATCCTGAATGTAAGAATCAATGTCAATCCACCTGTAATATGTTTACATTTCAGGGGGTGGGGAGAGAAGAGAGAAATAGAAAAGACTTGTCCTAGCTGTCCTTGAACTGTTTTCACAGAAGTTTTCAGGCTCCATGAGACTTCTTTGCTACCTAAAAATAACCAGAGAGAAGTATTTTTCTCTCTCATTAAGGTCTCTGCAATTTGTACAGAACAGCAAAGTGTGTGCACACATGTACCTGTATACAAGCACAAACAAAGCAAACACATAACAATTGGCCAAGTGTTCCAAAACATGCAAACAATGTTTCAGTAATGAATTGAAATGGAGGCTTTGCTTTTGGGAGCTTAAAACTGGTTGCTGATGTTCTTTGTTTCCTGAGAAGGATGAAGAGAGGTTTGGAATTTGGCCTTCTGCCCAGGGTTAGATTTCTTTTGTCACGGGAGTCATTCCTTGATTCCTTGATTGACCAGACTATCAAGGGATAAGTTCCTTCTGGTTGCAACTTGCTTTCCATTCCTTTCGCTGCTGCACACTTCTTCTCCAATTTCGACCAAAATCTTTCACAATTGGGTCTTCCCATCTTTAGGTTGAAAGAAGAGAGTGCAAAGGCTGGCTTGAGACTCAAAATCAAGAAAAGCAAGATAATGGCAAAAGGCCCTATCAGTCCCTGGAAAATGGATGGGGAAGAAGGAGAAGCAGTGACAGACTGTTATGTATGTATGTTTGCATGTTCATTGTACTGTAAAGGCAAGAATGTAACCACTCCAAATACAAGGTATCTCAGCTGTAAAGGAACGCGAGCAGGCAGCCCATAGAGGGCAGCTGCGAGCGTTCAGTCTCACATGGTTCACATTGCTCAATCACGGACAGCCGCGGGAAAACCTTCCCCGCATTCAGCAGCAGGAGAAAGATCTGCATTCAGCAGCAGGAGAAAGATCTGCATTCAGCAGCAGGAAGAGAGGCGTGCCTGGGCGAGGCCACGCCGGTAGCAGCCAATGAGCTACCGTGCTACAAGATTCAAATGTATAGGGCTACTGTATATTACCACATGCTCCACCGGATCATCATGCAATAAACCTGTGTTAAGCCAACCCTTCGGCTGTTCTGTTGTCTTTGGTCCCATACACTAAATTGGCGACGAAGGTGGGATGATGGCTGCCCACGGGACCAAGACATGCGCCGGCTACGAGATCAGGAAGCCGGGAGACTTGGAGCTGTTTGAGATAGACTTCAATGGAGCGCTGGTGGAGCTCGAAGTCTCAGATGAGGCCAAGAAGAGGGCCATCTTCGTCCGCATGCTCGGACACGAGACCAAGAGGACCTTGGTGGATCTGATCGCACCGAGGAGGGTGAGCGACTTCAAGGCCACAGAGCTCCTGGCGGCGCTGCGCACCCACCTCCGGCCCGCGATAGCGATGTTCCCCGCTCGGAGCGCGTTCTGGAGGCGAGTCCAGGCGCCCGGGGAATCAGTCGCTGAGTTCGCCGCGGCCCTGCGGCTGGCCGCCGGCCCATGCAAGTGGGAGACCCCAGAAGTCACCCTCCGGGACTGCCTGCTCTGCGGTCTGAGGGATACCGAGACTCAGCGCGCGCTGATGAAACAGGAGCCGCCTCCCACGTGGCAACAAGTCCTCGACACGGCACAGGCCGCGGAGGCCACGACTGCCGGGGTGCAAGAGCTTCAGGACTGGCGCCCGAAACCCGCCAAGGCAGAGAGCTCGGTGCGCGCGGCCCGGCGAGTTTCGAACTCGTCCACAGAGAGCGGCGACAACGAGGACGTCAGGAGGGTCCAGAGAGAGGGCCGGCGCTGCGACGGCTGCAGCGCCGCCCACGCCCGCGCCAAATGCCCGTTCCGCAAGGCCGAGTGCCACAACTGCGGCCGGCGCGGGCACATCGCCAAGGCCTGCCGGAAACGGCGCGAGGCCAAGAGGAGTTCCCCAGACCGCTCGGCGAGGCAGGACCGCACCACAAGGAGTTCTCCAGACCGCTCGGCGAGGCAGGACCGCACCACGAGGCCAAAGGACGGCACCCGGACCACGAGGACGCGGGACGGAGTAGGGCGCATCTCCGACGACAGCGAGGACGACGCTCCGGTTTGCAGCATTTCCACGGAGCACCCCCGTTACTTCGTTGAGGTAGTAATACAAGGGGCCCCTGTTAGGATGGAGGTGGACTCGGGTTCTTCATACTCCATCATTTCCCAGGGAGAGTTCATGAAAATCGCCCCCCGCGTGCGGCCCAAGCTCAAAGCGTTGAGGGCCACACTGAAGGACGTGCAAGGGAACCGCATCCCAGTGTTGGGGGTTGGGAAGTTCCAGGTCCAGTTTAAAAAGCACACCGCAACGCTTCCCCTAGTCGTCCTCAAGGGAGGTAAATGCAGCCTCCTCGGGACTCAATGGTTCCAGCCCCTGGGGTTGTTCATTGGGGGGATGCACGCCGTGGGAGCACACGCCGCCGGGACTGATCCAATACAGAGCGTGTGCGACGCGCACCCCGAGGTTTTCAAAAAGGGGCTCGGAAAATTCAAGGGCCCCCCAGTGACTTTCGACCTGGACCCTGGAGTACGTCCAATCAGACTTAAACCGCGCAGAGTGCCCTTCGCACTAAAGGACAAAATAGAGGCGGAGTTGGACAAATTGGTGGGCCAGGGGATTCTTGTCCCTGTTGATTCTGCGGAGTGGGAAACTCCAATTGTAACAGCACTCAAGGCCAACGGGGAGGTCCGCATATGCGCTGATTACAAGTGCACCATCAATAAGGCGATCCGCCCTAATGCGTATCCGGTGCCAGTAGTCAGCCACTTGTTGGCCAGGTTACACGGGGGGAGGTGTTTCGCTAAACTCGACCTGGCCCAAGCCTACCAGCAACTCCCGGTGACCACCGCCGCAGCTGCTGCGCAGACCATAGTCACCCACAAAGGGGCGTTTCAGGTATCGCGCCTCCAATTCGGCGTGAATTCGGCGCCCGGGATTTTCCAGTCACTCGTGGAACGCCTCCTGAAGGGGTTAGAGGGGGTGTTACCCTACTTTGATGACGTATTGATTACAGGGGGGAGCCGGGCCGAATTAGCAACAAGGTTGGGAAAGGTCCTGGCAATATTCGAAAAGGCGGGGTTGCGGTTGCGGAAAGACAAATGCGTTTTCTTCGCAACTGAGGTTGAGTTCCTAGGGTTCCGTGTCACTCCCGAGGGAATAAGGCCATCCCAATCCAAGGTGGCCGCCATCAAGAAGGCCCCTCGCCCCACCTCCAAGCCCGAGTTGCAGTCGTTCCTTGGACTGCTCAACTTTTACCACTCCTTCCTTCCGCGGAAGGCAGCAGTGGCGGAACCGCTACACAAATTGTTAAAAAAGGATGAGGCATGGAAGTGGGGCGACGTCCAAGAGAAGGCTTTCAATGACCTGAAGCGACTCCTGGCATCAGATGCTGTTCTGACCCACTTCAATCCCAAACGCCCAGTGGTCCTGATATGTGATGCATCCCCGGTGGGGGTGGGGGCGGTGTTATGCCACGTACTGGAGAACGGGAGGGAGGCCCCGATAGCGTTCTACTCTAGGTCCTTGTCCCAAGCAGAGAGAAACTATGCCCAGACAGACAGGGAAGCACTAGCGATAATTGCGGGGACCAAGAAATTTCATGATTTTGTGTACGGCCGCCCCTTCACCATAGTGACTGACCATAAGCCCTTGCTAGGCATTTTCACCGCAGATAAGCCCACACCCCAAATCCTGTCCCCGAGAATGCTCAGGTGGGCCATTTTTCTCAACGCGTATCAGCACGCATTGGTATACCGGCCCGGGAAGGAGATCAGCCATGCGGATGCCCTGTCGAGGTCCCCCATTCCCCGGGATTGCTGCCACGTGGGCGAGGAAGAGAGGGACCACCAGGTCTTAATGATAGAGGTCCTAGACTCCCCTCCAGTAGTACCGGCCGACATCGCCAAAGCGACCGGCAAGGACAAAACGCTAGCTACAGTTTGCTCCTGGGTACAGAAAGGGTGGCCCGTGTCTTCCCCAGCAGCGGAATTCGACACATTTTTCAAAAAGAAACTAGAGTTGTCCCTAGAGAGGGGTTGCCTTTTGTGGGGACAGCGGGTAGTGATCCCCACGTCGCTCCGGCCAAGGGTGCTTAAACTGCTGCACGTCAGCCACCCGGGGATCGTCCACTCTAAGGCACTAGCCCGCAGTTACTTTTGGTGGCCCCAGCTAGACGCCGACATCGAACACATGGTCGGCACTTGCGAAGCGTGCCAAAGCTCCAGGCCAGAAGAGGCTCGCTTGCCACATAGGGAGTGGGACGCAGCAAGGGGGCCCTGGTCCCGGGTACACGTAGACTTTGCTGGCCCGTTCAGGGGGACACTTTTCCTCCTTGTGGTGGACGCGTTCTCCAAGTGGTTGGAGGTCATTCCAGTCTCGAGCACCTCCTCGGCCACTACAATTAAACAGTTACGGAGGGTCTTTTCCACGTTCGGTTTACCCGACACCCTCGTCAGCGATAACGCTAGCTGTTTCACGTCCGCCGAGTTCGGGGTATTCATGGTTCGCAATGCCATTCGGCACGTCACCTCCGCCCCCTTTCACCCGGCCACCAACGGCCAAGTAGAGCGCCTCGTGCGCACCACAAAAGACGCGCTGCGGCGCATGGGCCCCGGAGACCTCGACCTGCAATTGTGCCAATTCCTGCTAAGGTACAGGGTCACCCCATTGGCGTCAGGGTACTCCCCCGCGGAGCTGTTAATGCGCAGGAAGCTGGCCACGGTAATCTCCAAGCTAGACCCCACGAGAGTAGAGGACAAAGGGCGGAACATAGGGGTGGAACCCGCAAAGAGTTTCAGCGTAGGCGCCCCGGTGCATTGCAGGAACTACGCCAACACGGGGCCAGCCTGGGTGCCGGGCACCGTAATAGAACAAACCGGCCCCGTCTCATACCGCGTGGAGACCAGTACAGGCCTCCTGTGGAGGCGACACGCGGACCAACTCAGGCGCAGGGTCCCCGGAGAACAAGACGAAGACGAAAATAGCCACGAATCAGCGTTAGGGTACTCCCCCACCCGTTTAGCCCAAGGGGGAGAAAAAGGGGAACATGGGTCCCCACCAAGGGGGGAGGAAAGGGAATCGATCCTCAGAGATCTTTTGCGGGAGTTCGCGGCAGAAAGAAAGAGCCCCGACCTCACACATACCCCTCGGAAGTTTCCCCGAAACACAGATGCCCCTAGAAGTTTAGACGTTGATTTACAGTACCAGGGGGAGTTAGCGGAGTGGTCCCCCACCCGTCCTAGCGAAAAGAGGGGTTTCAGTTCAGCCCCTGGTACTTCCAGTCCCAGTAGCCCCTGTGAGTTAGAATGCAACATAGCGCCAATTTCCCGGAGACCGACACCCCCAAGACAGGAAGCAACAGCGAGTCCGCCCACCACAGTCTCAAGGTCCCCCGAGCGGGGAACAGAAGGTAGCAGAACCACAAGGGCGACCTCATCGGTTCCGCGGTTCACAATAGGAGGGTCCCCGGGGTCCGAGAGCAACAGGCAGGGGTTCACCTCCCAACTGTTCATTCCATTCCCATCCCCGGGCGCAAGGCAGGCACCGACGCCCCACAGAGCCACTAACGAATCCCCGTTTCCCGTTGCAGGACAAGTACCCGCGGAGTCAGAGATCACAGGCTCTCCAGCACTAGGTCAGGCGCAAGCACGCCCCAAGCGCACGTGCGGCAAGCCACAATGGTTGCGGGACTTCGTCCCATCCTAGGGGGGAGGGATGTTATGTATGTATGTTTGCATGTTCATTGTACTGTAAAGGCAAGAATGTAACCACTCCAAATACAAGGTATCTCAGCTGTAAAGGAACTTGAGCAGGCAGCCCATAGAGGGCAGCTGCAAGCGTTCAGTCTCACATGGTTCACATTGCTCAATCACGGACAGCCGTGGGAAAACCTTCCCCGCGTTCAGCAGCAGGAGAAAGATCTGCATTCAGCAGCAGGAGAAAGATCTGCATTCAGCAGCAGGAAGAGAGGCGTGCCTGGGCGAGGCCACGCCGGTAGCAGCCAATGAGCTACCGTGCTACAAGATTCAAATGTATAGGGCTACTGTATATATTGAGATGTATCACCGCTATTACCTCATGCTCCACCGGATCATCATGCAATAAACCTGTGTTAAGCCAACCCTTCGGCTGTTCAGTTGTCTTTGGTCCCATACACTAAACAGACTTTACCTTCTTAGGATCCAAGATCACTGCAGATGGTGATTGCAGCCATGAAATAAAAAGGTGACTGATTCTTGGGAGACAAGCTATGAGAAACCTGGGGAACATAGTGAAAAGTAGGAACATCACTTTGCAAACAAAAGTTCGCATAGTCAAAACAATGGTATTCCTGGTGGTAATGAATGGTTGTGAGAGCTGGACCATAAGGAAAGTGGAGAGCAGAAGAATAGATGCCTTTGAAATGTGGTGTTGGAGAAGAGCCTTGAGCATACTTTAGACAGCAAGGAGAATAAATAGGCCGACCGGAGAAGAAATCAACCCTGACTGCTTCTTGGAAGGTCAAATAGTGAAGATGAAGCTAAAGTACTTTGGACATCAAATGAGAAGAGAGGATTCACTTGAGAAAGCCTTGATGCTGGGAAAGTTTGAGGGCAAGAGAAAAAGGGGACAGCAGAAATTAGATGGTTATATGGTATTGTGGATGCAATGGGCAGAGTTGGGCAGGTTGAGGAGGACAGTGGAGGTCAGGGGTTCTTGGTATGCAATGGTCCATGGATTCGCAGGGAGTCAGAGTTGACTGTGTGACTGAACAACAACAAATCTTTTGAGGGGGCTGCCAAGGGGTCTTTTTACTCCCCTGGGATACCACTCGGTGACTGGTGCTGTCCTATGCCTGTCTGTCATTCAAGAGACATGTTGAGCGCAGCACAACTTCCATTTGTGATATTCAGCAACAGCTTTGTTGATTCTGCTTTGTTCTCTTATCTGGGCATCGGGGATGTGGTTGCAATGGGATATCTTTAGCATTGATCTTTCCATGGCTCTTGAGGCTCTCAATAGCTCTTCGTTGGCCATGGAAGTCATAACAATCTCAAACTGTGAGAATGGAAGTAGGTATGATGAACATTGAATGTGCAGCCTTATTCATTAACATACAGGAAGAGGTGGAATGAAAGATAAAAAATGGGTTTTGTTATATTGAAATGTAGAAGCTGAAACACCATGATTATTATTATCACGTGTTGCATGTGCTTATCAGGAAGAGAAAGGAGAATGTTTATAGTTGCTTGTGAGTAAACAGTAGAAAGATGTAATCTAATGTGTTAGCTGGCTAGAACAAGGAGAATGTAGTTAGACTTTTTTGTTTTAACCAGTGAAAGGGGGAAATGTAAAAATGTCCCTTTTCTATTTTTGTACCTGATCCATAACTATTATTTTCCTCAAATAAACCCTGTTTGTAATACAAGACATTGCATTTATTATATAGAGCATAATCTGGTGGGTGTATTCCAGTTTCTTTATTTCTTTATTGGCAATGCTACACATTGCTACCTAATTTACATTGCTATTTCCTACCTGATTTGTCTGGTTTGTAAGCATAAACAGTCAGTGATTGAAACCTATCATAGATTTTCTAACCTGGAGCAGAACCACATGTACTCTGAAACAGCAAAAACAGTTTGTGCTGGCTTCCTTAATGGGTGCAGGTGTCTGTCAGTTGAATCGAGTCCTGCTGTAGTGTGATAATGGGCTTTGTTATCCTTATAGTTTCTAATCCATGGAAACAAAACAGCATCCTGAAACCAATGCCAGGTTTGATTTGAAGCCTACATCCCTATTAATACCAGGAGTTCATAACCTACAGCCCGTTTGCCAGACCCAGACCCTGACACTGGCCCATGGTAATGACCCTGGAAGCAGAAGCAGATGCATCCGCACATGGGCAAATGCGCCTGCTGGCAGGGGGAAACCACATGTCCGGTCTGCTCAGCTGTCAGAGGGGGAGTTGTCTGGCCCATGGCACAACAAGGTTGAGAACCCCTGAGTTATACAAACCATATAGAGGGGAACATTCTAACCTTGCCCCTTCCTTTCTCTCTTTACGGAAATTATTGGAGGAGACAAGTCTGAACCGGGGACTATTTGCAATCCTTGGGAGCTTTCTGTGTGAATTTGAGTTCTGGCTAAACTGGGTTCCAGTTCACACAGAGAGCTAAATATGAGAGGACCGTCTACTCCATTTCATTGTGCTCAGAGTACTGAAAAACAAGATTGAAAAATTAGGGCTGGAACAGTTCCTCCTGCTCAGATAGTGAGCATTCCTGAATATTAACAACTAAATAAGGCTACTCTGAATACCAAATGCTGTGCACCATTCACAGCAGGCCTCGTGCTTTCGTATTCTGGATTTGAATAATCCAATACGAACGTGGACGGTTGTATATGAGGCTGTCAGAAATATAGCACGTACATTGAAGTCTCTTTCAGAATTAGCGGCAGATACATTTTAATTTCTCCTACTCTAATGCGCTCTTTGTTAACCTTTAAAGTATATGGGTCAGTGTTAAAAAGCCACCCTCGTCTGCTCAGGAGTCAGGCTTTGGAGAGTGAGGGAACAAAAAGAAAGACAGGGTGGGAAATTGTTGACACGAATTGGCATCCTGCCTTCCGCTGTGCACAGGGCAAGTTCTCTTTCCTGGGGATGGCACTGCCAGTTCTGGCTTACACAAAGTGCCTTGGCTTCCTGCCCTCTTCACCGCCTCAGCCTCTTCTTTTTCTTTAATGCCAGACTCCTTGTAATTAGGGCACAAGGAGGCTGTCATTTGAGCGAGCAGGTAGCACAAAACAGAATGAGGGAAGCATTTTTTGTTGTTGTTGGATGTGTTGTGTTCCCATTACAGACGAAGGCGGGTAAATATTTTTCTTTTTCTGTGAAGACATCTCCCAGAGGCAATGCCAGGAGCTATGAAAAGTGGGATCTGTTAAGTCACAACAGAGCCAGGCAAGAGGATAAGAAAAGCATCGCTAGGGCGTGCTGAGTCTGAATTGTCTCGCTGTTGGCATCTCTTTCAGAAATGTCCTGATTTAGCTGTAGTTTCTTTCTCTGAATTTACAGATAACAGGAAGGTATTGCTTTTGGATGGAATAAACGTTACTGCTAACATGTTGTCTAATCTCTAGCTCCCATTTCTTTCCTCCAAAATTGCATTGAGGTAGGGGAATTAGAGAAGTAATAATAAAATGACAACACAAGGGAGTGGGAGCACCAGATTGCTATCTCTCTATGGGCAGTAGGGCAGTTTAGAAGCTGACCTATGGTGCCATTTCATGTGCCCCCACCCCAACCCTCCAAGGGCATTTGAGAAACAAAATGGCCACCCCATCATGCAGGCAGGGCAAAATGGCCTTCCAGCCCTCAAAGCTGGTTGAGAGAGCGTGACCTGGCCCCTGGCTTGAAAAGTTTGGCAAACCCTGGTTTAGAATATGTATCCTATACAAAAGCAGTTTTGTAGAACAGGTTTGATTTCTAAAGAGAAACAAAGGAAGGGAGAGATCACTATAGTACTTATTAATATTTCCATTCTACCTATATTTTGTGTCAAGAACATCCTAATGATTTTTAAAAAAATATCTGAGTTATCACTTCATTTAATTTTTCAATTTTTCCAAAAATTTTCAGGTCATGGCTGTTTACTCCAATTTCATGGGACCAATGAATCCATTCCAGGTTTTAGTCTCAACGTCAGGGGAGATATCAAAGGTGCTGAACCCTGGACCCCCAAAAATAAGGTCTGGGCTTAGCTTCTTTAAAGTTTGGACTAAATCTTGAAGTTGCTTCAGTGTTCTTTTGAAACTGAAGCCAAATGCCTCCTCTTTTCAAAGCGATCTAGTGATGTTAAAGGGAATGTACTATTTTGGCTGCAATAAAACACATGATAAAGTATTATCTTGAGTATGAAAGATGGTATGTGCACACAAGTTGCTGGGGAACACAAGAGAGTGGGTTCTACAGTGCTGATGTTCTACTCATGGGCTTTTGTTGTGTTCTAACAGTGTATCCTTCTACATGTGATAACAATGTATCTGAACCAATGTAACCTTGCATACGAGTAACAATGTAACCCTCAGCTGATCACTATAAACCCTGTAAATGGACGCGAGCTAATGACCACCAGCTGGCAGCAGCGAGCGTCCAAGCTCTCTTGGTTCAAACCCATCAAAGGCCACAGCGCGGGAAGTTTCCCGCCGCTACCTACACCTGGACAAGAAGGGCGTGACCAGCCATGACATCACGCGGGCAGTAGCCAATGGGCTATCGTGGAGCCACATTCAAATACGTTACTACCATATATATATAGAGCTGTTCGTCCGCCATTACCTCTTGTTCCCTCTGTCCACCATGCAATAAACCTGAGTTAACCCAGCCCTTGGCTGTTTCCTGTGTCTTGACTCTCATACACTAAACTGGCAACGAAGGTGGGATCATGGATCCCCAAGGAGCCAGGGCACAGAGCGGGTTCAACATTACCAAACCGCAAGACTGGGAGCTTTTTGAGATGGACTTCCAGGCGGCATTGGTGGAACTCAAAGTCAAAGAAGACGACGAGGAAAGGAAGAGGGCCATCCTCACCCGCATGCTTGGGATGGAGACCAAGCGAACGCTGGTGGGCATTATTGCGCCGAAGAAGATGGGTGAGTTCAAAGCCGATGACATCATGAAACTGCTGCGTGAGCGTTTCCGACCCTCGAGGGCAATGTTTCCCGCTCGGAGCGCGTTTTGGAGGCGAGTTCAAGCGCCGGACGAGTCGGTAGAAGCCTTCGTAACGGCTATGAGAGTAGCCGCCACCCCCTGCAGATGGGACCAATTTCTAGAGATGGCCCTCAGGGACGGAGTTCTGTGTGGCCTGAAGGACAAGGAAGTGCAGCGCAGCCTGATGAACAAGGAGCCACCACCCACACTGACAGAGGTTGTAGAGGCCGCGGAAGCCGCGGAATCCACGAATGCTGGAGTAGATGAGATGCACAAGTGGCGTGAGTGGCGTCCGAGGGCCGGCAAAGCGGAAAACTCGTTGCACGGAAAGTCCGGACAGTCGGTACACGCAACCCGACGGGCCTCGAAGTCGTCTTCGGAAAGCAGCGACGGCGAGGAGGTCCAGAAGGTCCGAAGGGGAGGGCGCCGTTGCGATGGGTGCGAAGCGGCCCATGAGCGCGTGAGGTGCCCATTCAGAAAAGCCGAGTGCTACAACTGCGGCCGTCGGGGGCACATCGCCAAGGCGTGCAGGAAAGGGAAAGAGGGCCGGAGACAGTCACAAGACCGTTCGGCCAGACCGGACCGTCCAGCGAGGTCCAAAGATGGCGCCCGGACCACGAGGAAGCAGGACGGCGTGGGCCGCATCTCGGACGACAGCGAGGGCGACGCTCCTGTGTTCAGCGTGTCTGCGGGACAGCCCCATTACTACGTTGAGGTACTAGTACAAGGGACCCCTATTAGGATGGAAATTGACTCGGGGTCCTCCTATTCTATAATTCCCCAGAGAGAGTTCTTGAAAATCGACCCCCACATGCGGCCCAAACTTAAAGCGTTGAGGGCCACACTACGGGACGTACAGGGGAACAACATTCCAGTGTTGGGGGTCGGGACATTCCGGGTTCGCTTTAAGAGACATTCTGCGGAACTTCCCCTAGTGGTGCTAAAAGGGGGGAGTTGTAGCCTCCTCGGGACGCAATGGTTTCAGCCTTTAGGTTTGTTCATAGGGGGGGTGCATGCCGTAGGCGTGGACCCAATACAAGCGGTGTGCGACGCACACCCCGCCGTTTTTAAAAGTGGACTGGGAAAGTTCAGGGGACCCCCTGTAGCCTTCGACCTAGACCCGGAGGTCCGCCCGATAAGACTCAAACCGCGCAGGGTGCCGTTCGCACTAAAGGACAAAATAGAGGCGGAACTGGACAAACTGGTGGGTCAGGGGATTCTTGTGCCTGTGGATTCCGCGGAGTGGGAGACTCCAATTGTAACAGCACTGAAGGCTAACGGGGAGGTGCGCATTTGCGCTGATTATAAGTGTACAATTAACAAGGCGATCCGCCCTAATGCATACCCGGTGCCAGTGGTCAGCCACCTCCTGGCCAGGTTGAATGGGGGAAAGTGTTTCGCTAAGCTTGATTTAGCACAGGCCTACCAGCAACTCCCTGTAACCCCCGCCACAGCGGCGGCACAAACAATAGTTACACATAAGGGGGCGTTCCAGGTGTCGCGTTTACAGTTCGGCGTGAACTCGGCACCTGGCCTTTTTCAGTCGCTCGTGGAACGCCTCCTGAAGGGGCTGGAGGGGGTGTTGCCATATTTTGATGACGTGTTGATAACGGGGGGGAGTAAGGCCGAGCTGGCACATAGATTGGATAAAGTTCTGACCGTGTTCGAGAAGGCGGGGCTGCGATTGAGAAAAGACAAATGTGTATTTTTCGAAACAGAGGTTGAGTTTTTAGGGTTCCGTGTCACGCCCGAGGGAATTAGGCCGTCCAAATCTAAGGTAGCCGCTATCAAGAAAGCTCCTTGCCCCACATCCAAAACCGAACTACAGTCATTTCTGGGGCTTCTCAATTTCTACCATACCTTCCTTCCACGGAAGGCGTCTGTTGCCGAGCCGCTCCATCAGTTACTTAAAAAGGAGGAAAAATGGCTGTGGGGTGACGAGCAAGAGAGGGCGTTCACAGAGTTAAAACAACTCCTAACATCCGAGGCAATCCTAACTCATTTCGATCCCAAACGGCCAGTAGTTTTAGTCTGCGACGCATCCCCGGTGGGGGTGGGGGCGGTGCTTTGCCACGTGTTGAACGACGGAAGGGAGGCCCCGATAGCGTTTTATTCAAGGTCCCTGTCCCAAGCAGAGCGGAATTACGCACAGACCGACAGGGAGGCATTAGCGATAGTAGCGGGAACCAAAAAATTTCACGATTTTCTGTATGGTCGCCCGTTCAAAATCGTGACTGATCACAAGCCCCTGTTAGGAATCTTCACTGCAAATAAGCCCACGCCACAGATCCTGTCCCCAAGGATGCTGTGGTGGGCTATTTTTCTTAACGCATACCAACATGAGTTGGAATACCGGCCCGGGAAGGAGATCAGCCATGCAGACGCGCTCTCACGGTCTCCGCTGCCCTTGTCGGACGATCAGAAGGCAGGGGTAGGAAGAGACCGCCAGGTATTGCTAATAGAGGTCTTAGATTCACCCCCAATAGTACCGGCCGACATCGCCAAGGCGACGGGAAAGGATAGAACACTGGAGAAAGTATGCTCGTGGGTACAGAAGGGGTGGCCGGCGTCATCCCCAAGCATGGGATTCGACCCATTTTTTCGAAAACGAATAGAATTGTCATTAGAGAGGGGGTGCCTCTTGTGGGGCCAACGGGTGGTGGTTCCTACGTCCCTGCGACCGAAGGTGCTAAAGCTGCTGCACGTCAGCCACCCGGGAATCGTCCGTTCCAAGGCACTGGCCCGGAGTTATTTCTGGTGGCCCCAGCTAGACGCCGACATAGAGCATATGATTGGCACTTGCGAGGCATGTCAGGGCTCCCGACCGGAGGTAGCCCGTCTCCCGCATAGGGAATGGGACGCAGCAAGGGGACCGTGGTCCAGGGTGCACGTAGATTTTGCTGGCCCGTTCCGAGGAACCATTTTTCTCCTGGTAGTGGATGCGTACTCGAAGTGGCTGGAGGTCATTCCGGTAAAGAGCACATCCTCCGCCACTACCATTGGCCAGCTAAGGAGGGTCTTTTCCACGTTCGGTTTACCCGACACTCTGGTCAGCGATAACGCTAGCTGTTTCACGTCCGCTGAGTTCGCGGCATTCATGGAGGCAAATGCAATTCGGCACGTCACATCCGCCCCGTTTCACCCGGCCACGAATGGCCAAGTGGAACGGTTGGTGCGCACAACAAAAGATGCGCTGCGGCGCATGGGCTCGGGGGATCTAAATCACCAAGTCTGTCAATTTCTATTAGCGTACAGAGTGACCCCCTTAGCGTCCGGATACTCGCCGGCTGAGCTGCTGATGCGGAGGAAACTGACCACGATCTTGTCCAGGTTAGACCCGACGAGGGTCGAGGACAAAGGGAAGAACATAGGTTTAGCGGTCTCGAAAGGGTTCAGCGTAGGCGATCCTGTACACTGTAGGAACTATGCCAACGCAGGCCCAGTCTGGGTGCCAGGGACGATAGTAGAACAGACGGGACCAGTGTCGTACCGGGTGGAAACGAACACCGGTCTCCTCTGGAGGAGGCACGCGGACCAACTGCGGCGCCGAGTGAGTGAGGGTCCGATCAGTGGGGCTCAGCAACCGGATTCAGCGATAGGGTTCTCCCCCACCCGTTTAGCCCAAGGGGGAGACAGAGAAGGACACCAGTCCGAAGCCAGGGGGGAAAGCAGTGATCCCGACTCATATCCTTTTGACACGCCAGTTCTATCAGAGCCCGGGGAGGGGGAAAAGGAGCTTGCGGCCGCCGCTGCCGCTTCCCCCGAATTCGATTACGATTTTAATTTTGCGAGCCGGGGGGGTTTTTTGGAGTGTTCCCCCACCCATCCAAGCGAGAAGAGGGGTTTTTCGTTAGCCCCCAGTGCCCCCGGTTCTTCCCAAACAAAGCACACACCGCCCAACAAAGCCGCAGAGCCGCGGCAAGCTACTAACAAGTCATCCTCTCCGATTGCAGGGCAGGAAGCCAGGGAGCAAGGAGGAGGGAGCGAAGCCGGGGCAGGGCAGCCCGCGCCGAGACCCCAGCGTGTTCGAAATAAGCCATCTTGGCTGAGAGACTTCGTCTCATCCTAGGGGGGAGGAGTGTTGTGTTCTAACAGTGTATCCTTCTACATGTGATAACAATGTATCTGAACCAATGTAACCTTGCATACGAGTAACAATGTAACCCTCAGCTGATCACTATAAACCCTGTAAATGGACGCGAGCTAATGACCACCAGCTGGCAGCAGCGAGCGTCCAAGCTCTCTTGGTTCAAACCCATCAAAGGCCACAGCGCGGGAAGTTTCCCGCCACTACCTACACCTGGACAAGAAGGGCGTGACCAGCCATGACGTCACGCGGGCAGTAGCCAATGGGCTATCGTGGAGCCACATTCAAATACGTTACTACCATATATATATAGAGCTGTTCGTCCGCCATTACCTCTTGTTCCCTCTGTCCACCATGCAATAAACCTGAGTTAACCCAGCCCTTGGCTGTTTCCTGTGTCTTGACTCTCATACACTAAAGCTTTCCATTTGTACTTCAACTTGGCCACTGTAAAAGGAGAAAACTGGACTAGACAGGTGCTTGTACTAATGTGTAGTGAATCTTCATACATTTTCAATCTCTTAACAGCTCTTCCTTCAGCAAAATCTCAAATGATGCCATGACAGTCATAAAGAAATGAAACTTTGTAATCTTATCATCAATCCAAGGCAATCAAGTAGCTGGCCTGTGAAGAAGGATGGTCTTTATTACCTTAATACCTGGCGACTGGTGTTTATCTAAGACAAGGATTCTCAACCTGCGGCCCGTGGGCCAGATGCAGCCCAATGCACCATTTCATGTGACCCACCACCACTTCCACCACACCAAGAAGTGTCATATAGTGGAGGAAGAGCAAAATGACTATTTGGCCCCTGAAGCTATCTGAGGGAGCATGACCCGGCCCCCTGACTTAAAAAGGTTGAGAACTCATGATCTAAGAAAAAGTGACACCCACTCCATTATGTGAATATTTTACCAAGCTTTGCTCATTTGCTGTCACCAAATGACTCGCTGTTCAATTATTTGTGGCTTATTACTTCCACTAGACTTTCCCTCTTGGCATACTGTTCTGAATAAGACATACAGGGCTGCCAGTTTTGACATCTCAACTTTGCATTAATGGCAGAAGGCCGCAGAGCTAGCATCATTTTGCAGACAACTGGCCACAGCAACAGCTAATAGTATCTTTCCTTCCTCTCTGACAGCTTCATTGATGCACCAGAAAATCAAGAGTTCTGACAAAGAAGGCCGGAGAACTTCTCAAATGGAACTGCTAGTGCTGAATGGAGACACACAAATGGCAAATCTCAGTAGCTGAAATTGTCACAAAAATAAATTTGCAGGTTTGATTTCAGGGATTTTCATGGCTTCAGAATCTTGTTCATTGTATGTAGAAATTGGTAGGAAAATGGCAAACTGGAGATGTGGATTTTGTCATTCTTTCCAGCTGTTAACCACCTTGAAGTCTAGATTTACACATCTGAAGGAGATTTTTAGCCAACAACTTGACATTTTAATAAATGTCATTGCAGAAATTAGGTATGGGAATATTTGTCATTGCTCTCTGTTATTAGGTTTGTAAGCTGTAGTTTATTTAAGATTTTCTAATTAATATGATTGTGTTTGTCATGACTACATTACATGCATTTTGCTTTTTTCAATTTTGTTCTGATGCAAATTGCACAGTTTTAAAAAAACAAAAACAAAGGTGCTTTCAAGTGTTAACAATAAATAAATTAACTTATATGATTTGCTGTTTCCTAGTTTGAATCTAGGACATGGGATAGGTTAATTTCTAATTTATGCATGTACACATACCAGAGGCCTTAATTAACGTTGTGCCGATAGATTTTAGCACAGATAAATCTTCCCTCTGCTCCTAATCAGAGATTAAAAAAATAATCTCTTTCACTTTGTGCATATGTCTCTCCTTGGTCTCAAAGGCACGAAATCTGTCAATCATCTTCCTTCCTTCCTTCCTTTCCTTCCTCTTCACCCCCATCCTGCTCTTGTTACCAATACAACTCCATTTTTCCATAGCTTTCCTATACGTCTCCGTTATGAGTTGGTTTTCAATAAAGCACTCAATGTTATTGTTACGACGTAAGTTTTCGCCTAACTGATTGGGAAAGATAATATATCTGCTTTAGTGCTTTAAGAGTATTGAGTTCATGCTAGAGCAGGTTAATTGTGTTATCTCATTAACTTCCCATTGCTGTGGATAAAAGGTGGTGTTTTTTTAGCAATAGTCACTTAGCTCAACACAGCTAAGGATCACTGTAGCTGAATGCTGAACACTGCCTGATGCTGGACTGTTGCCCGAAGTCCATCTACCGCTGAACTGCTGCTTGAAGCTGGACTACTGATCATTGCTTAGCAAATTGCTACTGCTACGTTTGCTATTGGACTATTTGTCGTTTGACTGTTTGCATTGGACTGTTTTCTCTCCATGTTGACTGAGAACTGGTAAGAAGAAAGGAATACTTCTGTTTTATTTTGGAATACCATTCTGTTATCTGCTACTATTGTGTTGTTGGCTACAAACATTGGAGCTCTTTAGTTGATGCTGGATCAAGTTACAGCTTCAAGAATATGGTTTGGATCTCAACACCGAGAAGACTAAATATCTTGTTATAAACCAAGCACCAACTCATGACAAGCTAATGGCAGGAACACAAGAAATTGAAAGAGTAGATAAAAATATCTATTTGGGGAGTGTGTTAAATGAAAACTGGGGTCCTGAGGTAGAGATTAAAATATGGATAGAAAAAGCAAGACCCACCTTCATAAAAATGCAACACTTGTTATGCAGTAGAGCTCTAACTCTCACTACAAAGATCTGAATTGTGAGATGTTACATACTCCTAGTCTTGCTATATAGAGTCAATGTTTGGACATTGATTAAAGCATCTGTTGTGTCCAAGCATTTATTATTGTGTGTCAGTTTTGCCAGAAGTCTAAGGCGAAGCTGCACGCCATTTTCCAAGGGTGCATATTTCAAAAAGCAGCCTAGATCACTGATTTGCTGTATTGAATGTTCCTGCTTCTCTGGAAGCCTGCCGAAATATATCCTCTTCTTGTAATAGCCAAATCCACTGTATTTAACCAGGCCACCGTGTACATATTCCCCAGTCTGGATCTTGAGCTGAATAAAGATAACTGTTGTTAACCCAATCCTGCTTGTTTGATTACTTCTTTGTCCAGACTCAACATTGGCAATGAAGGTGAGATGGCTGCCGCTGCTGCTTCTTTCGGGCCCTTCGATCTCTCCAAGCCAGAGACATGGCCTATGTATGAGGTCCATTTTGAGAACTTTGTCATTCCCAAAGGGGTGGCAGATGACAAACAGGAGGCAACATTCCTGGCCCATTGCGGGTTGCCCACAATCAAGCTGATCATTCATCTGCTGCTGCCATGGGCTCTTAAGGACATGCTGCTAAAGGACATTCTGGATGTCCTCCGAAATCACTGCAAGCCCAAAACCTCAATCTTCCCGGCAAGAGTGGCTTTCTACCGACAGGATCAAAGGATAGGAAAGTTGGTCACAGAATACATAGCTGCCCTTCGCCAAGCGGCAGTGCCATGCCAGTGGGAGAATCTGGATGTGTCCCTTCGTGACCAGTTTCTTGTTGGCCTCAGAGATGAGGCAACCCAGCATCACCTGATGAAGAGGGACGCATTAATCTTTGATGAGGTTTTCTGGGAGGCCCAGGCAGCCAAGGTTGCCAATGCTGGGGTCAAGTTCTTCCAAGTTAAGCCTGCTTCACTGGTCAGAAAGGAGTCGACCGTCCACAAGCAGCATTGCTCCAGCCCGTTGTCATCTTTGGATGATGTGGAAGAGGGGGACGACGTTTGTAAGGTCCATCGTAGACACCATGAGGCTCCCAAGAGCACCGTTCCTCCATGCCAGGGCTGCGGGAACAGACACATCCACGCCCAGGGTCCATCCAAATCTGCAGAGTGCCACAGATGTGGCAGGAAGGGGCACATCACCAAAGTGTGCCACCAGCACTCTGAGGGTCGTCCAGGGAACAAAGGTCATCACCAGACAGAGCACCCGATTTCAAAGATCTATGCAAGAAAGAGTTTTGCATCTTGTGTCAATGCAGTATCTGAAAGGTTCTTCGTCGACGTCTGCCTGCAGGGTTGTTGGTTTGTGTTTTTTTGATGGATGTCAACTCGGGTACATCCTACTCAATCATCTCCTTCGAATTTCACTGGTGGCTCACCCAAAACTGCGGGCTCTCCAGGTCAACTTGAGTGACTACAGGGTCATCACATCCCTGTGCTTGCACAGTCTTGCTGTGTGATCTGGGATTGGTTTGATCCTGTTGCCCCAGATGAAGTGGACAGGCTCCTTGTGGCGGTCCGCGCCACTAATTGTCCATTGGATCCCTGTCCCGCTTGGCTGGTGAAAGCCTCCAAGACGGTGACAGGTGGCTGGGTCGGGGCTATAAGTAAAGCGTCTTTTCGGGAGGGGATATTTCCTGCACCGTTGAAACATGCTTTGGTGCGCCCCCTCCTGAAGAAGCCATCCCTTGATCCAGCAGTCATAACCAACTACAGACCTGTTTCCAACCTCCCCTTTTTGGGGAAAGTATTGGAAAAGGCAGTGGTGCATCAGTTGCAGGGGGTACTGGATGAAGCGGAATATCTGGACCCCTTCCAGTCAGGATTCAGACCTGGATATGGTACTGAGACTGCATTGGTCGCGCTGATGGATGATCTCTGGCGAGAGCGGGATGGTGGTCATCCATCCGTCCTTGCTCTTCTTGACCTCTCAGCGGCTTTCGATACTGTCAACCACGGTATCCTTCTGGAATGGCTCCGAGGATTGGGGATCCATGGCACTGTGTGGTCCTGGTTTTCCTCATTTCTGAGGGGCCGGCCAGTCGGTGTGGTTGGAGAGTGAGAAGTCCAGTCCTAGGTCCCTAAAATATGGGGTGCCTCAGGCTCGGTACACTCTCCTCTCCTATTTAACATCTACTGGGTGAGATCATCCGTTCCCACGGGGTGCGGTACCATCAGTACGCGGATGATACACAGTTGTACATCTCGGCCCATGGGGATCCCAGTGATGCAGTCAAAGTCCTTTCCAGTTGTCTGTAGGCGGTTGGGGTCTGGATGGGGGTGAATGGGTTACAGCTGAATCCTAGTAAGACTGAGTGGCTGTGGATGGGGGGTCGTGTGCTATCCCGGCAGCTACCATCTTTGGTTTTGGATGGGGCTATTTTGCCCCAGACCGACCTGGTGCGCAACTTGGGGGTCCTCCTGGATTCACGGCTGCTGCTAGAAGAACCGGGGCGGACCGGAGAGGCTCTCTAATAGTGCCATCGGCCAGGGGGGCTCTTTGGCCCTTTGGAACCTCCTGCCTGTGGAACTGCATCTCCAGATGGAGTTGTTGCCCTTTAGAAAAGAACTAAAAACCTGGCTGGCGGCCAAGATTGGGGTGCAGGTGGAGGGGTGGCTTCCGTTGGGTGGTTAATATAGGGGAGGATGCCTGCCCCATGGTTTCTTCAGTTCCTGCACCCCTCTGTTTTTAGGGGTGGGTTCTTATTGCTGGTTTTTATCTGTTTTATTTGTTTTTATCTGTTTTTACCCACTGTTGTGAACCGCCTGGAGTCAGCTTTGGCTGAGGGGGCGGTATAAAAATTTAACAATAAATAAATAAATAAATCAGCACATTTGACGTGTACATCAAGGCCATTGTGGCTAAATTCCCACTTGTCGTGGTCAAGGTGGGTAAGAACAACCTTTTGGGTACACAGTGGTTTGGGCCCCTGGGTATTGGAATTTTGATAATTCATGGGGTTCAGGCTGACCCCATTCACACCGCTTGTGAACGCTACCCAGATGTTTTTCGTGCGGAACTGGGTATGTTCAAAGCCCCCCCCCCCTGTTAACTTTGAGCTGGATCCTACTGTCCAGCCCATTCGGATTAAGCCTCATTGAGTGCCTTTGCACTCAAGGATCACATTGATGTGGAACTTGACAAACTGGTTGCCCAGGGCATTTTGGAGCCAGTTTACTCCATTCCTTGTCACTGCACTCAAAGCCAATGAGGACATCTGCATTTGTGCCAACTATAAATGCACTATCAATAAAGCTATACACACTAACTCAATTTCTGTTCCAGTGGTCAGCCATTTACTGGCCACACTCCATGGGAAAATATTTTTTTGCCAAATTGGACTTGGCTCAGGCATACCAACTGTTGCCAGTCACTCACAATTCAGCTCTGTGTCAAACTATTACCACCCATAGGGGTGCGTTTCATGTAAAATATCTACAATTCGGTGTCAATGCCATGCCTGGCATCTTCCAGGCTCTGGTTGAAAGGTTGCTTAAGGGTCTACCAGGGGTACTGCCTTATTTTGATGATGTATTGATTGCCAGGGTGGCCAAGGTGGACCTAGCATCCAAATTATGTAAAGTGTTGGAATGATTTCAAAATGCTGGGTTGCATGTAAAATGAGATAAGTGGTATTTTGTGTGTGTGTGTGGGAGGTAGAATTCTTGGGGTTCAAAATCACCCCTGAAGGTGTTAAGCCCTCTGACGCCAAGGTCAAGGCTGTATGGGATGCTCCCCACCTGACTTCCAAAATGGAATTGCAAGCCTTTTTAGGGCTTTTGAATTTATTTCATTCATTTCTTCCTTGCAAGGCCACCGTAGCCGAGCCTCTGCACCATTCACTAAAGAAACAAACTGTGTGGAGTTGGGGTACTTCTCAGGACAAAGCATTTTGCGAGGTCAAGAAGCTTTTAACTTTGGACGCTGTCCGCACCCATTACGATCCACGAAAGCCCCTCATCCTGGTTTGTGATGCCTCCCCTGTGGGGGTGGGAGCTGTGCTCTGCCATGACCTGGGGGGATGAAAAGAGACACCCATTGCTTATTATTCCAGGTCCTTATCTGCAGTTGAGAAGAATTATGCTCAAATTGACAGAGAGGCACTGGCAATAATCGCTGGGACCAAGAAATTCCACGATTCCATCTATGGAAGGGCTTTTACGATTGTCACAGATCACAAGCCATTGCTAGGCATTTTCGTGCCACACAAACCCACACCCCAAATCCTGTCACAATGCATGCTGCGCTGGGCCATGTTCCTACAGGCATACAAATTTGACCTTCAGCATCGCCCAGGTGCCACCATCAGCAATACAGATGCACTGTCCAGATCCCCAGTTGCAATTGTGGGCAAGATTGAGTCGGATCTTCAGGTCCTCATGTTAGATGTATTAGACTCCCTGCCAGCGTCCGCTGTGGACATCATGGTTGAGACAAGGAAGGATCTCCTCCTGTCAAAGGTCTCCATGTGGGTTCAGAAAGGGTGGCCATTGCCACCGGCCTCTGAAGAGTTCAAAGTATTTTACAGCAAATGTAATGAGCTGTCAATTGAAAGAGGGTGTTTGGTGTGGGGGTTCAGAGTGGTCATTCCGTCAAGTCTAAGGAACAAGGTGCTTCATACACTACATGTTAGCCACCCGGGAATTATCTGATCTAAGACGCTAGCATGTAGCTATTTCTGGTGGCCCAGATTAGATTTCGACATTGAGGCATGGGTAGGCCGATGTAAGGAATGTCAAGCCTCCAGGCCGGAAGAAATGCATATTCCCAGTAGAGAGTAGGGCACTCCAAAAGCCCCTGGTCACGAGTCCATATTGACTTCACTGGTCCCTTCAGGGGAGCCACATTTCTGCTTGTCGGTGTAGATTCATATTCCAAGTGGTTGGAAGTCATTCCCGTATCCAGGATGTCCTCTGCGGTCACAATCCACAAGTTAAGGAGAGTGTTTTGTACTTTTAGTTTACCTGACATTGTTGTGTCTGATAATGCATTGACCTTCATGTTGGCAGAGTTTCAAGATTATCTTTGCCATAATGGTATTAGGCATATTAATGCCGCACCTTTCTACCCCGTGACAAATGGACAGATCAAAAGACAGGTCTGAACTGTCAAAAATGCTTTAAAGTGCATGAGGGCTGGAGACCTAGAATTACAACTATGCCAGTTCTTACTGTCCCACAGGATAATCCCGTGGCATCAGGGTTCTCGCCAGCCGACCTCTTAATGAAGAAGAAACTGTCCATGGTCTTGGACCACCTGGATCCCCACCGTAGGGAAGACAGGGTCTCAATATTGATATCACCAATGCAATGGGTTTTGAAATCGGGCAGCCAGTTCATTGCCAGAATTCCGCATCCTGGTCTTCATGGTTGGGGAGTGAGGTGTTAGAACAAATAGGTCCAGTATCATATAGGGTCCTAATGTACAATGGTACCATCTGGAGGAGACACACAGACCAAATGAGGTTCTGAGTACCAGGTCAAAACACCAACCTGGAGAGGGAGGATGTGACAAGTGAGTCTCATGAGTCAGATTTTGAGCTTGATGGGCTAAGTGAACCTATGCCCGGCAAGCCGACGGCACTACCCTCGCTGGGAACTCCCCCGGAGCAGCTCACCACTGTTTCAGCAGCAGAGTTTGGTTCTAGCCCCCCAGTTCCATGTCCGGAACCAGTCATGGCTCCCAGTGTGTCACCCCAAAGACCTGTGACCCCCAGGCACTCCCTCGAAGCACCCAAAAGACCTGAAACCCCCAGGCAGCCCAGCGAGCCACCCCAAAGACAGGGAGATCCTGGGCACCCCAGACATACGTGTGGGCCACCCAAGTTTTGGGAAGATTTTGTCCCCCACTGAGGGCGGAGGGATGTTGTGTCCAAGCATTTATTATTGTGTGTCAGTTTTGCCGGAAGTCTAAGGTGAAGCTGCATGCCATTTTCCAAGGGCACATATTTGAAAAAACAGCCTAGATCACTGATTTGCTCTATTGAATGTTCCCGCTTCTCCAGAAGCCCGCCAAAATGTAACTTCTTGTAATGGCCAAATCCACTGTATTTAAGCAGGCAACCGTTTACATATTCCCCAGTCTGGATCTTGAGCTGAATAAAGATCACTGTTGTTAACCCAATTCTGCTGGTTAGATTACTTCTTTGTCCAGACTCAACAGCACCTCAAAAGAAAATCAAAGCTTTTGAAATGTAGATCTACAGACGACTGCTAAGGATATCATGGGTTGACTATGTGATTAATGTAGAAGTGTTGTGCTGGATGAATAAAGAATAAGAACTGTTGAAGACCATTAAACAAAGGAAGCTCCAATACCTTGGGCATATCATGAGGAATGGCATGAAATATAGAATACAGTACTTCAACTCACTATGCCAGGGAAGATCCCTGGGAAGAGAGGACCTCATGGCTAAAGAATCCGAGAGGCTGGTGTGGCATGTCCTTGGAAGAACTGTTCTGAGGAGTTAAGAACAGGAAGACTTTTACCATGATGATAGCCAATATATATAACAGATACAGCACCTGAAGAAAAAGAAAGAAAAAGAAAAAGAAAAAGAAAAAGAAAAAGAAAAAGAAAAAGAAAAAGAAAAAAAAGAATCTTCCCAGGGAGATTTTTCCTTTGCAGTTTTCATGTGGTATTTTTGCCATCAGTTAATCATACTTCACAAACCAATCTATTTAATAGTGCATGGTTTAGGACCTAGTCCTCTTGAATCAGGGAACTGTGGTGGCTTAATGGTTAAGATGCTGAACTTGATGACTGGAAGGTTGACTGGTCTAGACACGAATGAGGAAGAAATCATAAATGTCAAGTATTTTATTATTTGATTGTCATGTTCATTATACACAGAATAACATGTTGGTGTGGTTGTTTTTGGACAGAAGAACAGTATATACATATATGAAAATAATCAATGAATCCTGAGGTTAGCACACTGGTTGTGCAAATGAGCCTGTCTCAAGATTTTCCAAATGGGAACACAAGAACATAAGACAGTGCCTTCTGTTTAATAGACTTTTGTCCAACATGCCTAGTATTGTCAGCTCTGGCTGGCAGCCAGCAAATTGATGCTGGGAAATAAAAATGGGACCTTCTGCAATCAGGGAACATGTTCCTTCTCTCAAGTATACCCCTCCCCCCATAGTCTCTCAGCCAAGAATTAACCTCATCCTGTTTAGCTTCCAAATGGAATGGCATTGAACATGTTCAGAGTAGCCTGATGTTGCTTTCTAGGAAATTAGAATACAGTAAAACTCCAGTTTACAAACACCTCAGTTAAAGTTTGCTGCAGTTTACAATGACAAATCCAATGGAAATCTCATCCCGATGTACAAATGTTTAATGCATCCCCCCCCCCCCCCCGGTTTACAACGATCAATTCAGGACTGTTTTTTAATTTTTCAGTGCATCCCTATGGATGCTTCAGTTTACAATTTTTCTGATTTACAACGAAGGCTGTCAGAACAGACCTTGATCGTAAACCAGGATTTTACTGTATACCTTATGACCATTGAAAAGGTTGGTTAGCTTCCTGCCACTCAGCTACATTGCTGCTCCTGGGCAAATATTAGAGGAGAGGTGCTATATCTTTCATTTTCTCTTTGCCAGCTCTGCTGTCTTTTTCTTTACCTTATCTCTAGACATCATTGACTAGCACACCTTCCTGCTGTCTCCTTAGTCCGCTGCTTTGATTTTTGGTGACTTCAATTTCCCCTTTAATAAACCCAACCTCACTGCTTCTCATTACAATCTTCTTTCTCTTACATACCAACTTTGGGCTGCTTTGTTCCAACAATCTTTTTGGCTCAGGAATTGCTCGGGTGAATTCTTCCAATTAAATTCTTGCACCTCTGGTACCAAAGCTATACAATACCTTTGCTTTACAAGACATTTTCAAACCAGTATATCATAATGCCTTAACCAAAATCAATGCACTGCATTGCTATTTTCATTCTCTGTAAGGCTGGATGCAACATTTGTGCAAAGCTGAGCCCCCTGCTGTGATGTACAACATTGGCTTCCTTATATGCATATACCATCAGATGGCAGCTCACACGTTATATCTGTAGTGGTGATTCTTAATATCTTGATAATCTGTTCTGAGAAAGCAACATTATCATACAACTCTTAATTGTGCAGATTTAAATTGTGGACTTGGCAGCCTCTTTCTGATGTGCTCTCTGCAGGTCCAGAGCAGGCAAAGTAATGCACCTGGCACGCAGCTCAGAAGGAGACTTGGCCCTCAAGTTCAATTTAATACTTGGATTCCATATACTTTAATCTACCACTAGTCTTCATGATCTCATTTCATAACTAAAGCTTAGTGAATCATTTACAATGAATAACCTGAAGACCTCTAAAATCTATTTTATTGCTTAGGCTATGTACAAATTATAACTTTTTCAAACGGTGAAGTATTTATATCTCCCAGGGATCAGACACACCTCATACTATGGAATAAAGGCAAATGATCATCGAGTCATAGAAAAATGGAGTTGGAAAGATTCAAAAGGAAACCAAATAAAAGTACTGTATATCTAACAGATAAATATCTAACTTTCTCTTGAATGCCTCCAGTGCCAGAACAATTACCACCTCCTGTGATAATTGGTTGCATTCTCATACTTACCTAACACTCCAGAGTGTTTTCCTGATATTGAACTGAAGTCATTTGAACCCATTATTATGTATCCTGCACTTGGGTTTGATTTGGAACAGATCCTGCCCCTCTGCTTTATGACTATCTTTCAAGTATTTGAAAAGTGCTACCATACCTCCCCTCAGTCTCCTTTCCTCAACACTAAACATGCCCAGTTCTATCAGTCTTTCCTCATTCTGCTTGATTTCCAATTCTTTGATCATCCTTATGGACATAAGTTAATGGACATAAATCAGATATCAGGAATGTCAATCCGCAGAACCCTGTTTGAAACCATTTCAATCTACCTGAACACTCTGCACAAGACTTGAAAATTGCCATTCTGGAACAGAAAAAATATAAGACGAGGTTCCAGAGAGAGAAAGCAAAGATAAAAGTACATACATATGCTGGGCACCCCTCTGAAAGGTTTGAATATTAGTCAAGGTTTTCTGGGACATTATCAAATTTGATACACCACAACTAACAGGTTGTTATATGCTGCTATATATGTTGTATGTTATATGTTGTCCTATCACACCACCTTCACAGAAACTACTTCAGTAGAATTCTCACCCACAGCCTCAGGCTACCTCTCAAAACATGAGGTCTCACTCTTATGTCTGATGAAGTGGACTTGATCCATGAAAGCTAACATTAAAATACAGCTGCTAGTGTTTAAAGTGGCACAACATTTTTTGTCTTTTTGTTTTGTTTTATTTACTCTCTGATATGCTTGAAACACAGACTAACATGGCTACCATTTCAAAAACTTGATGATCCTTCTTTCTCTTCTCTGAATTGGTTTCAGTTTTTCCGAATCCTTCTTGAAGTGTTGTGTCTATAACTGGAAACAGAATTCAAGATGAGTCCTTACCAGTGCCAAAAACATGGGAACTATTACTTCACAAAATTTGAAGATTATACTTCTTTTAATGCAGCCTGAAATAGCATCTTTCTTTCTTTCTTTCTTTCTTTCTTTCTTTCTTTCTTTCTTTCTTTCTTTCTTTCTTTCTTTCTTTCTTTCTTTCTTTCTTTCTTTCTTTCTTTCTTTCTTTCTTTCTTTCTTTCTTTCTTTCTTTCTTTCTTTCTTTCTTTCTTTCTTTCTTTCTTTCTTTCTTTCTTTCTTTCTTTCTTTCTTTCTTTCTTTCTTTCTTTCTTTCTTTCTTTCTTTCTTTCTTTCTTTCTTTCTTTCTTTCTTTCTTTCTTTCTTTCTTTCTTTCTTTCTTTCTTTCTTTCTTTCTTTCTTTCTTTCTTTCTTTCTTTCTTTCTTTCTTTCTTTCTTTCTTTCTTTCTTTCTTTCTTTCTTTCTTTCTTTCTTTCTTTCTTTCTTTCTTTCACAGCCACATTATGCTGTTGGCTCATATTCAGCTTGTGATCTACAACAATTCAAAATATCTCTTAACTTGCAAATGTGTGTTTGTTTGTGTCCCCTGCCCCCAGGTGTATAATTTTTCTCTTTTCTCTGTAAAATTTCACTGTTTTCATCCCGTTGCTCAAGTCTATCTGAATCTTTATTATTATTATTATTATTATTATTGTTAATGTCTTCCAGGGCATTAGCTATTCTACCAAATTTTGTGTCATCTTCAAATTTGTTAAGCATTTTCTGCACACTCTCATCTAAGTCATTAATAAAAATGTTGAAGAGCACTGGGCCCAAGACAGAGCCTTGTGGTACCTCACTTGTCACCTCATCCCAGTCTGAAAAGGAGCCAATTTCTTTTGTAACTAACTGTGTATCCATCTGACAGATATTTTATCTATCCCATACCTAGTTAGCTTGCTAATCAGAATATCATGGGACACTCTGTCAAAAGCGTTGCTGAAGTCAAAATATATTATGCCTACAGTATTTCCACCTAACAGGTAATTGCTCAATTAAAAATGAGGTAAGATTAGTCTGGCAGGATTTGTTCTTGATAAATATGTGTTGGCTTCTGTTTACTACTGCATTGTTCTCAAGTTGTTTTAGAATCTGCTTCACAAATTTCCCCTGGGATTGATGTCAGACTGACTGGTCTGTAGTACCCCAGTTCCTCCTTTCTGCCCTTTTTGAAAATAGGGACAATGTTAAACTTCCTCCAACCCATCCTACATTACTTCAAATAAATAATAAACAGTGATTCTGAGAGTTCTTCCGCCAGTTCCGTCAATCTTGGATGTAGTTTCATTAGTCCCTGGAATTTTGAACTACTTCAAAGTAATAAAATACCCCTTAATAATAATTTTGTGTCAGAAATTATTCTGGGGAAATAAGAGAAGAAAAGGATGCAGAATTGTCTGGTGCAAAGATAAAGCCAAAAGCCAAAAAGTGAAAATAATATATAAATATAAATAGGCACAGACGAGAAAGTGTTAACAGTTTAGGAATATGAATATGAATAGAATAGGGACCAAAAGAATTAAAATAGAGGAAAAATAAGAGAAGGAGACGGGGAATAGTGAAAGAAGGATTTTAAAATAGAAGGGATAGGCTCTCCCTTTCCATCCCCCCCCCCCAATTCTCTAAATGGGAGCTGCCAGGCAATATTTAACCTGGCAGGGGGGGATGAGATTTTTGAGTGTTGCGTGTTGGTGGGTGGAGGGTTATATGTTACATGTTGCATGTTATATGTTATATGTTATAAAAGAAAAAGAAATTATTCTGGGTTGAAAGCATTTTTGTTGGGGATGCGTGAATGAGGCTCCTTTCATGTCCTCAAGAGCATGCAGTACCCAGGTGTCATGCAGTACTCGGGTCTCAAACTGCCGACTTGCCAGCCTTCCAGCTAACAAGGCGAGCTACTTAACCACTGAGCCACTTCTTGACTATTTAGTTATCAATCTCAAGCAGCAATACTGCCTCCTCTTGTATTTCACATATGCCTGGAGGAGCATAGACTGTCCTTTGGGGAAAAACCGAGTCATACTTGGGATTGAGTACTTCTGCCTTTTCTTTTTTTGTCTATTATCATTTTCCCATTCTCATTGAGTATCCGGGCCATCATTTCTTTTCTCTGTCTTTTGCTATTCATTTTTTGCTTCCTCATAATTATTATTTTTGTACTTGTGTCTTTACAATTTTCTTTTCAACAAAACCCCACCTATCTTGGACGCCCTTTCCTGTTAGGATCTCTACGCATTGGACTTTACCTATCATTGTTCTGAGTTTATTAAATTTGGCTTTCCTAAAATCCAGCATACACATGTGGCTACACACTGCTCCCCACCCCACCCCCTTTGAAATACAGTATAGAACCCAAGTAGAACATGGTCATTTTCCCCAAGAGATCCTTTTGCTGTCACTTCTTCCACCTGGTCATCTGTATTGGTTAAAATCAAGACAAGGACAATTACTCCTAAAGTTTCTTCCTCCAATTTTTTGTAGGAGAATATTATCAGCCCTGTAAACCAGAAATTTCTTGAAAAGACTATATTTTGCAGAATTTACCTCCCAATAGATAATTGTGAAATGTCCCATTACTATTACATCATGTCATAGATATTTTTGTAACATGTACTTCAAGGTTTAATCTGCATCTTCTCCTTGACTGCAGGTTTGGTAGTAGATTCCAACTATTAATTCAATTTTACTCTCCTGAAATAAGATTTCCATTTTTTAAAATTTGTTTCTCATACTCCTTGTATATAGGCACTGGAAATTATGAGATTTGTGGCCTGCTCCCCCCCCCATAATTTTTGAGAAAATAATTATTATTCACCCCATTTAGAGAATCTGTTCCTCTTATTGTACATAAGCCTTCATATTTCTTTACCTCTGAGCTTACTCCCCTCCCCATTCCAATTCAGTTTAAAGCCCTCCTGATGTAGTTGTTTATGCTGTGTCCAAACACCTTGTTTTCAGTTCTTCTGGGGGTGCAACCTATCCCTTCCAGAAAACATAGCCCATGGTCTCAAACTGCAAATCCCTCAGATCTGCACTACCTTTGTTACCAGATATTTGTCGAGATTCCATGTACGATGAAATCTTTTTATGTTATTTACCTGTTAGTTTTGTAGGATTTTAAGTAGAGATGCTAGCACTGTCTTTCTTTTTTCTCTATGAGTTATGCCACATAGCCTAACAGAAGCCATTTTAAGAAGCACACTCCACCATTTTACCCTTTAACTGGGAAATCACCTCTTGTTCTTTTCCCAAGACTGAAGTCTGGGAAGCAAACCAAAGAGAAGAGATGCGATCTCTGATAACCAGCCAGCTGGTATCTTTGATCTGCGCATGAAACTGTCACTTTGACAAGTCAATTAGCACCTTCTCGGGACAGTTTCTCATGGGAAAAGGTATAAAAATCTGCCCAATTGCTTAAGAGAGGAGCACGTTCTCCAATGCTTTGAGGACCCGTATCGCTTGTCATCTAGATGGGTCCCGATCCGTACCATCTAGCATGGGGTGGCAAAGACCGCCGCTGCTTACTTTAAGCAAGTGGTAGCTTATAGCTTTTATTACTTTCGTAGAGCAAGTTATGTTTTTTTTTAGTTTAGTTAGAATTATTCTTCATATTCTGCATTTATTGAAACTGCTATTTTTTCCAATAAACTGACAAAAAGGACTTGGTTTGTCAAGCTTACTCCTGTTTGCTTCCGCTGCCAATGGAGCAAATTGAGGGAGGAGGAACTGTGTCTAATGTGTATCAACTTTGTGGAGTCTGTTGCCCAGAAGAAGAAACTTCACCCGGGATCCAGCGAGTTGCTGCCAAGGTAACAGAGTTACTTCCACTCACCTTTCACACCGCCAAGGCTAAAAGTCCCCCAGAAGCAAGATAAGGGTATTTTTCATATGGGAAAGTGGTGCTTCGTCCCAAGGGTCTTTGCAACTCAATTTCCCCTACGTAGTTTGTCCCGGATTGCCATTTCTCTACAAATCTATGAGCCAGAATTATCTGGACTGAACCTTCCTCTGCCAAGCCTTGAGGAAGCCACCCTTACAGCCCGCTAGCCATCGGGGTCTCTGCCTATGCCGTGGTCTGCCAAACCTCTAGTGGAGGGGGAGAGGAGCCTGCCGACAGGTGGAAGTAACCCAAATAACATTCACCAAGAATGCACTGATAGGATGGATGAGAAGACTATCTAAGCCATGAAGTCCTCAAGTCATACCTGTCAACCATCCCGATTTGGCCGGGAAAACCCCGCAATTTGACGTCGATTGACGTCATAACCCGCCCCCCCCCCACTGCCAAAACCCCATAATTTGGCAGCAGGGAAAACGCTTTCCGTGCATGCGTGGAAGCGCTACGCCGCTTGCGCAGCCCCTACGCAAGCGGCATAGCGCTTTCCGTGCATGTGTGGAAGGGTTTTATCCCTTTCCATGCATGCGTGGAAAGCGACCTGCGCACATCGCTTGTGCGCAGGTCCTGTTTTTCCGGAGCCGCGGGTTGACAGGTATGCCTCAAGTTTCCTTCCAGAGTTCCAAAGTCCATCCTCCAAGGATCTTCCTGCCATATTTCAGTTTCAGCCAAACACAGTAGAGACTCTCCTACTACATTATTTTCCTCTTGTTTTTTGTAGTGACTCTGTTTGCTGGGCTTCAGCCATTCTCTTGTCCTTCTAGGAGGTTTCCTGTATGTTTTCTTCTGCAGGCTGTCTGCCAGACTCCTCTTCAAAAATCTGAAAGCATTTCCACTGGTGAAGAGTGTCTTCTTCTTTTTTGCTCCTATTTTTGACTCTTTCCCATGGTGCTTCATCCTCTATGTCAGTGAGAGTGAACCTTTTAGAGACCGAGTGCCCAAACAGAGGGGCGTGGAAAACTCTGTGCTGGGGGAAGGAAGGAAGCACTCCCATTGGGCTGATGGGTAGAGGGGCAGGGTGAAATCTGTGCTGGGGGAGGGAGGAAACACTCCCATTGGGCAGCTGGGCTGAGGGGTGGGGCAAACTCTGTGCTGGAGTGATGGCACATGTGCCAACAGAGAGGGCTTTGAGTGCCCTCTCTGACACGCATGCCACAGGTGCGCCATCACTCCTCTATGTTTGTTGTCTGCTCAGCATTGCCCTTCTCTGGTTTGTCTTGTGGTTTATTTATTTCAGGTGCCTCCTTTGGCTGCTGCTGCTGCTCAAGAGGTCTGCCTATGCACTCGTGATTTTTTCTTGTTGGCCACTCACCACTCCAGGAATGGATAAATCAATGGAAAGAAAGATGGAGGGAAACTTTCTACTAAAGTTAGTTCAGAACACTGGCAAAAAAAAACCTGCAGTGGTACCTAACTTAAAGAGGATAATGCATTCCATAGGATTGCTCTTTAAGCGAGTTTGCTCTTTCAGCGAAACACCATTGTAAATGACCAATTGTGACATCTGGTGGGAAGGGGGGGGGATTGTGAATCCTGATTTAGTAGTTAAGCGAGTTTTTGGTTGGTTTTAGTTGTTTAGCGAGGCGACCATTCAGAGAAAATTCTGCTGTTTAAGCAAGTTAGTCTCTAAGCCAGGCACCCTTTATGCGAGGTTTTGCTGTACTATCATTCTAGCAGATTACTGAATAGAAAGAAAGGATAATCAACCTTTGTTTTCAGTTGAGGTCCACGTTCTTTTGAGAATTATTTGTAAATGGCAGTTCATGCCATGGGAAACAATATTCTCAGCCAGACATTGGGGGTAAAAAAAGTGCCAAGAAGTAAAAGCCAAGAAGTAGAAAAGAGCAACGCCCACTCAAAACTTCCCGGAGTCATAAAAAATATGCAGGGCATGTAAAATGTGTAACACCAAAGGTAGTAAAATGAGTAATAATATCCTTCCCAAGACAAAACAAAAACAAAAGATGTTCAAAAATAGTTTAAAAATAACTAAATCCTCCTAAACATCAATTCAGTTGTATCACCTCCTCTGCTGCTGCTGCTCCCTGATGCCATCTTGTATGAAGATTAATAATAATAATAATTCCAAAGGTTTGAAAATTAAAAGAAACAGAAAAGTCCAGTGAAGACTGAATGTGGTAAATTGTTACAGAACACTGGTTAACTATTGGTGATTGATGTGAAACGTAGGGAGAGCAGAAATAGAAATGGAAAGGACTGTCTGGAATTCTGAAGAGTGGCTCAGGTGGCTAACATGCTGACTGGGAGGTGGAAGGTCAGCAGTTCGATTCCCAAGTACTGCAGGACGGAATGAGCTCCTGTCTTTGTCCCAGCTCCTGCCAATCTAGCAGTTTGAAAGCAAGAAATTGCAAGTACTGTAGATAAATAGGAACCACTTCAGTGGGAAGGTAACAGCATTCCATGCACCCCGGTGTCTAGTCATGCCTGCCACATGACCACAGAAATGTCTGCAGAAGCAGACAGAGCTGGCTCTTCAGCTATGGAACAGAGATGAGCACTGAACCCTAGAGTCGGATATGACTGGCTTTCGAGCAAGGGAAACCTTTACCTAGCACACAACGCTTAAATAATGGCTGAAATCATGTTGCACAGTCATGCAAAAATTGAGACTTTTAATGGCAATTTGTCATATTCCAAAACAACATTTCCCAAACTATGATTTGCAGAACACTGGTGGACTTCAATTCTCAGAAGCCTAAGTGAGTACATTGGCTGATCAGTGCTTTGTGGAATTGACTTAGACTTCTGGGATTTAATGTCCAAAAGCAAAGGTTGGGTGTGCTAAGAAATCTCTGTGTTATCTCTTGAACACTGAGATGTGCGACTAAGTATGAAACAGATATTGCTCATGGAGATTTCTTAACAGACAATGACTTAACATTACTGTAAATGTGGCAGCTTTTATGTGCAAAAGGATTTCATCTACAATATTGCCACTGCCTTGTGCTTATTCTTATGCACTATCCTACCCTATCTCATCCCAGTATGTTGCTATTCAGTGGAATCTTCCGAGAATAATGAGATAGAAGTAGGAGGAAAATTAGTTTTGGTCCAAGGTTCAAACAGAGACATGTACTGGATTATCAAAGCAGTATTTAAAAATATCCTAATTTTTTTCACTTCCCTTTTCCAAGAAATGTCTTCTATTGATCTCAACAAGAGCATGTAATGCACTTAATGAGGTCCCCCATTGAAATAAAGGTTATACAACCAGAAGCCATTTCAATAAAATAAAATCCTTCAGCGAGTGCTCTTACTCAAGAGAGTGTCAGAATTAATGTATGCACTGCATAGAGCTTCATTTTAATGTATACTATTTTTGAACACTTGCAGCAGTTGCGAGAGAAATGTATGCATAAAATATTAAACGTGGGTTCTACAGAAATTAGGAAGGATAGAGTGTGTTATCCAAGTGGGAAGAATTAAACACTGCCTTGACACCTGAAATCTGATGCTAGCAAAAACACCGTTCTGCATGGAAGTCAACCGGGTGGATTATCTCCACTCTTTGACAGGCTGGTTGACAGTAATGACTACACTAACATCTCCGAACATCCTTGATCTCATCACTTCACCCCTTTGATTTTTAAGATGACTGTACCTTGGAAATTAAATATTGCTCTCATCACCCAGGCTGTCTAATGTGAGAGGGAATGAGCAGCATGAACTCCAATATAGAATGTGAATAATACCGCTTTGCCTCAGAAGGCAGATCTCAGTGGAGGAGCAAATCAGGATCAAAATGAGGGAAGTATTCCGACACATCTCAGCCAGTCAACTCAATCACACAAAGACAGAAAGAGAGAAAGATAGAGATGCATGCATTATTCATGAAGCAAAAAATAATTTAAAAAATCACTGGGAATTTTTGCAGACAACATGTCATTGACTGGAGATAAGGCTTATCAACTGTTTTAAACCAGCATTTTCGAACACTATCACAATAACAATGTGTTTACTGGAGATATTTATAAATTATAGGTTTTCCGTAGACTAATTGATGCTCCTTCATCAAATGTCCCTTCTTTTGGGAAAACCAATTCGCTCACATAGGAATTTTAAAAGATCCTCTTTTGAATATCTGCCAAATGGCTTAATTCTCCATGAATGTGGGTATATGGATCTGTTAGCATTTCAATGACAAGTTTATCCTGGAAACTGGAACAACTACATGTTTACACTGTTTCCCCCATAAAAGCATGGAATGAGTGTCAATTTCAGAAGAGTAAAATACTCTAACTATATTTGAATTCAGGCAGATAGCTGGAGTTGTAACTGGCAGCCATTGAGCCCAATATGGGGTGTCATTCATTGAACTCTATGTGTTTGAGGCAATTTTTGAGAGCTTTCATTTGAAACATGGTGGAAGTGTCAATAACAGAGCCAATGTGGATGAAATATGCACCAGTGGATGGAAAGAATTTCTCAATACTTCTGAGTGAAGATATATTCCATTCAATCTTTTGTGTTTGGTATATCCTGGCCAGAAAAATCACATCCAGAGTTACAAAAACTGTCTACTATGGTACAATACGGCTCTAAAATGTTATGACAGACAGACAGACAGACAGATAGATAGATAGATAGATAGGTAGATAGGTAGTTAGATAGATAGATAGAGAAAGAAGATGGATTAAAAAGTAAGCCATTAACAATGTTGTCTGGAGAAATGAATGGGCATACTTTTTAATTTTTAAAAAAATATACCATTCCAAACTGTGTTTGTTCTAATAATATGCTGGTATTTCGTTTCAGGTTTCATCCATTTTTTCATTCAGTCTCATCCTTGTTTATAAAAGGTTTGCTGTACAGATTAGACCTGTGCTACTCGGATTCACATTGATTAACACCCTGGGTTGTATTTTAAAAGAAGTTTAAAATGTTGTTGTGTCGGATCTATAATAACACACTTGAGTTTAGTTCCCACTGAAAACAGAAGGACTTAAAGTCATGACATATTTTTTTCTTCTGGTTTCAATGAAACCAAAGTCAAACCCGTCAGGTTGTACAACACCTCTGCATTGTCTCATAGTTACTAAGGTATATATGTGCACACCACAGTCTGTTTTAAGTTAAAAATTTGTTAGTCCAAGGACAAGCATAGGTTTAAAAACAGTGGCTCAGAGGAAATAGCCCCAGATCTCAAAGTGACCCAAGCTCCAAAGAGGAAATGACAGGGATATCACTCTAGTTTAAACAATCTCTGTCAAAATTGCATAGAAGACATGAATACTCCAGCTAAAGAGTCATTTCACAGGATAACCCTCATGGAGAGACACCAGATAAATTGAATCACGTTCTTTTGTTTTTATACTATGATTGTCTGCAGTTTTAGCAAAGCAAGCAATGTAGCATGCAATGCCCATCTATTTCTTCACAGACAGATAGACAGACAGACAGACAGACAAAACATGTAAGCATTCAGTGTTTTCATTTTAGCAATATATAATAACCCCTCTACCAATTTAAAATGCAACAGAATGAATTTTCCCCCTGCTGCCTCTGTGGTTTGATGCAATAAACAATGTCTAACAAGTTTTGGAGAAAATCCATTTCGATGTCATTTCTCCAATTAAACCTGTTTAAATGCTCTTTCAGTGAGTGAACTCGTTTTTGTTTTATACTCAAAGATACATTGTTAAGCTAATGCTTTCAAGTACAGAAGTATACAATACCATCAACATTAATTTTTAGTGTCTGTTTATATCACGCTGGTTACTCTAAGTAAATGAAATGACGGTTGATTGTGAGATTCAGTGCAACTTGATTACCCTTTAACTACTTCATAATTTGGAAGAAGGAATCTGATTGTTCATCTGGAACACCAGGAAATGCTAACTTAAGAGGGAAATGAGAGTGAATGTGGAGAACCAGAGTTTTACCCCTTTATATTGAAATCATGGCATAGCTTCCTCACAACTTCTGCCCCTCTGAACAACAAGCCCCCACAGACTGCCTTAGAACTATGGTAGGCAGGCAAGGAGCTACCAGCAGTGGTGGGCATCAGCAGGTTTGCACCTGTACGTGCATACCGGTAGTAAAAATGGATGGCCCCACCCATCTCGCCACCCCGCCCATCTCTTCCTCCTAGGAGAGGTTTCAGAGGGGCTGAATCCATTTTCCCCTTCATCAAAGGCTTTTCCTGGGTTCCGTTTCACCCCAAAGCACATCCCCAGCCACTCCGGAGTGGCTGGGTAGGCACTTCGGGGTGAAATGGAGCCCAGGGGGAAATAGCTTCGGAGGTTCGCTATAGAGACTTCTATTTTCATAGCTCTATAGCGAAGAACAGTCACATGGCCAACAGGCCATGCCCACCCAGTCACATGGCCACACCCACAGTGTGGTAGGAATTTTTTTGATGCCCACCACTGGCTACCAGGTAACTGGGCAGACCCACAAGACTCTCTACCACCTAGCCAAGAACAACCATGGTCTGTGTGGAAAGCTTTAAATAGACTGCATGCAAGGGTAGGAAGATCAAGGGCTAATCTGAGAAAGTGGGGTTTCCTTGTAAAGCCTGTGGGAATGTGGAGAAGTACAAACTATCTCCCATATGATACAATGCACACGATGCCCCTCAATGTGCACTGAGGAGGACCTTATGTTGGCAAGAGGAAATGCTGTTGAGGTGGCCCCAATATTGGGCAGATGTCATCTAGCCTTTTTAAATTCTATTTTGTTTTTAGATGTGTTAATTTTATCTTTGTATGTTACTATATGCTGGTGGTGCCTCTGACATGAATAAATAAAGAAATTTAAATGTGCAGTTCTTTTTATTTTTCCATTATGCTCAAATCCAGAAAATATATGATGTCAAGCTATGCTCATGGACTAAATATAATTCATAGTTCAGATCAAGCCCTGGTTAGGAACTGATCAGCAGAGAAAATGGGACTTGTTCAATTCTTCGTTCACATGCATTTATGCTCACTTGGCATGTTGAGCCCTTCAACAAAGTATTCTCAAAGTATTCTCAAGAATTTGTTCCTCCAGCACATTAACAAGGCAAGGAGTCCAAATCCCCCTCCAATTTACACAGACCACGGCCTAGTCAAAAATAGTGTTACCCTCTTCGGGCAAACACAATAACCCATCCAATGTTTTTGTTCTTAGGTCTAAGAAAGAAAAATAACCACTGTTCTGGTTTTTGCATTGGGGTTAAATTCTTATTTGACCAATCTGCCTTGCAAGTGTGGATGGAAAGGAACTTCCATTGGCAAAAAAGATGTTGTGGGAGGGAGTTAATATATTTTCGGTGCCTTTTTAAAAGCCACAAGTGAGGAGCCTTGTTGCAGCTTAGCTGATAAGTTGTTCTATCCCGCTTCCCTCACGATGACGATGGCGACGACGATAATAATAATAATAATAATAATAATAATAATAATAATAATAATAATAATAATAATAATAATAATAATAATAATAATAATAATAATAATAATAATAATAATAATAATAATAATAATAATAATAATAATAATAATAGTTGTTGTTGTTGTTGTTGTTGTTGACACCAAGAGCTGGACTTTGTGGGATGACTTGGTCTAATGCAATTCTAAAAATTTAGGCTGCCCTGACATGCTGAGATATTTCAACAAGACAATGAACATCTCATTGTCCTGGTTTTCCTCATTTCTGATGGGCCGGATCCAGTCGGTGTCTTTAGAGAGCAGGTTGTCCAGCCCTAGGTTGCTCCCGTGTGGGGTGCCTCAGGGCTCAGTACTCTCGCCTCTATTGCTTAATATCTACATGAAACCGCTGGGCAAGATCTTCCGTTCCCATGGGGTAAGGTATCATCAGTATGGTTTTGGGATTTTTAGTTCGTTTTAAGATGGGTTTTTTAATGGGGGTTTGCTAATCTGTTTTATTCCTGTTTTTAATTATGTTTTTTAGCTGCTTCGGGTCACTTTCGAGTGAGGGAAGCGGGATAGAAATATTTTAAATTAAATAAATAAATAGTCTCATACAATTCCATAATTGCACAGGGTGGCACAAAATTTATTTATTTATTTACAGGGTGGCAAAGAACACTCAGTTATCCCTTTGGCAAGAATGACATTGTGAGGGAAGAGGATTTTGTCTTGCTCCAATTTGCTCATTTTGCTGCAATAGTGCTTATTTTGGATACAAAATTGTAATAATGCAATTCCACAAATTTCGCATGTAACCCAAAACTAGAATAACTTTTGCACTGTTTAAGAATTCAATGTATGAGATGGGTTGTCTGCCTTTCTAGAAACAAACACACAACAATTCTAGCAACAAACACAAAACTAAATAAGTAAATAAAATAAATGTAATGCATCTACAGAAGTGTGGTGTTAAAATCCAAGACTGTAATCTGTTCTCCATCATTCCAGACTGCAGGACATGTAATGATGGGCTGAAACTACTAGAAGCCAGATATAGGCTGAATATTAGGAAAAACCTCTTAACCGTTAGAGCAGTACAACAGTGGAACCAACTGCCTCAACTGGTGGTGAGCACTGCAATACTGGCAGCATTCAAGAGAGAATTGGACAGCCATCTGTCATATCTGCTTTTGAATCAGATTGCTGCATTGAACAGATTGCTGCATTGAACTCAATGGCCTAAAAGGCCCCTTCCAACTCAGTAATTGTATGATACTATAACAGCACCTCTCCTTTCTTTGTTCAGAGGATGAGCTATGGAACACTATGTCTGGTTCTGAGTGCCATAGGTTAAGAGAGAACACATTGAGAGGAAAGCAACTGAAATGGTAAAGAGTCTGGGCGGTGGTATGTTTGAAGAATGCAAGATTGAAATCTCAACTGAGAGTTGTTCTCAAAAGTTTGTAGAGTTGTCATGTAGAACAGAGAGCAACTGTAGAGGGCAGGACTCAAACCAAAACACTCAGATTCCAAGGTAGGAGATTTTGTTTTAATGTTTTGAAAAACTTCATGGGAGGAGGAATAATTTTCCAGTGAAATAGACTGCTTCAAAATGAGGTGTACTCTTGGTCAATAGAGATTTTTAAACAATTGTTCAATGGCCATCAGTCAGAGATACAATAGCTGTCAATTTCCTACTGAGGCAAGATATTGGACTAATCAATCTTTGAGATTCCCTCCAGCTTTTCTGTTCCTTTATTCTATCATGTTTCTTAACAATCATCCAATCGGCCAAATCCTTTTGTATTTGTTGTGTGTGCATGTGTGTGCATGTGCGCACGTGTGCATGTGTGTGTGTGTGCGCGCGTGTGCACACTTAGCCTTTCAAATTGAAAGGATGTCCTTTGTCCTTTCCTGGTTGTACAGACAGGAATTATGTAAGCAAAGATTTACATCCTCAGTAGACATTCATGTAAATGCTTTGACAGTGTAATCTGTTCCAGGTTTTCAGTCTTCCTTCATTAAAACAATGTGACCCTCTATGTAGGGGGCAGTGGAATCTTTATACATAAGTAGAAACCTCCATTTCTGGACCCGTATCCTCAAGTGCTGTCTTAAGTAAGGAGTTTTCTCTATCTTTACCTATAAGAACGGGGATGGGCCATGCGTGTCCGGCATGCGTGGCCACACCCGGCCCAACCATTGTATACCAAGCTGCCCACACTTACCTTTAGACCCTGTGAGAATCGCCACAAGGGTCTGGATGCCGAGAGTGGGGCAACCACCCTACAAACATGAATAACAACAAGAACTCCCCTTCCCAGCATCCTCCATGCCACGCAACCCCTCAGACAACCAGGCTGAAGGGTGTGAGCATGGAGGAGGCGGGATAAGTGCTGCACGTGTAAAAATAACAGCCGGCGCACGCGATCCACTTCCCCGAATGCAGCGGGGTTGCAGAGAGGAGGGGGAGCCCCTCTTCACTCCATGGCCCCAGGGAGGAAGGCCAGCGCCGGCCTCGCCATGGCTTCGGCAGGGTAAGGGTTATGGAGAGGAGCGCTCTGGTCACCTTCACCACCAGGTGAGGCCACAACCTGGTGCTCTGTCTGGCCCTTGCATGGTGGGGAAAGCATGTGCTTTCTCCGCCAGATGATGGCCAAAGCCTGTGCCCCACTCGGGCCTTGCCTGACAGAGGAAGGGAGCCCCCTTCCCCTCCAGGCGAGGGCCGTACGTGTGTATGTGTGTGTGGTTGTGTGTTGTGTGTGGTTGTGGTGTGTGTGTGTATTGTGTGTGTGTGTGGTTTTGTTGTGTGTGTGTGTGGTTGTGTTGTGTGTGTTGTGTGTATTGTGTTGTGTGTGTGGTTGTGTTATGTGTGTATTGTGTGTGTGGTTGTGTTTTGTGTATTGTGTTGTGTGTGTGGTTGTGTTGTGTGTGTATTGTGTGTGTGGTTGTGTTGTGTATGTGTGTGTGCATGGTTGTGTTGAATGTGTGATTGTGTTGTGTGTGTGTATACCCCCCCAAAACCGCTCTAACCACCAACACACAAAAAAACCCTGCCCGGCATGCCATACCTGTCAACCCACGGCTCCGGAAAAACGGGACCTGCACACATCGCTTGTGCGCAGGTCGCATTCCACGCATGTGTGGAAAGGTTTTACCCCTTCCACGCATGTGCGGAAGCGCTATGCCGCTTGCGTAGCCCTTACGCAAGCGATGTAGTGCTTTCGGGCATGCTTGGAAGGAGTAAAACCCTTCCATGCATGCGCGGAAACCGTTTCCCCCGTTGCCAAATTACGGGGTTTTGGCAGCAGGGGCCGGGTTATGACATCAATCGACGTCAATTTACGGGGTAATCCCAGCCAAATCAGGAAGGTTGACAGGAATGCGGCATGCTAGTATTTCTTTATGATTACTGTAGCAGGTAGAGCCGAATCTGCTGAAATTGCAGCTTTTAAACTTCAATTTCCTAAGCCAATTTTTTTACTACCCCACAATTCTGTCCACTACAAATAATACTAGCCATCACTAAATTCTTGAAGAGCCACAAAAATAATATACCCACACAGGAACATAAATGGTCAATGGACAAGTAATGGGCAATGAAAATATTTTACAGCCCATAGAAAGACTGCTATGCCAGTTTATTAATTATTTAATTTAATTTTCAAATTTTTATGCCACCCACTCAGGGTGGCTTACAGCAGATTAAAAACATATAAAACAGATTTTAAAAACCAAGACACCCACCCTCCTACCCCCATCCTATTCATAAAATAAATAAAAAGGATGCAGGAAATACAGAGGGAGGGACACTCTAGATTTAGCTTGAAATGAGCCAACAGATGGGGACCATATTTCCATTAAGGCCCCACACCTGCCCTGCCAGCCAGGTCTTCAAACCTTTCCTGAAGGGCAGCAGTTCTGTCTGTAATCTTAATTTTGTTGGCAGGAGGTTCCAGAGGGCTGGTGTGGACACGGAGAAGGCCCTTCTTCATGTGCTAGTGAGGTGGGCCCCTCTAGCTGATGGAACAACTAGGGAGCCCCTCCGATCCACTCTAGTTGGATGGGCAGACACTCTTGGGGCGATGTGGTCTCTTAGGTATCCTGGCCATATAGGGATTGAAAGGTCAAAATCAGCACCTTGAATTGCACCGGGAGGCAGACTGGTAACCCGTGCAGCTCCCAAAGTAGTGGGGAGGTGTGGGCATAACGTCCACACCCCATCACCACCTGGGTAGCTGCATTCTGGACCAGTTGTAGCCTCTGAATGGTCATCGAGGGCAGCCCCATGTAGATCGCATTACAGTAATCTAGTCTGGAGGTGTCCAGAGCATGAGTGACCATGAGTAAGTAGTCCCAGTCCAGGAGCAGGCGCAACTGGTGAATTACATGAAGTTGAGCAAAAGCCCTCCAGGCCACGACCACCACCTGCTCTTCTAGCAGCAGCCACGAGTCCAGGAGGACCCCCTGTGAGGGTGTTCACAGCACGATCGCTGTGTCTATTGGCAAACCATGGTCATAAATCATGGGTGATCGTCCTCCTGCCTCATCTGTTTATGCCAAAACCTAGAGGCCTGGGCCCCCTGCTTGGGCCTCTGATACCATGACTCAAGGCTGTCAAGCCCTCCCTACTATACCCAGGGATGGCACGTAGTTACCTAACCAACACGCAGCCACTTAACCAATCAGCAAAGTGTGCACGAGGCCGGCACGCTGATATTTAGCCAATTATGTAACCTTATGTTATCGCAGGTAACCAATAAGGATATATTGCATACTCTTCTCTGGAATGTCTTTGCCCTGTTATTCCTAATAAACTCCGTCCGGGCTATCCATGCGCCATGCCTCTTCATGAATCAAGCCTCCGTTGTATCCTTGATCCCCAAACACATCATCTGGCGACCCGCGACATGATTGCTGGATCCCAACTCCCCGGCTAGAATAGCCCCCTGGTGCACCTCAGCCTTCAGGCTCCCTCAGCTTTCGAGCTCCCGATTGTGAGTATGGGGGGGGGGAACTTTCTTTAGGGCAAAAGACCCATGCAAAGGAATTGCAGAAAATCATCAAGGAGAGCGGATGTCCAGACATCACGCTTAATAGTCTTGAAGACTTCATTAAGGAAGTTGAATGCCAATGTCCTTGGTACCCAGAAATTGGATCACTCAAACGGGATGATTGGCAACGAATTGGGACAATTTTATTGGAAGAACCTAGAGCAGCGGTTCACCATTTATTGATTTGGCAAAGAATTAATGAGGCAGTCAGGAAATTAGTACCAGCAGAGGCATCCCTGACCAATCCTCTGACTCATCCACCCGAGGACCCACCACCTCCTTATCCAACAGTGCTGCCCGCTATTTTACCACCTACGGCACCATTGGTGCCGCCCATCCCAAGCCTGGTTCCCCAGGTGCCGCCTGCCTACCCTGGCGGTGTGATGGGAAATGTTCGCTCCGCTATACATCGAGCCAAGAGCGATGGGGTTTTGTCCCTGGAGGAGGCGGAAGAGTGGCAAGGAGAGAGTCCTTCTGCTTTTCCCATTACGGTTGAGGTGGGGGTGGGGGCGGATGGGAATCCAGAGGAACGTATCCATTGGCAAGCTCTGTCATATACAATAATTAGGGAACTTAATAAAGCTGTTAGAGAGGCTGGTGTCCGATCAAATTTTGTGCAAGGGTTGCTTGAGGGAATTGGGAATGGGTACACGATGCTGCCCCAAGACTGTGTTTTACAAATTGATCTCAACTTGTGGGGGAGAGATTTGCTGGCACAAGTTGGCACCACCCTCATAACTCATGAATAGCCATCAACATTACACCCTTTTTGAACATGCTGGCGCAGGTCATCTCTAGAGGCCGCCGCCGCTGTCTCGCCCTGTTTGCCCTGGATCCCATGGAGATTGTGGTTCCCGTTCCCCTCGCAGTTTGGGAGGCGGGACTGCGCTCTTCTACCGAGCTGCAACTTGCTATGGCAGATTTTACAGGCCAGGTAGTGTACCACTCTCATAAGGATCCTCGGCTCCAGGTTGCTCAGCATATACCTTTGAAGCTTTTCCATCTCCTCTCCCCCACGCCCCTTTTGTCGGCTCTCACTGTCTTCACTGATGGCAGCCCGAGCCGTGGGGTGGTTGCCTGGCAGGAGCAGGGGACATGGAAAAGTCAATTTACACTGCCGCAGCGCTCGCCACAGCGCGCAGAGCTTGCGGCGATTGTCCTTGCCTTCAGTCTGTTTCAGGATCAGCCTGTTAACTTGATCTCTGATAGCCTGTATGTCACCAATGTCATGTCCAACATTGTGGGAAGTTATGTGTCACCTTCAGTAGATAGCAACTTGCTGTCACTATTCCTGTCTCTACAAATATTGCTCCAACGGAGAACAGTGCCCTTTTTCATTGCACACATTCGTAGTCATCAGCCATTCCCCGGCCCCTTGACCGAAGGGAATGACCGTGCAGATGGCGCATTACGTGCCATGTATTGTTCTCCCATTGAAAACCATGCTTTGCATCATCAGAATGCCAAAGCTCTTGCTAAAGAGTTTAACATTCCCCTTGCGGATGCAAGAGCCATAATTCAGCAGTGTCCACAATGCTCACAACAGCCCCAGAATCCTGCTGCAGGAGTAAATCCTCACGGTCTGGGTGCTAACCAGCTTTGGCAGATGGATGTTACCCATTTTGCACCTTTTGCACCATGGAAGTATTTACATGTTTGTGTTGACACCTACTCTGGCTATATCTGGGTCACGCCCCAGAAGGGAGAAAAGGTCAAACACGTTTGCAATCACCTTGTCTGCTGCTTCGCGGTCATGGGAAAAACTGACCGTTTGAAGACCGATCACGGCCCCGCGTATTGTTCTACTGCCCTAGCAGAGTTTTGTACCCGCTGGCAGATTGTCCACACATTCGGCATCCCTTATAACTCTCAGGGACAGGCCATGGTCAAACGGGCCAATAGGACACTGAAGGATGCACTGGATCGCCAAAAAAGGAAAGGGGGAGCTGTCCCCCTCTCGCTTCCAGAAAAGAAGGAGTGGCTTGCTAGTGTACTGTTTACTTTAAACCACCTTAACTTATCTCAATTTAATTCTCAATTTTTATCCAGGGCTCAGCATCACTACCACCAGCTTGAGGTTCTGCCTGCCCCCCAGGTCCAGTACAGACGCCTGCCAGACCCGGAGTGGAAAGGGCCTGTTCCCCTCATAACCTGGGGAAGGGGCTATGCTGCCGTGTCTACGCAGAAGGTCCTCTTTGGGCCCCTGCCCGGTTTGTTCGACCGTGGAAACATGGCATGGCATCAGGGTCTCAGCAACCCCATTCCAAACTTCAACCTTCACCTACACGAGCTCCCGGAGGGGAGACGGAACCGAGGGGGAAGGCGAAGGGGGTAAAACCCGCCGATAACCTGGGGCCAGGTGAAAGCATTGTCGGATGAAGCCCAGTCCGTGCTGGACGAGATCCGGGTGGAAAAGACTCCTGAGAACTTTGTTGTTGCTATCATAGCTTGTCTAAATGCTAATTCTATAATGATTCTTTGTTGCTACATGCTTCTCTTTCCAGGGGCGCTCGCCGTCCAAGGGGAGCTGTCCCAACACTTTGAGTATAACCTGTGGTATAAGCTTGCCCACATTTCTAATCAAACTGAGTTTTGCCTTAAGCAAAGCGTTGACTCCTATCACCTGTTAAGCACCTGTCTCATTCCCATTTGCTACACTCCCCAAAACATCAGTAGGTCAGTGTTGGGTTACGATATGACCGACTTTAATGACAAGGTCAAAAACAAATATGCTCTTAGCCCCCTTTGGGGAAAGGCAACCAAAAGGCTGCCCCTTGATGCCCTGTCTCTCTATACTCCTATTGTAGCTGTTAGTAATGCTAGTAAATGTGCCAGGGTTGTGAACTGTACTCAACATAAGTCAAAGCCTCGCTGTTTCCAGCCCAGTCGTGGTCTTAATTGCACCGGGAGAGAAACAGAGGACCTTCATTTTAACTTTCAGCACATTCTGTTGCCTTCTGGGTGGTTCTGGACCTGTGGGTCACGAACTTGGAACTATATTCCTGCTAACCTCTCTAAAACCACTTGCTGCCTTTAGTCATATGATTGTTGCTTTGCCTAACCGCACTACGTTGGTCCGTCAGCGTCCCGCCCGCAAAAGCATCACCCGGGGTACTACTGCTGAGCAGTTACCCTCTGATTGCGATAGCACTGTTAAGGTGCTTTCCCAGGCCGAGTACACATCCTTGGCCATCAGTCTTATTGGCGTGCCTGGCCTGGCAGCCGGGAATGCAAGGCAGCTTGGAAAGCTTGCTTGTGCATTTGTAAAAGCTGTTAATCACACTTCCCAAGCTATTAGCCTCCTGAACAGGGAGCAATTTCAGCTTCGCAACGCCGTTTTAGATAACCGCGCTGCGATCGATTATTTGCTAATGTTGCCTCATCAGGGTTGTGAGTCTGTGCGTAATATGTGTTGCTTTAACTTATCCGATAATTCTAACAAGGTACAAAACGAATTGGATTCTCTAACCAAAATTGTTTCTGATATTAAGCAAAATCCTCCGCCTTCGTGGTGGAGCACTCTTTGGTCCTGGCTTCCCAACGGAGCTTGGGTACGGACCATTCTGCAGTATGGTTTAATTACTCTTGCCATTCTGATAACTGCCTGTTGCTTTATTCAATGCATACCTTCATTGCTAGCCACCTGCCTGCAAGGATTTCACTTCCGGCCTCGTGCACGCAAGGACCAAATTTATTATGCTTATAAGCTTCTTAAAAACAGAAAGGGGGAGATGTGAGGGTGTTCACAGCACGATTGCTGTGTCTATTGGCAAACCATGGTCATAAATCGTGGGTGATCGTCCTCCTGCCTCATCTGTTTATGCCGAAACTTAGAGGCCTGGGCCTCCTGCTTGGGCCTCTGATACCATGACTCAAGGCTGTCAAGCCCTCCCTACTATACCCAGGGATGGCACGTAGTTACCTAACCAACACGCAGCCACTTAACCAATCAGCAAGGTGTGCACGAGGCCGGCACGCTGATATTTAGCCAATTATGTAACCTTATGTTATCGCAGGTAACCAATAAGGATATATTGCATACTCTTCTCTGGAATGTCTTTGTCCTGTTATTCCTAATAAACTCCGTCCGGGCTATCCATGCCCTATGCCTCTTCATGAATCAAGCCTCCGTTGTCTCCTTGATCCCCAAACACATCAACCCCCAAGTTGTGCACCGGGTCTGTCTGGGACAAAACCTATGACTCAACTGTAGAGGGGATATTTCCTGTGACATTTAGAATTTCCATCTCTTACATCAAGAGAATGCCTACATCTATCATGTGCAAAATCCTATCATGGATATCTAGTGTTATGTTATTACAAAAGAAGTTTCAGGTAGCAGTGATGGTATGTTGGCTTTGTGGACACTTGGCCCTCAGAACACCTGCTATTCTAGCAGAGCTTCTGTTCCCACCATTTGTCAAGAAATGATGGAATCTTGTGTTTTCTGCAATTTCTGGTCTTTGTAGTTGGGGCCTAGAACTTGCTGGCTGAGACCAAGGGGGTTTGTGGTACCCTTTATCAGTAACTGGGAGAAAAATAAGTCTTGCATGTTTATCAGTGTGAGATATGCCTTCAAGGCTGGGGTGTTCATTCTTTGTTACCTTTGGGCATATTGGAAGAAGTGATGAAATGGGCAACATATAAATTTAACAAACAAACAAATTAATTTAATATAAGAAGGGAGGGGAAAGAAACTGTTTTCCTCTTCATAAAGGTTCAGGGAAACACACAGTCTAATTAGAGACTCTTCAGGAAGACTCTAGCATATGGGGTTCTCAACCTTTTCAAGGCGAGGGCTGGGTCATGCTCCCTCAGACAACTTTGGGGGCCCAATGACCATTTTGCCCTGCCTGCCACACATGGCACTTCTGGGTGTGGCAGAGGAGGTGGTGGGCCACGTGAAATGGTGTCACAGGCTGCATCTGGCCCCAGGGCCAGAGGTTGACAACCCCTGCTCTAGAAATTGAAGTGTAAACTATAAAAATGAAGTCAGGAATTATTTCAATTGGTTTAGTTATCTAGCAGGAGATGCTTTGTTCAATTGCTCTGCTCTGATGAACTTTGTGTGTGTTCTGAGCTTATCCTTCTACTTTGGGTGCTGTATACGATTCCGAATATTGGCAATAATCATGGCAGTTAGCCAATAAGATTGTCCTGAGCACAATATAATGCAGTGGCCTTCCATCTGCCTTCCGCACCACAACATGACATCCATACTACTTATCCAGTTCCATAAGTCACTTTCTGGTTCTGAGCCCTTTTGGCATGCAAAGTCCTCATCAACCCAGGCCAGTATTGATGAAGCTTCTGCCCTCCATCAAGATGGATGCAAGTGGGATTTAATCCACTTGGGGACCCTCAGCCTTCCCTGTGGACTTTGCCACCCAAGGCTGTTAATCCTCAGGGTTGTCATGTTAGTTAACCGCTGCCTGATGATCAGTGCTGGGTCGCTGGCAGTAGGGTCTACTCTATTACCATACAAGGATAACCTGGCCAGAATGACTCTCAGCCTATTATGAAGTTAAACCAGAATGTAAGTGTTAAGTTAGCTCTTGACATTATTGACCTGATTCAATGTCAAAGCCAAGATGCACATGGTTTGTGAATGAGATATAATGACTGCCCACAATATTTTACATTCTAAAAAAAACCCAACCACACAATTGTTGCAATACTTTTCACTCCCTTGTGAGAACAAAAAAGGTCAGCAATTTTTTTGTCAGTGGCAGCATTAGAAAAACCAAAGGAAAAAGTGTGCTTTTTTCATAAAAGCCTTGTATTCTGCACTGAAAAGCAGAATCCAAGGCTTTTAGCAGCAAAACACTTGATCAAAAGAAGCTGCCATATCTTTCAATAATCTACCCAGGTATGGTATATTGGCAGAAGACCAGTAATTATCCAATATGGTGAGGTTCAGGGAGAGATTTTTCTGCAAAAAGTCTTACTGCTGTCATTTTTTACTTACTGCTTTTAATTTGCAATACTTCCATGCTTCAAATGGACATTCAAAGAGCTCTTTTTCCATCTTTTATGTTCCACCTGCAGTGGCTCAAGTGGCAAAGACGCTGACTGGGAGGTGGAAGGTCAGCAGTTCAATTCCCGAGTACTGCAGGATGGAATGAGCTCCCATCTTTGTCCCAGCTCCTGCCAACCTAGCAGTTTGAAAGCAAGGAATTGCAAGTAGATAAATAGGGATCACTCTGGTGGGAAGGCAAACAGCATTCCGTGCACTCTGGTGTCTAGTCATGCCTGCCACATGACCATGGAAACATCTGCAGAAGGAGACAGCACTGGCTCCTTGGCTTTGAAACAAAGATGAACACTGAACCCTAGAGTCGGATATGACTGGCTTTCGAGCAAGGAAAACCTTTGCCTTTATGTCTCCCAGCTCTGACTACATTTATGAAACTAAGAATGTAAAGGACCAGGAGATGTGGCTCTCATCTGTACATTTTGAAATACAATGTGACTGAGTTGAACTTCCTTGTTAACCTTTGTTTTTTAAAAAAATCTAAATTAAACTTGATAATACTAAGGTTACTGCTTCTGTCCTTCCATCAATGCTTCCATCTCTTTTGAGGTCCTGAGAGATACAGTAGAACTCCTGATAACATCCAAACTTGGTTCCACAAGTCTGGTTGTTAACCGGATTTGGACTTTATGTGGTCCCTATGGGAGATGCACCAGATAAAGTTACTCAAATATCCAAAAACTGTTGTTATCTGGGATCTCCTATGGAGATGCTCCGCATAAAGTTGGTTTTTAGCCTTTTTGCGTCATTATCCAGAGCATCACGTGGTGCATAACGAACGCGATGTTAAGCGGATTTGACATTATCAGGATTGGACGTTATTAGGAGTTCCACTGTACTTATATTCAGTGATACCTTCTTTGTTCTGAATTCCACAATCAGCAGTTTTGGTAGGGAACTGTCATCTCATGGCAAAAAACCACAAAAAACATTACTTTTACCCACTGGTGAAGCTCCGTCAGCATAGATCTCAGCTGTGAATTCCCACTTGATTAGAAGTCAGTGTAGGCATTTGCTGATGTGTACCAGTGGCACAATTCAGTGTGATTGTGAATGGTTATACTAATTGTTTGCAAATGATTTGTGGTGATTCACATCTGATATTTACAGTGACTGACTTAATAATAATTGTAATAATAAATTGTAATAATAAATTTCAACTGGATTCTGGCCTGTCCTGAATGTGGTGAAGAAACAGGAAGAAGACATAAGAGAAAAAATTATATTATCACCATATGGAGTTTAAGGATAATCCTGATGTTCTCATTGTGGAAATCAAGTAACAATATTAGAGTAGAAATTACAAAATGAAGGAGAACCTCCAGTATAACATAGTTGGAATAAAAATAAATTTACCCCTTGGTAACATTTCCCTTGACTCTCATAGACACACCCTTTTCCCATTCTAGACAATAATGTGACTTCAAGTCCCACATACCTCATTCTAATGAGATTGCTTTTCTACTTTTTATCAGGTTGGGTCAGTAATTGAAGTGAACATTAAAATGTAATCAAGCATTTTCAGATGTAGCTAATGGACCTTGTTATGCAGAAACAAGGACAAACCAACCAGCTGAAATAGCTGGCGATGCTAACATCTCCCTTAACTCTGGATGCTAATAGGAAAATATCAGGAAAGGAAATAACTTGACATATTATGTTAAATCCTTTCATTAACATTGGTAAAACTCTGTGGGGATTCATACAAAGCTAGTTAAATAATCCTTACTAAAAATGAATTCATTTTTTCTTTGTTTGTACAAATAAAATTACCATCCCTGCTGACTCCTTTAAAAAACCCTCACACATATGTGTGAAGTTCTGATTAGGACTGCAGTGTTTAATTTATTAATCAGATTAACTGGTAAATACATTTTGATTAAGGAAAAAATGTGTGCTCAAATAATTAGTCTTCAGATTTATTTTTATTTTTTATTTTATTTTTTAAAAAAGAGGAATATTGAATCATTTCAAACCCAGTGGCCAGAATAATATTGCCTGTTTATGGGAACTCACATTAAGGCTTGTTGTCAAATTGCCACTTATTTATCAGGCGCTGGTTGTATTCTCAGGGGACCCCATGGAAACACAACAAGCACCTTGTTAATAAGTGGCAATCTGTTGCCAAGACTTATTGATTTCATTCAGGCCCATGCTGGGGTGCCAAATTACTGGGACGGGCAGCTGTGCGCCTCTACTGAGAACCCATAACTTAAAGGGCCACACCAACTTAGCAGTTTTTGCTTCGGCTCCTCTCGCAGGGCTCCCCTCGGCCCTGTGGGAGAAAGTACGAAGTGCTTCAGCAGCGGTGCAGATATTATTATTATTATCTCAACGCTGCTGCTGAAGCTCTTTGGACCAGATTTCATTCGTGCAAGTATAAGATAGCAAGAGGATTCTGACAAAGAATTTAATAAACTTAGGAAATTGCTTCTTCTTTCATGGCTAGGGGTCATTGGCCAAACATAAGTTCTCATTGGTACATATTTCTGGTCATAACTGGCAGACCAGCAGATGATCTGGATTCATTATCTCTTCACATTTGAGGAAATGGCAAATGCCAGCATGAGAGGTTCTTTGATGGATTACAGCTGTTTAGTTCAGTTTTCCATTCCTACTTAGCAATCAGGTACCCCCATGGGAACCCCTGAAGCAGTACATGAGTTGAACAACATTCGTGAGCACTTCTACTCTCACAAATGAAAGAGATTAACACCGTGTCCACTTGACCAGGGGTCCTCAAATGTGGCTCTCCAGGTATTCTTGGACTTCAATTACCAAAAACCCAAGCCAGCACACCTGCTAATCAGGGCTTCTGGAAATTGAAGTACAAGAACATCTGGAGAGCCAAGATTGAGGACCCCTGCACCAGACTATCTTAACAGCCCCAGTTTTTCCAGGGAAAGGAAGATAAACCTGTCTGCATCCCATCCACATGCTAAAATAATTTATGTGGCTGTGAGTCTGGCACACTGTAGTGGAAGAACCACTTGTTTCTCAGCCTGAGGCAGCAAATTGCTTTGGTTTGGTCTCATCCAGTAGGTCTGTTCTTGTCTTTTTAAACTGAGGTCAACACTGTCCTTCAGAGAACTTCAACCAAGGGTACTCTAGAACTTTCATGTCCTTGAGAGCAGGGACCACATTAACAGGTTAAAGTTATGTGACTCAACAATATCTTGGTTTATAATAAGTCATGATGAGGTGAAAGTTGCTTTTAAGGTTATGTAACTATGTAAGGGTTAAGCTGTGTCCATTTTCATATGCCACAGCACTTGTGGATTTATTGGGGCAATGATGGATTAACTCTCAGTAAGGAACTAAGCTCTTCAAGATCTTCCTTATTTCCACTTGCAAAAGTAAAATAGAACAAGAAAAGCCTTTTTTTAAAAAAGATCTTTTACAGATGCTTGTGAAAAGCATCACAGTGGACAATTATCAACTCAGAATATGCAGCTCCCCCAGTGGCTTAGTGGTTAAAGTGCTAGGCTTGGAGATTGGAAAGATGGGTTCGATTTCAGAGACCTGCACATTGGGGAAACATGAAAGGAGTCTCATTTAGGCATTCCCTGCTAAAATCCTTTCAACCAGAGTAATCTCTGACACAAGAATGAGCACAGAATATAATAGTGCATGTTTCCTCCTGTACTTTAATGTCTCTGATAACCAACATTTTTGTTCTGTAAGGATTAATCTAAAGGGACAGTTTTGCCATTCATGTTGAACCTAGTTGCACAATTTATATTGCTCCCATACAGTTGTACAGAAATTCTGACCATGGAAGGATGGAAGACTGAGTCAACCATGATCCTGTTAGGATCAAACTCAGATTATGAGCAGAATTTTGGCTACAGTAGCATCTTAACCACTGTTCCATTCATGTTCCATGGCTAAAACCCAGCCTAGATTCAAAGGATTCAGCATCAGAAGAAAAAGTTCTTTTAATTTGCCCACTCTGCTTTTAATGGCCCTTTCCATTATTCCTACAGAACACATTTTAGAATGCAGCCTTTCTTTATAACTGATGGCATGTATCACATACCAAGAGGAATACTGAGTAACTGCAATGTGTCAGTTTCCAGTCTTTCTGCGGGAGATTACAATGTGGGGACATGGCCCCAACTCTCTCACAAATGCTATGTCAAGTTGTTAAACTCAACAAGAGCTTTTAAACAAATCAATCAATCAAAACCAAAGTGGACTTCTGTTATTAGACCCAGGATATTTTTAGCCCTCTAGAATAGAGACATAGCTTTTTCTACCAACTTTTACAACATTTGCCATAGCAACTGGTTGCAATTTTTCTCTCTCCTGATAATTGCCTGCCACAGAGCCCCTTTTACATCCTTTACTCTGCTCTTTTCTTTTCTATTCTTTCATATTTATTATTTAAAATTCTGTCAGAGGAATGACATGAAACTGAACAGCTGTGGTGGGGGATATGAGAAGGAGAATAGCCAAAAGCCAATAATTACATTGAACCTTCAACTGCCATCAATTGGATGTCTCTTTCTCTCAATTCTTCTTTCCCCACACAAACACATCTTATAATATAAAGACAAAGAAAGAGTCAGAAGTTTTTGAAAACTATATCAAGTTGCTTGAATTCAATCATGACAGCGCCCATTCCAAGAAGTTGTATTTGCCCTCCCCCTCCCCATACCACACTATTTTTCAATGAGATTACACCAAATGTTTTGCTTACTGTTTCCTACAGATGGTGAAAAAATGTATTTTTACAAAGCAAAGAGTAGAGCTCATGATTCTGTGTCACCTGGGTATAATGACAGATCTTTCAGTATCTTGTGCTCCCTGCTAATGCTATGACTCTCCAGATACAAAACTCAGCCCAGGTTCATAGGATTCAATATCCTATGATAAATGGTGCCCTGGTGGTTGTTCCACCACTTCAGTTCAATTTGTGGAGTTAATGTGGTATGGGTAAAATGTAATTTTGCAGGCCCCATTGCTGCCACTTCAGGGCTACATACATATGTGTACAAAGAAACATTACATTTATTTTGATCATATCAGAGAGCATACAATAAGTCCCAGAAAGACAAAAAAAATGTGGCAGTTTAAAGACTAACTGCTGTATTTTAATGTTAGCTTTTCTGGATCAAGTCCACTTCATCAGACATAAGAGTGAGACTTCATGGCATCAATTTATATGCTAGGTTTGAAGGGTAAACTCATTAGCAAATGTATAATGTCACAATGTTTGTCTTGCATCCATCTGATAACTATTTGCAATTCAACAGGGCGAAGCTTCACAGCTAATCTGAAGAACAGGTATTACCAGTTGTAAAAATACCACACTCACTCTCCAACCACACCGACTGGGTCCGGCCCCTCAGAAATGAGGAAAACCAGGACCACACTGTGCCCTGGAACGCCAATCCTTGTAGCCGTTCCAGAAGGATACTGTGGTCAACGGTATCGAAGGCCGCTGAGAGGTCAAGAAGAGCAAGGACGGATGGATGGCCGCTATCCCGCTCTCGTCAGAGATCATCCATCAGCGCGACCAATGCAGTCTCAATACCATATCCAGGTCTGAATCCTGACTGGAATGGGTCCAGATATTCCGCTTCATCCAGTACCACCTGCAGCTGACGTGCCACTGCCTTCTCCAGAACCTTCCCCAAAAAAGGATGGTTGGAGACAGGTCTGTAGTTGGTTAGGATTGCTGGATTGAGGGATGGCTTCTTCAGGAGAGGGCACACCAGAGCATGTTTCTGCAGTGCAGGAAACATCCCTTCTCAAAAAGACGCATTAATTATAGCCCCGACCCAGCCACCAGTCACCGTCCTAGAGGCTTTTACCAGCCAGGCGGGACAGGGATCCAATGGACAATTAGTGGCACGGACCGCCGCAAGGAGCCTGTCTACTTCATCTGGGGCAACTGGATCAAACTGATCCCTGGTAATACCGCAAGACTGTGCACTGGCTCCCCCTGGACCCTCCCCGTCCACGCCAAGTTTGAACCTCGAGCAAATCCGATCGATTTTCTCCACTAGATGGTCAGCAAAAGTCCTTAGCCGATCCCTGCCAACCAGGCACAGGCCCCGCCCTACCCAGGAGGGACCTGGTCACCTGAAACAGGGTGGCTGGGCGATTATCAGCGGAGGCAACAAGGGTGGTGAAGTATTGCCTCCTCACCACCCTCATCACCACTAGGCAGGCCCTAATAGTGGCTCTAGCTAGTGTCCAATCAGAATCGCTCTGGGTCTCACCATCAGTCTAGGGAACTCCAAAGCCAATACCGAGACGGCCTCAAGGAGCCCAGGCAGGGAGTCCCTTACCCTGCAAGGAGGCAGGTACAGGAGTAGGACCCCCAACTGACCCTTAGGGCCCAACCGCAGGAGCAGGGCCTCACAACCCGAAATTTGTGGAGCGGTGGCCCTGGCGACTCCCAATGACTCCCTGGCTATAATGGCAACACCACCGCCCTTACCCACATCCCTAGGCTGGTGCCAAACACCGAACCTGGCCGGACACATCTCTGATAGAGGCACCCCATCCTCTGGTCCCAGCCAGGTCTCAGTGATGCATGCCAGGTTGGCCCACTCCCCCAAAATAGAGTCTTTTATTAGGGGAGCCTTATTACAGACCGACCTGGCATTCATCAGCAGCAGCCTAAGGGCGGGGTCATCCTAGATCAGCTGCTTGGGACCTAGAGATGAAACCGGGGGGCCAGAACACGGGAGAGATACTAAGTGCGGCCCACCCCATGGTTCCCGCTATAATGCCCCATGCCCGTCACAACCTCTAAATGAGCCCCTGGAACCTCCACCATTAACCCAGATGGAGTGTCGCCCTCTCTTCCTGGCTGGCAAAGCCATCTCTCCCTCCCTCCCTCCCTAACCCACTTAAAACATACCCTCTCACTCCCTCCACCCCCCCCAACAGAACTCCAACTCCTCCTCCCAGCCCTGGTCCAAGTGCTGTAAGGCCGCAGGGGTGACAGGGAGTGGGGGCGGCACCCCTGAGGCCACCAAGCAACCCCAGGTGCAGCCATAGTTCTCCTCCCCACCCGGGTCCATGCGGCATGAGGCGCGATGCTGCAGGGATGGCGAGGGGTGCCACTTTTGAGGCCGCAAGCGTAATAACTTGTCTCAGTGTCTTATTACAGTTTCTTCTTCACTTCTTACAATCTGACTATTTTTCTAAAGTTTCATGTTCCTGCTGACACATTTCCAGTATATATAGTTTTTATCACTGTTGTTTTTAGGTCATGCCTGGCCAAAGGACCTTCAATATGATGTAAGGAAAGAGTGATGGGCTTATATTCAGCTTCAGTTTCCCATTATACAGCTCTCAGCTTTGACTTCTGTGACACAAATATATATATAACATTTCATGTGGTGAAAGCAGTGCTTATTATCATGACAATATCCACACCTGATGAGAAAGATGTCCCCATCTCTTACCATTCATGGAAACAGATTTACTATTCATGTTCTTTTGTTGATTATTTTGAGAATCACCGTTGTTCTATGACTTTTTTCCTCATTCAAAAATAACATTGTCGGCTGCGACTCGATCTGAGTATTCATTTTTCCCCCTGCCCTAGGGTGCCTGGAGGCCTGGTCTTGGAGGCCAGCTGGTACTGGGCTGCCTTCACCCTCCAAGGCAATAAGGAAAAATGCCACTGGCATGAATTTGTTTAAGGTGGATCCCAGCTTGCCATGAATTGACCCACACACTATGATCTCGGAGTCATCTCCTGCGACACATATGAAATGAGAAATGCAGGATTTAACACCAGGACTGCAATGGACTGCCACAGCCTTGAGGATATCAAGGTGCGCCCTCACAGCCAGTCCATCTGGCATGGTCTCTTCCACCCCAATGACCATTGAGAATCAGAGTTCTTCCTCTGCCATTTGCCATTTGGCTGAATATGATGGTTTCCAGTGGCACTTCTTCCACTGAGGAGCACCATCACCCCACATAAAGGTGCTCATCCACCCATAGTCATTGGCCCCTTAGGGAGTCAGGTTATTTACTGCCAACCAACATTCGGCATTGAGTTGCTGGCTATATGGTCTACTCCATTACCGTAGCAGGATGTCTGACCATGTTTATGGAAACCTATATAGCCCAACACAAACAGTACTATCACTGTTCTACAACAAGGGTGACCCTGAGTTACCATGACAGATAATGAAGGCACAGATAATATTCTTGAAAGCATATCTTCTCTCTCTTTCTCTGTCTCTCTCACACACTGGTTTCTTATTTGTATTCAAGAGAAGATTTAACATGCATTACTAGTAGTCTCTTTCTGTTACACTTGGTTTGATCCAGAGAAACGAATTCATATGGGAAAATAACTCCATCTAAAACTGTGCAATTCTGCCTTCCTGCAGTCTTAACTATCTAAGCCAACTATCTTCAATCATCTTTGCATGGTCTGTGTGCTATATAATATGCCAATGAGTAATTTTTAATTCCTTTTGCATGGACTTAATCTCCTTGCTGTTGTTATTCATACCATCTGTTTAAGGCTGGTCTTAGGTGTAATTGAATGCCCCTTAATTTAATAAGTTTTGTTTTCTTTCAAAGTAGTTTGCCGATGTGGTGTTTACTTTATAGACCTTATATGTGTTACACAAATAAACACTGGTAATGTTGCTGATTAAAAATCTTGGAACTATTTAAGGTGACATTTCTGTACAAAATGCATGAGCACTTCCCCCACTTTGAAAACATTTCTGAATATTTATGAGAGCAGTATTTTTCATGTTTGCATGCACACACATACACACAAAACATTGCAAGAAATTTGAATTAAATAGTAAGCAGAATAAAAACATTTAGGTTTGGAAGAGCAAACTGGTAAATGCTTTGAAGATCAAAGTTTGGAGAAAGGACAAAAGGAAGAAGGGAGAATAGAGTGGAAAGAATTGTATTATTTAAGCAAATATTTAATTTTAATATTGTGTTAGTTGTGGAAGCACCTTACATTTGAGATTCTCATTAGCAACTCCATGAGAAAGATTTTTTAAAATATCAGTCATTTTGATGAAATAAAGAAATACAGGGTGAAATCCTATTGGTGTAGCTGAGGGGTTCCAAACCTAAGGCCCGTGGGCCAGATCCAGCCCTCCAAGGCCATTTGAGAAACAAAACAGCCACCCCTTTGAAGCTGTTGGGATAAAATGGCCACTCCCATTGTGCAGGCAGTGCAAAATGGGTCATCTGACCCTCAAAGCGGACTGAGAGAGCATGACCTGGTGCCTGGCTTAGAAAGGTTGGGAACCCATGGTGTAACTTATCAGGAACAGTGATTTTTTCAGAAATTATTATTTTTCTTATTTCTGTTTTCTAGTTCCTGAGATTCCTGTGTAGTTTTCTTCTTCTTAAATAATAATAAAGCTGTGGGAGCAGTGAGACAGAAGGAATAAGTATTTCATTGCTAAAGTTGCTGCCACTGGTAAAGCAATCCAGGTGGTGGTGATTTTAAGTAAATAAGGATGTCCCCCTACCATCATGAGTTCCTACACTTTCTTAGCTGTGAAAGAGATTACATGGGAGGTATAGGACAGAAATCTATGCCTATAAATCTGTGCATTAACCATTGGAATGTGACAAAGGATGTTGCACCAGGCCCTTCTAGCCCCAACCGAGCCTCCGTGCACTCGCCCGACCAGGGTTCGCAGGTAACTGTTGGGTTGAATTTGGTGCCAGTGGGGCAGGAGCCCCCCATCTGCAAACAAAAAGAAAGGACTCCATTTCCCAATGTTCCTTGGGCCGCGCCGCACCACAGCCAATCAGGCTGAGAGGCGCGAGCAAAAGGAACGTTCAGAAACACGCTGCGCCTAATCAAAATGAAGCCACAGAAAAAAACCACTGCACCAACGGTAAACATAAACGCAAAACTACAAGCCCCAGCATCCTGCACGCCATGAGCGCACAAAACGCTGAGGAAGCCAGCGCGCAAAAAATAAATATAACAATACACTGGGTGCACCAGTCTGCCACAGGTGGACGCAGCACCTCAAAGCGATGCAAACACCCACCAGCCTTCTTGCACAGAGCAACAGGGAGGAGAGGGACTCCTTCTCCTCCACGCTACCCCACCGATGACTCGGTGAGACCACCACCGGCCTCAACAAAAGTTGAGCCGGGGTGGGAAAAAACCACAACAACAGAGGAAGTTCAAGGGGGGGAGGTGTTGATGCCTTCACGGGCCCCACCCCCTGAAAGCAAAACAATTTCTCCAGAAAGGAAAGGCACTGGACGGCGCTCTGCCCGGTACCTTTACTTTCTGAGTAAGTGTTTTGCTTTCAAGGGAGGGTGAAGGCATCGTTGCCTCCCCCCCCTTGAAAGTGAAACAATTCCTCCTCTGTAGCATGGGGAGTGGGGAATGAGGATACCCCTCTCTTCCCCCCCCCACGCTCCGGCGAGGCAACGGGGAAAAACTATGTTTTCCTCTGCAGCCTCGGAGGCCTGCCCAAGCCAGCCTGTAGCTTGGGGGGAGAGGATACCCCCCTCTACCCCCCCAAACCCAGGCTACAGCAAGGCACTGGCCAGCCCCCCCCCCCTGTAAAAAATATGCATATAAATAAATAAAATAATCCCCATCCCCCACCCCAACGCAAGGATTTAACGCGGCCTGGCCAGCAAGGCAAGGTCACATTAAACCCTCCCAACTCCCCCCCCACACACACACACATTGAACCCATTCCCAGGTAAGCAAAGCCAGCGGACAGCGCTCAGCCCGCTGACTTTACTTACCCCAAAAAATAAAACACAAAAATCAGAATCAAAAACATTCAAAAATAATTAAACCCAAAAATAAGAACAAGACAGAATACACAGAGACACCCCCCCCCAAAAAAAAACACACCAGAGAAATTAAACAAGAAAACTCACCCCCACGTCCTCACTCCACGATGTCCGGAAATGAAATGAGGAAAGAAAGAGACTACTTACCGGAAGAAGCGACAATGAGAGGCCAGTAGAGAAAAACAATCAAAGCAAAAGAAAACCTGAACAGCACCACCCAGAGGCCACAGGAGAAAAAACAGTCAAAAATATTCACATAAATGATTCACACATTTCTAAAATCCTGTGTTCAGTTTCCACTCAAAAATAAAAACACATTTTAAAACATTTTAAAAATATTAAATTTGAAAAACATATACTTACACATATACTTACTTACTTTTATCTAAAGTACAACTATTTAAAAAATTCACATAGTAAAACATTATATCATCCTTTCCTACTTTTTTTAATCCAAAAAAACAAACCAAAAAAAGCTGATCACAGTTTATAACAGCCCGTGCATATAAATAAACATTTTAAAAATCACAAAACCTTTCAACACCATTTAAAACAGCCCGGCAACATTTGTTCAAGAAAAAAAACACCAAACCCTTTACTATCCAACACAATTTAAAACTGCCCGGCTCTGCCCGGCAAAATCTGCTAGTAAATAATAATAATTAAAGCTGCTATTGTCATAAGTAATGCCAACACGATTTTAGACAGTGATAGGGTTATTAATCCAAATTCAGTTAGAGAAGAGAAGAGTATGAGGATAATCAGAAGCTACAAAGAGTGAAGATGTGCACATATTAGATAATTGCAAGGACACCCATAGAAATAGAAATGCATCTATCATGAAATATTCCCCTGAAAATTAGCTGAGTGAGTCTTGGGGGGAAATTCATTCATTCATTCATTTATACTGCCTATATGGGACATTTTCCCACTCGGTGGTGTACAGAAGTTAAAACCAGAAATATACAAACAATAACAGTTGATGGTTATACACTTATTAACTGGCCATAGTTTTCAGATGGTTCTTAAAAACATCCAACAATGCAGCCTGGCGTAACCGCTGATAGAGCATTCTGTAGTGTGGGTGCCACCACCAAGAAGGCTCTGTTCCTCATCACCACCTTCTTTGCCATCGTCAGAGTTGGCACCTGGAGTAAAGCCAATTGATATGAACAGGTAATGTGGGTAGATATTCTATAGGAGAGAGGGTCCAACATGAAGGTTCCAAACCATGAAGGGCTTTGAATGTTGAAGATAGCATCTTGTGTCTGATACAGAAGGCGGCAGGCAATCAGTGCAAGCCTGCGAGGGCTGGAGAAACATGTTCAAATGTCTTCGTTCCTGTCACTATCCTGGCAGCCACTTTCTAGACCAGCTGGGGTTTTTATATCTGGCACAAGTTATGTAAATGTTGGTTATGGCCCAGACACTCAGTCAAGCAGGTCGGCCAGTGGCCACTGCACAAAAGGTAGGAGAGAGTCTTACTTTTAAGTCCAGAAGAGTAAAAAAAGCCATGGTCATGGGCAGCTGAGTTCAGAAGCTGTTTGGTAGCAGACAGCAGACACAAAGATGATCTGGGGACATTGTCGGTAGCACAGGCAAAGGTTCAGGTTTCCAAGAGCAGAGATTCTAGTAACACAGTGTCAGGGGTCCAAGATGAATTGCTCTGACAAGAGCTTGCCAGCTAATGGCCATCTCTGAAGGTGTGCCCTAGCACTTCTCCATCTCAGCTGTAGATCATTTCTTAATTGAGCCCTGCACCTTTCAGAAGTGCTGGATTCTGCTCGGTCCTCTGGAGTGCTGACACTGGGTGCTCCTGTCAGTTCTCCTGTCAAGCCCTGATCAGCTTGACTGGCTTGGTCATGAGGAGTTGGCTTTAAACTGGTAATAGGCTCTGGGGCTGGTGCCAGGTCCATCTCCTCATGTTCAGAGTCCAAATCTAAGCTGGAAGCAGGCTGTGGGATCAGCAACGGGTCTTCCTCGCTCTCTGGATCTGAGTCTGGACTGGTAGCAGACTGAGACACTGGCCAAGGGTCCTCCTCCTTCTCGCACCCAGGATCCCAGGCCACAACAATGTTATATATGCCAGCTTTAGAAAAGACCTGGGCCTAGAGAGGAAGAAAAAGGAATCAGCAAGGCCCAGCTCTACTGCTCATTCCATGCAGAGAGGCCCACAGGGGAGGGGAGTAAAGGATCCAGCCCCTCCCTCCCCATCCAAAGACCTGGGCCTGGAGAGGAAGAAAAAAGGAATCAGCAAGGCCCAGCTCTACTGCTCATTCCATGCAGAGAGGCCCACAGGGGAGGGGAGTAAAGGATCCTGCCCCTCCCTCCCCATCCAAAGAGCTGAGCCTGGAGAGGAAGAAAAGGCTTCAGGAAGGCCCAGCTCTACTGCCCATTTGCCATCCAGAGAGGCCCAGGGGGGAGGTGAGTAAAGGATCTTGCCCCTCCCTCCCCATCCAAGTCCTGGGCCAGAGAGAAGGACACTTCCAGAGACCCCCGACCACCCCTAGGAGATACCATCCACAACCACCATCACAGCGAGGCCCGAGCCGGCGCCTTTGACCGACTCCATGCGGCTGAAGAGAGGCAAGAGCTGCTGTGTGCATGCAAAGGATAAGTAATCAAACTGAAATAATATAGTTGACTAAATATAGATGGCTTATGGCAACTGACATAGTGACTGTACAAGAAACTGACTTACATAGAGACTTGATATAGTGGACTTTTTCTTTCTTTCTTTCCCTTTCATTAATTAGTTCAACTTTTACTTTGATACTATGTGATAAACTGTGATAGTGTGCATAATAATACTTTGTTTTAAAACTGTTTAAACTGTGATAACATGTGTGATGGGAAAAGACTGGCGTAGAGACCGGCAAGGCACGCCACAAAGTCTGCCAAGAGAACCCTATGGACCAAAACAAAAGGCAAAACAAGGGGATGCTCAGCACAGCAGATCTGAAAAGGGGGAGGGATACGAAAGGGGGAGGAGAAATACAGTGTTGCAGGGAACAATACTGCATAGAGACATGGAATGTGAGGTCTATGAATCAAGGAAAACTGGAAGTGGTAAAAAATGAGATGGAAAGAATAAGCATTGACATCTTGGGCATCAGTGAGCTCAAATGGACAGGGATGGGTGAATTCAGCTCTGGAAACCATCATATCTACTACTGCTGGCAAGAAAACCTTAGAAGAAATGGAGTAGCCATAATTGTCAATAAAAGAGTGAGAAAAGCAGTAATGGGATACAATCTCAAAAATGACAGAATGATGTCAGTCAGATTTCAAGGCAAACCTTTCAATGTCACTGTGATCCAAATATACGCACCAACCACTGGTGCAAATGAAGCCACAATGGACCAGTTCTATGAGGACTTACAACACCTCATAGAACAGACACCAAGAAATGATGTCCAAATTATATTAGGAGACTGGAATGCCAAAGTAGGAAATCAAAAAGTGGAGGGAATAACAGGCAAATTTGGTCTTGGAACACAAAATGAAGCAGGGCAAAGATTGATAGAGTTCTGCCAAGAGAACGCACTGGTCATAGCAAACACTCTCTTCCAGCAACACAAGAGGCGACTTTACACATGGACATCACCAGATGGCCAACACCGAAACCAGATTGACTACATACTCTGCAGCCAAAGATGGAGAACCTCCATACAGTCAGCAAAAACAAGACCTGGAGCAGACTGTGGCTCAGATCACAACCTACTGATCACAAAATTCAGGCTTAGACTAAAGAAAATAGGGAAAACACGGAGACCAGAAAGATATCACCTAGACAGCATCCCTAAAGAATACACGGTGGAGGTGATGAACAGATTTAATGGCTTAGACTCGGTAGACAGAGTACCGGAAGAATTATGGACGGAGATGAGGGACATCATGCAGGAAGCAGCAAAGAAAACCATACCAAAAAAAAGAAGAGTAAGAAAGCAAAGTGGTTGTCTGATGAGGCTCTTAAAATAGCAGAGGAAAGAAGGAACGCAAAAGTCAAAGGAGAAAGGAAAAACTACAACCATTTGAACACAGAATTTCAAAGAAAAGCAAGGAGAGATAAGGAAAACTACCTAAAAGAACAGTGCAGAGAAATGGAGGAAAACAACAAAAGAGGCAGAACCAGAGATCTTTTCAAAAAAATTGGGGAAATCAAGGGAACATTTAAAGCAAAAATGACCATGATAAGGGACAAAGACGGAAAGGAGCTAGCTGATGCAGAAGAAATTAAGAAAAGATGGAAAGAGTACACAGAGGAACTTTACAAAAAGGACCTCAACACTCCTGATAATCACAATGATGAAGAAATTGAACTTGAGCCAGACATCCTGGAGAGCGAAGTCATAAAGGCCCTAAAGAGCACTGCAAACAACAAAGCTAGTGGAGATGATGGTATCCCAGTTGAATTTTTCAAAGCGCTAAAAGATGATGGCGTCAAATTACTGCATTCAATATGCCAGCAGATTTGGAAAACAAAACAGTGGCCACAGCATTGGAAAAGATCAGTATACGTCCCAATCCCAAAAAAGGGCAATGCCAAAGAATGTTCAAATTATCGAACAATCGCGCTCATCCCACATGCCAGCAAGGTGATGCTCAAGATAATAAAGGACAGACTTCAGCAGCATGTGGAAAGAGAATTACCAGAGGTGCAGGCAGGTTTCAGAAGAGGCAGGGGGACTAGAGACCACATTGCCAACATACGCTGGATCATGGAGAAAACAAAGGAATACCAGAAACAAGTTTACTTCTGTTTTATTGACTACACTAAGGCATTTGACTGTGTGGACCACAACAAGATGTGGCAAGTAATTAAAGAGATGGGAATACCAGAGCACCTCATATGCCTCCTGAGAAATCTGTACATGAACCAAGAAGCAACAGTTAGGACAGAACATGGAATAACAGAGTGGTTTGGAATAGGAAAAGGAGTAAGACAAGGCTGCATTTTGTCACCATGCTTATTCAACCTATACACAGAGCACATAATGCGCAGTGCAGGGATGGAGGAATCACAATATGGGATTAAAATCGCTGGGAGAAACATCAATAATCTGAGATATGCAGACGATACCACCCTAATGGCAGAAAGTGAGGAAGACCTAAAGAATCTCTTGATTGGGCTGAAGGAGGAGAGTGGAAAAGCTGGCTTGAGACTCAATATCAAGAAAACCAAGATAATGGCAACAGGCCCCATCAGTTCCTAGAAAATAGACGGGGAAGAAGTAGAAGCAGTGACAGATTTTACTTTCTTAGGATCAAAGATCACTGCAGATGGGGATTGCAGCCATGAAATAAAAAGGCGCTGATTCTTGGGAGACAAGCTATGAGAAACCTGGGGAACATAGTGAAAAGCAGAGACATTACATTGCAAACAAAAATTAGAATAGTCAAAGCAATGGTTTTCCCACTAGTAATGTATGGATGTGAGAGCTGGACAATTAGGAAGGCTGAACGCAGAAGAATAGATGCCTTTGAAATGTGGTGTTGGAGGAGGGTTTTGAGAGTCCCCTGGACAGCGAGGAGAACAAATAGGTCAATCTTAGAAGAAATTAACCCTGACTGCTCATTGGAAGGTCAAATAGTAAAGATGAAGCTAAAGTACTTTGGACATCAAATGAGAAGGGAGGATTCACTTGAGAAGGCATTGATGTTGGGAAAGGTGGAGGGCAAAAGAAGAAGGGGGAGGCCAAGGATGAGATGGCTAGATGGTATTATAGACACAATGGGCACAGAGCTGGGAGGGTTGAGGGGGATGGTAGAGGACAGAGGCGCCTGGAGGAAAATGGTCCATGGGGTCGCAAAGGGTCGGAGTCGACTGTGCGACTGAACAACAACAACAAGAAAAGAAAGAACTCCAGTTGTATGGTCTTGGTATGGCTCATGGACCAGGATGGAAGTGGCATTATTTTGGGAGAAAGCACCCCATGCCCCAACAACAAGCCATCTTTGCAGGCGCACCCCCCCAATAACGGACACAGACAACATTGAAAGTGGATAACAGCAAAGGGCCACATTTATTGATTCAATGCCCTAGTCCGAATTATAAATTTGTATTGGTAAAACGACCAATCATAATTCGTAAGGCAAGCAGGCCGAAGTAACACTGGTAAGGTACCACCCCAAAATTGCCAATGGCAATTGGTTACAATGTATCAATTTGTATCAATTTGCTTGTTAACAACAAACAAATTGTTGACCGTAGTCAATAACTAACTCATGACCCCACCCTCTGACGCGTATCCGTGAAATCACAGGGGTGATGCATGCTGGTTAGCAATCATCATCACCCCATCGCCTGGTTCGTCGTTGACCGGACAACGTTTAACTACTTTATTCCTGTCTAGTGTTGTCCAGTCAATTGCGAACCTGCCGGATACTTGTGGGTCATACTGTTTACCTTACCAGTGCTACCCGCCCATGTGACCAAAGTCAACAGTAGGAACGAAGAAAGACCCCTATATCAAACCATAGCAACAGTGTGGGATGGGCAAAAAAGCCAGGACCCGAAGCCAATATGGGTCCCAACCAAAAATTCCCACCCGGCCCCGAAGCGACCATAATCACACTGTTAACTAGGGAGGGGGTGGAGGGGAAAAAACTTCTCCGCTCCGTCGCTGAGGCAAAATGGCAGCGCGGCTGCCTCGTGGCCACCCCTTTTATAAGGGAGCTGGCCACGCCCCTAACTACCCGGATTCTCTGTCCTGTGGGGGGGGGGCCCGCAAAGGGCGCGGCGGCCATTTTGGCGCCGCGCTTGCATTGCAGGCGCACCCCCCCAATAACGGACACAGACAACATTGAAAGTGGATAACAGCAAAGGGCCACATTTATTGATTCAATGCCCTAGTCCGAATTATAAATTTGTATTGGTAAAACGACCAATCATAATTCGTAAGGCAAGCAGGCCGAAGTAACACTGGTAAGGTACCACCCCAAAATTGCCAATGGCAATTGGTTACAATGTATCAATTTGTATCAATTTGCTTGTTAACAACAAACAAATTGTTGACCGTAGTCAATAACTAACTCATGACCCCACCCTCTGACGCGTATCCGTGAAATCACAGGGGTGATGCATGCTGGTTAGCAATCATCATCACCCCATCGCCTGGTTCGTCGTTGACCGGACAACGTTTAACTACTTTATTCCTGTCTAGTGTTGTCCAGTCAATTGCGAACCTGCCGGATACTTGTGGGTCATACTGTTTACCTTACCAGTGCTACCCGCCACACGGAGGGGCTTCACAGAAGACCTGACGCCCCCCCCAGACCGTCAGCTCGGTCAACAGGCCTGCTCGCCAGTCACCCAACAGGAGGTCCATACCTCCTCGCGACAGATGGACCCCATCCCCTGCATACAAGTCATAATTTTGTAGACTAATATCGGGGTGATGACTAACCCGTCCCCAAGCCCTGGTGGTAAGAAACCGCGCCACTGCCTTATTGACCGCGCGCCTAGCTCGGTCAAGGGCCAGGAGGTTAACGCCCCCTCTGTAAGAGTGGCGCGGAACAATGTCCGACCAAACCAGGGCTGTGGCAGGCCAGACATAATGCAAGTAGGCGAGGTCCTCGCAAATCGCATGCTTGAGCGATAAGCCGGTGACCTGGCCCAAATCATTGCCCCCCAGGTGGATGATTAGAATGTCAGGCGGGTCAGCCCCCAGGCCAGAAAAAAGGAAAGGCCGCAGCTCCTGCCATAACATCCCAGGCTTATCATGCCATGCGAGACTGGCGTGGTCACCCAGTCCCAGTCGGGGTCCCCACTCTGTCGCCGCAGCGTAACGCGCTGCCCTGAGCACATAGCTGTGGCCCACCAGCCATACTGTCACCGGTGTAATACGACACCCAGGGTCTGTAAGAAAATTGAGAAAAAGGGAAGGTAAGGTGACTGGATTGGTACTCATGGCGGGAGTGGGCGCACATAAAACTGAAAACATTGTGAGCCCCACCTCCCCATGCTACGTATGTCAGCCCCAGAGTACCCAAAAGCAGCTGCTGTAGAGGCTGCACCAATACGGAACGAATGTGTGCCATAACGGGCACCTGGTAGGCCCACCCTGGTGAGGGCTCTGGCTGTCACCTTCCAAAACTGAAATTTAGTAAGGGGAGACCCATCTTGGTGACAGAAAAACGGGCCGTGGTGCATGCCACGCAGTGCCAGGTATTCCTGTAGGGCACCAACCGGACAGATGTCTGCCAAAGAACACCGTAGCAGTCTTACTCCACTGCCTACGCCATGCTGATCTGTTTTAGAGGAGCGAATCCTCAACTGGGCCCAGTCTTTGGCAACATAGACATCTCCGAGTTCCAGTGCCCTACCACTTGCATCCGCCTTAGACAGCATCACGAGTTCGCTGATGCGGAGCGCTCCAAAAAATGCCACCGTTGTGGCTGCATGAAAAAGGGCTGCCTCATAATGATCAAAACAGAGGCCTGGCCAGCCCCGGGCCAACTGGGTAAGAACCCCTGGGGAAATAGGGTGCCGGTCGTCCGGGCAACGCCCGCGCTCGCGCACCCACCCCTACAAAACGTGTCTCACACGGAAGTCAGAGGTGGTATCCACATGACCCCCTACTTTGGCCATAAAAGCCAACGCCGAGAGATTGGATGCTATGGTGCGAGGTGCAAGGCCCTGTGCGTGCAGGTGAACCATGAACCGCAGAACATGGTCCACCGGGATAGGCCAGGTCTCTGGCAAGTGAAATTGAGTGGCAAAAGCCCTATACGAATTGAATGCTTGTTGATACGCCTTACGCGTGCGTGGCGCTAGTGACAGGCCAATCGCCCGGTTCACCTCTCCTTGCCAATAGTCCACATCTCGTCCAGGAGTGGCGAGGGAAATTCCTCCGCATCCGGGGCCAAGGCGCGGAACCGGGAGATCTGCAGGCGGGACAAAGCGTCAGCAATATCGTTATTAACCCCTGGGACATGCCTGGCCCTGAACAAGACGTTGAGGCGCAGGCAGCGCAGCACAAAATGGTGCACTAGATCCATGACTCTGGGCGATTTAGAAGTCTGTGCATTGACAATGTGTACAACGGCAGCATTGTCGCACCAGAAATGCACCACCGAATTAGCCCACTGTTCGCCCCATAGCATCAAAGCCCCCAGAATGGGAAAAAATTCCAGGTATGTGAGATCCCGCAGGCGACCTGTGCCTGCCCATGCCGGTGGCCACCCACCATAGGCCCACTTCCCATTGAAGTACATCCCATAACCCAGGGATCCTGAGGCGTCAGACTGGATCTGGAAATTGGGGGATGCCAGGAGGTCAGACCTCCAAAATGAGACCCCATTAAACTCCCTCAGGAATTGCAACCAGACGAACATGTCTGCCCTGATACCCCGGGTAAGCCTGACTCTGTGGTGGGGCCTGGATAACCCTGCCATGGCGTCGCATAAGCGCCGGGCGAAAGCCCTGCCCGGTGCGACCACCCTGCAGGCAAAATTGAGGTGCCCGTGTAGCACCTGCAGTTCCCTCAGGGATGCCTTACGCTTGGCCAGCAATTCCGAGATAAGGGTCACTATCCTGGACACCTTATCACCCGGTAACCTAGAAGCCTGTACTACTGTATCAATCTCAACCCCCAGGAATACTAGTTCGGTCGACGGGCCCTCGGTCTTTTCGGGCGCTAAAGGGACACCAAGTTCCTGCATTAGCGTCTGAAATGTATTGAGGAGACGTGCACACGTGTCCCAGCCCCGTTCACCCCCGAATAAAAAGTCATCCAGGTAATGGGCTACAGACCGGGACCCTGACCTGCGGACAAAAGCCCACTCTAGGAAGGTACTAAAACGCTCGAAAGCCGAGCATGATATGGAGCAGCCAAAAGGCATAGCCTTATCAAAATAATACTCCCCTCTAAATTTAAAACCCAGCAATTCAAAGTCGCCCGGGTGCACTGGCAAGAGGCGAAAAGCTGACTTAATGTCGCACTTGGCCAGCAAGGCACCCGGGCCACACGAGCGCACCATGCGCAGCACATGGTCGAACGATGTATACCTGACCGAACAAAGGTCATCAGGTATCGCATCGTTGACCGATCGGCCGGCTGGGTAGGGCAAATGATGAATAAGGCGAAACTCACCTAGGGACTTTTTAGGAACCAAACCCAATGGCGAAACCTTAAGGTTGGGAAAAGGGGGTGCGGGAAAAGGTCCGGCGACCCTGCCCGCGTCTAATTCCTTTTTAATGCTGGCCGCGGCTACCTCCTCCCTTCCTCTGAGGGATAAAAGGTTGGGAGCATCCTGAGGGGATCTATCACGCATAAAAGGGATACGAAATCCCTGCTTAAAACCTTGGATGAGATACTCTCTATCTTCTCCCCTTGGGTACGATGCGAGCCAGCGCTCCAGCATGTCCACCTTAATTGGGGAGGGGGCCTTTCGGAGAACTAGTTCCATCCGTGGCAGACTTGCCAGCCCACTGTCCACCCCTCCCTCTGCCTCGCGCCCCCCCAGGCTTGGGACAAGCAGAGGCTGCATGGGGACCAGAACATGTGGGACACTCGTGCTTATACCTGCAGTTCTTCCGACTGCAGGAACCATTGGACGAGAAAGTCCAGCACAGCAGGCGGGCTGGAACCCCCTGCCCCGCCAGTTGGCGGGTAACCTGCGCTGGAGCTGCTCGCTGGACCGCATGTCCACAATGGTATCTATCCCCCGGGGCAGGACGTGTGGGTGTCATATACAAGAGCCACAGTCTCTGGCACGGCTCATCCCATCTCATCTCGGGGTGTAGGGGAATCCTCATACGGAATTCCTCATCGTATGCTAGCCATGAGGGGCCCGGGAAATCTACCATCGCCCTATATATGTTGTCCAAATATTGGACCATGGGAATAGCTAGATCCGGCCGCGCCCTCAAATATACCGCCATGTATATTAAATAAGCGGGGAGCCAGTTGGCCCAGGTACGCGGCGGCTTACGGCGGCGTGCCTGCTCCTTGTCCTTCTCGTCCTGACCCTCCCTTTCTTCCTTGGTGGGCTCTCTGTTCAGGAGTGAGAAGATATCTACGTACTCCCCTCGCCATATCTTTTCTCTGGTAGCCTGTGCCAAGTGATCACCCAGTGGCAAGGAATACCCTGCCGTCGGCAAAGCCGAAAAGGGGATAGCTGGCCTACCCAAAGGGGCCTGAGTTAACCCTGCCACCCCAAATACGTTCCCAGCAGTGTAAGAACCGGGGCCCACCCCAGCGGGCATGGTGGCAGTAGTTGTCGCCGGGTGGGTCGCTAGCGGCGTAGCCCCTGCACCACCCGCGCGAGGCCAAGGCCACTGAAAGGTCCCCCCAATATTGGGAATGTGTGTGGATGTACTCGTTTGCACCATATACTCACATGCTGCACCCCCGCGGGCCGCCCCCACCGGGGGTTCTGGCCCACTGGGGGCGTCGGAGCTCACGACCGATGAAGAGCTCATCACCGGGGCTTGACCCGCACCAGGTTGCTGGCTGGGGAGCTGCGAGGCAGTGGCCGGAGCCGCGCCGCCCGCCTGCAGCAGCTCAACCCTCGCCGCCGGCCGTTGTCCTGCTGCCGATAGCGCCTCAAAAGGTACCCCAAAAGGGGCGCCTGCCTGACTGGCCCGGGCCAAAGACTCCTCCAAGGCCGCAATACGGGCCAGTAAGGTGTCTACATTGACCATGGGCAAAGAGCCGGCCGGGCCGCCTGGCCCTTGCATGGGTACAGTTCCCTGCACCCCATGGCCCATATATGGCCATTGGCCAGGGCCGAAGCCCGGTAGGGCTGGCGAGGAAACCTGCCAAGGCAGTGCGCCGGGCCACCCCCCAAGGCTAGAGGGCCCCGGGAGAGGCTGCGGCCCGAAAGTAATAGGCCCAACGGATTGGGCAGGAGGAGGAGCGGTGTCCACCGCTCGCGGGCCGCGGGCCGGAGCGCCCTCCGCGCCCGCACTCTGATCGGGCCAAGGGGCGATAGACCCCAAGCCACCAGCCCCGGCCGGGGATGGCAAAGGTGGCTGTTGAGGAGGCGGCACCACGGTCCTCCGACCTGGGTTGCGCCTCCTAACAGCCCGGGCTGAATTCGCAGCAGCCTTCTTTTTGGAAGGCATCTCACCGCAGCAAAAAAGGGAAGCTAGCTAGGCAAAATCGACCCAAAAGGCTTCCCGGTGATACCAACGAGCGACGGAGGCACAAGGAAAAAACTTCTCCGCTCCGTCGCTGAGGCAAAATGGCAGCGCGGCTGCCTCGTGGCCACCCCTTTTATAAGGGAGCTGGCCACGCCCCTAACTACCCGGATTCTCTGTCCTGTGGGGGGGGCCCGCAAAGGGCGCGGCGGCCATTTTGGCGCCGCGCTTGCATTAGTCAATATACTGCTGGATACTACTTGCTGAGAATAGGCAAAAATCAGCAAGGTCACTGTTTCTATGTTCTGCTATAAACTGACTAATCCACTGTTTGGAACATGACATTGAACCAAATCAAGGATATGAGGGTACTTAACATAGATTTTAAAAGGAGCATTTCTGCTCATAGTTAAGGAATAGTAAAGCTTGGCCATAAGGAAGTCTGAGCATAGAAGAATAGTCACTTTTGAACTGTGGTACTGGAGGAGACTCTTGAGAGTCCCCTGGACTGCAAGGAGAACAAATCAGTCGGTCCTAAAGGAAATCAACCCCGACTGCTCATTGGAGGGACAAATACTGAAGATGAAGCTCAGGTATTTTGGCCAAATGAGAAGAGAGGACTCACTAGAGAAAGCCTTGATGCTGGGAAAGATCAAAGGCAAAAGGAGAAGGGGGCGCCAGAGGATGAGGTGGATAGATGCCATTGTCAACGCAATGTGCATAGATCTGAGTGGGCTGAGGAGGATGGTTGGAGATAGAGGAACCTGGCGTGCTGTGGTCCATGGGGTCACAAAGGGTGAGACTCAACTGTGCAACTGAACAACAGCAACAAAAAATTAGTATTTAAGATTAATAGTGTTACAACTATTACTAAGCCTGTGATATAGCACTGTTGTGAGAAAGATTCATTCCAGTTTAAAAAAGAAATGCTGCTCCTAGAAGCCCTCATGAACAGAAGGGAAAACAAACTCTTAAAATTGGCTGAGGGAGGCCTTGAGGCCCTAGGTATGATAAAGGCTTAAGAAATCTTCTACGATGTTAACAAGCAACCCCGTGGCCCCACTTTACTAATTGAATTGAAGGCACCTTCAATTCTTATAGTAAGGCTATTCCTGAGGAACACAATAAGAAATGGCAGTGTGATTACAGTGCTTTAGAGTCGAACTGGTTCAGTTATAGTTCTCCTGCCACCTCCTGTTCCTTCTCTGTAAAAAGTACTTTTTTAATTCAGAAAGACAGACTTTGGATTTATAGCCTGCATTCTGCTGTTGAACCTGCTCATTATCCACCTTTGAAGGAAGGAAGGAAGACAGTGTTCCATATTCATTTGGCTCGAAAGGGTTTCACAGTAGGTTTATGTACCTGTGCGTGCATGTACTTTTGGATTTGGATTTGATGTGGAAGGAAAGAAGTTACGTGTATTTAGAGGGTAAATTCATAAGCATTTAGGCTGCTGTTTCATCTGCTGGGAGGATGGACTGGTTCACTCATTTCACCAGTGATCAGACAACATATTTGCTACAGTGAACTAGCCCAATCCCCTGCATTCCCACCCGCACTTTTCTGTCAAGAGCTATTGATTTTTTCAACTGCAAGTAGGATCAACTTTACCAGCTCTTGTAGTCACTGGGATCAAACAAAAGCAAGCTTCCTGCATTAATTTCCCCCCATATCATTAGTGGCTGAAACAGACAGCTAGCCACTTAATGTTATGAGGAAATTGGAAAACTGAGGCTACTGTACATTGCACTGTATTTTGAATTCTACACTGTTCTTGGCCAGCCCAGTCTGGTCAGGTTATCCTGCTATTGTAATAGAGTAGACCAGTGGTGGCGAACCTTGGAACTCCAGGTGTCCTTAGACTTAAATTCCCAGAAGCCCTAATCAGCAGGAGCCCTAATCAGCAGCTGGCAGTATGGTCTACAATATCCTGGTATTTTAATAGAGTAGACCAAGGTTTGCCACCACTGGTCTATCTACTCTATTAAAATAGCAGGATATTGTAGACCATACTGCCAGCGATTCAATGCCGATGGTCAAGTGGTGCTGGTTAACTAACCTGACAACACTGAGGACTAATGGCCTTGGGTGGCAAAGTCAACATGGAAGGGTGATGGACCCCAGTGGGATTAAATCCTGCTTGACTCCATCTAGATGGAGGGCAGCAGCTTCATCAAGAATGGCCTGGGGCTGATAGGAACTTTGAGTGCCAAAAGGACTCTGAACCGGAACTGTATCAGAATTGGGTGTCACATTGCTATGCGGAAGGCAAGTGGAAGGCCACTGCATTATGTTCCTGGACAATCTTCATGGCTGATCACCATGATGATAGCCAATATTTGTAATCAGATATAGCACAAGAAGAAGACACTCTCTGAAATTCTATATTAAAAAAATTATCACTCAAATTATGTGTACTATACATGAAGGAAAGCTGTCTGTAAAAGTGTTGTGTATGGTAGAGTGTTGTGTTAAAATGTGTACATTGATAATGAATTATTATCAATAATTATTTTTATCCATGGCTGCGGGACTCTCGACTTTCCCCTCCTTCAGCCAACCAAAAGCAGCACCGACGCCACCACTGGCTGCCAGGCTTGAGGCGGGGAAAAGACCACCGTCAGCTGGAGCCACTTGGACCATGGCCCTAAAAGCAATGCCGCGCCGCCACACGTTGTGCCTTCATTGGGTCCCGGGCTCCATCATGGATGTTAAGCCCCGGCTCCATTAAGGACATTGACCCCAGCTCCGTTTTTGACATTGAGCTTGGGGTTCTCTGCCATGGACAATAAGCCCAGCTCCCTCGTAGATGGCGAGCCCTGTTGTATTTGGGGGGGGGGGGGATATTGTATATGATGGATATGATGCTTTGTAATCTGCACATTTGTAATTTGTATATTTTGTATCTAAATGTGATGTTACTTTGTTAAATTTCTTGGTGTAGTTTGTGATGTATATGATGCTTTGTAATTTGTACGATGCTTTGTAATTTGTACGATGCTTTGTAATTTGTACGATGCTTTGCAATTTGTATATTTTGTATCTCATTGATTGTGGATTTTATTGTATGTGATGTTACTTTGTTAAATTGGTTTGTTGTTGAACCTCTTTGAGTCACCCACAGGGTTGAGAAAAGTGGTATACAAATAATAATAATAATAATAATAATAATAATAATAATAATAATAATAATAATAATAATAATAATAATAATAATAATAATAATAATAATAATAATAATAATAATAATAATAATAATAATAATAATAATAATAATAATAATAATAATTGGCTGGAACTTGGAAACAAGTATAGATTTTTCCTGGTTTAGGAAAAATGCCATTGGTGTGAAATCATTTAAGGTGGATCCCACCTTGCCAATAAGTGACCCACACACTATGATCTCAGAGCCATCTCCTGTGACACATATGAAATGAGATGTGAAGGATTTAACATCAGGACTGCAATGGACTGCTGTAGCCTTGAGGATATTGACAAAGTGCACCTTCAGAGCCAATCCATCTGGTATGGCCTCTTCCCTACTGTTATGTATGTATGTGTGCATGTCCATTATACTGTAAAGGCAAGAATGTAACCACTCCAAATACAAACGATCTCAGCTGTAAAGGAACGCGAGCAGACAGCCCATAGAGGGCAGCTGCGAGCGTTCAGTCTCACATGGTTCACATTGCTCAATCACGGACAGCCGCGGGAAAACCTTCCCCGCATTCAGCAGCAGAAGAAAGATCTGCATTCAGCAGCAGGGAAAGAGGCGTGCCTGGGCGAGGCCACGCCGGTAGCAGCCAATGAGCTACCGTGCTACAAGATTCAAATGTAGAGGGCTACTGTATATATTGAGATGTATCACCGCCATTACCTCATGCTTTACTGGAACATCATGCAATAAACCTGTGTTAAGCCAACCCTTCGGCTGTCCTGTTGTCTTTGGTCCCATACACTAAATTGGCGACGAAGGTGGGATATGGCTGCCCACGGGACCAAGACATGCGCCGGCTACGAGATCAGGAAGCCGGGAGACTTGGAGCTGTTTGAGATAGACTTCAACGCAGCGCTGGTGGAGCTCGAAGTCTCAGATGAGGCCAAGAAGAGGGCCATTTTTGTCCGCATGCTCGGACACGAGACCAAGAGGACCTTGGTGGACCTGATCGCGCCGAGGAAGGTGAGCGACCTCAAAGCCACAGAGCTCCTGGCGGCGCTGCGCGCCCACCTCCGGCCAGCAATAGCTATGTTCCCCGCTCGGAGCGCGTTCTGGAGGCGAGTCCAGGCGCCCGGGGAATCGGTCGCTGAGTTCGCCGCGGCCCTGCGGCTGGCCGCCGGGCCATGCAAGTGGGAGACCCCAGACATCACCCTCCGGGACTGCCTGCTCTGCGGTCTGAGGGACAAAGAGACTCAGCGCGCGCTGATGAAAAGGGAGCCGCCTCCCACGTGGCAACAAGTCCTCGACACGGCACAGGCCGCGGAGGCCACGACCGCCGGGGTGCAAGAGCTTCAGGACTGGCGCCCGAAGCCCGCCAAGGCAGAGAGCTCGGTGCGCGCGGCCCGGCGAGCTTCGAACTCATCTGCGGAGAGCGGCGACGACGAGGACGTCCGGAGGGTCCAGAGAGAGGGCCGGCGCTGCGACGGCTGCGGCGCCGCCCACGCCCGCGCCAAATGCCCATTCCGCAAGGCCGAGTGCCACAACTGCGGCCGGCGCGGGCACATCGCCAAGGTCTGCCGGAAACGGCGCGAGGCCACAAGGAGTTCTCCAGACCGCTCGGCGAGGCAGGACCGCACCACGAGGCCCAAGGACGGCACCCGGACCACGAGGACGCGGGACGGAGTAGGGCGCATCTCCGACGACAGCGAGGACGACGCTCCGGTTTGCAGCGTTTCCACGGAGCACCCCCGTTACTTCGTTGAGGTAGTAATTCAAGGGGCCCCTGTTAGAATGGAGGTGGACTCGGGTTCTTCATACTCTATTATTTCCCAGGGAGAGTTCATGAAAATCGCCCCCCGCGTGCGGCCCAAGCTCAAAGCATTGAGGGCCACACTGAAGGACGTGCAGGGGAACCGCATCCCAGTGTTGGGGGTTGGGAAGTTCCAGGTCCAGTTTAAAAAGCACACCGCAACGCTTCCCCTAGTCGTCCTCAAGGGAGGTAAATGCAGCCTCCTCGGGACTCAATGGTTCCAGCCCCTGGGGTTGTTCATTGGGGGGGTGCACGCCGTGGGAGCACACGCCGCCGGGACTGATCCAATACAGAGCGTGTGCGACGCGCACCCCGAGGTTTTCAAAAAGGGGCTCGGAAAATTCAAGGGCCCCCCAGTGACTTTCGACCTGGACCCTGGAGTGCGTCCAATCAGACTTAAACCGCGCAGAGTGCCTTTCGCACTAAAGGACAAAATAGAGGCGGAGTTGGACAAATTGGTGGGCCAGGGGATTCTTGTTCCTGTTGATTCTGCGGAGTGGGAAACTCCAATTGTAACAGCGCTCAAGGCCAACGGGGAGGTCCGCATATGCGCTGACTACAAGTGCACCATCAATAAGGCGATCCGCCCTAATGCGTATCCGGTGCCGGTAGTCAGCCACTTGTTGGCCAGGTTACACGGGGGGAGGTGTTTCGCTAAACTCGACCTGGCCCAAGCCTACCAGCAACTCCCGGTGACCCCCGCCGCAGCTGCTGCACAGACCATAGTCACCCACAAAGGGGCGTTCCAGGTATCGCGCCTCCAATTCGGCGTGAATTCGGCGCCCGGGATCTTCCAGTCACTCGTGGAACGCCTCCTGAAGGGGTTAGAGGGGGTGTTACCCTACTTTGATGACGTATTGATTACAGGGGGGAGCCGGGCCGAATTAGCAAGGAGGTTGGGAAAGGTCCTGACAATATTCGAAAAAGCGGGGTTGCGGTTGCGGAAAGACAAATGCGTCTTCTTCGCAACTGAGGTTGAGTTCCTAGGGTTCCGTGTTACTCCCGAGGGAATCAGGCCATCCCAATCCAAGGTGGCCGCCATCAAGAAGGCCCCTCGCCCCACCTCCAAGCCCGAGTTGCAGTCGTTCCTTGGACTGCTCAACTTTTACCACTCCTTCCTCCCGCGGAAGGCAGCAGTAGCGGAACCGCTACACAAATTGTTAAAAAAGGACGAGGCATGGAAGTGGGGCGACGACCAGGAGATGGCTTTCAATGACCTGAAGCGACTCCTGGCATCAGATGCGGTACTGACCCACTTCAATCCCAAACGCCCAGTGGTCCTGATATGCGATGCATCCCCGGTGGGGGTGGGGGCGGTGTTATGCCACGTACTGGAGAACGGGAGGGAGGCCCCGATAGCGTTCTACTCTAGGTCCTTGTCCCAAGCGGAGAGAAACTATGCCCAGACAGACAGGGAAGCACTAGCGATAATTGCGGGGACCAAGAAATTTCATGATTTTGTGTACGGCCGCCCCTTCACCATAGTGACTGACCATAAGCCCCTGCTAGGCATTTTCACCGCAGATAAGCCCACACCCCAAATCCTGTCCCCGAGAATGCTCAGGTGGGCCATTTTTCTCAACACGTATCAGCACGCGTTGGTATACCGGCCCGGGAAGGAGATCAGCCATGCCGATGCCCTGTCGAGGTCCCCCATTCCCCGGGATTGCTGCCACGTGGGCGAGGTAGAGAGGGACCACCAGGTCTTAATGATAGAGGTCCTAGACTCCCCTCCAGTAGTACCGGCCGACATCGCCAAAGCGACCGGCAAGGACAAGACGCTGGCCACAGTTTGCTCCTGGGTACAGAAAGGGTGGCCCGTGTCTTCCCCAGCAGCGGAATTCGACACATTTTTCAAAAAGAAACTAGAGTTGTCCCTAGAGAGGGGGTGCCTTTTGTGGGGACAGCGGGTAGTGATCCCCACGTCTCTCCGGCCGAGGGTGCTTAAACTGCTGCACGTCAGCCACCCGGGGATCGTCCGCTCTAAGGCGCTAGCCCGCAGTTACTTTTGGTGGCCCCAGCTAGACGCCGACATCGAACACATGGTCGGCACTTGCGAAGCGTGCCAAAGCTCCAGGCCAGAAGAGGCTCGCTCGCCACATAGGGAGTGGGACACAGCAAGGGGGCCCTGGTCCCGGGTACACGTAGACTTTGCTGGCCCGTTCAGGGGAACGCTTTTCCTCCTTGTGGTGGACGCGTTCTCCAAGTGGTTGGAGGTCATCCCAGTCTCGAGCACCTCCTCGGCCACAACAATTAAACAGTTACGGAGGCTCTTTTCCACGTTCGGTTTACCCGACACCCTCGTCAGCGATAACGCTAGCTGTTTCACGTCCGCCGAGTTCGGGGCATTCATGGAGCGCAACGCCATTCGGCACGTCACCTCCGCCCCCTTTCACCCGGCCACCAACGGCCAAGTAGAGCGCCTCGTGCGCACCACGAAAGACGCGCTGCTGCGCATGGGCCCCGGAGACCTCGACCTGAAATTGTGCCAATTTCTGCTAAGGTACAGGGTCACCCCATTGGCGTCAGGGTACTCCCCCGCAGAGCTGTTGATGCGCAGGAAGCTGGCCACGGGAATCTCCAAGCTAGACCCCACGAGAGTAGAGGACAAAGGGCGGAACATAGGGGTGGAACCCACAAAGAGTTTCAGCGTAGGCGCCCCGGTGCATTGCAGGAACTACGCCAGCGTGGGGCCAGCCTGGGTGCCGGGCACCGTAATAGAACAAACCGGCCCCGTCTCATACCGCGTAGAGACCAGTACAGGCTTCCTGTGGAGGCGACACGTGGACCAACTCAGGCGCAGGGTCCCCGGAGAGCAGGACGGAGACGAGAATAGCATCGAATCAGCGTTAGGGTACTCCCCCACCCGCTTAGCCCAAGGGGGAGGAAAAGGGGAGCATGGGTCCCCACCAAGGGGGGAGGAAAGGGAATCGATCCACAGAGATCTTTTGCGGGAGTCCGCGGCAGAAAGGAAGAGCCCCGACCACACACATACCCCTCGGAAGTTCCCCCGAAACACAGATGCCCATAGAAGTTTAGACGTTGATTTACAGTACCAGGGGGAGTTAGCGGAGTGGTCCCCCACCCGTCCTAGCGAAAAGAGGGGTTTCAGTTCAGCCCCTGGTACTTCCAGTCCCAGTAGCCCCTGTGAGTTAGAATGCAATATAGCGCCAATTTCCCGGAGACCGACACCCCCAAGACGGGAGGCAACGGCGAGTCCGCCCACCACAGTCTCAAGGTCCCCCGAGCGGGGATCAGAAGGTAGCAGAACCACAAGGGCGACCTCATCGGTTCCGCGGTTCACAATGGGAGGGTCCCCGGGGTCCGAGAGCAACAGGCAGGGGTTCACCTCCCAACTGTTCATTCCATTCCCATCCCCGGGCGCAAGGCAGGCACGGACGCCCCACAGAGCCACTAACGAATCCCCGTTTCCCGTTGCAGGACAAGCACCCGCGGAGTCAGGGATCACAGGCTCTCCAGTACTAGGTCAGACGCAGGCACGCCCCAAGCGCACGTGCGGCAAGCCACAATGGTTGCGGGACTTCGTCCCATCCTAGGGGGGAGGGATGTTATGTATGTATGTGTGCATGTCCATTATACTGTAAAGGCAAGAATGTAACCACTCCAAATACAAACGATCTCAGCTGTAAAGGAACGCGAGCAGACAGCCCATAGAGGGCAGCTGCGAGCGTTCAGTCTCACATGGTTCACATTGCTCAATCACGGACAGCCGCGGGAAAACCTTCCCCGCATTCAGCAGCAGAAGAAAGATCTGCATTCAGCAGCAGGGAAAGAGGCGTGCCTGGGCGAGGCCACGCCGGTAGCAGCCAATGAGCTACCGTGCTACAAGATTCAAATGTAGAGGGCTACTGTATATATTGAGATGTATCACCGCCATTAACTCATGCTTTACTGGAACATCATGCAATAAACCTGTGTTAAGCCAACCCTTCGGCTGTCCTGTTGTCTTTGGTCCCATACACTAAACCTACCTCCATGGTGTTGAGGCATGCCTGCCACAGGTCCACAGAAATGTCTGCAGATGCAGACAGTGTTGGCTCTCTGGCTATAAACAGAGATGAGCACTGAACCCTAGAATTGGATATGACTAGCTTTCAAACAAGGGCAACCTTTACTAAAAAAAAGTGTATAACATATAGAATTCCCAGAAAGGTGGTTGTAGGATTTGTAGTCCAATCCAAAAATCCTATCCCTAGTCACTATCTTACTCACATATGCCTGGGAATCAACTCCATTACAATGAGCCTTACTTTAGAATAAACATGAATAGTATCAGCTAGTCCTGCTCATGAATCAGTGTGTTAGCATGCTTGTTGAAATATCATTTCATACTTGTGAATAGCCTGCAACCAGATTTTTAAGGACACATTTTACTACAGTTATAGGAGACAAAGGCTGGCTAATATTGTCATTGAGTTGTTCAGCGTGATAGTGTTGCTGGGTAGTTATTGTGCTTGAAAACATAGTTCACCCAGCAGTGTTTTCCAGCATATATTCAGGGTTTCTCAGCACTGAGAGCAAAAATACTATAATAATGAGCTCTTGGATTCATTGCCAGAGACACAAACAAAACTAGCAACACTACTTTCTTTTTAGTGACTCAGAAACATGGAAAGATGTAATCAAAGTGAAGGGAACAAAGAATTTTTATGCAGCAGCTCAACTTCTAGAATTTTCTTGGTGGTTTTATATCATTAAATTGTGGTAACCCGCTCCCCCCCTTATTTCTTTGTAAACCTCAGTGAGAACAACTTGGTGGCTGTGGTGTATGTTAATCGCATGAAGATCTCACACCAAAGGCAAGATGCCATAAAGGAAAAACAGAAGAAATACTGAAAGAATTTATATCATTATCTTTCAGAGCTTTTTCCTCAGATGGCCAGTGACTTTTGCTTTCACACACATGTACACAAACACACTCATGCCGACACACTTACACACTCCACTAGGTTAGTGAACAATATAGGGACAGTGCACCCCATATGATAGCTGCACTGGAGCTTAAAAGGTGGTGGGTACCTTTCTCACCCACAAATTATGAAAAGGCTGGTGCGGAGGATAACACCTTGCCATCACCTGGTGTTGGGTGCATGGCAGAGAGCTGAGCCTGTTGATGTTGTTTAATTGTTTTATATTGTATTTTTATTTCTGTTTAGCCGATGATCCGTCCACTCTCCCACTTTGTTTGGAGTACTTATAGGGCAGTGATGGAGAACTTTTTAGAGACCAAGTGCCCAAACTCAACAGGCTGTCATGTGCAGAGGGGCAGGACAAGCTCTGTGCTGGGGGAGGAAGTGCTCCCATTGGGCTGCTGGGCAGAGGAGTGGAGTGAACTCTGTGCTGGGGAGGAGGGAGGGAGGACTCCTATTGGGCTGCTGGGTAGAGGGGCGGGGATATTTCACTGTCATTTATCTCCTTACAAACAGCATGGTAGCTTTATGTTTCCCTTTCCAGATTCCAACTGCTCCCATTCACCAACCTAGCACAGTCCTGCTACAGGGCAACACACTGGAAATGAAAGTGAAGCAGTATCTAGAAACATTGTTTAAGGTGCCACAACATTTTTGTCTATTATTAAAAAAAATTGCTGGTCTGTTTTGTTTACTCACTGATTTGAAAAGATTGTTGCCTAAAATATAGTCAAAATCTCACTTCTACTCGAAAAACTAGGCTTGTGGGAGTGATCATGAAGTTGGGTGTAAGAATTTGGGTTTATGCTTCAAGGTGCACATTGTGTTTCGATTTACAGTAGTACCCCGTATAACAAAAAAACCCTGTCCCACGGAGCTCTTCATTATACAATATTTTTTGTTACATGAATCATATTGACCATACCCCGCATAACGAAAAAATGTTCATAATACGGGATAAACCCCATATAACGAAGAAAAATTTGGTTATGCGGGGTATCGCCAATAGTGCCAAAACACTTTGTTACACTTTTTTTTTTTGGGTTATACAAGGCGTTTGTTATATGGGGTCCCACTGCATATACAAGTTTGGTAGCAATCAAAATGTTCAGGAAGGATTGTAATAGGTTTTTCTCATTTTGTCTTTATGACAGCTCTGTGACATAGAAAAGGGCTAGGTATGGATGGGAACTTATCTGGATTTATAACCACACTAAGAATTTATGAATATTCACTAGTATCATCCTATTTGCATTGAAAAGTGCTTGAATTTTATTTATTTATTTTATTTTAAAAGCAAAGCTTTATAAATGAAATGAAATAAATAAACATATTGGGGTGCTTAACTTTTAAAAGTCTGAATGAAACTCTGTGCATTCAACCAACATGGCTTTTGCAAGGGCAAATCATGCCTCACTAATCTGTTGGAATTTTTTGAGAGTGTCAACAAGCATGTGGATAAGGGGGATCCAGTTGACATTGTTTATCTGGACTTTCAGAAGGCTTTTGACAAGGTCCCACACCAAAGGCTCTTGAATAAACTTACCAGTCATGGAATAAAGGGACAGGTCTTGTCCTGGATTAGCAACTGGCTAAGGGACAGGAAACAGAGGGTAGCACTAAATGGACACTTCTCCAAGTGGAGGGAAGTAAAGAGTGGGGTCCCCCAAGGTTCAGTACTGGGACCCCTGCTTTTCAACCTCTTCATAAATGATCTAGAGGTAGGAGTAAAAAGCAAGGTAGCCAAATTTGCTGACGACACTAAATTATACAGGGTAGTGAAAACTGTGAGAGATTGTGAAGAGCTCCAGAGGGATCTCTTGACACTGGGGGAGTGGGCAAAACAGTGGCAAATGAGCTTCAACATCAGTAAGTGCAGAGTGATGCATGTTGGGGCAAAAAACCCCAATTACATTTATAAACTGATGGGGTCTGAACTCTCTGCGACAAAGCAGGAAAGGGACGTTGGTGTCCTGGTGGACAGCTCAATGAAGGTGTCAACCCAGTGTGCCTCAGCAGTGAAAAAAGCAAACTCAATGTTAGGGATCATTAGGAAGGGTATAGAAAATAAGTCAGCAAGTGTCATTTTGCCTCTTTATAAATCTATGGTGAGGCCCCATCTGGAATACTGTGTACAGTTCTGGTCGCCATACCTCCAGAAGGATATTATGGAGTTGGAGAAAGTACAGAGGAGGGCAACCAGAATGATTAGGGGACTGGAACACCTTCCTTACCATCTGAGGCTGCAACGGTTGGGCCTTTTCACTCTTGAACGACGGCGTCTAAGAGGTGACCTGATTGAAGTTTATAAAATCATGCACGGTGTGGACAAAGTGGATAAGGAAAAACTGTTTTCCCTATCGCACAACACTAGAACTAGGGGACACTCCATGAAACTTTTGGGTACTAGTTCTCAAACAAATAAGAGAAAGTACTTTTTCACCCAGAGGATTACTGGTCTATGGAACTCCCTGCCAGAAGAAGTGGTGACAGCTGTCAGTCTTGACAGCTTTAAGAAAGGATTAGACAAGTTCATGGAGGACAAGGCTATCAATGGCTATATTTATGGCTACCTAAGGACAACCTCCGGGTTGGAGAGATAGGCAGGATATCTCTCAATGCCATTTCCAGGGAATCCTAAGCAGGTGAAGGCATCTCCTTGGGAATACCCTGAAGGAAATGGTGAGCCACTGTGTGAGACAGAATGCTGGACTGGATGGGCTGTGGTCTGTTCCAGCAAGGCTGTTCTTATGTTCTTATGTTAACCAGAGCTGGCCATGATAAAGAACAAAGGTTACCATTCTATTTTCTTAGCAATACCTCATATTTTATAGCTATAAGAGAGGCTACTCCAGTGATGGCAAACCTTTTAGAGACCGAGTGCCCAATCTGCAACCCAAACCCCACTTATTTATCACAAAGTGCCAACATGGCAACAGGGGAGGGAGGAAAAGCTATCCATTGGGCTGCTGGGCAGAGGAACGGGGCAAACTCTGTGCTGGGGAAAGGGAGGAAGTGCTCCCATTGGGCTTCTGGGCAGAGGAGCAGGGTAAACTCTGTGCTGGGGTGACAGTATGCGTGCCCACAGAGAGGGCTCTGAGTGCCTCCTCTGGCATGCATGCCATAGGTTCGCCACCACTGGGCTAGTCTAACACGATTCCCCTCATTCTGGGAACAAGTGTTATTTACTGAATTTGGGCCATGCAGGCAGGGGAGATGTTTGCTTCAATTTGGTTTTTAAGAATTTATCAAAATGGCTTCATATTCAGGATGAATAACTTAAAAATTGAAGCAAAAACTGACAGCTCATCCCATCTTTACTAGTGACGGAGGGACTTTTCTTTGGTTCTCGTTTTAAGGAGAACTGATTCAATTTTCTCATCCTGACTCAATATGTGGAATCAAACCCTTTTATCTTTCCAACTGCAGACATCAAATTTTGTAATGCAATCACAGTGCCGAAAGTATATCTGATAATGTGTAAATTAAGGGAAAGTGCATAGAAAAAGGCATAAACTGGGAAGAAATAATGTTAAAAATATCCCATATAAAACCTACCTATAAATGTATGTAATAGGAGTAATGGGATATAAATATGCAGACAAGGAACTAGGCACAAAAATAAATGGAAATTTGTTTTTGCACTCCTTTTTAGAAAAAAGTTTGCATAATGATAAAGAAACAAGATAAAACAGACTGTGGTTAGAACTATATGCAAATGCCTTGAATGGAAATTGACAAATTCAGCCATCTCTAACTCTCTCTACAAGTTAAACTATAATGCAAAACTATATATTTAAAACATTAAACATTAATTTTGCCTGAAGGACATCTAGTGACCTTCAACTAGGTAGATGTTTGAGCTCAAGCATGCTTACTCCCAAATGAACAATATGCTGTGCAAACAATTTTTGAACCTTGCCTGTTTTCTAGACAGCTTTTTTAAGGTGCAAGAGAATCAGATAGATTATACTTGTCAAATGTTAAGGCAACAGGATGAGGAAACAGAGAGGAAAAATGCAACTTCAAGTAGGAATCATGTTACAGTAAACCCCCTGGTTACAGAATTAATCCATTCTGTAGAGTTTTGCTTATAGCAAAAATTTCTAATTGTGAAGTGCCCATAGAAATTCATTGTGCTGTTTCCCATAGGAATGCATTTAAAACAAAGTTCTGGAAAGCAAAGCATGGTTTCTGTTGAAAACCAATAAACTGTTCCAAAAAAATTCTGTAAGCCAAGGCATTATTTTCAATGGATTTCTTTCCGTAAGTCGAGTTTTCCATTACCTGAAGAGTCCATAACCTGGGATTCCACTGTATATGGGCAGTGTAATCTTCTGGGAGAACATGGCTGCAGGTCATAGTACAACCCTTTGCAACTCCATGGACCACAGAAAACCAGGCTCCTGTCTTCTGCCATTCTCCATAGTTCACACAGATCTATGCCCACTGCATCAATGATGCTATCTAGCCATCTCATCTTCTACCACCCCCTTCTCCTTTTGCCTTCAATCTTTCCCAGCATCAGGGCCTTATACAGTGAGTCCTTTCTTCTCATTTGTTGCCCAAAGTTCTGGAGCTTCAGCTTCAGTATCTGCCCTTCCATGGAGCAGTCAGGGTTGATTTCCTTCAGGATGGACTAATCTGATCTCCTTGCAGTCCAGGTGACTCTCAAAAGTATTCTCCAGCACCACAGCTCATAGGCATCTATTCTCAGCCTTCCTTAGAAGGAAGATAGGCTGTTAATTGGGAGATGTATCAGCACTCTTTAGAGACACCGGTCACCCAGCACAAGAGTATCAATGGAATAATGTAAGCTCTCCCAATTAGTCTGGCCAGAGAGGGAATAAGATCAAAGGAACACAATTTGTTCAGATAAATTGTCAGCCTGGCAGTATTAAGCCCCTACAATGGGCTACAAAGAATAAATTAAAGGAAGCATCCGAGCTGCTGCAGCTTGTGCCAAGAATGATGTTGCCATCCCATTCCCAAAACAGCTCCCACCGGCATCTATTTGGCCTCTTCTCTAAAGGATTAGCAAACAACATCTGAAATGAAAATATTCATTTATCCTGCATGTTTGGAGTGCTGTGCCAACTGAGTCATTTATCTCAACTGGTTTGGGACACGTGCCATTCAGTATTCATTTCACAGATAGAGCATGTTTGAGGACATTATCAGTGATTGACTCATATTAAGCAATATGTTTCTTATGCATATGGCTGACCTTGTTTAGATATAGTCTGGGGTGATGGATATTTCACTGTCATTTCCCTCCTTGCAAACAGCAAGGTAGCTTTATCTTTCACTTTCCAGAAACACTGATCTAGAAGCACTTTTTGATTTACACAGCTTGTTGGATAAAGATAAACAATAGCTGGAAAGCTGTGGGATAGAATATGTGGCTGTAGAGCCAAGGGTTTGGAGTTTTTCTCCCTATGGAGCCTCCCAGGAAGAAAACAAGTCTGAGTAACTCCCCCCCCCCCAGAAACAGGTACTAGTAAACAATTTCTGAGTACCTAATACCTAGAAAAGCCTGAGAAGAGGTGTCAAAAGTGGGAATAGACTCGGTGGCTTTGGTGTAAGGGACCAAAGACAATGAAACAGCCGAAGGGTTGGTTTAACACAGGTTTATTGCATGATGATCCGGGGGAACATGTGGTAATGGCGGATAAGTAGCTCAATATATACAGCTGGCTATACATTTGAATGTGGCTCGTCGACAGACTATTGGTTGCTGCCTGCGTGACGTCGTAGAAGGTCACGCCCTTCTTGACCAGGTGAAGAGGTGGCGGGAATCTTCCCGCGCTGCTGAACCAGGTGAATCTGAGCCATGAGAGCTGGACGCTCGCTATTGCCATCTAGTGGTCACTAGCTCGCGTCCCCTTATCAGGTTTACATTGATACAGCTGATGGTTATAATGTTGCACACAGAAAGGTTACATTGTTAACACATGGCAAAGGTACATTGTTAAAGGCACAGCTTTACAGAACACAACATCCCTCCCCCCTAGGATGAGACGAAGTCTCTCAGCCAAGATGGCTTGTTGCATGTGCGTTTGGGCCGTGAAGAGGGCTGACCCCACCGGGGGCGCTACTGCTTCTTTGTTCCCTGGTCCCTTGTCCTGAAATGGGAGAGGGAGACTTGTTAGTGGCTTGCCGCTGTCTGGCGGCCTTAGGGGAAGGGAAAAACTCCATTGTGGGCAGACCGGGGGCAGTCGGGGCTAACGAAAAACCCCTCTTCTCGCTTGGACGGGTGGGGGACCACTCCGAACCCCCCCCGGTTCTGAAAATCAAAATCTAACTTAGTAGGGGTATCCGCATTTGTGGGGGCATTCCGCGAGGTATGTATGGGGTCGGGTTCCTCCTCCTCCTCAGAAAGATCCCCTAGGATATCTACGAGAATATCCCCCTCCCCCCTTGGTGGGGACCCGCGGACCCCTTTCCCTCCCCCTTGGGCTGAACGGGTGGGGGAGAACCTAACGCTGATTTTTCCTCCATTTGGTCTGTGCCCTGCTCATCGGAGACCCTGCGTCGGAGCTGGTCCGCGTGCCGCCTCCACAGGAGCCCTGTGCTGGTTTCCACGCGGTACGACACGGGGCCAGTTTGCTCCACAACTACGCCCGGTACCCAGGCTGGGCCCGTGCTGGCGTAGTTCCTGCAATGCACGGGGGCGCCTACACTGAAACTCTTTGTAGCCTCTAGCCCGATGTTCCTTCCTTTGTCCTCTACTCTCGTGGGGTCTAGCCTAGTAAGGATGGTGGTCAGTTTCCTACGCATTAAGAGCTCTGTGGGGGAGTATCCTGACGCCAACGGGGTCACCCTGTACCCTAGCAGAAACTGGCACACTTGCAGGTTCAGATCCCCGGGGCCCATGCGCCGCAACGCGTCCTTCGTGGTGCGGACGAGGCGCTCTACTTGGCCATTGGTGGCCGGGTGAAACGGGGCGGAGGTGATGTGCCGAACGGCGTTGATCTCCATGAAAGCCCTAAACTCGGAGGACGTGAAGCAACTAGCGTTGTCGCTAATTAATGTGTCGGGTATGCCGAACGTGGAAAAGAGCCTCCGCAAATGCCTAATGGTCTGGGCCGAGGAGGTGCTCGTGACTGGGATAACCTCCAACCACTTGGAGAAGGCGTCCACTATGAGAAGGAACAGGGTGCCTCTGAACGGGCCCGCGAAATCAACGTGCACCCGGGACCACGGCCCCTTAGCCGCGTCCCATTCCCTGTGGGGAAGGCGGGCCTCCTCTGGTCTGGAGCATTGGCAACTTTCACAAGTGCCGACCATGTGCTCGATGTCGGCGTCCAGCTGGGGCCACCAGAAGTAACTCCGGGCCAGCGCCTTGGATCGCACGATGCCGGGGTGGCTGACGTGCAGCAGTTTGAGCACCCGCGGCCGAAGGGAAGTGGGAATCACCACCCGCTGCCCCCACAAGAGGCACCCCCTCTCTAGGGACAGTTCTACCTTTTTTCTGAAAAATGGAGCGAACTCCTCCGCTGGGGAGGATGCCGGCCACCCTTTCTGCACCCAGGAGCTAACTGCTGCTAACGTCTTGTCCTTCTCTGTCGCTTTGGCAATGTCGGCGGGCACTACGGGGGGCGAATCCAGCACCTCTATCATGAGAACCTGATGGTCCCGCTCCCCCTTGCTCACCTGCCTGGGCGTTAGGGGAAGGGGAGACCTAGATAGAGCGTCCGCATGGCTGATCAATTTCCCGGGCCGGTAGACCAACGCGTGCTGATACGCGTTGAGAAAAATGGCCCACCTGAGCATCCTCGGGGACAGGATCTGTGGGGTGGGCTTATCTGCGGTAAAGATGCCTAGCAGGGGCTTGTGGTCCGTTACAATGGTGAAGGGGCGGCCGTACAGAAAATCGTGAAATTTTTTCGTCCCCGCGACTATTGCTAGTGCCTCCCTGTCTGTCTGTGCGTAGTTTCTCTCCGCTTGGGACAGGGACCTGGAGTAAAATGCTATCGGGGCCTCCCTTCCGTTTTCCAACACGTGACACAGCACCGCCCCCACCCCCACTGGAGATGCATCACAGGTCAGAACTACTGGGCGTTTGGGGTTGAAGTGGGTCAGTATGGCCTCGGACGCTAGGAGGCTTTTTAGCTCACTAAATGCCCTTTCTTGGTCATCGCCCCACTTCCATGCCTGGTCTTTCTTTAGCAGTTTGTGTAGCGGTTCAGCCACCGCTGCCTTCCGGGGGAGGAAGGAGTGGTAAAAGTTGAGCAGCCCTAGGAACGACTGCAGCTCGGGCTTGGAGGTGGGGCGGGGGGCTTTCTTAATGGCTGCCACCTTGGACTTGGATGGTTTTATTCCCTCAGGAGTCACACAAAACCCTAGGAACTCAACCTTGGTTGCGAAGAAGACGCATTTGTCCTTTCGCAGTCTCAGCCCCGCTTTTTCGAATATTGTCAGGACCTTCCCCAACCTCTTGGCCAATTCAACCCGACTCCCCCCCGTTATTAACACGTCATCAAAATAAGGCAACACCCCCTCCAGTCCCTTCAGGAGGCGTTCCACGAGTGATTGGAAAATTCCAGGCACCGAATTCACGCCGAACTGGAGGCGCGTCACCTGGAACGCCCCCTTATGGGTGACTATGGTCTGCGCAGCAGCTGCGGCAGGGGACACCGTAAGCTGCTGGTAGGCCTGTGCTAAGTCGAGCTTAGCGAAACACTTTCCCCCGTGTAACCTGGCCAGCAGATGGCTGACTACCGGCACCGGATATGCATTCGGGCGGATCGCCTTGTTGATGGTGCACTTGTAGTCGGCGCATATGCGGACCTCCCCATTGGCCTTTAGTGCGGTTACAATTGGAGTTTCCCACTCCGCGGAATCAACAGGCACAAGGATTCCCTGGCCCACCAATTTGTCCAGTTCCGCCTCTATCTTGTCCTTAAGTGCGAACGGCACCCGGCGTGGTTTAAGACGAATTGGGCGGACCTCCGGGTCCAGGTCGAATGTCACTGGGGGCCCCTTGAATTTCCCCAGTCCTTTTTTGAAAACTTCGGGGTGCGCCTCGCACACCTCCTGAATTGGATCAATCCCAACGGCGTGCATCCCAACGGCGTGCACCCCCCAATAAACAAACCCAGGGGCTGGAACCATTGAGTCCCGAGGAGGCTGCAATCTCCCCCTTTGAGCACGACTAGGGGAAGGGACGCGGCGTCCTTCTTGAATTTAACCTGAAATTCTCCAACCCCCAACACTGGAATGCTGTTCCCTTGCACGTCCCGTAGTGTGGACCTCAAAGCTTTGAGCTTGGGTCGCTTGTGGGGGGCAATTCCCAAAAACTCCCTCTGGGAAATGATTGAATATGAGGACCCTGAGTCAATTTCCATCCTAATGGGAACCCCTTGGACTAGTACCTCAACAAAATAGCGGGGGTGTCCTGCAGACATGCTGAACACTGGGGCGTCGTCCTCGCTGCCGTCGGTGATGCGGCCCACGCCGTCCTGCTTCCACGTGGCCTGGGCGCCATCCTTGGGTCTCGTTGAGCGGTCTTGTCCCGCGGAACGGTCTGCGGAGCTCCTCCGAGTCTCGCGCTTCTTCCTGCACACCTTGGCGATGTGCCCGCGGCGGCCGCAGTTGTGGCACTCGGCCTTCCGGAACGGGCACTTTACACGGTCGTGGGCCGCTCCACAGCCGTCGCACCGCCGGCTCTCCTTCCGGACCCTCCGGACGTCCTCGTCATCGCTGCTCTCTGTGGATGACCTCGAAGTTCGCCGGGCCGCCTGTACTGGAGCCTCTGCCTTGCTCGACTTCGGCCGCCAGTCCTGGAGTTCTTGGACCCCGGCCTTTGTAGCTTCTGCGGCCTGGGCCGCTCTGACGACCTCCTGCAATGTGGGAGGCGGCTCTTGGTTCATTAATGTGCGCTGGGTCTTGGCATCGTTCAGGCCGCACAGCACACAGTCCCGGAGGGTGATTTCGGCATTCTCCCATTTGCACGGGCCGGCCGCCAGCCGCAGGGCCGCCACGAATGTGGCGACCGTCTCCCCGGGCGCTTGGACTCGCCTCCAGAACGCACTCTGAGCGGGAAACATCGCCGTGGCGGGCCGGACGTGCTCACGCAGCATCTGCATGAGTTCCTTGGGCTTGAATTCGCTCACCCTCCTCGGTGCAATCAGGTCCACCAAGGTCCTTTTGGTTTCTTGTCCGAGCATCCTGGTGAAGATGGCCCTTTTCTTTGCCTCTTCCATGACTTCGGACTCAATCAGTGCTGCCTGGAAGTCCATCTTGAAGATCTCCCAGTCGCCCGGTTTCCTGATTTCGAAACCGGCGCATGTCTTGGTCCCGTGGGCTGCCATTATCCCACCTTCGTCGCCAATTTGGTGTAAGGGACCAAAGACAATGAAACAGCCGAAGGGTTGGCTTAACACAGGTTTATTGCATGATGATCCGGGGGAACATGTGGTAATGGCAGATGAGTAGCTCAATATATACAGCTGGCTATACATTTGAATGTGGCTCGTCGACAGACTATTGGTTGCTGCCTGCGTGACGTCGTAGAAGGTCACGCCCTTCTTGACCAGGTGAAGAGGTGGCGGGGAATCTTCCCGCGCTGCTGAACCAGGTGAATCTGAGCCATGAGAGCTGGATGCTCGCTATTGCCATCTAGTGGTCACTAGCTCGCGTCCCCTTATCAGGTTTACATTGATACAGCTGATGGTTATAATGTTGCACACAGAAAGGTTACATTGTTAACACATGGCAAAGGTACATTGTTAAAGGCACAGCTTTACAGAACACAACAGTGGCATATAGCTGCAACAGAATCAGTGCAGCGCATACCTGTCGAGTACCCCGTATTGGCCGGGATTACCCCGTAAATCCATGCCGATTTTCTCCATTTCCTGCCCGGAGCTGCTGCTACCCCGTAATTTGGCAGTGGGGGGAAATTAGTTACAGCACATCCCTTCTGCGCAGGTCCTTTCTCCGCATGTGTAGAACTCTTCTACGCATGCGTAGAACCCTTCTCCGCATGCGTAGAACCTACGTAGAAGGGTTCTGTGCAGAAGGAGATGTGTAGAAGCCATCTTGGCTGAACCAGGAAGGAGAAGAGAGGACCAGCAGCTGGGTCAAGGCAGGGAGGGGTGGCTGGCTGCAAAAGACCTTCTATCCATCCCCTTTCCCAAATCCCTCCTTCGCTGAACCAGGAAGGAGAAGAGAGGACTGGCAGCTGTGTCAAGGCAGGGAGGGGTGGCTGCAAAAGACCTTCTATCCACCCCCCTTCCCAAATGCCTCCTTCGCTGAACGAGGAAGGAGAAGAGAGGACCAGCAGCTGTGTCAAGGCAGGGAGGGATGGCTGCAAAAGGCCTTCTTTCCATCCCCTTTCCCAAATGTCTCCTTCGCTGAACCAGGAAGGAGAAGAGAGGACTGGCAGCTGTGTCAAGGCAGGGAGGGGTGGCTGCAAAAGACCTTCTATCCACCCCCGTTCCCAAATGCCTCCTTTGCTGAACCAGGAAGGAGAAGAGAAGACTGGCAGCTGTGTCAAGGCAGGGAGGGGTGGTTACCAAAGAACTTCCAACCACCCCTTTTCCCAAATGCCTCCTTCGCTGGACCAGGCAGATGGCTTCAAGAACTGCAGCCCAACTCCAGCCATGGAGAACAGACACTGCCTTTCCTCCCAGCCGCTCCGTTGGGAGGGAATTGGTCCCAGCTGGGGAAGCCTTGGTGGATTGATGGATTGGCACATTGCCGCCCCCTCCTTCACCTCTTGTGGGGTTAGGGAGGAGAGAGGGAGGTGGTGCCAGCAGTGAGGGCCCTTACCCCCTTTTTTTGAGTAATTGTAGGGGTTGGAGGGAACCACTGCAGGGAACTGCAGTGGCTCAAGTCGCTAAGACGCTGACTGGGAAGCGGAAGGTCAGCAGTTCGATTCCCGAGTACTGCAGGATGGAAATGAGCTCCCGTCTTCATCCCAGCTCCTGCCAACCTAGCAGTTCGAAAGCAAGAAATTGCAAGTAGATAAATAGGGACCACTTCGGTGGGAAGGTAACAGCGTTCCGTGCGCTCCGGTGTCTAGTCATGCCTGCCACATGACCACGGAAACATCTGCGGAAGCAGACAGCGCTGGCTCTTCGGCTTAGAAACAGAGATGAGCACTGCACCCTAGAGTTGGATACGACTGGCTTTCGAGCAAGGGAAACCTTTACTTTACCTAGGGGTTGGAGAGGTGGGAAGGGAAAGGGATTGGGTTTGGGGAGGGATGGCTGGCACCCCCCACCTCTGATAAGGGGCACTTTGAAATGACCCAAGGAGGGTAGGGGGAGTGGGTTCTGGGTCTGGAGGGGAGAGAGGGTGGGAGAAATGGCCTTGTCAGCTGGGTAGGAGAGGTAGCACTCCATCTGAGATGGGCGGGGAGGTTCCCAGGGCTCAAATTGGGGTTGTGACGGGCATGGGACGATATGGCGGGGACTGAGGGGCAGGCCGCACACGGGGAACACGGGACCGATGGTTGGTATCTGTCCCTCGTTCCAGCCCCCCAGGTACATCTCTGGGTCCTGAGCAGCTGATCCAGGGTGACCTTGCCCTTAGGCTGCTGCTGATGAATGCCAGGTCGGTCTGCAACAAGGCCCCCCTGATTCCAACCAGAGCTTAAACGAGCAAAAAGATGCCGAGAGCACCGCTGGGTGAAGACCCAAAATGATTCCGACTGGACACTGGCTAGGGCTGCTATTAAGACCTATCTGGTGGCGATGGGGGTGGTGAAGCAACAATACTTCACCACCCTCATTGCCTCCGCGGATAATCGCCCAGCCTCTCTGTTACGGGTTACCAGGTCTCTCCTTGGCCGGGAGGGGCCGGTGCCCGGTTGGCAGGGTTTGGCTGAGGTTTTTGCAGACTATCTGGTGGAGAAAATTGCTCAGATTCGCTCAGGGTTTAATCCCGGCGTGGATGGGGAGGGTCCAGAGGGGATCAGAGCTCAGTCTGGCAGTGTTATCTGGGATCGGTTCGACCCAGTTGTCCCTGAGGAAGTGAGCAGGCTTCTTGCAGCCCTTTGGGTCCCTGTCCCACTTGGTTGGTGAAAGCCTCCAAGGGGGTGACGGGAGGCTGGGTCGGGGCTATAATAAATGCTTCACTGTGGGAGGGGGTGTTTCCTGCACCTTTAAAACATGCTCTGGTGCGCCCCCTCCTGAAGAAACAATCTTCCGACCCAGCAGTTCCAGCTAATTATAGGCCGGTCTCCAACCTCCCTTTCTAAGGGAAGGTACTGGAGAAGGTGGTGATGCGGCAGTTGCAGGGGGTCCTGGATGAAGTGGATTATCTGGACCCCTATCAATCAGGTTTCAGGCCTGGATATGGTGGGGGTGGACCTCATTTTAGAGTCTAAAATGGTGCTGGTGGTGTAATTCCCGGTTGTAAAGTGGGGGGGGGGGGAAGTAAGCCGGGATGTAATTTTTGTTGAATTTGCCATTCTAAACCACGGCAAATATAACCTAGGGTAGTCATACTGTATATACAATCCCCAAAAAAGAGGCTGGAGAGAGAGAGAAGGAATGCTCCAGTTATGTCTTGTACAACAAACTAAACCTGATCTTGTGCCATAATCTATCATTTGGAATAGCCACAGTTTAACATACAGTAAAACCCTGACTTCCATATGCCTCGAGTTAAATAAAATTTGACTTACATAATGATTTTGTGCTAAAACTATGTCCCGATTTACACAATTTCCTATGGGTTTGCTTCAACACATGCTCAGGAACTCATTTGACATTTCTGAGAATTATTATGTGCCTGTGGGTGCTAGGACTAAGTAGTGTCTGGCATCTTCTTGGATCAACGATTTATACAATCCCTATATATATATATATATATATATGGCATGATGGGATCCACCTTAAACAAATTCATGCCAATGACATTTTTCCTGCTTCAGGGGAGGGAAATGCATTCTCGGATACGAGTTGCAGTCGACGAAAGATATATGTAAACCCCAGGCTTTGTTGACAAGGAATAAATGGTCCCTTCCATACACACAAAACCCCTGTAGTGATTGCTCATGGCCAATTTCTGCCACTGCCTCAGCTGCATCTGCTTGGGGGAAAGCTAATGAAAATAGTGACTAAGGCTTCCCAGAAAACACGGCAGGAAAGAAGGAAGAAGGAGGGATGATAATAATGAGATGGAATTGGCAGCTAGCCAGGGAGCCAGAGCAAAAGTGTAGGGCTTCAGCCAAAGATGTCACTGTCAGTCCTGTCATCCAAAGCAAAGAGAGTCCTATCTCCCAACCACTCTGTCCCCGAGGCATAGGTGCAGGCCCCTAATGAAAGAAGAAGTATCCTAAAACATTAAAAACAATGGGTTCACTTCTGCTCATACCTGTCAAGTTTCAGGAAATTTCTGTCAAATTTCATTGCAGGAGGGGGTGTTTCCTGCACCTTTAAAACATGCTCTGGTGCGCCCCCTCCTGAAGAAACAATCTCTCGACCCAGTGGTTCCAGCTAATTATAAGCTGGTCTCCAACCTCCCTTTCTTAGGGAAGGTACTGGAGAAGGTGGTGATGCGGCAGTTGCAGGGGGTCCTGGATGAAGCGGATTATCTGGACCCCTATCAATCGGGTTTCAGGCCTGGATATGGTACTGAGACTGCATTGGTCGCACTGGTTGATGACCTCTTGAGGGAGCGGGATGGGGGTCATCCATCCATCCTGGCTCTTCTGGATCTCTCAGCAGCCTCCGATACCGTTGACCCTGGTATCCTTCTGGAACGGCTCAAAGGTTTGGGGATTCAGGGCACTGTGCTGTCCTGGTTTTCCTCATTTCTGGAGGGCCATACCCAGTCAGTGTGGTTGGAGAGTGAGAGGTCCAATGCTAGGCCCCTACAGTATGGGGTGCCTCAGGGTTCGGTGCTTTCTCCTCTCCTATTTAACATATACATGAAGCCGTTGGGTGAGGTTATCCGTTCCCAAGGGGTAAGGTATCATCAGTGTGCTGATGATACCCAGCTGTAAATCTCAGCCTGTGGGGACCCCAGTGATGTGGTCACTGCCCTATCCAGATGTCTGGAAGCGGTTGGGGTCTGGATGGGGGACAACGGGCTACAATTGAATCCCTCCAAGACTGAGTGGTTTTGGATAGGGGGTCCCGCATTATCCAGGGAGCTGCCAACTTTGGTCTTGGATGGGACTGTTTTGCCCCAGACAGACCCGGTACGCAATTTAGGGGTCTTCCTGGATTCGGGGCTGCTACTAGCAACTCAGGTGGCAGCTGTGGCCAGGAGGGCTTTCCCACAGCTTCGCATCATACGTCATTTGCGTTCGCTCCTGGACCGGGACTCCCTGCTCAGGGTCACACATGCTCTGGTCACCTCCAGGCTAGATTATTGCAATGCGCTCTACATGGGGCTGCCCTTGTCAACCATTCGGAGGCTGCAGCCCAGGTGGTGATGGGGCGCGGGCGTTATGCTCATGCCTCACCATTACTTCGGGAGTTGCACTGGCTACCAGTTTGCCTCCAGGTGCAGTTCAAGGTGCTGGTTTTGACCTTTAAGCCCTTCATGGTAGTAGGCCAGGATACCTTAGAGACCGCATCATCCCAAGAGTGTCCGCCCATCCAACCAGAGCGGATCGGAGGGGCTCCCTAATTGTTCCATCTGCCAGAGGGGCCCGTCTCTCTGTACACGAAGGAGGGCCTTTTCCGTGTCCGCACTGGCCTTGTGGAACCTCCTGCCTGTAGAGTTGCGGGAGCAGATGGAGCTGCTACCTTTCAGAAAAGACCTAAAAACCTGGTTGGCGGGGCAGGTGTGGGGCCCAGATGTAAGAGTGGCCCCCGTCTGTTGGCTTATAAATTAAGCCCCCATTTCTTTTAATTGTCAATGAAGGCAGTTTTTTAATGTGGGTTTTTGAGAGGAATGGGGTAGGTGGGTGGGTATGTTGGGTTTTAATTGGTTTTATGTGTGTTTTAACTTGTTGTGAGCCGCCCAGAGTTGGGTTTACCTGATTGGGCGGCATATAAATTTGAATATAAAAATAAAATAAAAATAAGGGAAATTTCCTGGCCAAAACGGGAAACTGGACAGCTGTGTTTATCCTGTGCTGGCCTCCTTTCTAACTCTAGTCTAATTGCAGTCTAACTAATATAGGATGACGGCGGGAAAGAGTGCAAAATACGGGGGTTTGACAGAAATTTCCCGAAACTTGACTGGTATGCTTTTGCTTAACCTCCCCACCCCCAAATGAAAAATGAATTGGACTGTGAAGTATTTTTCTTTATTTTCCTAACACTCACCAATTAATTTACTTCTCAATATTGGTGACTTCTAAGTTATAGTGTTTGGGAGCCCCAGTTGCTTCAATTCTGATTTGATATACCAATTTAGATTGGAAGGCAGGCTTGGAAAATGAGGACTATCCTTTTTAGCTCTTGTTTGCGTTCAACTTGTACGGGAATGAAGCAAAGCATTACCCGATTCTGGGAATATTTTGGACTGGTAAACTAGCAGAATTTGGAGCTCTTTTCAGCAGTGCAATTATACTGTACTAGCTGATTGCCCGGCCTTGCCCAGGAGGAGCCAACCCATTCTGAGGAGACGCCCGGGTCTGTCACCCCTGCCTCAGTGCTGGGCCCTCACCCACCATACCTGGCCTCCTTCCTCTTCCTCATGTTTAAATTTATGGGCCAGAGAAAGTGTTATTTAAAAGCAACTGCATGTTTGTTTTTAATTAAGCCATGCTGATTACCCAGCCTTGCAATGGATTTTTATTTATTTAAAGGAAGTATAGTTATTCCAGCATATCCAGTTGTTTGTTGATGGTGTGTGTGTGTGTGTGTGTGTGTGTGTGATATGTGCTTCTGCATCTCTGCTGGGTATGTTAATGTCCTTTCTTGTTTGCTGCTGCTGACTTTCTGTACAGTGTGCTCCTTGTGATGTCTCCTATGTTGCTCCCTGCCGTGTCTTTGATGTGTGTGCTGTTATTGTCCCTACTGTGGTATTCTGTCTGCTGTCCTTGCTGGGTATCTTTTTGTGCTGGTCTGTGTGCCATTGGTGGCTCGGTTGTTTTTGCCTATGTTGCTGATGTCACTGTTGTCACTGGCTGCCTCTGTGGTAGAGTGATAGTTATGACAGTTGAGAATGTTTATTCAGAGGACTGCAAGCTGATTGGCCTGTATGGCTCAGAATTGCAAGATGATTGGTCCTGGCTTTTTGTCCCAATTTGGGGGTCATAAACTACACAATTTTGTTCCAGACCCCCATAGTGCTGATTGGGCAACTCCAATTTACCTTTGCACTAAGTTTGACTGGGATTGGATCAGGGGTGTGAAAGCCTTTGTGGGCCTTACAACACCCGACTTCTGTTTTTTATATATACTAGCATATTTTTGCCTGGCACTGCCAGGCTTTTTTTGTGTTTTTTGGTGGTAGGGATTACACACACACGCACAACACAAGTACACACACACACACACACACACACACACACACACATACACACACACACACACACACACACACACACACACTCAATACACATGCACACAACCACACCACACACACAACCATGCACACACACAATAAACATTCACACACTGCACACACAACACAACCAAACACACACTCATTACACACACACAACAACACACACACACACACACACACACACCAAAGTTAGGGGGAGGGGATCTCCCTCCTCCCCCCAATCCTCGGCAATGACTCCCAGAAGGCCGTGCCAGGGGGAAAGGGCCAGCTGGCAAAAGGTAAGTACAGGGGGATTGGGGGGGCAAGGTGGTGGGGTGGGGTGGGGTGGTTTCTGGGGACATGCCTCCCCCTCACTTCCTAACCCCCACCACACTTACCTATTGCCAGCTGGGTGTTTCCCCCCCAGCGCTGCCTTCTGCATTGGGAGGAGCACCAGCCTGTCCTTTGTCCCTGAGGGCGTTGAGGCCTCCATGCCCACAGGGATGAAGGACAGGCCGGTGCACCTCCCAACGCAGAAGGCAGCACTGGAGGGACAGCCAGCCGGCAAAAGGTAAGTGTGGTGGGGGTTAGGGATTTGGGGGGGCAAGGAGGTGGTGGGGTGGGTGGGCAGTGTGGGTACCCAGGCCATGCTTAACCCCCCCCCACTCCCTAACCCCCACCACACTTACCTTTTCATCTCCTGTAGAGAGGGGATTCTTTCTCTCTTGGTTGGCTGGGGATAAAAGCTTCGTCCTCAGCCAACCAAGAGAGAAGCTAACCCCCTCCATGGAAGGGGTTTTCTTCTCTCCGGGGGGGCGAAGGCACGGCCTTTATCTCCCGGAGAGAGCACGTCATTTCCCCATGGCCCCGGAGGCTGGCGCTGGCCTTGCCATAGCTTCGGGGGGAGGGGCAGCCCCTTCTCTTCCTGCACGGCTTTGGTGAGGAATTGGGGAAAGGCTGCGTTGGCCATTCTTTTTAGTGTGTGGCGCTTTCCTGGCCTCCTCTGAGCTCACGCCCTTCAGCCTCATTTGCTGAGGGGTGGCATGGCGCATTGGATGCTGGACCCTGTAGTTTTTTCTTGCTGCATTTGTGGGGCAGTTGCCCACTCACGGCTGGCGGACCCTTGCGGCGATGCTCGGATGCTGTAAAGGTAAGTGTAGGCAGCTCGGTTCAGGATGGTTGGGCCGGGTGCGGGCGTGCATGCCAGACACCAATGGTTAATGCACGATTTTATTCGTAAAGATAGATGTGTTCATGTGCACTCGTGGTTGAGCTACCTTATCCATGAAATCAATGGTACCTAAGTAACAAAATGACCTCTTAGGTTATGTATATAATTCTTTATAAAATTTGCGGCATGCTTGAATTCAAAGCAGCTACAACTGACCAAACACACCAGCTCCTAAAAATAAAAATCTTTTCCCCTTTCACCTAATACACTGTCTTTTTCAAAAAGCAAAGCTTGTTGTAATTCTCCCCCTCAAAATTGTCACAGGGGCATCATCTGAACTGTGGATACTTTGGAAAGATATTAGCTAAACCTGTTTGCCTAACAACACAAGAACAGATACCTATTGTATTCTTGTTTAAAGCTATCATTTATCTTAGACTGGAGAAAGCCAACATGACCTATTTTCCCACCTTTAAAGAAAAGGGGAAAGTGCCTCTGAGAATAAATTGCATATTGTGTATGCAAAAGTATCATTTTTATGTTTTCTCCACTTTGACAAGAAAGGTGTTACACTTATCTATAAATGGTGAAAGCCAGGAGGGGAGATGAAACAAAACTAATGGGATTCAAGATTTTATTCCCCTTCAGTGTTGGATCCCATCTACCCACCCTTTAAAACAGTTAAGGTCTAATGCAGGGATTCTCAACCTGCAGCCTGCAGGCCGAATGTGGCCCATGACACCATTTCATGTCACCCCCCCCTGCCTCCACCACACCAGGAAGTGTCATGTGGTGGAGGAAGGGCATACCAATACTACTACTACTACTACTACTACTACTACTACTACTACTACTACTACTACTACTACTACTACTACTAATAATAATAATAATAATAATAATAATAATAATAATAATAATAATAATAATAATAATAATAATAATAATAATAATAATATTTTTTATTTATATCCCACCCTCCTGGTGCAAGCACCACTCAGCGCGGCTACTAACATAGGGAAAAATACTATATACAGTATGCAATATACAATATACAATACAATAGTAATGGAAGTTGGAAAGACAGTGCACTGCCAGAGATTTCAGGACAAGGAAATATAGCCCTGAAAATAAGGGTTAAAAATGAAAAAGTAACAATTTAAGTAGAAATGTACTGAATGTCAATTAGAAATTGTTGCAGAGTAAAAAGAAAGAAAGAAAATCATTTCTAATTCCATGTTATCTACATTGAATAGCAAAGCCTATGGAGAAGTCCATTAGATCTGCAGCTATGAACAACCCCCATAGAGGATTATGGTGTTTGCTATCAAAGCAGAATCTGTGTTATTTTGCATTGGCTCTGCAAGTTTAGAACAAGAAGGAATGTTATCCCCCCACACCAACCCCCCCCCCCACCCAAAAAAACAACAACACAGAAAAAGTCCACAGCCAAAGTGAAGTTTATGAGATTTCACATTGTTCTTCCACTGGTGGAATCTTTAACCTTGGGAAGAATATATAAACAATATATAAAGATTATAAAGATCCATGCCTCTTACAGGGCTGATGTAATACAAGTAAACTGCCAGCCAGTAAGAGGCTGCCACCTAGTCAGTCAGAATCAGCAAATCAAGCCAACCCAAACTGAGCTGATAAGCTGAAGGAAGTAAAAATATAGCAATAGCTGCACAAACACAATGTCACAAAGGTGACACAGATAAATTATGGATATTCTTCTATAGATTTTAACTGGCAGATGTCTGGACGAGCATGTAGAAAAAACCCACATCATTTTGGCACAGTACTATGAATCTCAGAGGGACTGCAGTGGCTCAAGTGGATAAGACACTGACTGGGAGGCGGAAGGTCAGCAGTTCCATTCCCTAGGACTGCAGGACAGAATGAGTTCCCGTCTTTGTCCCAGCTCCTGCCAACCTAGCAGTTCGAAAGCAAGAAATTGCAAGTAGATAAATAGGGACCACTTTGGTGGGAAGGTAACAGCGTACCGTGCACTCCGGTGTCTAGTCATGCCTGTCACATGACCAGGGAAACGTCTACGGCTCTTTGGCTTTGGAACAGAGATGAGCACTGTACCCTTGAGTCAGATACAATTGGCTTTTCAGCAAGGGAAAACTTTACCTTTACATTTGCCTTTACTATGAATCTCAGAAGTGCTACCCTATGTGCCTGTGGGCAAGCTGCACTGTCTCAAGATGGCCCAGACAAAGGAAATGGAAAACCGCTTCTGAGTACTTTATACAGTGATACCCTGGATAACGCTAAAACCTGGTTCCACAAGTCTTAGCATTATCCGGTTTTTAACGTTGTGCAATGCATTGATTGCACAATGTTTTTTTTAAAAAAAACACAGCCCGGTTCCCTTTCCGAAGAGGAAAGGGAACTGGGGATCATTCCGCCTTCTTCTTTGGAAAGGGCAGTGGGGATATTATGCATGGAATCCCCGCTGCCCTTTCCAAAGAGGCAGGCGGATTGAGCCAAGCCCCAAAGTTGGCAGGACTGGTCTCCGCCTGGGAGACCAGCCCTGCCAGCTTTGGGGCAGAGACCTCCGATGTGCCTTCGCCGCCTGTTCCCTTCCAAAAGGGGCTGCGGGTGAGTGGTCAAGATTGAACTCGCAACCTTTTGGTTGCAGTACAGCAGTTTAACTACTGCACCACCAAGGCTCCAAAAAGAGATGAGAGAAATAAAATGTACTGAAGAGTGGAGAATGGCAAACCTTTGTGTCCTAAAGCAAACCATTCAAAAACCATACAGGATTATGCCTTCATATGGATATATTTAAACACGTATTGATTCATATATCTAGTCGTGTAAATTAGTATTTTGAAGTGGGGGAGATAGTCCAAGGAATATGGAGAAGGGTGAGAAGTCCCTTACTCTGAACTGCAGCTTTAAATAAATGCACTGCCTAAGTGCCACTGCCTGCTGATCTCGCTCAGATACCCTTAGCAATTAGAGCAGGGGTACCCAACCTAAGGCCTGTGGGTTGGATCTGGCCCATGGCACCATTTCATGTGGCCCCCACCCCTCCAAGGGCATTCGAGAAACAAAATGGCTACCCATTTGAAGCTGTTGGGACAAAATGGCCACACACACACACACACACACACATCATGCAGGCAGGGCAAAATGGCTGTCTGGCCCTCAAAGCTGACTTAGAGCATGACCAGGCCCCCAGCTCGAAAAGGCAGGGAACACCTGAATTAGAGCATGCAGGAGGGATGTTGCATGTCATTAGGTTGGGAAGCTGTCAGTCATGTTAGAAATCCCAGTCATGATGGCCATCAGGGTCTTGCTTCTAAGCTTTTGATGGTTAGGTTGTCCATTTCCCCTAATCTTAATGGCATAGCTTTTCTTAAAAAACGATTTTAACGTTTTAACAAACAAATGCTGTAATTGGCATTAGGGATCTTTAAAGAGTACTGGCCTATGCCATGACTGTTCCTATTCCTTGCCCTTCGGTCAACCCTAGGAATGGGGAAGTTGCTCTGATTTGGTCCATCTATACATATTTGTCCAAAGACAGAACACATGCCTCATTCTTTCCTAACAAACTCTTTCAAAATGTACACTGTTACCAGGACAATTTTCTTTCTGTGTCCCAGAACACCTGATTTTATCCTTTAGAAGTGTACAAGCACTGCACAGCTCTCGATTCCCGTGGGAGCATCCTTCAGAGCTGGTGTGAGCTATATGACCCATTTAAACTGCCAGGAAGTATTAGTATTTCTTTCAAATGGAGATCAGGAGTGCAGGACAAAGGCAGAGGTTTAGACCTTTCCATTCTGTAATAAAATGAATAAAAAAGCAATGTGGCATTGCATGAAGTCGAAGGGCATCGCTTGACTTACTTTGCCATCCTATAGAACAGTGATGGCAAACCTTTTAGAGACTGAGTGCCCAAACAGAGGGGTGGGGAAAACTCTGTGCTGGGAGGGAGGAGGAAAGAAGTGTTCCCATTGAGCTGCTGGGCAGAGGGGTGGGACAAATTCTGTGCTGTGGGAGGGAGGAAGCACTTCCATTGGGCTGCTGGGCAGAGGGGTGGGATGAACTCGGTTCTGGAGGGAGGGAGGAAGTGCTCCCATTGGGCTGCTGGGAAGAGGGGTAGTGTGAACTCTGTGCTGGGGAAGGAAGGAAGCACTCTTTTTAAGCTGCTGGGCAGAAGGGCGGGGTAGACCCTGTGCTGGGGCGATGGTGCACATGCCCACAAAGAGGGTTCTGAGTGCCCATTCCGGTACTTGTGCCATAAGTTCATGGCCACTGCTATAGAATCATCTCTAAGATGGTCTTTTTAGTGTTTCTATTGTCCATACACATAGTCCATACACAACAGTCTTCAAGCATATAGACAAGGCAAGGGGAAGAAATGTTCTCTCTACTATCTCTGTTTCAGGAATTGCATAATCCTCATTCTCTGACTAAATATGAGACTTTTTTTGCAGAAAGAGGATATTTTTTATTATTATTACGTTGCTGTTGTTGTAGCATTTCCTTAAGTGAATTATTCCAATTTAGACTAAGTGCAGGACAGACCCCTGAGCAATCTGGAGTAGAGTTCATTAAATGAAACAAACACAGACAATGGCAAACTTGCCAATAAAAAAAATGTTTTGCATTTAATATGATTTAATAGTCACAAAAGGTTCCTGCTGGGAGGCTCCCATTTGGGAAAATCAGCCTTAAGCTAGTGACTAAATAAGGTTTTTGGTTTCTATGCTTTTGCTAGACGGGATTTCCTTTTAAAAAGCAGACATATAATAGATCTGTAAAGGAGCAAGCATGCTGATGAGCTTATTCTCACTTCCCACTTCAAATTATGCTACTTAATTGGTAGAGCTTGGCCTACTGGTCTAAAGTGGGAGGTGGGGAGGAAATTGCCAGACTTAGGTTCTTTGGTCAATGTGCAAATTTAAAAAAAAATAAAACACAGAGAATGATAAAGCACTGAAACAAACAAGATGTAAAACCAAAATAAATCCAGCAGAATCACATGATTCTCCTTCTCCTTTCATGTCCTGATCAAACCCTGCATGGTGAAAATGAAGCTACTTTCTTCACTTTGTCGTTGGCTAAACATACTGCCATGTTTCTGGCAGTAACTGGCAGATCAGTAAATGAGCCGGATTCTGTATCTCTCCACATTCGCACAGTGTGTTGTTGTCCACCAACTGCCCCCACTTGAGCATGTTATCTTGCATTTAGAGACTCCAACCCTCAGCCTTTTCAGGTTCCTCCAAGTGATGTAGGAGAGGTTGAGTTCCTCAGTCAGCCAATCAATCAATCTTTATTACAGTCCAAGACCAGCATAGTACAGCAAAAAGAACAGAAGTTAAAATATATATTTTAAAAAGGAGTGTTTCTACGCAGAGTTAAGGAGTAGTAAAATTAGTTCCTCAGCTATATCCTACTTTAATGTTGTTCCTTGTCTAGTGAGCTCCTTCCCCCATCTTCTACTTTCATTTTGCTCTTGTGTTTTTGTCTTTGACATAAACCTCTTTCTGGATCTGAACCGGCGGACTTGAGGCTTTTTTCCATTCAGAGGATGTCAAGGGTCATTCTCTTGTTTAGTTCTCTCAGCATCTGCTGCTACTTCTCAATCACATGATAAGACTGGGGGTGATTGTTATGTATGTTAACTGTGTTTTCTGACAGGAGCGGAATGTATCTTTTCTCATGTATCTATTCTTATGCAAATAAGTGGATCGAAAAATGTGCACACTCTGTTAGCCAATGGGCTTGTTGTATTATTGTTACTGTCACTGTTTATACTGTATAAGTTTTGCCCCATCCAAACTGTGTTCAAACCCCACTAATAAAGAGCTGAATTTCACTACTTCATTCGTCTGCTTCTTCATTCCTTGAACACTAAAGTGATAGAACAGTTCAAAGGACTAAACGAGTAAAAACAGATCATGAAATGGAGGAAAAATAACAGTTCTCACCTGACATGAAATTATGAAGTAAGCACCAGAGAAACAAAGGGTACTGCAGTGGCTCAAGTCGCTAAGACGCTGACTGGGAAGCGGAAGGTCAGCAGTTCGATTCCCGAGTACTGCAGGACGGAAATAAGCTCCCGTCTTCGTCCCAGCTCCTGCCAACCTAGCAGTTCGAAAGCAAGAAATTGCAAGTAGATAAATAGGAACCACTTTGGTGGGAAGGTAACAGCGTTCCGTGCACTCCGGTGTCTGGTCATGCCTGCCACATGACCACGGAAACGTCTGCAGAAGCAGACAGCGCTGGCTCTTCGGCTTAGAAACAGAGATGAGCACTGCCCCCTAGAGTCGGATACGATTGGCCTTCGAGCAAGGGAAACCTTTACCTTTACCTTTACCAGAGAAACCTGTCTAGTGAGGGCCTTCCATAGATGGGGCCTTGATAGCAATAAGCTTCTCTCTGACCACTGGCTACCTACTTTGCTTCATTCATAATGAGGAGATCAATTTATCTCCATGTAACCATGCTCCTGTTGTGATCCAGTCCTCCTTGGACTCTGAGGATGGCCTGGATCAGGGACACTGCCTATGCCCAGCCCAGTTCTGACTGCACCCGAACCTGAGGACGTCCTGAGCCAGGGATCTCAGCCTGCACCTGGCCCAAGTCTGTTCCCCCTGGCAGCTGATCTATCAGATCATGGGTCTAGTTCTGACAGTGATCAGCTCTCAGTCAGGGAGACATCCAGAAAGGAGCTACACCTGAGATGCAGGCAGGCTAGAGCGAAGTACCAAAGAAGGCTCCCAGCTGATACCGATTAGCTGGGAGGATTATAAGCAAGCTTCTTGCATCCTGTCAGCATGACTTGCCTGCTGTGACCGTGACTTCTCTGCCAACCCTGACGACGCCCCTGGACATCCTTTGGATTAGATGCTTACTCGGATTACCAGTAAACAGACCTCGGCTTGCCTTTTGGACTTTGATATCTGGACTCTCCTCGAATAGACTCTCTGTGTAGTGCCGCCGGTTGGCAACTGTGCCCGCTCAGGTGGGTCAGCACACCTCCTAAACGTTTTTAAGAATATCGAATGTAACATGAAAAACCAATCATTTCCCATGAACCATGATTCCTTCTTGGCTTGGACTACCGCAAGTCTACAAACCATTTTTAAAAAGCAGCCTCAGCTGTCATGCATTGGAGAGTATAAATAGGAAACATTCTTTGTTGCACTAGGACATAAAGTGATATGCTAGTCACATCTTTCTTTGTATCAGAAACACCAACATACAATTAATAAATATGACAGATAATTTTCACACAGTAATTGGCCACATCAGAACTTTTGGGGCTGCAAATCTTCCATAATACATGTTGAGGGCCTTAGAGTATACAATGAAAAATGTAAAGCTGCCTGTTTTTCACCACACTCAGAAAAGACTGTGTGGGTGTGAAAAATTTATTTTTTAAATGTTTATCTTCACAGTTGAAAAAGCCACTCCTAAACAGCAAGCTGCCTGTGTCTTTTGTGACAATGATGGAGCTACGAGTAGCCTCAAATATTGAACTTAATTTTAGTGAACCCTAAGTGCATATGGTTAACTAAGAGACTGTTATCCTATGCATAATTGTTGGGACACACTGAAGGTCATATTATTGCTAAATAAGGGGAGCAAAAGATTACTGTAAAGGATTTAGGATTACAGCTCAGTTAGAAATAGTGTTTGGATTGTAAATGTAGGTTTTAATTAGATTGTTAATCACCTTGAAGAGTAGAAATTAGTAGTAACCATCATCACCATCAGAATCTGAATCTGCTAATACACCCATACATACCCTGTTTCCCTGAATATAAGACACTGTCTTATATTTTTTTAAACTCCAAAATTAGCAAAAGGTCTTATTTTCAGGGGATGTCTTATTTTTCCATGAAGAAGACTACCGGTCTCGATCGGGCTTCCCCACTTGCAACCAAGGGACGCTTCCCTTGGTTGCGAGTGGGGAAGCGCGATCAAGACTGCCCTCAGCTCAGCTGTGAGGCGGCGTCGGAGCCGGCCGCCTTACAGCTGAGACCAGTCTCGATCGGGCTTCCCCACTTGCAACCAAGGGACGCTTCCCTTGGTTGCAAGTAGGGAAGCACGATCGAGACTGGTCTCGGCTGTAAGGCGGCTGGCATGGCCCATAAGAAAGCCTGCTGCGTCGGAGTCTCAATCCCACTCTCGCCAGGGGAAACTTCCCTTGGTTGTGAGCGGGGAGGCAATCGAGACTCCGACGTGGCAGGCTTTCTTATGGGCCACACCGGCCCCCTTACAGCTGAGACCAGTCTCGATTGCACTTCCCTACTCACAACCAAGGGACACTTCCCTTGGTTGCGAGTGGGGAAGCACGATCAAGACTGGCCTCAGCTGTGAGGCGGACGGCATGGCCCATGAAGGCCTGCTGCATTGGGGTCTCGATCCCGCTCTCACCAGGGGAAACTTCCCTTGGTTGTGAGCGGGGAGGCAATTGAGACTCCGACGCGGCAGGCTTTCTTACACGCCGGGAGGAGGGGGCCGGCGGTGGAAGATGGCATACCGGTATTACAGTACCGTACCTGGCTCTGGCTCCGTTCATCCTTCTCTTCTGTCCCGGACACCGGTAGCAGGGAGTGCATGCGATCGGATTGCCAGGAGGTAAGGGGGTCTTATTTTCGTGTGGGGCCTTATATTTCAAAGGCATGGGAAAAAAGGGGGTGTCTTATTATGGGAGGAGGTACTATAATCGGGGAAACATGGTAATTTGAATATTGTCAATAAAAAAGACATGAGTCTATAATTGCTTCGTACAACTCCTTTATTTCTATCTTTCATACTCAAAAAGGTTCAACCAGTTATCTAGTCATCCACAACAACTGTCTACAGTATAATACTATATTGTTTTGCTAATTTAGTGGCAAAAACCATTAATTTCATCTTTACTGAGAGCTGTCCATGTTTTTATTTTATTGCCTTGCCTTGTTATTATTTCCATGGTGATTAACAACTCCTGCATGTCCTTGCGTTTATATGCTTCAGAAGATTACAATTCCAAGCTGCATCCACATTGTGTTTCTTTGGGTTTTCCCATATATCCTTCCAAAACATTATAATTTCTTCTTATTGGGAAGCATGTTTGTAATGAATTAAAAGCAGCTCACCTGGTGGCTTAGTGGTTAAGATGCTGAGCTGGAGATTGGAAGGTCGGGTTTCAATACCCGAGAGCTGCACTTGGGGACATGAAAGGAACCTCCCCTAAAAATCCTTTCAACCCAGAGTAATCTCTGACACAAAAATGAATTGAAATGGGGCCTTTGTTTTTAGTGAGTTAAAGTACAGTGGACCCTCGCTTAACACAAAAATTACATAACAAAAGGAAATCCATAGAAAATAGTGGCTCTGTTAGCAATTCCCCCCCCCCCCGGGACAGATTAATTGGTTTTCAATGCATTCCTATTGGAAACTGTTTCAGTTAACAATTTTCCCCAATGCATTCTTATGGGAAATTGTATTCAATGCATTCTTATGGGAAATTCACTTTACAATTCTTTTGTAGTACAAAACATTTGTTCTCTGAGCTGGGGATGAAGAACCCTGGAAATGGTCTTCAAGGCAGGTGTTGATTAGTTTACTTTTGAAACTAGTCAAAACAGGCTGAAAACTGTGAGAATGGAACTAAGAATGATGGACATTGTATGCTGTGATTGTATTGGTTAATATCCAGGAAGAGGTGGGAAGAGAATGAAAAAATGGGTTTTGTTATATTGGAATGAGAAAAAGTGCCATGATTCTGTTTATGATTATTATGTATGGTGTCGCATGTGCTCCCACAGAGTAAATAGTGGAAAGATGTAGTCAAATATATTAGCTGGCTAGGCTAGACTATAGGCTAGATATGCCTTTCTTGTTTTATTCTGGGAAAGGGGGAAAGTAAAAATGTTCCTTTTTTATATTTTGTACTTGATCTTAAACTCTGAGCTATCTTTCTTTTAAATAAAAACTACCTTGAATCAGAAGATGCATACTAATACATGGAAGCTTAAGCTGGTGGGAGATTTCCAGTTCCTTTATTTCCTTTATTGGCAATGCTATGTTCTGCTAATTCACACCGCATGTCCTACCTGATCTAGCTGGTTTGTAAGTATGAACAGTAAGTGATTGAAACCTATCATAGATTTTGCTAGCCTGGTGCAGGACAACAAATACTCTGAAGCAGCCCAAAGGGGGAGTGGGCCTCCTGAATGGGTACAAGTCTCTGGAAGGTGGAATGAATCCTATGATAGTTGGATAACATGGGTGTGTTGTCCCTTGCAATGTTTCCATTTGTATTATTGTAATCTCCATTCAGGCATTTGTGAAAGTGATGTTGGTCTGACTGGAATAACTTATTTTCAGTAAATTGTTTCACGTTCATATCTCTTTTTCTTTTCATCAATGCAGTTATCCATTTCTAGCTATTTCCAGGGTTTTCTTATTCATGACTGTGTTTATTTGGTATTTTTCCACTACAACCTCTTTCGTCTTTCCTTTTTTGAGTATCCCCTCTTTGAAACTTTTCAGCCAATTTGCCTCTTTCCTGATGTTACTTAGCTTAAGGCTAAGACAAAATTTCCATTTTGGTTCTCTCCCCTTCACGCTTCTCTTCAATTTGTTCATCTTACATCCAACTTCCCTTGTTACTACTAAAGTCATGCCATGTATCAATTGATTTGTACATGATTATTTTTCCATGGATATTATTGCAACAATGCTGTTTACACTGCCAATTATTTTTCTGAGCTTTTCTGTGGCACCAATGTCTAGTTTAAGGCTGCAGTGGCTTAGAAGGTTAAGATGCTGAGCTTGACAACTGCAGTTCCGCACTTTGAGACCCGAGCATTGCACGATAGTGTGAGCTCCCATCATTTGTCCAATCTCCTGACAACCTTGCAGTTTGAAAACAAGAAATAGCAACTAGATAAATAGGTACCACTTTGGCAGGAAAGGTAATTGTGTTCTGTGTTCTCCAACCTCTATTCATGCCTTCCGCATGAACATGGAAATGTCTGCAGAGGCAGACTGCGCTGGCTTTTTGGCTGTAAATGGAGATGTGCACCACCCTCTAGAGTTGGACATGACTGGTTTTCCAGCAAGGGAGTCCTTGACTTTGAATGTTTGAATAGTAACATTCAAATGCAGCTAATCGCCCCTCTAAATGGTTGGGTAAAAGAAAAAGAGATTGAGAATATAATGAGACACCTGGATTCGAGAATTGCAGTAAGCATCTTGGAGGGAATCGTGCAAGAGTGATACCAATAGTGATAGGAGCCCTAAGATCAATCCAAAAAGGATTTTAAAATATCTGAGTGTGATTGGCATTGACAAGACCATGCTAGAGCAGATGTAGAAAGTAGCACTACTAGGTACCAGATACTTGACCAGGCAATATCTCACTGACTCTTAGGTATAGGGCTGGGCCCAAGCAGTCTTCTTGTGCCATACCCAATTCCGGATACTGACTATCCTCATGCCGATCAGCCACGAAGATTGCCCTAAGACTGTAACGTTGTGGTCTTTCATTTGCCTTCTGCATCACAGTGTGACACCTGTACCGCTGATCCAGTTCTGCAAGTCACTTTCTGGTCCTGAGCCCTTTTGACATGCAAAGTCCTCATCAGCCCCGTGCCAGTATTGATGAAGCTGCAGCCCTCCATCAAGATAGGTCCATGTGGGATTTAATCCACTTGGGACCGTCACCCTTTCCTGTGGACTTTGCCACCAAAGGCCATTAGTCCTTAGGGATGTCAGGCAAGTTAACCTCCACCCGACAATTGGCATTGAGTCACTGGCAGTATGGCATACTCTATTACCATAGCAGGACAAACTGGCCAGACTGGAGGACCCAAGCAGTGGGTTTCCAAAACTCTGGTCCAAGCTTTGGATGGACTGTGTACACTTTTTATGTGACGCATAACGATGTTGTTTTTAGAAAGCATTTCTGTTTTGCACAGTTGATTTCACAGTATTTATGGAAGTGAAAGGCTGTGTAGGAGGGTTTGCTGTTGCAGTCCTTTCATCAGGATAAGGGGATGCTACTTTGAGGAGATGCTACTACTTGGCAGAGGAACAGTGATTCAAGTAGAAAGAGAAGAACACTTATCTAAATGGTATGTTTATTCAAAGGATGGAGAAAAAGATGGTTTGGAGAGGACATAAAAGTTTATATCACAGTGAAGAGTTTCATAAATGCAATTGAGTCCTTTTGTTTACTTGAGAGAGACGATTTTCTGGATATGCCCAAGGGAGAAAAGGTTTTTTTTTAATGGCCATTCACCATTAGTGATCTGGCCTGTTAAGAGAGACTAGAAATAACATCTATAAATCAAGGATTTTGTCTACAACCTCAGGATATACAAACTGAAATGTATCCATCACAACAGGACAAGCAGATGCCAAAGGCACAGTTAAGGAAGTTATTTTTAAGAACAATGAATATAGTGGAATGCAAAAGCCATCCCTAATGTAGCAATGATAGGATAGCATTATGGACCTCTGACCACCTCTTATACAGTTGAATTGTAGGATGGATTGCTTCAGCACATTATTCTATTCTTGCTTTCCAAAAGTAACTGTCCAAGATTTGGCAGAGCCATAGGATCGGAAAGAATTGTTACAAGTAATTCTGAGCGGACATGACTGATTATGGTTGCAAGATATTTGTCAAAACTGCCACAGTGACAAAAGAAGGAATACTTCTAGAAAAAGATGCCACAGATGAGATAATTCTAGGGAAACAATGAGCAGGAAAGACAGGTTGACTTACCAGTAACGTAATTCTTCGAGTGATTGTTTGTGAAGCCACACTGATGGGGTTCTGTGCTTGCGCAGGAGCCAATATTGGAGCTGAAAGCTGATTTGTTGAAAGTTAGAATTAGGACTGCCCACCATCTCCACCCGCCTTAAGCGCCATCTCCTCAGTTCAATAAGAAAGCTGATAAGAAAGGAGGATCTCATCAGTGCAGCCACCTGAGGGGAGGACGGGTGGGTTGTGTGGCTTCACAAACAATCACTCAAAGATCGACAGTTACTGGTAGTACAACCTGTCTTTCTCCTTCATGTTGTTTGTGAACCCACACTGATGGGAGAGTAGCAAGCTCACTTATGTGGACGGTGGGCAGCTGATGCAGTGATGAGATGAAGCGGAGATGGTCTAAGAGCGGGATGCACCCAGGGAGGCCGACGTCCTAGAACCAGCAGTCAGGATGGATCGGCCCACCCTAGAGTCATCAATAGCCCTCATATTGAGGCGGTAGTGGCTGATAAACGTGGAAGGAGTTTACTACATGGCCACTCTGCAAATGTCTTCAAGAGGGATTCCCTCAAGGAAGGCAGTGGATGCCACCACAGACCTGGTGGAATGGGCTCTGACATGGAGAGGTGGGGCTTAAAATGCCAGGCAATAGGTGAGGTAGATGGTCTCGCATATCCATTTGGACAGACGCTGTGCAGAGAGAGCATGGCCCTTGGTCCTGCCACCATAGGATATAAACAGCTTGTCAGACAGCCTGAAACCAGCAGTCCTACTGATGTAGAAAAGGAGAGCCCTTCTGACATCAAGGGAATGCCACAAGCATTCTTTACCATTACGGGGATGTGGGAAGAACGTAGGCAACGTGATGACTTGGGACAGATGAATTTCTGCGACGACCTTCAGTAGAAAGGTGAGGTCAGGGTGGAGGACTACCCTTTTGGGGGGAAAATTCAGGAAGGGGGGGGGCGTCGCAGAGCTGTGAGTTTGCCAACCCTGCAGTTTGAAGTAATCACCACCAGGAATGCTGTTTTCCAGAAGAGAAGATGGATATCAGAAAAAGCCATAGGTTCAAAAGGGGGGTGCATGAGTGCCCTGAGAACTGTTGGGATAGATCACTGTGGAGCAGGTGCTCTGACAGGGGGATAAACATTCTTCAGACCCTTCAGAAAACGTTTGAAGGCCAATGAGAGGATGGAATGTTGAGGAGCGCAAGCCACTACAGCAGCTAGATGTACCCTGACTGAAGAGTGGGCTAGGCCAGATTCCACCAGAGACAGGAGATACTCCAAAACGTCCTCAAGAGAAGCCGATTGCACAAACTTCCCAGATTGACCCAGGAAGTTGCAGAACCTCCTGAATTTAGCATTGTAAGATCTTGAAGTGGAAGGCTTCCTGCTGTTGGCCAAAATATGGCTCAGTCTGGGGTTATGAGCCATGCAGTCAGATGGAGGCTCAGGAAGTCCAAATGGAGAAGCTGGCCATCCTCCAAAAGAAGGAGGTCCAGAATGTTGGGGAGCATAATTGAATGACAGTCTGGTGAGCAACAGATACCACTGTTGACGAGGCCAAGCCAGAGCGATGAGAATGGCTGCGGTCTTCTGCTGGTGGAACCGGACCAGTACCTTCTGCAGCAGAGGAACAGGGGGAAATGCATAGAGGAATCCCCTGTCCCAGAGAACCACAAATGTTTCCCCCTCAGATCCGTGACCCTTCCCTGCCCTCGTGCAAAAGCAAGGGCATTTCACATTGGCAGTGGACATGAAGAAGTCCAGGCAGGGCCGGCCGCATTCCTGAGATACCCGTTCAAAGACGGTTGAGCTCCCACTCGTGCGTGATGTAAGTTTTGCAGCTTAGGCTGTCCGCAACCATGTTGTGGGTCCCTTGAATGTGTACCCCGACTGGCAGAACATGGAACTGGAGGCACCACTCCCACACCTGTACTGCCAGGTAAAGGAGAGTCTGGGATCGGGTCCCCCCTTGCCTGTTCAGATACGTGAGGGCAGACGTGTTGTCTGATGCTATCTGAACCACATGCCCCAAGATCTGGGAGCGGAAAGATCTCATGGCTTTCCAGATTGCCAGGAGTTCCAGAAAGTTTATGTGGTGGGCCCGTTCCAGGGGCGCCCAGAGGCTGCTGATATTGGGCAGCACGCACCCCAACCCATGTGGCTCACATCCATGGTGATCTGGACCATCGGAACGGGAGTGCGAAAAGGTTTCCCGGTGATAGTTAAGAGTTTGTTGATCCACCAATGGAGCTGGTCCCTCAGCTCGGGGGTGGTTGTCAGAAGTCTGTCGGCAGCATGCATGAGGGGGTTGAAGCAATGAAGAAACCAGGACTGCAGAGACCTCATCTTCAACTTGACGAAGGGAATCACTGCGGTGGTGGAGGCCATCAGTCTTAGAAGTTTCTGCACTGCTCCAGCCCTTACTGTATGGTGCTGTTGAAGATGGAAGCCCATGTCTCGTATGTGGGAGAGTCTTTGGGGTGGGGCGTAGGCCTGCGCTGTAGACAAGTCAAGAACTGCCCCTATTTAGTCCATTGTTTGGGAAGGTAGAAGGCAGGATTTCTTGTAATTCACCCTGGGATCAAGATCTTCCATCAGATGGACCGTGTGACACACATCTTCCACCGCTTGCTCCTTCATCGGTGAACATATCAACCAATCATCTATGTACGGGAACACTTGCACTCCCTGCTGTCGCAGGTAGGCCACAACCGGGGCCAGATACTTGGTGAACACCCTGGGAGTGGTGGTCAATCCGAATGGGACACACGTGTATACGACCGTCGATGACGAAGCAGAGGAACTTGCGATAGGCTTGCTGAATGGACATGTGGAAGTAAGTCTTTGAGGTCGATGACTGCAAACCAATCCCCTGGGTTGAGCAGGGAGAGAATGGATTGCAGCGTGACCATGCGAAACTTCGTGGTCCTGATGTAACGGTTGAGACGGCAGAGGTCCAGTATAGGATGCAGATCATCATCCTTCTTGTCCATGAGGAAGTATCTGGAGTAGAAACCATCTGAGGATTGTGTAGATTCGACAGTATTTATAGCCCCCTTCTGGAGAAGCGAGGTAAGTTCTTCCTGGAGTGGAGGGGAAGAATCCGTAGAGAGGATGCGACTGGAGGGAGGCCATTTCTTGAACTCTAGCACATAGACAGAGCTTAAGATTTGGAGAATCCATTGATTGGTGGTGATGGAGTTCCAGAGACCGAGGAAGTTTCGCAGTGGTAAGTATGGAAGCAGGTGGGAGGGAAGATCTGTGGCCAGAGTGGAGTCAAACCTCCTGCTGCTGCTTCCGCTCTGTGAGCTTGCCCGGCTGAGCATTGGAGTGGCCACGAGGATGATTGTACTGCTTCTGTGGCTTGTAGAACTGTTGCCTGGTAGTGTCCTGGTGGAACAGCTGGCGGAGCTGAAAATCCTGGTTGTAGGATTGGTTGGGGGCCGCCGGAAGGTGGTTGAACCACTGTGGAGCTTATTGAAGGTTGTGATGTCCCTCTGAAGCTCATTCAAGGTACCATCGGTTTCACCAGAAAACAGACCCTGCCCATCGAAAGGTAGTTCTTCAATGAGTTTCTTGGTGTCCTTCATTGAGATCTGCCAAATGCAGTCACGAATGATGGCGGAGCTGGATGGCAGTGGCAATGGCCTCGGCCTCGGAATCGCTGTTATGGCATGCAGTGCGAATCTGCTGCTGGTCTGGATGAACACCCTCCTTGGACAAAGTCTCTAATTCATCTTGAAGGTCAGTGGGCAGCTTGTCGAGGGACGCTTCCAACTTCCTCCACAAATTCACATTGTATCCGCCCATGGCAGCTGCGTAGTTGGCGGCCCTGAGTGAAAGCGAGGAGAATATGTAGGCCCTCCGGCCCAGGGCATCTAGCTTCTTGCCCTCTTTGGACGAAGGACACTGTGGACCACGGTACAATGCTGGGACACCTTGACCACCCTCGAATTTGGTGCTGGATGCGTGTGAAGGAAACTGCCATCCTCACCCAGGAGCTTGTAGATGCTATCTAGCCATGCCAAAACAGTGTGGGAGGACACTGTCTTTGCCCAGACATTCTTCGCGGCATGTGAAACTGCAGGTAGAAATGAAAGATGCACAGGAAGGATCTTCTCTGTATCAGCCAATCCACACACCTCATCCACAAATGGGGATGGAGGAGTCTCGGCCTTGATATTCAAGGTGGATCCCATCCAAGTCAGGAGAGTGGTGAAGGTCTTCTGATCCTCCAATTAGGACCTATGTTTGCTCCCTATCTGGCCATCAGGGGACTTGTCCACATCGACCGGGGCTGGCTTGTCATCATCTTCAGAATCCATGGTGGACAAGCCTTAAGATCTCACAGAAATGGAGGGAGGTCCGAGTCAGACCAGTAAGGCCTGGCTGAACTCAGATCGTCCCCGGAAATAGGCGGCAGCAGAGGGGAAGATCACCTTGTCACTGATTCGACATGCCGCCATTTCGCAGGTGACGGATGGGCAACCAATGATGGATTCATGGTGGCCAAATCCAAAGGGCCTTGAATGATAGCCCTGACCTGCTCAGAAATTTCCTGAGCCATCGTCTTAAAGAGCGGACCCAAGGCATCCACTGGGACCACCGGAGGCGGAGATGGAGGCAGAGTAGAGGGCCCTGAATCACTGTGATCCAACGGGGGAGACGGTTCCAGAGCCACAGCCATCGGAGAGGAGTCACGTCAAGGAGGGAGCTGGTCCAGGGAAACAGGCAGTGGCGATGTTGGTGAAGAGGCTTAAGCCGAAATAGCAGACAGAAAAATGCCGGACGCCGGCAAAGCGGGAGGAGGTGAAGGCTAAGAAACTCGGGGCATGGGAGGCAGGGAAGAATGGTGCTTATGATGCCTCTTCTTCTTTATGAAGAGGTTGGTGGTGGACAACTTCTTGGGAGGAGCGGCGGGAGAAGTTGAGGGCCCAGATGACGCGGTCATGGCAGACGAATGTGGCTGAGAAGAAGGTTGCAGGGCCAGAGCTTTCTCCATCAGGTAGGCATACAAATGATTCTTCCTATTCTTCAGCGTCACACAGGAAAACATCTTGCAGGCGATGCAAGAGTGAACCTGATGGTCCTCTCCAAGGCAGATGAGACACCTCTCGTGTGTGTCGGTGCAGGGGATCTTAGCCGAGCAAGAGGGGCACTTCTTGATGGCTGCCAAAAAGGCTCTCCAACAGCATGCAGGAACTGCACAACAAAAAGCCCCCAAGAGGGAACGCCCCTCGGGGAAAGAAAAAATGGTGGCAAACTGTCCGCTGTGAAACAGGGCTCCAGAAAGGAAAAAAAACTGTAGAAGCAGCCTAAAAGGGAAATGTACCATCAGGGCTGTGGTGGACCAAGATGGGGGATACCCTCCCTGGTCTGAAAGAGAGGCAAAAATGCTTTCCGAAAAATGGTGAGCAAGAAAAATTGTCCAAAGGACAAGCTCTTAGATAAGGCTCCTGCTGGTGCAGCGGAGAAAGAAGAACTGAGGAGGGAAGCGCGAGATGGCACTTAAGGCTGGTGGACATGGTGGGCAGTCCTAATTCTAACTTTCAACAAATCAGCTTTCAGCTCCGATAATGGCTCCTGCGCAAGCGCAGAACCCCATCAGTGTGGGTTCACAAACAACATGAAGGAGAACTTTAATCAATTCCTAATATGGTCAAGAGACTGTGATGGCTCAAGTGGTTCAGATGCTGAACTCAAAGACTGGAGGGCCGGAGTTCAATTCCCAGGTACTGCACAATGGAGTGAGTTACTGTCATTGTCCCAGCTTCTGCCAACCTAGTACTTCGAAAGCAAGAAATTGCAAGTAGATAAATAGGGACCACTTCGGTGGGAAGGTAAACAGCATTCCATGTGTTCTGGTGTTGAGGCATACCTGCCACGTGTCCATGGAAACATCTGTAGATGCTGACAGCGCTGGCTCTTTGGCTACAGAGATAAACACTGGACCCTAGAGTCGGAGGCGACTGACTTTCGATCAAGGGTGACCTTTACTTATATGGTCAAACGTGCAAGGATTCGCCCCCTGAGTTTTAAGAAAGAGATATTTCAAGTCCAGATGGACGAAGCTGTCAGCTTTTCTGCTTCTTACATTTTAATTTTTGAAACTCATCCCATATATCCATCCCATATATGTAGGCATTTTAAAATTTGGGGGCAAAATTAACTGAAGCAAAAGTATCACCCATGATGATGGTGAAAAGGTCTGATTTCACAGCTACTCTCATTGACACAGCAGTGAATTTAGGCTAGGCTGTAGCCTTCTTCAAAAAAGATTCCACTCAAATCTTCATTGCTAACCTAGGCATAAGTTCTACTGCATTATTGTCCACTAAAAAGGTAATTTATATTGGTAAAGGTAATGGTAAAGGAAATGGTAAAGGTAAAGGTCGCCCTTGCTCAAAAGCAGTCATATCCAACTCGAGGGTTCAGTGCTCAAATCTGTTTAGAGCCAAAGAACTAGTGCTGTCTGCATCTGCAGATATTTCCATGGACATGTAGCAGGCATGCCTAGACACGGGAGTGCACAGAATGTTGTTTACCTTCCCACCAAAGTGGTACCTATTTATCTACTTGCAATTGATTGCTTTCGAACTGCTAGGTTGGCAGGAGCCGGGACAGAGACAGAAGCTCATTCCATCATGCAGAACTTGGGTCTCAAACTCCAACCTTCCAGTCTTCAAGTTCAGCATCTTAACCACTTGAGCCGCCGCAGTCCCTTGTATAAGACAATGAGAAATTCATCTCTTACAAGTTTAAGCTGACAGCAGGGCAACCTAAAGTGGAATTGTCAATGCTGAGACACTGAACTAAGAAGCGTCCATCCTCTTCAGGAACTGACAATCCCATTACTAGAAAAGAATTGGTGGTTCCAATGATGATAGGAACAGAATGAACTTCCCTACACTTAAAGGGTTATCTGAATGAGTAAGACATGGATGTACATACACAACAGGGGAAATGTTCTCTTTTGTTTCGGGATAATATCTTAGATCAGGGATTCTCAACCTGCAGTCCATGGGCCGGATGTGGCCCGCAGCACCATTTCATGTGCCCCCCCCCACCTCCACCATACCAGGAAGTGCCAAAGAAGGGCAAAATGGCTGTCTGGCCTCTGAAGCTGTGACCCAGCCCTCAGCTTAAAAAGGTTGAGAACTCCTGCTAGATGCTTGGTTTGGTGCAAGATTTCCTTCCCCCTTTTGCTGATATCAAGGCCACTATCAATTTCCCAAGCTTCCTTACTCTTTACAGCGTGCATTACGATGGTAGTCCCTAAGGACAGAGCCTTTTCAATGATTTCTTTTTCTCCTCTGAGAAATGTGAATCAAACCCTCTTTGATGGGTTTTTTTTTAAAGAAAGCAATTCACATATTTTCACATCAATCTCCCTTTTATAAATTACTGCTTTTATGATTTTTCTTGGTGCTCTAATCTCTACTGCTTAGTATAAAGGCAGTATAATATGATCTTAATTGGATGAGGATGATATTTTATGAAATCTTGTACATTGTCTCAAAGGAGCAATTGTGCCTTAAAGAGAACTTCTATCTTTCTGGTATTAAACAAAACAACAATGACTTCTGGAAAATTCTCATTCAGCACCAAACTGAGCTTCAGTTTCTTTATAAGGAACATAAAATGGATTTAAATGCTGGACATTCTTAATTTTTTCCCCAGGTATCTTTGAAAATGTGAAAATGTTTTGTAGTTAATAAATGTACTATTGCAATTGTCACAAGACAAGTCAATTCAAATCTAAATGTGATGGGAGGAATTTTGGCTTAGATTTTTTTTTTACTAAGTATTTTATTTCCTTCAGGATAAAATGCTGATGAGAGGTTTTAAAAATATCTGTATAGAGGTGCGTATGTCTCATATTGGAACAAGAAAACTGCATTTTAATCTCAAATCTAACCAAAATCCTGGAAGGCAGACATCTCACATGAGCTTTGCAAGTGATATTAACTGCTCATCAAGTTAAGTGCCACTTCTCCATTATGTGGGCTGGCAAAAGATGATAGAAAGAAAAGGCCAAGGGTGTTGGTATGGAGGCAGGTGCCCCTTCAGAAAAGAACATATTTCAAAGTAGTCAGATTTTAGTGATGATATAATAAGAAAGAGGACTGGTACAGTTTATCTGACAGCTTGTCATCCACCAAGCCATTTGTTTCCCATCAGCTGTTTATGACAAAGCCCACAAGCATTAGAGAAATGTCCTGTTTTTACTGCCTTTTTAGGAATCAATATGTTGGAAGGAGTTGGTGTGATGGACAATCATTATTATTTATTTATTTATTATTTATTTATTTTTCACGCTTATATACCGCCCACTCAGGTACAACCCAACTCAGGGCGGTTTACATAGCGGACAGTAAATACATAAAAGACACATGATAAAACAAAGTTAAAAGTTAAAAAACCCACCCCTAAAAGGTGCGCAAGAACCGAAGGGACCTTGGGGGGAAGGCACACTTCTCTATACCAACCACCCAACAGTACCCCCATCCCCACCCGCACCCCGAACCTGACCCGCCAGCCAGGTCTTTAGTTCCTTCCTAAAGGGCAACAACTCCATCTGGAGACGCAGTTCCACAGGCAGGAGGTTCCAAAGGGCTGGTGCGGACATGGAGAAGGCCCTCCTCCTTGTGCCAGAGAGGCGCGCCCCCCTGGCTGATGGCACAATTAGCGAGCCCTCCGGTCCGCTCTGGTTGGACGGACAGACGTCCTTAGGGCGATGCGGTCTCTAAGATACCCTGGCCCACTACTATGTAGGGCTTTAAAGGTCAAAACCAGCACCTTGAATTGCCCCCGGAGACAAACTGGTAACCAGTGCAGCCCCCGAAGCAGTGGTGAGGCATGGGCATAACGTCCACACCCCATCACCACCCAGGCCGTGGCATTCTGGACCAGCTGCAGCCACCGAATGGTCATCAAGGGCAGCCCAATGTAGAGCGCATTACAGTAGTCTAGTCTGGAGGTCACCAGAGCGTAAGTGACCATGAGCAAAGAGTCCCGGACCAGGAGCGGGAGCAACTGGCGAATCACCCGAAGTTGGGCGAAGGCCCTCCTGGCCACAGCTTCCACCTGTTCTTCTAGCAGCAGCCATGAATCCAGGAGGACCCCCAAGTTGCGCACCGGGTTGGTCTGGGGCAAAACATCCCCATCCAAAACCAAAGACGGTAGCTCCCGGGATAACGCAGGACCCCCTATCCATAGCCACTCAGTCTTGCTAGGATTCAGCTGTAGCCCATTTGCCCCCATCCAGACCCCAACAGCCTCCAGAAAGCTGGAAAGGACTTTGACTGCATCACTGGGGTCCCCACGGGCCGAGATGTACAACTGTGTGTCATCCACGTACTGGTGGTACCGCACCCCGTGGGAACGGATGATCTCACCCAGCGGCTTCATGTAGATGTTAAATAGGAGAGGAGAGAGTAACGAGCCCTGAGGCACCCCATATTTTAAGGGCCTAGGACTCGACCTCTCCCTCTCCAACCACACCGACTGGGTCCGGCCCCTCAGAAATGAGGAAAACCAGGACCACACAGTGCCCTGGATCCCCAATCATTGGAGCTGTTCCAGAAGGATACTGTGGTCAACGGTATCGAAGGCCGCTGAGAGGTCAAGAAGTGCAAGGACGGACGGATGACCGCCATCCCGCTCTCGCCAGAGATCATCCATCAGCGCGACCAATGCAGTCTCAGTACCATATCCAGGTCTGAATCCTGACTGGAATGGGTCCAGATATTCTGCTTCATCCAGTACCCCCTGCAGCTGACGTGCCACTGCCTTCTCCAGAACCTTCCCCAAAAAAGGAAGGTTGGAGACAGGTCTGTAGTTGGTTAGAATTGCTGGATCGAGGGAAGGCTTCTTCAGGAGGGGGCGCACAAAAGCATGTTTCAGCAGTGCAGGAAACATCCCCTCTCAAAAAGACGCGTTAATTATAGCCCCGACCCAGCCACCTGTCACCGTCTTAGAGGCTTTTACCAGCCAGGCGGGACAGGGATCCAATGGACAATTAGTGGCATGGACTGCCGCAAGGAGCCTGTCCACTTCATCCAGGGCAACTGGATCAAACCGATCCAAGGTAACACCGCAAAACTGCACACTGGCTCCCCCCGGAACCTCCCCGTCCACGCCAAGTTTGAACCCCGAGCGAATCTGATCGATTTTCTCCACCAGATGGTCAGCAAAGTCCTCAGCTGATCCCTGCCAACCAGGCACAGGCCCCGCCCTACCCAGGAGGGACCTGGTCACCCGAAACAGGGTGGCCAGGCGATTATCAGCGGAGGCAATAAGGGAGGTGAAGTACTGCCTCCTCACCACCCCCATCGCCACTAGGTAGGCCCTAATAGCGGCTCTAGCTAGTGTCCAATCGGAATCGCCCTGGGTCTTCACCCAGCGGCGCTCAAGGTGTCACTTTGCCCGTTTGAGCTCCCGTAGTTCTTCAGTGAACCACGGGGATGAACTAGCTCCACGGGCTCTGAGAGGCCGTAGTGGAGCGATTACATTCAAGGCAGATGTCGTCGACCCGTACCACAGGTCAACAAGTGCCTCAGGTGAATCGTATCGCCGATCCAGAGGAAATTCCCCCAGTTCCCTCTGGAATCCATCCAGATCCATCAGTTGCCGGGGCGGGCCACTTTAATCGACCCTGCCTCCTTACGATGAAGTGTCGCCCCCAGAAAGTCTAGAGCCACCAGATAGTGATCTGACCATGGCACAGGTGTTATGTCTAGCTTCTGTAAACTCAGATCACTCTGCCACCCCCCCCCCTGACAAAAAGACTAAATCTGACGTGTGGCCACTGCCCCTGGTCAGGCCCTGAATTACCTGAGCCAGGTCCATAGCTGCCATGGAAGCTATGAACTCCTGTGCCACCTCGGAACCAGACCCCAGCGAAGGCAAATTGAAGTCCCCCAAAACCATCAGTCTAGGGAACTCCAAAGCCAACGCCGTGATGGCTTCAAGGAGCCCAGGCAGGTAGTCCCTTATCCTGCAAGGAGGCAGGTACAGGAGTAGGACCCCCAACTGACTGTTAGGGCCCAACTGGAGGAGCAGGGCCTCACAACCCAAAATTTGTGGAGCGGTGGCCCTGGCGACTCCCAATGACTCCCTGGCTATAATGGCAACACCACCACCCTTCCCACATCCCTAGGCTAGTGCCAAACCAGACACATCTCTGATAGAGGCACCCCATCCTCAGGTCTCAGCCAGGTCTCAGTGATGCATGCCAGGTTGCCCCACTCCCCCAAAATAGAGTCTTGTATTAGGGGAGCCTTATTAAAGACTGACCTGGCATTCATCAGCAGCAGCCTAAGGGCGGGGTCATCCTGGATCAGCTGCTAAGGACCTAGAGGTGAAACCGGGGGGCCAGAACGTGGGACAGATACTAAGCATTGGTCCCGCGTTCCCCGAGTGCGGCCCGCCCCATGGTTCCCGCTATAACGCCCCATGCCCGTCACAACCTCTAAATGAGCTCCTGGAACCTCCACCATTAACCCAGACGGAGTGTCACCCTCTCTTCCCGGCTGGCAAGGCCATCTCCCCCTCCTTCCCTCCCTAACCCACTTAAAACATCCCCTCTCACTCCCTCCACCCTATCTATCAGCACCCATCCTACATGCTGTCCAGAGACAACGTGACCTAGAGAGTCTTCTTCCAAAGAAGACTAGAGCTGAAAGGGGCCCTTCGGGCTTAAACCAGAGAGGCTCCCTAAAATTACCATCTCTAGCATGAGAAGAAGAGCCTTTTCAGTATCCACCCCAGTCCTGTGGAACCTCCTACCTGTTGAACTGCATCTCCAGACAGAGCTGCCGCCCTTCAGGAAAGAGCTAAAAACCTGGCTGGCAGGGCAGGTATGGGGAGGTCGGTAAGGAGCACCCCCCCCCCGACTCATTTAGAAGATGACCTCTCATGTTTTTAATCAGTTTATAATAAGACTTGTAATTGGTGCCGGTTGTGGTAGTCTTTTAGCGTTTTAGGAATTTTAAGGGTTTTATAGGGAATTGTGGGGATTTTATGTACAGTATTTGTATTGAATTGCTGTATGCTGCCCAGAGTCGCCTGCTGATTGGGCGGCTATACAAATCGCACTAAATAAATAAATAAACAAACAAATCATAGCGGGCAGGTCATTCAATCTCTGTTTAAACACCTCCAGTGTTGGAAGATCCACCACCCTCTGAGGTAGTCCATTCCATTGTCAAACAGCTCTACTGTTAGGAAGTTCTTTCTCATGTTGAGTCAAAACCTCCTTTCCTGTAATTTATGACTATTATTTCAGATCCTACCCTCTGAACCTGGAAAAAATGTACAAATGTCTCCATAAACACAAACAAAAGTATCTTAGTTTGGCTTGCTTGCTTGTAAATGAATGGTGGAGAAGGTGAAACATATGCACTAGTTCATGGATTCTCAACCTGTGGCCCATGGGCCACATGCGGCCCAGGGCATCATTTCATGTGGCCCCACCACCTCCACCACACCAGGAAATGCCATGTGATGTAGTTTGGGCAAAATGGCCGTCAGGCCCCCGAAGCTGCCTGAGGGAGCGTGACCCGGCCCCCAGCTTAAAAAGGTTGAGAACTCCTGCACTAGTGAGAAGAGGCAGACTGGCTTTGATTCCTGGTGTATCCAACTATGTCTGTTTTCCTTGCAAGCTTCTTGCCTTCAACAGCTTACCTAGAAGGGAAGATATCCTTCCATTTCATTGAAATATCTGTGTTTATGGGAATGGGCCAGTGCAGATGGATGAGTGTTCACCTTTCCTTAACATTCAAACACAGTTCTCAACTCAACTCCTTCTATTAAATAAAAGTAAAAACATATGTATAAAAATAGCTCTGGTAATAACATAGATTTGAATATGTGTATAAGAGGGAAAATATGTTTACAGATTTGTATTTCATTTAAAGAAAGTTTTTAAACTCTGCATTATTGAATATTGTTAGATGTCATCAAGTCAATTCTGACTTTAAGAGTTTCTAGGTAAAGAGTACTCCAAATTGGTTTCCCAGTCCCTTCTTCTGGGTAACTGTATCGCCCGCTCATGACCATATAGGATGGTTCTTGGTGCACAATGGAGATTTGACATCCCTGGCTCTGTCTCCATAGTCAGACACCTAATTCACTAAGATATCCATCCAGCTATTTTCATTTTTACTTACAGTGATTTTTCTGGTTTTAAAAAAGGTTAATAGAGAAGTGGGACAGAACAAGCATTTAGGCAAATAGTGTGAAATGGATTGGTTTGATTTTAAAAGTAATTAAAAGGTAGGAAGAAAATCCAATCTGGCCAGGTTTATCCTGGTATGGTAATAGAGTAGACCTACACTGCCAGCGACTCAACACTCATCATCAGGCGGTGGTGGTTAACTAACATGACAACCCTGAAGACTAACGGCCTTGAATGGTGAAGACCTGAGGGAAGGATGATGGTCCCCAAGTGGATTAAATCCTACTTGATGGAGGGCACCCCCTGGCCTGGGGTTGATGAGGACTTTGTGTGCCAAAAAGGCTCAGGACCAGAAAGTGACTTGCGGAACTGGATCCAGCAGTATAGGTGTCACACTGTGATGCAGAAAGCAAATTTAATCTCCCAAGACAATCTTCATGGCTGATTACCATGATGATAGCCAATATTCAGAATCAGATACAGCAATTGAAGAAGAAGGGGGAAATGACTATCTGTAAAGACTGGGTTTCTTGGGTCTGTAAAAGAAAAGGGAAATTGACAATTCCAGGTTTTCTGACCCCTTTTTACTGAGTAACTTGCTGTGTGAATGTGTAATGATACAGAATCTGGCTCATCTGCTGGTCTGTTGATTACTGCCAAAAACATGCATCGATGAGGACTTAAGTTTGGCCAAAGACTAAGCCAAGAAAATGGCTTCATTTTGGCAGTCCAGGGTTTGATTGGGACATGAAAAAAGACTGAGTAACTTCTCATTAAGTTAATGGTATTTGCTGATAAAGAAAATGGAAGGTATGGAGATCTGAAACACAGAAAAATCTTAACTGTTCTCTCCGACCGTCATACAATTGCCAGGAATCTATTAAAGCATTCATAAACTCTTAGGTTACATGACAACCTGTATACAATGGCTGTAATGCTTCTGACTTTTTATAAATACAGTAGCATAGTAAATAATTTTATCATCTCTTTGTCCCTTCTCTCTCTCTCTCTCTCCAGCTCATTCTCAGGGGAAAATTAAAAGCATAAAGGGCAGTAAAATAAAAGGAAGAGTAAAAGCTCTAGGGGAAAATATAAAAGTATTTCTATATGCCTTCTAGGCAACTGCATGTATTTCAATTTGTTTGTTTACAAAGGTATTTCACAAAGGCACGGCTTTAAAACTATATGCATGAACGATAAACTTTGCTATTATATATTAATTTGAGGGACAAACTAGTATATGTAACAAAAACAGAGGAAAAATAAACATTGGCACCTTAAGGACCAACGTGGTGGTTGTTTTCCCAGTGTGACCTCCCCTAGATTACAAGCCATTTAATGGAGTACAATATCTGGACCATGGTTTTGTACTCACAGAGGAAGAGGGATAAGGGACCAAGTGGAAAAGGGGGAATCACGGTTGTCTGGGAAATTAACTTCCAAAATCACACTGGAGTTATTACTAATGGTAATTAACATTCAAAGTTTTGATTACATAGACTTCCTGTGTATCCATTAAGGAAGGATTTTGCCTTTTCTTCAAGGAGCGTTTCCACTTTATTCTCACAGCAAGCCTGTGAGGCAAATTAAAAATGAGACAGGGATTTAGGTGGCAATTGTGGAACTGTGCTCCATTTAGCAAAATTGAACTTAACTTTCAATAGGCATGAATGGGGTGGTGTAGTAGCAATTTACTAAGAAAAGCCATAGCTCTGTGTGGGCCAGGTTTTCTATACACAGCTTCAAACATTGGCAACTCATGCAATATAACAAGGGCTTGGAAATAATTTCCTTTTTTAAGCCTACGGAGCCTTGAGAACCAGTGGTGGCAACAAATTAGGCCCTGGGCCTGAGCACCCACTGACGAAACAAGAAATCATGAGCCAAAAATGATAGGTAAAGGAAAAGGTTGCCCTTGCTTGAAGGCCAGTCGTATCCAACTCTAGTGTTCAGTGCTCATCTCTGTTTATAGCCGAAGAGCCAGCGCTGTCTGTGTCTGCTGACATTTCCATGGACATGTGGCAGGCATGCCTCAAAACCAGAGTGCACGGAATGCTGTTTACTTTCCCACTAAAGTGGCCCCTATTTATCAACTTGCAATTTCTTGCTTTCGAACTGCAAGGTTGGCAGGAGCTGGGACAGAGACGGAAGCTCACCCCATCATGCAGTACCCAGGAATCAAACTCCGAACTTCCAGTCAATGAGTTCAGCTTCTTAACCACTTGAACCACCACAGTGCCTCCAAAAATTATAAATTGCCCCCAAATGTGAGATAGTGCACATCTCCATGGTTGAAATGGTGTAAAGCTCCATGGCCAAGACCCTTGAGCATTGGTCAAACTTTGTGCCCTGTGAGTCAGCACAACAAAGAGCAACACTTTTCATGGTGATTGTGTAAAAATGGGAATAGCTCATCTACAATGAACTCTTGGAGAAATGCAACACTGCTAAGCTCCAGAACACTGGCCCTTTAAGGCTTCCCAGTAAGGAGTAGTATCTGAGGAGCGACTTCTTGCCGGCCCACTTCCCCAATAAAGAAACGGACACCAGTAATGGATTTAAAATTTGGGCCACTTTATTGATTATGACTTCATCTTACTTTATAACTTTAACTTAACTTTAAACTTTAACTTTCCTTAACACTGTTCTCAACGTATCTCAACGATCAGCAACAGTGTGGGATGGGCGAAAACGCCAAGAACCAAGGGGCCAATGCAGGTTCAAGCAAAAATTCCCATCCGGCCCCGAAGCGACCAAAATAATCACACTTTTACTTAGGGAGGGGGTGGAGGGCAAACACGCTCTTGGCCCAGCCAATCTTAAAATGGTGGTGGGTAAACGCATGGCCATCCCCTTTATAGGGGATGTGGCCATGCCCCGCTGCTGAGCCCCAGGTGCCCGTATCTTCAGGGCGGTGCCGGCAAAGAGCACAATGGCCATATTGTGCCACCGCGCTTCCCTGCTCTTCAACCTGGTACATACCTACATGCTGCCTTGGTTTTAGAGCAAAACATCACACTCCCAATTCCATCCTACTCCTCTTATTTTGCTGTATCCCACTTGTCTCTGTTCCTTGACATCTGCTTTTACTTTTACTTTTTTTAAGATCATGGGGTTCCTTCTCCTCTCACTTTAAAAAACAGTAAACAAACTCTTATAACCAACTTCAAAAGCAGGTATAAATTAATCACTGTTCTTGGCTTTTCTTCCCTGTAAACAGAGATTTTAATTATACAGGTCCATGGGCATCCTGTTTACTTCATAATTACAGCTAAATGGCATTTGTCCCAAAAAGAGCTCTTTCCCTTCTGAAGAATTTAACAATGTCTACCCGACAACACATATATTTGTCTGGAGTCTACACAATAGACCGAGTCCCACTTGTGCTTAATGGAGTATGGCTTGCCAGTTTTTCTGGACTATGAGCCAAGACTACAGTCTCCATTAATAACTAAAACCTTATATTTTGCTATGCTGAGAATTTTCTTTCTTTTCCCCCCTTTTTCTTTCTTTCTTTCTTTCTTTTTTCTTCCTTCCTTCCTTCCTTTGCTGTGTATTTGCCTTGCTGGATTACCATATACAGTATTGGCATGTTAAACTGGATATTATCTCTTTCACTGGCTGCATGGAAAAGGAGATGCATCAATATTTTGTGAAAAAAGGCAAAAGTGTTTCCCCCAAAAGGAATTCTAAAAAGCACACATTGTTTCATAATATATATAAATGCCACATAATTTAAAGTTATACTATAGATTTGTTGATTAAATCATGGAGCTAAATTACATATTTATTGGATTAAATTGGACCAAAAGGTTTTTTGGTTTTAGAAGTCTAACCCAGCTCATTAAGATCCAGAGGTCACAACCCACCAAGCCAGTGAGGATTTGGTGAACCAGTTCCTTGACGAGTTCTATTGATTCAGCAGGTCAACTCTAGTTGTGACTAACTATGCTAAGGAACAGGATTCCAGGCAGGCTTTTGAAAATGAAACATTTGCATCCCAGGGAATCAGAAGATGAATCTGAGATGCTCTACTTCTCTTCATTTGATTTTTTTTAAAAAAAGAAATTAAGAAACGAATAAATAATCCCCAATTCTTCCTATCTTGAATGTGGGGAATATTAGCACATCTAGAGAAACTCTAATTAAAAAGTAAAGTGAAAACAAAATCTTCAATAGACTCAAACTGTGTATCCATAGTTACCTGTGCATTTTGAACTCAGGCATTCATTTCAACACCAAAGAACAACTTCTTCCCGGAGTTGCTCATTCTGCAGAATTATTGCAACTTCCCTTCTCCTGTTTCTTTAGCCACTATTATCCATGTACACTTTTATCCCTTTCACTCAAGCTTTGGTATTATTTACCTGTTCTATTGTGAGCTTCCTTGTCATGCTGCTGTGTTGCTACTCATTCCCTCACCCCTGATATCACATTGAAATATTTTCCCAACAAGCCTTTCCCTATGATTGCCTTTCGACTTCTCTAGTGCAGTCCTGCAGCGTGTCATTCTTTCCCCCTTTCAGGAAATGCTTTTGTATTTTTCATGATCTTTTATGAAACAGTGTCCAGTCTAGTCTTAAGGTGCTTTTTGTGTCTTCCACCTCTGACCCTGACTTGTGTGCCCTTTGATTGAAAGGCAGCTCTGCATGAAGCAGTTGAGAAAGTAGACTCAAGCTGTGCACCAGCGTAGTGAGAGCAGGTAGGCCAAATCCATCATGTCTATTGTCATGACAGCTGGGATGGGAAGAGGGAAGAGAATTCTTCTTATGGTTTTGAGTTTGCAGTCTTGTAATTGTGAGATTGAGGTCAAACCAAGTGAAAGCATGATGGGCAGTGAATATAAAGCTTTCCTTGAGTCTAAGAAGAAGCTAGAATAGGGCCATTCAGGTCTTTGTCCCCCCCCCCCATTATCTAGCACTTGGGTGCTGGTTCTCCCTCCCCAAAACTGAGCGGTGGGAAACATATTCATCCCACTTTTGAAGAACATTACTGTCTTTTACAAAATAAAAAAAAAATAAGATATTTGACCATGGGAGAAAATCACAATATGTTCAGTGATTTTTAAAAATGGTTTGGTTAAGTGATTCCTGACCCAGTCTTCTCTCTGTTTCCTTAACTCGGTGTCATGGTTATAATGGGGCCTGTGTGTTTTTCGAGTCTGTAATGGAGATTTTAGTGTGAGTGTGTACTGAAGGGAAGGAGTTATGGTGCATCAAGGGTATCACTGGGCAGAAGCTGCTTGCCATACTAAACATCTCAACCCTCAGTGTTTAGAAGAAATGAAACATTAATTGGACATATGATACTCTATAGCCATTGGTTGGATTCCTTTAGGGGAATGGCAAGAGGGTGGAACTTGTTTGAGGAGATAAAAACCAGAGGGAATGGGCAGGAGTTTCTCTTGGTGCTGAACACTGTGTAGGTCATCCCTTTTTTCAGTCTTTCCCCAACTACAGTAATACCTTGGATAATGACCAAACTTGGTTCCACAAGTTTGACTGTTATCCGATTTTTAGCGTTATCCGATGCATGCATGGGATAATGCTAAAAAAAACAAAACAAAACACCCCAGTTCCCTTTCCAAAGAGGAAAGGGATCAGGGGAGTGATCCGCCTGCCTTTTTGAAAAGGGCAGCGGCGTTTCCATGCGTGGAATCCCCGCTGCCCTTTCCAAAGAGGCAGGTGGATCAATCGAGCCAAGACCCAAAGTCAGCAAGACTGGTCTCCGCTTGGGAAGGCGCTTCCCAGGCGGAGACCAGTCCTGCTGGCTTTGGCACTTGGATCTCCTCTTGCCTGCCTCCTTGGAAAGGGAACTGGGGCTCAGACTGCTGGTTTGTTTGGGGCCTGGATGGAAGAGTGTCCCCTGCCTGTTGGCTTATAAAATGAAGCCTCCCCATCTTTTTAATGCAGGCAGTTTTAATGTGGTTAGTTTTAATAGATGGGTGGGTATGTTGGGGTTTTAATTGTTTTAATATGTATGTTTTAATCCTGTTGTGAGCCACCCTGAGTTGGGTTCGCCTGATTGGGCGGCATAGAAATTTGAGCAATCAATAAATAAATAAATAAATAAATAAATAAATGAATAAATAAATAAATAAATAAATAAATAAATAAATTTGGGGTGAGAGCAGGCAAGCACGCACTCTACCCAAATAAAATTGCACTCGGACCCCTGGTTTGTTTGGGGTGAGAATGGTCAAGTGTGCACTCTCCCCCAACAAAATGGCGCTCATACTGCCATTTTGTTTGGGGGGAGAGTGGGCAGGCGCTTGCTTGCCCCAAACAAACCAGTGGTCTGAGTGGTTGAAAAGAGTGCCCATACGCCGACCACCTTCCAGAGAAGGCAAGGTGAGCCACTTGCCTTGCCTCCTCCAGAAGGCAGGTGCTGAACGGAGCACTCGTAGAAGGCAAGATGAAGCCACCCACAAGCCTGCCCCAAATGAAGCCACCCACAACCCCCTTCACTGCCCTCAGCTTACCAACCTTTAGTGTATGGGACCAAAGACAACAGAACAACCGAAGGGTTGGTTTAACACAGGTTTATTGCATGGTGTTCCGGTGAAGCATGGGGGTAATGGTGGTGGTACATCTCATTATATACTGAGGACTATACATTTGAATCTTGCAGCACGGTAGCTCATTGGCTACTGTCGGCGTGGCCTCGCCCAGGCACGCCTTACTCTCGCAGTTGTATCTTCTTCCTGCTGAATGCGAGTATCTTCATTCTGCTGAATGCGAGTATCTTCATTCTGCTGAATGCGAGTATCTTCATTCTGCTGAATGCGGAGGCATTTCCCGCGGCTGTCCGTGATTGAGCAATGTGAACCATGTGAGGCTGAACGCTCGCAGCTGCCCCAAGGGGTTGCTTGCTCGCGTTCCTTTCAGCTGAGATACATTGTAATTGTGATGGAACATTTATATCTTGATAGCTTTACAGTACATTGATATGCATACATAACACAACCTCAGTCAAGTATTTTCTCCATCCCGCTCACAGGAAGCCCGACACTCCACTTCCTTTGGCACCAGCATTCCAGAGAAGGCAAGGCGAAGAAGACACGCTCGGCATGTACGCTCAGGGAGAGCGAGAGGGTAGAGCGTCCTTCTGCCGGACCTTCTGGAAGAGGCAGGAATGAGTGCTGGTGCCAAAGGAAGTGGAGCATCAGACTTCCTGTGAGCAGGATGGAGAAAAGACTTGACTGAGGTTGGTAAGCCGAGAGCGGCAAAGGTGGTTCTGGGACACTTCACTTGGGGTAGGAGAAGGCAGGTGCCGAACAGAGTGCCCGTATGCCGGCACTCTGCACTCACCAGCCAGCCCTCCAGGAAGGGAAGTGGCCAGGCACTTGGCTGGTTCACTTCCCGGAGGGCCAAACTCTATACATCGGATAACGCTACAATTGTGTTATCTGATGCAGTTTCCCCCCCACAAAATATCAGGTTGTTATCTGATTTTAGCGTTATGTGATGTGGTTTTTATCCGAGGTATTTCTGTAACTGAATCCTTCCTCTTGGGCTTTGAGGTTGCTACCTACTGAACCTGGAACTTTGTAAGCTGGTTGATGCTACACACTATTGTGATGTCTGGTTTTTTTTCTTCATATTGTTGTTTCTTGAATGTAAAGCAACTCTTCTGATTCTTAAAGGTCTTATGAGTGGCAACATCATTTTCTTGGAGATTTTGTGCTATTTATTTGAGAACATTTTTGTGTAAAGCATTATTTTCACAGTTTGGCTTGATAGCTGCAAAAAGTTACAAGGTCCCCTTCTCTCCCTAAAACCACCACCAAAATGCTTGGTATTCTGTGTAGGGAGGAGAAAATAGTTTTGTGGTTTCTCATTTTCATCAGTGAGGATGAGACTGAAGCAAAGATTTACAGCCTTATTTTTAAATATTTGATCAAGCAACCTCAGAATGCAACATATATCTCTAGTTCTTTCTCATCCTTATGGCCCAGTCCTACATATTTACTGTCAGCCAGCCAGATGTTGAGGCTGGCCTGGGTCACATCCACTCTTCACAGATCAAATCTCACAGCTGGCAAGAGGAACATCTCTTCTTAGAAACAACCAAAAGGAGCTACACCCCCCGCCCTTAAAAAAATAAGCTACTTTGAAGAGAAGTACACAATTCCATTTTTGGCAACATGACAGGAAAACAAGCTGTGTTTGCATATTAAACTAAGGCATGCGGGAGATGTATATTGGCCGGAATCATACTGGTTACTTGTGATATCATAAGTGCCATGACATTAATCACAATGGAAAATTGTTGCTAGTTAATTGCTGCCTGTATTCCTTATTATGTGTCAAATCCTGCAGCTCGTATGCAATGAAAATCACAACTAGCAGCTCATTACCTATTTGAAATTTGTCTCTGTGATTTATGATACTGCACTTTATTTATATAATTATTTATTTAGCATATTGATACTTTGCCTATTGTCCTGGAATCTACCAAAGTTGCCCATTCTTTGTTTTTGAGAGCTCTTATAGGGAATTTTGGGAACACTCACTTATAATGTTCACGTAAAACTGATATGCAACCAACATATCTTGATTTTGAATAAAATAACAGCAAAACAGGGGAATGCTGAACCACTGCAGTGGCTCAGTGCTTAAGAAGTTTGCCTTGTTAGCTGGAAAGGCTGGCAGGTCAGCAGTTCAAGACCCCAGGTATTGCATGATGGATTGAGCACCTGTCTTGGTCCCAGCTCCTACCATCCTAGCAGATTGAAAGCAAGAAATTGCAAGCAGATAAATAGGGACCACTTCATTGGGGAAAAGATCTTGGGGACATGAAAGGAGCCTGATTTGGGTATCCCCTGAATGGAGATTCTCCAGCAAAAATATTTCAACCCAGAATAATTTCTGACACAAAATTATTATTATTACTGCAGTGGCTCAAGTGGCTAAGATGCTGACTGGGAGGCGGAAGGTCAGCAGTTCGATTCCTGAGTACTGCATGACGGAATGCGCTCCCGTGTCCCAGCTCCTGCCAACCTAGCCGTTTGAAAGCAAGAAATTGCAAATAGATAAATAGGGACCACTTTGGTGGGAAGGTAACAGTGTTCTGTGTGCTCTGGTATTTAGTCATGCATGCCACATGACGACGGAAACGTCTGCAGAAGCAGACAGTGCTGGCTCTTTGGCTTTGAAACAGAGATGAGCACTGAACCCGAGAGTCAGATACGACTGGCTTTCGAACAAGGGAAACCTTTACCTTTACCTAGGGGAATATTGAACAGAGGAAGCACCATTGGAAAGAGTCCAAGTTGGGAAGAGAAGAAGGAGAAGACACTCTTCAATAGTACAACTGCAAAACTGCTTTCAGATTATTGAAGAAGAGTCTAGCAGACACATCCAAGGGGAACTGCAAAGAGATTAATTCAGTATTTGAAGCTCTGGGAATGAAGCTCAAGGTCTTTGGGATCCAGATAGTCCTTCTTACCAATACTCAGAAAACAAATGAAAAAGAAAGGACAATACTTTCAGTGAACAATTGATTATGAAGGTGATATCAACATGAGGAATTTCAGTTTTGGAACCGCATAATTTGCCTCTTGGAAAATGGACTACTGGCAATTGATGGGTTGAAACTTACTCAGAGATTGTGTTTGGCCACAGTATAAAGAACTTGATTAGCAGGGCTTAAAACCAAATTGGAAGGGATAGGAAGATGCAAGCTTGGAACAGACCAAGCAGCTCTAATGGGCCCCAATAATAGTCTTCATAAAAATGTAGGAAGGAAAGCAGGCCACAAATCACACAATCTTCACAATCTGTATACAAATGGCAGGAGTGTGGGGATGAGACAAGAACACCTTGAAATCTTACTCCAGTGTTGTAATGCAAAACCCTGCTGTGCTGGAATAAAGATACATCGAGACCATGATGTAGTAGTGGTCCAGCCCCAAAATGAGGTGGACAAAAAGCTTTTATTACCCTGCCTGTGGGCGTAATGACCCTGAGGTGGTCGCCGCCCCTGGTTACAGAGGGGCCCTGCTTCTAAATCTCTAATGTTTTACTCTAATCTAAAGGAGCAGGAGCATCTGTTTCCCTAGGCACTATCAGCATCTGTGTCTATTAATCTCTATTGTTTACCTTAACTCAGGGAAACATCTGTGGCTATTGTTATGTTAAGACAGGATGTTGCCTGTCAATCGGGAAGGAGCTCAGGAATGTATGCCCAATCTTTTATCTATCTCCTCCAACAAAGCCCGTGCTTCCAAGATAGGAAGTCTTACCCTGATGGTGCAGCTGTGGCCGGCGAACAAACTTCTAGGGTAAGGTAAAGGTAAAGGTTTCCCTTGCTCGAAAGCCAGTCGTATCCGACTCTAGGGTGCAGTGCTCATCTCTGTTTCTAAGCCGAAGAGCCAGACATTTCCATGGTCATGTGGCAGGCATGACTAGACACCGGAGCGCACGGAACGCTGTTACCTTCCCACCGAAGTGGTCCCTATTTATCTACCTGCAATTTCTTGCTTTCGAACTGCTAGGTTGGCAGGAGCTGGGATGAAGACGGGAGCTCATTTCCGTCCTGCAGTACTCGGGAATCGAACTGCTGACCTTCCGCTTCCCAGTCAGCGTCTTAGCAACTTGAGCCACTGCAGTACTGCAGTTAAGTATTCATATACTTCTAGGGAGAAGTATAATAATCATCAAATTCCCCGCTATGCGGGCAGTCCACACTCCAGAATGGTAAATACAACCTGATAGGAATAACTGAAAGTTAGTGGGATGAGTTCCATAACTGGAATACACATTTGAAGGATATAAATTGTTCAAAAAGAACAAAAAGAAGAGAAAGGGAAATGGACTTGCACTGTATGTCAAATATATATTCCTACAGTGAAATACAGGAGGATAAGCTTGCTTCTCCCATTGAGAGTAGCTGAATTAATATAACTGGGGGGAATATTAAACAGAGCATAGCAATTGGAGTTTACTACTGACCTTTGAAAAACAAAATGGAAAAATTTCAGAGACACAATGTAGAAGTTTCAAATATCTTAATATTTGTTGGGAGGCAAAGTTTGCAAAATATGTCCCTTCCAAGAAATTTCTGGCTTGTGTTGCTGATACGTTTGCTCTACAAAAAGCAGAGGAAGAAACTATCCTTGATTAGCTAACCAACAGAGATGACTTGGTGGAAGACATGGCAGAAAGGGGAATTCTGAGCGAAATTTCTACTTGAGTTCTCCATTTCAAAGGGAAAAAACAGAGTGTAGCCACCTTTGTACATTGAACTGTTGGAAAGCCAATTTTAATAAACTTAGAACAATGATAAGTAAAGTTGCATGGCTTGATACCCTTACAAGAAAATGTGTCCAAAATGGGTGGGAATCTCTTAAAAGGAAATTCTAAAGTCTACAAACAAGGCTACAAAGGGGGGGAAAAGGTGGAAGTGGCAAAGTGTCCCATGATATTTTGATTAGCAAGCAAACTAGGCGTGGGCTTGGATGGAATACCTATCAGGTGGATACACAGTTAATTGTAGAAAAATACTCTTGGAGTGTTTTCCAATGGCTCCTTTTGATATTGGGAAGAGGTAACATGTGGGTACTACAAGGTTCAGCCCCAATCATGGTGCTCTGCAACATTTTTATTAATGACTTAGACGAGAGCATGCAAGGATTTGCTGATGTCACAAAATTGCATGGAATAGTTAAATTCTGGAAGACAGAAACAAACTCCAAAAAAGATCTTGATAGGCTCGAGCATTGGGAGCAAAACATCAGAATGAAATTTAACAGGACTAAGTGCAAAGTTTTACAGATGGGGGGGGATCAAGAACACAGTTACAAAATGGGGGATACTAGGCTCAGTAATATGAGTGAGACGGGTGTTGGAATTGTTGTAGACCACAAGCTGAATATGAGCCAACAGTGAGGTGTGGTTGCAAAAAAGACAATTGCTATTTTAGGCTGCTTTAACAGTAGTTTCCAAATCGCATGAGAACAACTAGTTCACTATCTATTTTGCACTGGTTAAGCCTCATTCTGGGTATGGCGTCCAGTTCCAGGCACCACACTTTAGGAATGATGTCAACAAACTAGATTGTGATAAGAGGAAAGCAACAAGGATGATCAGGGGAGTGGAAGTGAGGAACAACTGAAAATACTAACCATATTTAGCCTTGAGAAAGTAAGATTGAGAGGAGATGACAACATTTTTTAAATATTTGAAAGGTTGTCCTATGGGAAGGTGCAGGATCTTTTCTCAGTCATCCCTGAGTTCGGGGCATGTAGTATTGGGCTCAAGTTACAGGAAGCCAAATTTTGGTTGAATACATATTAAAAAGCCCTTCTTGCTAGAGCAGTATGACAATTGAACCAATTACCTCAGGAGGTATGAATTCCATACCTTACAAGGCATATGTGGAAAGAGGAGAAGGACAAAGACCACGAGGCAGACCCAGAGGAAGGTGGAGAGAGACAAATCAAAGAAATATTACAAGGACACCAAATAATAGTGGTGGAGGCCACTAGAAGTGCCAGAACAAAAATCCTTTCAACCCAGAATAATTTCTGACACAAAATTATTATTATTATGTAGGGGAATATTGAGCAGAGAGCAAACATGGAGGAGAAAGCACCATTGGAAAGAGTCCAAGTTAGGAACAGAAGAAGGAGAAGACACTCTTCACTAGTGGAAATGAAAAACTGCTTTCAGATTATTGAAGAAGAATCTAGCAGACACATCCTCGCCCCCCCCCCCCCATGATGGGGTAAAAGAGGAAGCAAAGAAGAAGGCCTCAGAAAGTGGTGAGTCCTCCAACATTGGAGGCCTTCAAGAGCAAATTAGACAACCATCTGTCAGATATCCTTTGATTTGGATTCCTTGTTGACCCAGGGGTTAGTATTGATGGCCTTATAGGCTCTTTCTAATTCCATTATTCTATGACTTTATCGATGTCAGCTGCTACTCGTATCAGAGTATACATTTTTCCTGTTTGGAAAAATGCCATTGGAATGAATTTGTTTTATGGTGGATCACAGCTTGCTATGAAGTGACCCACTGATTGTGATCACAGAGCCATCTCTTGTGGCACACATGAAAAGAAACATGTAGGGTTTAATACCGGGACTGCAATGGGATATTAACTATGTGTGCCTTCACAACAGGTCCATCTGGCATGGCCTCCTTAACCATTGGGAATCAGAATATTAAAGTTGTTCCTCCTCTGCTCATTTTGCAATTGGGCATTTCCTCCACTGAGGGGACCATTACCCCACCTAAAGGGACTCATCCACCCATAGCTGTTGGTTCCTTTAGGGAGTCAGGTTGTATCCCACCACCCAATGCTCAGCGTTGAGTCACTGGCTGTATGGTCTACTACATTACCGTAGTGGGATGTTCATCCAGACTATTATGACTTTATGATTCTGTGAAAAATGCATTCCTTTCACATTTAGAACAGTTCTTACCAAAATATGGCTCATAGAATTTGTTGGCCTCCTAGATTCAGTGCCTTACACTTGCCTCACAAGTGTTGAAATCTACCACAATTTGGGTTAAACACTGTGGCTCTATTAAGAACTGATCAAGAACTCTCTGACATCTTTGCAAAATGTTTGGTCCAGCCAGATGAAAATAGCGAGGCCAGTCAAGTAGTTGGACCCTTGGCATGGAGTCAAGAGGAGTTTGACGTGCCTCCAAGACTTGCTAGGCCTTCTTATGCCAAAGAGCAAAAACAAAACAGTGGACCAGTCAGCATGAATACTTTTTTGCACCAGAAAAATAAACAGGTATCTTCCCAAGCCTTTAAATACTTACTTACTTACCCATTACTGCAAGTATTACTTTGGGCATTTTTACAGATTAAAACTTAAAACCACGCATGACAGCGTACAATATAAACAAGACAGAGAATTAAGAGGGTGGTAAACACTGGTGACTCTAACTGCCAAAGAAAATCCAAAATGGATAGAAAAACATGACCTTGCTTTAGGGCATACGAGTCTGAAAGAATCTTCTTGTCATTTTCTCTCCTAGCAGGGCTTGGACATTATGCATTTTCTGACCTTGGTTATACCAGCCCTAAAGAATAATGTGCTGTCCACATTTCCCTGCAATACTGTAGAAACTGAGAAGACTCAGCACTCTCTAAACTGCATTCTCTAAACCCATTTGAAGTACAGTATTTGTAAAAGTCTCCTGAAAGCTGTTCTTAGGTTCTGGCTGTTTAGAACAGAAAGCGAGGTTCACCAGACACTTTAAAACAAAAATCCATTAGCTATTTCACTCAAGATGCAAGAGGTGGCACGATTCATTGTTCCATGTTTTTTCCTCTTTTGGTTTGATGGACAGATACAGCCTTACTGTGTATCTAAGCTTGACTGGACCTAATCTCTCATCAGACCTTGCATAAAGAAAAGCAAGGAAAGGTTGACAACTGTGTTCCTCTCCCCCACAAATCATCTTAAAGTTTTTCTCTTTCTTTCACACACATACACACACTGCCTACACTTTTATTCCACATTTTGTTTTTGCTACTACACTAACTGATATAATATTCTCAAGATGCCAAAAGCGGGACAATTATGCACAGGGCAAATTCATACACAGTCAATGTTATTCAGAAATTAATCTTCATTTGGTTTATTCAGGTGGGTACCAAAGAGTTTTTCATCTTGTGCTAAGTAAACTGAATATACCTGCTTTTCACTATTATACAATGTAGGACTGCAGTGGCTCAAGTGGCTAAGATGCTGACTGGAAGGCGGCAGGTCAGCCATTTGATTCCTGAGTACTGCAAGGCGGAATGAGCTCCTGTCACTGTCCTATCTCCTGCCAACCTAGCAGTTCGAAAGCAAGAAAATTGCAAGTAGATAAACAGGGACCACGTCGGGAGGAAGGTAAACAGCGTTCTGTGCGCTCCGGTGTCTAGTCATGCCTGCCACATGACCATGGAAACATCTGCAGAAGCAGACAGCACTGGCTCTTCAGCTATGAAACAGAGATGAGCACTGAACCCTAGAGTTGGATATGACTGGCTTTCGAGCAAGGGTGACCTTTACCTTTACTTACATAAATATTATTTCATCCTTGATGATTTCTCAAAGAGGAGGTAATTGTTTTCTGCTCCCCTCCCCTCTTCAGAATGAAGAAAAAGTTCCTAAGTTAAATTTATACTGCTAAGTAATAAACATCTCCCATATTTTATTAGACTAACTTTGACCCTGACACATGCAATGAGTGGGAGTGCTCGATGGGTTAGCTTTCATCACTATTCAACTTTTTTCAACCTGAAGTTGTCCACCTAACTGTGGGAAAATAGAGTATTTACCGCCCACAGTCTGTTAAAACACCTGTGAAGCAGGCGGCTGCTCTCCAAATGTCATATAATAGGAACAAGCAAAGCCCTAATGGCTTATTCTTTCTTTTGTAGGCAGAAGGAAACGGTCCTTTTCTGGCATGAATTAACATCATCAACAGGTTACTAACAGGTAATGTACATATCTACAGATGGTTGGTTTGCATATTTATTTCAATGTTTATCCTGCTGTTCCTCTAATTAAGAACAATTTTAAGGGTGGAAATAGACACATAATTAAAAGAGAAATATCATTTGCACATGTTTGTGTGCATATGTATACAACTAGATGAAAAGGTATTATAAATCAGAATTATTATTATTCTGTATCAAGGCCAGACGTGAAACTGCCAAAATGGAAGAACCTTTTGGTGAGTTCAATCTGCAGTTCCTTTTGCCTGACCTTGCGCGAGAAAGAGCAGCCGACAACACAAGGTTGCCATTACCCATACCTGTCAACTATCCCATTTTTCCTGGGAAAAACGCTTTTTACCCCTCTTCCCGCCCATCCTGTTTTATTAATTTCCCCTTATTTTCCCTTATTTTTTTTATAAAAAAATCCTGACTGGAGCTGCAGTATGTTTTTCCAGCCACCAGAGGTTGCTGTTTGTGGCTTTTCGCTTGTGGAAAGGGAGAGAGAGAGAAGGTGGTGGGGACTTTTTGTAGTTTCTGTTTCCCTTCCCTGCCAGCCACATGGTCATGGGGAAGCTGTTTTTGCTGCTGCTGAGTCTAGGTGAACGATATATTTCATATATGCAGGGGTAAATCAGTGTGGGGGGGAGAGAGAGGGGCAAATCAGTGGGGGGGGGAGAGAGGGGGGGCAAATCAGTGGGAGAGAGAGGGGACAAATCAGTGGGGGGGAGAGGGGGCAAATCAGTGTGTGGGGGGAGAGAGGGGGGCAAATCAGTGGGGGGGGGAGAGAGAGAGTAACCCTAGGGGGCTGGTTTACTATTCTGCACTTTCTTTACTTCCCAGGAAAAAATAATTAAAAATGAGAAAGGTAAAGGTTTCCCTTGCTCGAAAGCCAGTCGTATCCGACTCTAGGGTTCAGTGCTCATCTCTGTTTCAAAGTCAAAGAGCCAGCGTTGTCTGAGTCTGCAGACATTTCTGTGGTCATGTGGCAGGCATGACTAGACACCAGAGCACACGGAACGCTGTTACCTTCCCACCAAAGTGGTCCCTATTTATCTACTTGCAATTTCTTGCTTTCGAACTGCTAGGATGGCAGGAACTGGGACAAAGACGGGAGCTCATTCTGTCCTGCAGTACTTGGGAATCGAACTGCTGACCTTCTGCCTCCCAGTCAGCATCTTACTCACTTAAGCCACTGAGTAAACAAGAAAGAAAGCAAAACAAATGTCCCCCGAGAAGATGGGGAAAGGGTTCTTTGGCCCACACAGCTTTGTGCCCATTGCATCTACAATACCATCTAGCCATCTTATTTTTGGCCATCCCCTTCTTTTGTCCTCCACCTTTCCCAGCATCAAGGCTTTCTCAAGTGAATCCTCTCTTCTCATTTGATGTCCAAAGTACTTTAGCGTCATCTTTACTATTTGGCCTTTAATGAGCAGTCATGGTTGATTTCTTCTAGGATTGACCTATTTCTAACACCACATTTCAAAGGCATCTATTTTTCTGTGCTCAGCTTTCCTAATGGTCCAGCTGTCAAGTATCCTGTATTTGCCGGGAAATTTCTCATCTGTCAAGTATCCTGTATTTGCCGGGAAATTTCCCTTCTGTCAACTATCCTGTATTTGCTGGGAAATTTCCCTTCTGTCAAGTATCCTGTATTTGCCAGGAAATTTCCCTTCTGTCAAGTATCCTGTATTTGCCGGGAAATTTCCCTTCTGTCAAGTATCCTGTATTTGCTGGGAAATTTCCCTTCTGTCAAGTATCCTGTATTTCCCTTATTTCCGAATCCAAAACTTGACAGGTATGCCATTACCAGGGTATGCCCAGTTGTGTTTCAAAACTACCACAATCTTCAAGGAGGCTCTTTCTGTGCACCCCATAAACCAGACTTAAGAAGCATGAGCTGCTTCTACATGCTTTAATATTTTTAGCAGCTTTTCTCACCCTTGTAGATTAAGTGGACAAATTTAAGGACAGGTTATTAAAGTGAGGGACTGTGGTGGCTCAAGTGGTTAAGATGTTGAACTCGCTGACTAAAAGGTTGGAGTTTGATTCCCGGGTACTGCACGATGGAGTGAACTCTCATCTTTGTCCCAGCTCCTGCCAACTTCGCACTTTGAAAGCAAGAAATTGCAAGTAGATAATTAGGGACCACTTCAGTGGGAAGGAAAACAGTGTTCCGTGTTGAGGCATGTCTGCCACATGTCCATGGAAATGTCTGCAAATGCAGACAGCGTTGGCTCTTTGCCTATAAACAGAGATGAGCACCGAACCCTAGAGTTGGATACAACTGGCTTTCAAGCAATGGCGACTTTTACCTCTTAAATTGAAATGTCTATTTGTCTTCACCCACCAGTAGAAGAGACAAAAATCCTACAGACAGAACCACCCTCTGCACAAGTAGGAATGTATATGCTTGAGACAGTTCTCTGCTATTTTGCTTCCAGCTTTTTCTTAGGCTGCACACACAGACACAGTTCCATCGCTAGAAAACAAAAAACAGGACACTCTGCAGAAGAAACAGGAGTATCTAATTGCTCCCTTTCTTTGAGGTGAATTGTCCCGTTTCCCTTTAAAATTAATGCAAACTGACATAACCATTACAATTCAAATCATCAGCCAGAAAATTTAAAAAGACAGCTTTTCTGGAAGGGTAAAAAAAAAAAAAAACCACCCACAACCACCAGTATTTACTAGAATATCTCAGGGGGGGAAATATGAAGAAAGAGAAAGCCCCAACAGCCCTCAAGTACAGCATTAACCTCCATTTTACAAGGACTAAAGGAGCAATATTTGCTAAAAGCAACCACTGCAAGAAAAGAAAAGAAACATGGACATAAAACTGAAAGGAAATATTTAGAATGTATAGTGTAGGGGCGAATTCTATTTACTACTTTGACCCTCATACAAGACTTGGCTTGTTATGCAACACAGTATGTACCATGCCTATGACTCCTTCAGCCAAAAGAAACAAGACATTACCAGCAAGTTAAAATTTAAAAATTGGGCAAGCTGACCTTTTCCCAGATATTTTCACTTTTACATTTATTCCCTTCATAACATTGTTCCAGGGACTGCAGTGGCTCAAGTGGCTAAGATGCTGACTGGGAGGCGGGAGGTCAGTAGTTCAATTCCTGAGTACTGCAAGATGGAATGAGCTCCCGTTTTTGTTCCAGCTCCTGCCAACCTAGCAGTTTGAAAACAAGAAATTGCAAGTAGATAAATAGGGACCATTTCAGTGGGAAGGTAAACAGCATTCCAAGCACTCCAGTGTCTAGTCATGCCTGCCACATGACCACAGAAATGTCTGCAGAAGCAGACAGCACTGGCTCTTTGGCTTTGAAACAGAGATGAGCACTGAACCCTAGAGTCAGATATGACTGACTTTTGAGCAAAGGAAACCTTTACCTTTTGCACTGTTTCATTCATATATCAATCTGTCTTTGTACTTGTTGATGTTAGGCTCAAAATGTTTGATTGGATATTGCTAAATGCTGTGATGTTGGTTGGGTAGCTGTTGAGTCCAAGTATTAATGGCAATGCGACAGCAGATTTTTTTTTTAAATTATTTTTTAAAAAATTTATTTCTCGATACACATCCAATAATTAAAAAAAAACAAGAGATAACACACAGAACAATATAAGAAAATAAAGGACAAAATACACAATAATATAAATAAACAGAGAAGGAGAGAAAAGAGAAGGAAAAAAAAGAAACAGAGCAAAATATCACCACGTGCTATACACAATGCTACGGAGACAGAATTTCCCCTTTTATCTATTATCGTCTCAAAAATGCAATGTAATCCGGCACCGGCAATTGCCCATGACCATTAATCAAGGTATAATCTATCAAACATTTCCAAATTTCCTGAAATTTGCTTTCATTAATTAACCAAATTGACAATACAAAGTCGAAATTTTGTTGGAGGTGTAAGGGGGAAATTGGAACATATGAGCATATGTGGTGGGGGTGTAAAGAGACGAACTCATTCTGGTTGAAGGTGGAACACAAAATTGGGAGAATTCTAGATGTAAGAATGAAATTGGATGTAATTTTAATTTTGTTAACAGATGTGGAGGTGGTAGAGCAACAAAAAAGGGAATTGTTAGCAATTATGTTATCCAGTGCTAGACAGTGTATAGCGCGATATTGGAAATGTGATGTTAACCCCAAAAATAGAGGATTGGTATAAGGAGTTGTGGAATACTGCGCTGAATGATAAGCTTACCTGGGAGTTAAATTTAAGAAAAGGGTTAATTAATGCGACAGCAGATTGGGGGTTAACCAGCAAGTCATTTATTGGGTGCGAATTCAGCAAAAAACTTAATGACGAACGTAACTTAAAGCAATATACGTAATTAATGTTTGGACACAACATTCCTCCCCCCCCCCAGTGGGGAACCCACTAACCATACCTTTGGGGTGGACCACAGGTCTGTTTTGGGTGCCCAGCATGTGTGGGACTGAGGTCAATTAGTATGGGACAACCAGAGTCTATGGAAGTACTGGTGGACACACTGGCCAACCTAGATAAGCTAGGAGTTTTGGAAGGCTTGCACAAAGCCAGGATTGAAAGTGAGTGAGCACTAGGCACTGGGGCCAAACTCCAGTAAGATCACTGCAGACTTGAAGCCACGGAAGAGTTAGTACAGGCCATTTCTACATGCGTTCCTGATGTGGTTGGCATTCTAGCATTCCACAAAAAATCTGAAAAAGGCTGCCCTGGTGACATAGCTGTATCCATAGAGCGCGCAACATTCTTTACAACAGATTCGGCAGAGTTTGACTCAGGAGGGGACTACCAGGGGGGTGTTGAGTGCTAGCATTTAGCTCAGAGGGTGGAAAAACTTGCAATGGGGTTTGGCTGAATAGATCTGGGTCAGGATCAAAGTCAGGGAGGTCCGACTACCCCAAGGAAGGAACACCTTGCGGTGACTCCAGTTCAGCTGAGTCAGACAGGACATTTTGCCCCGTTACGCGGGGATGCTTCTGATCCGCATGCCTTCTCCAAATTAACACATTGTCCATGAGTACTTTAAATGACACCGGTTCTGTCTGCTCCAGGACCTCTCCCCCTAACCATAGGGACCCTGGTGTATAGTTACGGCAATAAACTGCCTGTCCCACCCTAAAACTTTTTGAGTTGTTAACATCTATGTTTCAGCCCCTATCCTCCCTGCGATGAGGATCCAAATGGTCCAAGGCTGGGCATAGCCTCTGCCTCATTAACAGGTCTGCAGGGGAAAACCCCGATGCTAGTGGCGTGACTGTCTGAGCAATTAAATATTAGCACAATTGCACTTCAAGGTCACCGGAATCCATATGCCTGAGGGCTTCCTTGACTGACCTGACCTGTCTCTCAAATTGCCCATTCGTGGTGGGGTGAAAAGGAGCAGCAGTAATGTGTCAAACCCCATTCCGCTTGAGAAACCCTTGAAATTCTGCCGACATGAAGGTTGAGGCATTGTTGGACACCACTATGTCTAGCAACCCAAACGTACAAGAAACCCTTCTAAGCCTTTTTAATTGTGGGGGTAGCCGACGTGTATGGAACAGGAAGAACCTCCAACCACTTAGTGTATGCATCCACTATGAGCAGAAATGTGGCTCCTGAAAAAGGTCCAGCAAAGTCGATATGGACTTGCGACCAGGGACCTCATGCCATGTCCCATTCCCTGGTGGGCTGATGGTGCTCCTCCGGCCGGGAGGACTGGCACTCACGACAGTGTCCTACCCAAGTCTTGATGTCCAGATCAAGTCTTGGCCACAAAAAGTAACTCCTGGCAAGTGCCTTAGAGCGGACAATGCCAGGGGGGCTTACATGAAGTTTGCTTAAAACTTTGTTCCGAAGCACCGTTGGAATCACAACTCTGTCCCCCCTCCACAACAAGCACACCCTCTCAACTGACATCTCGTTACGCTTGGAGTAGTAAACCCTGAACTCCGTGGAGACCGGTGGCGCTGGCCATGAGTTCTCAGGGAACTTAAAGATGAAATTGCTGATCTCCTAGCCAAAATATATAACCTTTCCCTCAAATCAGGCTTTGTGCCTGATGACTGGAAGGTAGCGAATGTGACACCAATTTTCAAAAAAGGATTCAGGGGTGATCCAGGAAATTACCAACCAGTCAGTTTGACATGTCCCAGGTAAAGTGATGGAAACCATCCTAAAAGATAGAATTAATAGTCACATAGAAGAGAAGGCGCTGCTAAAGGAGAGCCAACATGGCTTTTGCAAGGGCAAATCATGCCTCACTAATCTGTTGGAATTTTTTGAGAGTGTCAACAAGCATGTGGATAATAGGGATCCAGTTGACATTGTTTATTTGGACTTTCAGAAGGCTTTTGACAAGGTCCCGCACCAAAGGCTCTTGAATAAACTTGCCAGTCATGGAATAAAGGGACAGGACTTGTCCTGGATCAGCAACTGGCTAAGGGACAGGAAACAGAGGGTAGCACTAAATGGACACTTCTCCAAGTGGAGGGAAGTAAAGGGTGGGGTACCCCAAGGTTCAGTACTGGGGCCACTGCTTTTCAACCTCTTCATAAATGATCTAGAAGTAGGAGTAAATAGCAAGGTAGCCAAATTTGCTGACGACACTACATACAGGGTAGTGAAAACTGTGATAGATTGTGAGGAGCTCCAGAGGGATCTCTTGATACTGGGGGAGTGAGCAAAACAGTGGCAAATGAGCTTCAACTCTAGTAAGTGCAGAGTGATGCACATTGGGGCAAAAAAAACCAATTACATTTATAAACTGATGGGGTCTGAACTCTCTGCCACAAACCAAGAAAGGGACCTTGGTGTCCTGGTGGACAGCTCAATGAAGGTATCAACCCAGTGTGCCTCAGCAGTGAAAAATGCAAACTCAATGCTAGGGATCGTTAGGAAGGATATATAAAATAAGTCAGCAAGTGTCATTTCGCCTCTTTATAAATCTATGGTGAGGCCCCAACTGGAATACTGTGTACAGTTCTGGTCGCCATACTTCCAGAAGGATATTATGGATATTATGGAGCTGGAAAAAGTGCAGAGGAGGGCAACCAGAATAATTAGGGGACTGGAACACTTTCCTTACCATCTGAGGCTGCAACGGTTGGGCCTCTTCACTCTTGAACGACAGCGTCTAAGAGGTGACCTGATTGAAGTTTATAAAATCATGCACAGTGTGGACAAAGTAGAAAGGAAAAACTGTTTTCCCTATTGCACAACACTAGAACTAGGGGGCACTCCATGAAACCTTTGGGTACTAGTTCTCAAACAAATAAGAGAAAGTACATTTTCACCCAGAGGATCACTGGTCTATGAAACTCCCTGCCAGAAGAAGTGGTGACAGCTGTCAGTCTTGACAGCTTTAAGAAAGGATTAAACAAGTTCATGGAGGACAAGGGTATCAATGGCTATAATTATGGATACCTAAGGCCAACCTCCGTATTGGAGAGATAGGCAGGATATCTCTCAATGCCATTTCCAGAGAATCTTAAGCTGATGAAGGCATCTGCTTGGGAATCCCCTGAAGCAAATGGTGAGCCACTGTGTGAGACAAAATGCTGTACTGGATGGGCTGTGGCCTGTTCCAGCAAGGATGTTCGTATGAACAAAAGACATAATTTTCAAGAGTAGGGAATCTTTCTTAGTGGCCACAGCAATGTCTTTGGCGGACACTGGTGGCAAATTCAAAACTTCTAACAACAGGACCTGGTGGTCCATGCTAACCTTTCCCACTGTCTCCACAGGGGACTTGGAGAGGGCATCCACATGGGAAATGCTGGTGCCTGGGCGATGTTGCAAATCATAATGACACTCCTGCAAAAACATCACCCAACAAAGCATTCACAGGGACAAAATCTGGGGGGTCAGCTTGGTGGGCACGAAAATACAAAGGAGTGGCTTGTGATCAGTGACGATCATGAATGGATGTCCGTAGATGAAGTCATGAAACTTCTTGGTGCCTGCGATAATAGTCAGGGATTCCCTGTCTATCTGTGCATACCGTTTTTTCGTGTACGTTAGGGACCTCAAGTTAGAGGTGACTGGTGCCTCTCTACCACCCCCCATGTTGTGGCATAACACTGTCCCCACCCCCACAGGCGAGGCATCACAGACCAGCACGACCGGCTTGTTCGGGTCGAAATGTGTAAGGGCTGCATCGGAAATGAGGAGTTTCTTAACCTCACGGAAATCCGCGAATAGGTTTGACTGAAGGATTCAGCTCAAATTCAACAGGGGAGCCTTGAATGTACCCAAACCCAGGCAGAATACATCTGGATACTTATCACACATAAGAACATAAGAACATAAGAACAGCCTTGCTGGAACAGGCCACAGCCCATCCAGTCCAGCATTCTGTCTCACACAGTGGCTCACCATTTCCTTCAGGGTATTCCCAAGCAGATGCCTTCACCTGCTTAGGATTCCCTGGAAATGATATTGAGAGATATCCTGCCTATCTCTCCAACCCGGAGGTTGTCCTTAAGTATCCATAATTATAGCCATTGATACTCTTGTCCTCCATGAACTTGTCTAATCCTTTCTTAAAGCTGTCAAGACTGACAGCTGTCACCACTTCTTCTGGCAGGGAGTTCCATAGACCAGTAATCCTCTGGGTGAAAAAGTACTTTCTCTTATTTGTTTGAGAACTAGTACCCAAAAGTTTCATGGAGTGTCCCCTAGTTCTAGTATTATGCGATAGGGAAAACAGTTTTTCCTTATCTACTTTGTCCACACCGTGCATGATTTTATAAACTTCAATCAGGTCACCTCTTAGACGTCGTCGTTCAAGAGTGAAGAGGCCCAACCGTTGCAGCCTCAGATGGTAAGGAAGGTGTTCCAGTCCCCTAATCATTCTGTTTGCCCTCCTCTGCACTTTTTCCAGCTCCATAATATCCTTCTGGAGGTATGGCGACCAGAACTGTACACAGTATTCCAGATGGGGCCTCACCATAGATTTATAAAGAGGCAAAATGACACTTGCTGACTTATTTTCTATACCCTTCCTAATGATCCCTAGCATTGAGTTTGCTTTTTTCACTGCTGAGGCACACTGGGTTGACACCTTCATTGAGTTGTCCACCAGGACACCAAGGTCCCTTTCCTGGTTTGTCGCAGAGAGTTCAGACCCCATCAGTTTATAAATGTAATTGGGGTTCTTTGCCCCAACATGCATCACTCTGCACTTACTAATGTTGAAACTCATTTGCCACTGTTTTGCCCACTCCCCCAGTGTCGAGAGATCCCTCTGGAGCTCCTCACAATCTCTCACAGTTTTCACTACCCTGTATAATTTAGTGTCGTCAGCAAATTTGGCTACCTTGCTTTTTACTCCTACCTCTAGATCATTTATGAAGAAGTTGAAAAGCAGGGGTCCCAGTACTGAACCTTGGGGAACCCCACTCTTTACTTCCCTCCACTTTGAGAAGTGTCCATTTAGTGCTACCCTCTGTTTCCTGTCCCTTAGCCAGTTGCTGATCCAGGACAAGACCTGTCCCTTTATTCCATGACTGGTAAGTTTATTCAAGAGCCTTTGGTGTGGGACCTTGTCAAAAGCCTTCTGAAAGTCCAGATAAACAATGTCAACTGGATCCCCCTTATCCACATGCTTGTTGACACTCTCAAAAAATTCCAACAGATTAGTGAGGCATGATTTGCCCTTGCAAAAGCCATGTTGGCTCTCCTTTAGCAGCGCCTTCTCTTCTATGTGCCTATTAATTCTGTCTTTTAGGATGGTTTCCATCACTTTACCTGGGACACATGTCAAACTGACAGATCGGTAATTTCCTGGATCACCCCTGGATCCTTTTTTGAAAATTGGTGTTACATTCGCTACCTTCCAGTCATCAGGCACAAAGCCTGATTTGAGGGAAAGATTATATATTTTGGCTAGGAGATCAGCAATTTCATCTTTAAGTTCCCTGAGAACTCGTGGATGGATGCCATCTGGTCCTGGTGATTTGTTAGTGTTTAGTTTAACAAGACATGCAAGGACCTCCTCCCTGGTTATTTCTATCTGGCTTAATTCTTCGGTTTCCCTCCCTATGAAGATAGGCTCTGTTTTGGGCATGTGGCCTCTGTCTTCTTCAGTGAATACTGAAGCAAAGAATTCATTGAGTCTCTCTGCAATCTCTGTTTCCTCTTTAATAACCCCTTGCCTTCCATTGTCATCTAATGGTCCAATGGCCTTCCTAGTTGGGTTCTTACTTCTAATGTACTTAAAGAAGTCTTTGTTATTTCTCTGAGTATTTTTAGCTATACGCTCCTCAAAGTCTTGCTTTGCTTTCCTGATTGTTGCCTTGCATTTGTTCTGCCAGAATTTATGTTTCTGCCTGCTGTCCTCATTCGGACAAGCCTTCCATCTTCTAAATGAGCTTTTCTTGCTCTTGATCACTTCCCGAACAGCTCCTGTAAGCCACATTGGAGTCCTCTTGGACCTGGCAGTGCCCTTTTTCCTTTTGGGTATGCATTCCAATTGGGCCTCTGTTATTGTTTTTGTAAACAGCCTCCATGCCTCTTGAAGTGTTTGGACTCTCTCAATTTTCCCTTTCAGCTTCTTTTTTACTAGTTTCCTCAACTTTGGGAAATTTCCTTTTTGAAAATTTAAGGTCTCTGTGTTAGATTTTATCAGTGACTTGCGGTCTATGATCAAGTTAAACATAATTGAGTTGTGGTCACTGTTCCCTATTGGATCAGTCACATTAACATCTTGCACCAGATTCTGAGTATTACTCAGGATCAAGTCAAGGATTCTTGTACCTCTAGTTGGGTCTTCAACCATCTGTCCCAGGGAACAATCATTTAGCATATCTAGGAACTTTATCTCTTTATCATGTGCTGAACAACAGTTCACCCAGTCTATGTGAGGGTAATTGAAGTCCCCCATTATAACCAGGCTTCCCTTCTTGGATGCCTCCTTTACAACATTCTCCAACTGCCTGTCTCCCTCAAGAGTTTGGGTCGGAGGCCGATAGTATATGCCTACTGTTAGACCATCCTTGTGGCCTGGTACTCTTACCCACAGAGCTTCTAATGGTGACTCCAAATCACCTAGATATTCCAATTCATACGATTTTATCACTTCTTTGACATACAAGGCTACACCACCTCCCGTTTGCCCCTTCCTATCCTTCCTGTACAGTTTGTAGCCTGGGATAACTGTATCCCATTGGTTATCATCCGTCCACCAGGTTTCAGTGATACCAATAATATCAATATTCTTATCTATTGCTAAGTATTCCAGCTCCCCTATTTTGTTCCAGAGGCTTCTGGCATTTGTATACAAGCATTTATATATGCTTTTCTGACACAGTCTTTTGTGTCCAGTTGCATTGTTAGACTGCCTCTTGCATCCTTCTGCTAGAATGCTAGTGACTAGCTCCTCGCTCTGCTCAGTAATTTTTGCATCCTCCTCACTACCCAAGTACACACTTTCCCGAACCGGATGCTGCCCAGCTCCTGTCGGCTTTCCCCCACATGGCCTTAATGGGTCAGCCTGTACCAAATTGATGCCCAAAAAGGTGATACCTAGGGGCCCAAACCACTGAGTACCCAGTAGATTGTTCTTACCCGCCTTAACCACTTAAACTGCACCTCAAAGGAGCCCATGCCAAGCACAGGGATGTGATGACCTTGCACATTCCTCAATTGGACCTGCAGAGCCCGCAACATGGGCCGGTCCACTGGCGGAATCTGGAAAAACTGATGCTGGGTCAGGATCGAATACGATGATCCTGAGTCGATTTCCATGCAGCAATGATGGCCCTGGAGGCAGATGTCAATGAAGAACTGCCCGGTGACTGCATGAACACTGGAACTGGATCCAGAATCTTGACCGGTGTTGATCTTGGAAATATGGAGCTTCCTGGACCGATGACCATTGTCTTTGGTAGGCCCACCGGAACCCTGGTGGCACACTCTTCTGACCTCACTTGTGGCATTCTGCCTCCATGAATGGGCATTTCTCCCAAAGGTGTTTGCCCCCGCAACCCTTGCATGGGGCCTTGACTGTCTCTGCCGGTTTGTAGGACTTGCGGTGCACTTTCCACACATCGTCCCCCGACTCTCCATTATCTGATGATGATGAGGTTGGTAAGGCTGAAGAAGGCGAGCATGTGCACTCCAGCCTCTGGTCAGCTGCAGCCAATTTCACAGAAGCACCTTTCTCCCGGAACACTTTTACACCTGCGCTGGCGACTTCGGACATCAGAACCTCCTCAAAAACTTTGCCGAAGGTTAGTGTGTTCCTTTTCATTAAGCTCCGCTGCACTGACTTGTCCAAAATGCCCATCAGCAACCAAGTTCAGCTACTCACATGGTCCTGCTGCCTGTCGCAGGGTGGCAACATAGTCAGTAATGAACTCCACAGGTTTCTGGTTTCGGCGGGAGAAATTTACCCGGGCCGTGAAGATAGAAACCTTGAGCTTGAAGTGGTCTTTCAACACCAAGAGAATGTCTCTAAGAGAATTATCCCTTACTTCTCGTGGCTGAAGCAAGTTCACTATGAGATCGATGGTGGCAATGCCGCAGTTGGCAAGGAATTTTGCCTTCCATTTCTCTGGTTTGACTTTGTTGGCTATCACCCAGTTCTCGAGGTGTCCACCTTGGGACACATCGAACCCTCCGTGCGGCGTTGCTGCAGCAGGAGATCCCATCCTCGTTGCCAATGTTGAATCCGAGTATAAATGGCAATGCGACAGCAGATTGGGGGTTAACCAACAAGTCATTTTTTGCAGCTTAGTTCGGACTGGGGAAAACAGGGACAAGGCAGCAACTTATATAGAGACAGGAAGGCAGTAACAGTGATACATTTGCCCGTACATCTAGTTAGCGCAGGAAACCTGTGTGGGACCCAATCAAGTACATGGAATAGGTGCCTTACAGCAAAAGGGCGCAAATTCAGCAAAGACTTAATGATGAATGTAACTTAAAGCAATATACGTAATTAACGTTTGGACACAACAGTATCTCAGTGAGTTACAGCTCCAGTTGTCAGTTTGATTCCCCACTGTGAAGTCTTGGGGGAGGGGGGCTTCTTATATAGCCTTTGATGAACTGCATGGCCCAAAGTGGCACCAGAAGAAAAACAATTGGTAAATCATTTCTGAGTGCTTTAGCTATAAAAGTATGGGAATGGTCACCATAAATCAGAATCAACTTGACAGCATATATCATTATTACTAAGGATTATGATGCTACAATTGGGAAAATGCAAAATTTATCATGCAAATGAACTATGCAAACATATACTGTAAGTCATCATATAAGCCCTACTATGAGTTTTTATTTGACTGCAGTGGCTCAAGTGCCTAAAATGCTGACTGGGAGGTGGAAGGTCAGCGGTTCAATTCCTGAGTACTGCAGGATAGAATGAGCTCCCGTCTTTGTCCCAGCTCCTGCCAACCAAGCAGTTAGAAAAGCAAGAAATTGCAAGTAGATAAATAGGGATCACTTCGGTGGGAAGATAACAGCGTTCCGTGTGCTTCGGTGACTAGTCATGCCTGCCACATGACCACAGAAACGTCTGCAGCAGCAGACAGCACTGGCTCTTCGGCTTTGAAACAGAGATGAGCACTGCACCCTAGAGACGGATACGACTGGCTTTCGAGCAAGGGAAACCTTTACCTTTACCTTTAGTGTTCTAAACAAATGTCCCTTCCCTTAAGGGCTCATGGTCTTGATGCCATGTCTTTAGATCTTTTTTGCTTCTGCGTAGGTTCTACCTACGTCTGGCCAGAATTCCCACTATGGTAATGGAATAGACTGTACAGCCAGTGACTCAACACTGAGTTTTGGGTGGTGGTAAATAACCTGACTCCCTAAAGGGGCCAATGGCTACAGGCAGATGAGCCCCTTAGGTGGGGTGATGGCCCCCTCAGTGGAGGAAATGCCCCTGAAAACTATCATATTGGGCCCAATGTCAAAATTAGCAGAGAAGGAACTCTGATTCCCAATGGTCATGAAGGCAGAAGAGGCCATGCCAGATGGACTGGCTGTGAAGGTGCACCTTGATAATATCCTCAAGGCTGTGGCAGTCCATTGCAGTCCTGGTGTTAAATCCTGCATGTCTCATTTCATGTGTGCTGCAGGAGATGGATCTGTGATCTTAGTGTGTGGGTCACTTCAGGGCAAGCAGGAATCCACCTTAAACAAATTCACACCAATGGCATTTTTCCTGCTTCAGGAAACACTACATTATCAGATACGAGTTGCAACCACCACCACCGAGGTTCTACAAAATAGATGATGGATATCTAACAGCCACATGGTTGAAAGATTATCTCCTTTCCTTACCTTTCATTCCTGCTTTTGTAACTACTCATCAGAACTGTCTTTGTTATGACCCATAAATGAGCCAGTTGAGATAAAGGGATGCCCAGGCAGGCAGAAGTCCACTGCCGCCGCCGACCAGCTGAGGGGGAGCCCTGCCCCCGCCCTTCCTCCCTTTGCCGGGAGGGTTAAAGGGACACCCAGGCCAGGCTGGAAACCGTTGCCACCTCAGCTGAGGGGGAGGGTGGAGGCGAGATAGTGGTATGGGTCCCCGGGCACCTTCAAGAATTGCTGCCACCGCCTCATCGCTGGAGGCCGGACCCTCCTCTTGGCCAGGTAGGCCACAAGAGGAGGACTTTTCGTTGCCGTTGCCCATGGACTTTGACTTGATTTGGGGCGAAGCAGCCTGTTATGTATTGCTATGTATTTGTACTTTTTATGCTGTATTTTTATGCTGTATTTTTGATACGTCATTGCGAAAATTGTATTTCTGTCATATTGTTATGTGGTATTCTGTAAACTGTATTTTGTAACTTTATAATATGTTGTGAAGCCACCCTGAGTTGGCCTGCGCTGAGAAGGGCGGGGTACAAATTAAAATTGAATTGAATTGAATTGAATATGACAACCCAGATTTCCCAGCTTTCTTGCTAGCCTGTAAAGCCTACAGATAGATGACAACAAACTTCAGACTAACAATGAAACTATGAACAAAGTAATAATAGAAAGGACTGGCCTCAGTGCTCCCTGTAAATGTGTTCATGATGCTCATTAGTGGAATGCCTGAAAGGGCTATACAGAATACAATATTCCGTATGTAACATGCCCCCTCCCCACACACACACACACACACACAACCCCCAAAAAATAAAACAGAAGAATTGCTGGTTAAATCACATCTGCAAGGAAAAGATCATCATTCCCAGTGTGGGTATATTAAATGTTAAGTGAGAGTTGAGGAAAGCTCTGTTTTGAATTTCTCATCTGTAGGAGTGATTTTACTCCCACAGGAGAGAAATGCTTTTCCTAAATGTTTCAGTATAGTGTCTCATCTTTCTTAGGCCATCTCAAAACTGAAAGAAGATCTGCGGAGACATCACACCTTCCACTTTTATCTGTTAAACTCTGGCTGAACATCCTTGAATGTCAAGGGTTCTGACACACTAGTTCAGGGGTTCCCAACTTTTTCAGACTGGGGGCTGGATCACGCTGGATGGCCAATTTGCCCTTCCTGCACAATGGGGGTGGCCGTTTTGTTCCAACAGCTTCAAAGGGTGTGGAAGTTTGTTTCTTGAATACCCTTGGGGGGTGGGGGGCACATGAAATGGCACAATGGGCTGGATCCATCCCATGGGCCTTAGTTTGGGAACCCCTTCACTAGTTCATCAGGCTGTGCACCAATATATTGTGGAGAATGCATATGAGACAGTTTGGTCATCTCTATGTAAAAATTACAAAAGTCATGGCAGATGTCCATGCCCGGTTCCCCTCCCCCCCCCTAAAATTTAATTTAAATTTAATTTAATTTTTGAATTTCTATACTGCCCACTCAGGTACAACCCGACTCAGGGGTTCAACAGCATAATCTAAAAACACAAAATATACAATTTCAATAAAACTAGCATAAAAACATACAAAGATAAAATAGATAAAACCACTTAGTTAAATTCACCCATCCCTATCAATAAAAAAAGGAGGGGAAGGGATCACTAAACTGGATTAGGCTATAAGCAAGTGGGCGGGGGCCACATTCCCATTGGGGCCCCACACCTGCCCTGCCAGCCAGGATTTCAGATCTTTCCTGAAGGGCAGCAATTCTGTATGTAACCTTAGCTCTATCGGCAGGAGGTTCTATAGGGCCGATGCGGACACGGAGAAGGCCCTCCTTCGTGTGCTAGAGAGGCGAGCCCCTCTAGCTGATGGTACCATTAGAGAGCCCCTCCGGTCCGCCCTGGTTGGACGGAGACATTCTTGGGGCGATGCGGTCTCTTAAGTAACCTAGCCCACTACCATGAAGGGCTTTAAAGGTCAAAAGTGAACTCTAAAGTAGACTGCAAACACAAATCAAGGAATCTCATTGGTGGCCATTATTTGGATTATCTCAAACTGACCTTTGTTCAGTAAATTGGGAGAGATAAAACAAACAATGGCCACCAGAGGTGGAATTTGAAATTTACTCTCTTTCAAAAAACAGGCCTGCCATGACATTTGGAACATTCATCGTCCCCCCCATCCCCGAACACTACACCATATTTTGGTGCACAGCCTCATGAAAAATAGGACTGGGAGAAAGCTAGATTTTCTTTTTTATTTGTTAGTTGTCTAATAAATTTATTATCTACTCCTGCATTTCTATTGTTTTAGGAACTACCCAGTTTTGTTAAAAAAAACATTGTTCTGGTTTCTTCCCCCAGGAAAATCCATGAATTCTTTGTGTGTTCTGTTAAAATTCCCTTCACTTGCTTTTTGAACAATTTTTGTAGACAGTACATTATGAATGTTCAAGTAGCAGTCAACCTGTTATTCCACTGCTAATGTGATATGTCTTCGCCACATCTTTGGTTATAAATTATAACTGCCAGGAAAGGCCATGCCTGAGTGACAATTATTCAGTCTGATAAGGGAAATCAAACCTTGCAACCCTTGTAAATAAATGACAGAAGAGTTCAGTTCATTTACTTGTTGAAATCTATTAGCCATTCTCTTTCAGATGAGTCCTTTAATAAACCTTTCTTTTTGGTTCCCAGATACAGGGCATTTCATTATCCCTTACTTCATCAAGCTGATGCTCTAAAATGATACTTTGCTAACATTTCGTGTCGCTAGATAGCTCCAAATTAAGTGGCCATCTAGGCAAATGGAAATGAAATATCTCTTTTTAAAAAAGGTCATCTGTGATATGCAGTGAAAGATCAGGGGAGAAACATGCACTTTTTGAAAGCTAAAGAGCCACATTTGTGTAAAAGGAAAGTTTATGTTTAATCATATTGCTCTTTCTAATACTGAAAGTGGGCAGGCTGTGCCAGTAGCATTATAGTCAGAATACCGCAATCTATGAACAATGGGGATCAACCTATAGAATCATGCCACATGAAAATGAGAATAATAAAAATGCAGACAAATGTGCTCCATCTCCCTGCAAAACAAGACAAAAGACTGCGATAGTAGCAGTTCAGGAGAGGAGGAAGATACTCTGAGTGAATGGAGTCTGACAAAAGGAGAAAATAATAGAGTTTAGAAATCATGTGTTAACATTAAAATCCCCACTAATGTTTGCATTAACCATTAAAATAATATTAAAATTATTATTAATTATTAAAAATAATATTTTGAAAGGAAAAAAAATAACTTGGGCGGTGGAGGTTCGCTCTCGCCCTCCTCCTCTGGGCCCCAACTGCCCGGAGAGGGATAAAAAGACTGCCGCAGCACCCGGTGCCGAGATGCTACCGCCACCCACCTTCGGCCCCGTCACCTCCAGAGGGAAGGAGAGTGGTGACAGCTGTGGATGCTGGTCGGTGGAGGTCTGCTCCCACCCTCCTTCTCCGGGTTCCACCTGCCTGGAGAGGGATAAAAACCGCCTCAAGTCTCTCCGGCAGGGCAGAGGAACTCCCTGCAGTGACGGATGTTGGACGCCGAGCCTGACCATCATTGCCGGCAACCAGTATTTCAAAAACCACTGGGACAATAGCGCTTCAGCTCCTCTTTTGGACTTGCTTGGGGTTGGAGTGAGTTGTGCGGGGTATTATCAAGTTGTTACTATCATGGTTTTCTACTGTATTTTGTACTGTGTTTTGTTTTGTTGTATTTTTGCCCTTTGTTATATTGTATCTTTAAATATTTGTGAACCGCTTTGGGTCGCCCACTAGGGTGAGGAAGGTGGTAAAGAAATTCTATTCTATTCTATTCTATTCTATTTATGGAAGGTTTGTTGTTGTTTAGTCGCACAGTCAAGTCTGGCCCTTTGCAACTCTGTGGATCACTGCACTCCAGGCTCCCTTGTTGTTGTGTTCTGTTGGTTTTATTGTACACACGGATTACAATGTATCTGAGCCAATGTAACCTTGCCTATAGCAACAATGTAACCTTCAGCTGTATCATATAAACCCTGTAATAGGACGCGAGCTAATGACCACCAGCTGGCAGCAGCGAGCGTCCAAGCTCTCTTGGTCCAAACTCATCAAAGGCAACAGCGCGGGAAGTTTTCCCGCCACCACCTACACCTGGACAAGAAGGGCGTGACCTGCAATGACGTCACGCAGACAGTAGCCAATAGGCTACCATGGCACCACGTTCAAATGTGTTACTGCTGTATATAAAGAGCTATCGATCCGCCATTACCTCATGTTCCCTCTGTCCACGATGCAATAAACCTGAGTTAACCCAGCCCGAGGCTGTGTCCTGTGTCTTGGTTTGCATACACCAAATTGGCGACGAGGATGGGATAATGGATCCCCACGGAACAGCCAGGGCACAGAGCGGTTTCAACATCACCAAACCGCAAGACTGGGAGCTGCTTGAGATGGATTCCCAGGCGGCCCTGGTGGAACTCAGAGTCAAAGGAGAAGACGAGGAGAGGAAGAGGGCCATCCTCACCAGAATGCTCGGGATGGAAACCAAGCGGACGCTGGTGGGCATAATTGCCCCGAAGAAGGTGAGCGACTTTAAGGCGAGCGACATCATGAAACTGCTGCGAGAGCGGTTCTGCCCCTCGAGGGCAATGTTTCCCGCTCGGAGCGCGTTTTGGAGGCGAGTCCAAGCGCCGGATGAGTCGGTTGAGGCATTCGTGGCCGCCATGAGGATAGCCGCCGCCCCCTGTAAATGGGGCGATATCCTGGAGTTGGTCCTCAGGGACGGCGTGTTGTGTGGCCTGAAAGACAAGGAGGTACAGCGCAGCTTGATGAATAAGGAGCCGCCACCCACGCTGGCAGAGGTCATAGAGGCCGCGGAAGCCGCAGAGTCCACGAATGCCGGAGTGGACGAGATGCACCAGTGGCGTGAGTGGCGTCCTAGAGCCGGCAAGGCGGAAAATTCGGTGCACGGGAAGACCGGACAGTCGGTGCACGCGACTCGACGGGCCTCAAAGTCGTCTACGGAAGGCAGCGACGGCGAGGAGGTCCAGAAGGTCCAGAAGGGGGGTCGACGCTGCGAGGGTTGCGGAGCGGCCCACGAGCGCGCGAGATGCCCGTTCAGGAAGGCCGAGTGTTACACCTGCGGCCGTCGGGGGCACATCGCCAAGGCGTGCAGAAAGAGGAAAGAGGGCCGGAGGCAGTCACAAGACCGCGCAGCCAGACCGGACCGTCCAGCGAGGCCCAAAGATGGCGCCCAGACCACGAGGAAGCAGGACGGCGTGGGCCGCGTCTCGGACGGCAGCGAGGACGACGCCTCAGTGTTCAGCGTGTCCGCGGGACAGTCCCATTACTTCGTTGAGGTATTAGTACAAGGGGCCCCTATTAAGATGGAAATTGACTCGGGGTCCTCCTATTCCATAATTCCCCAGAAAGAGTTCCTGAAAATCGACCCCCACGTGCGGCCCAAGCTTAAAGCGTTGAGGTCCACACTACGGGACGTACAGGGAAACAGCATTCCGGTGTTGGGGGTCGGGAAATTTCGGGTCAATTTTAAGAGATATTCTGCGGAACTGCCCCTAGTTGTCCTCAAAGGGGGAAGCTGTAGCCTCCTAGGGACACAGTGGTTTCAGCCCTTAGGTTTGTTCATAGGGGGGGTGCATACCGTGGGGGGGGACCCAATACAAGCGGTTTGCGATGCGCATCCCGCCGTTTTTAAGAAAGGACTCGGAAGGTTCAAGGGACCCCCTGTAGCTTTCGACATAGACCCGGACGTCCGCCCGATAAGACTCAAACCACGCAGGGTGCCGTTCGCACTCAAGGACAAGATAGAGGCGGAACTGGACAAACTGGTGGGCCAGGGGATTCTTATTCCTGTTGATTCCGCGGAGTGGGAAACTCCAATTGTAACGGCTCTAAAGGCTAACGGGGAGGTGCGCATTTGCGCTGATTATAAGTGTACAATTAACAAGGCGATCCGCCCTAATGCATACCCGGTGCCAGTGATCAGCCACCTTTTGGCCAGACTAAATGGGGGAAAGTGTTTCGCTAAACTCGATTTGGCACAAGCCTATCAGCAACTTCCAGTGACCCCCGCCACGGCCGCGGCACAAACGATAGTTACACATAAGGGAGCGTTCCAGGTGTCGCGGTTACAGTTCGGCGTGAACTCGGCACCCGGCCTTTTTCAATCGCTCGTGGAACGCCTCCTAAAGGGCCTGGAGGGGGTGTTGCCTTATTTTGATGACGTGTTGATAACAGGGGGGAGTGAGGCTGAACTGGCGAAAAGGTTGGACAAAGTACTGACCGTGTTCGAGAAAGCGGGGCTGAGATTGAGGAAGGACAAATGTGTGTTTTTCGAGACCGAGGTCGAGTTTTTAGGGTTCCGGATCACACCCGAGGGGATTAAGCCGTCTAACTCCAAAGTAGCAGCCATTAAAAAGGCCCCTCGCCCCACATCCAAAACCGAGCTGCAGTCTTTCCTGGGGCTCCTCAATTTTTACCATACATTCCTCCCGCGGAAGGCGTCCGTGGCCGAACCGCTCCATCGGTTACTTAAAAAGGAGGAGCCATGGATGTGGGGTGACGAGCACGAGAGGGCGTTCAAGGAGCTAAAGCAACTCCTAACATCTGAGGCAATCCTGACGCACTTCGACCCCAAACGGCCAGTGGTCCTAGTCTGTGATGCATCCCCGGTGGGGGTGGGGGCGGTGCTTTGCCACGTGTTGGAGGACGGGAGGGAGGCCCCGGTAGCGTTTTACTCAAGGTCCCTGTCCCAAGCGGAGCGAAATTACGCACAAACCGACAGGGAAGCGTTAGCAATAGTAGCGGGGACCAAAAAATTTCACGATTTTTTGTATGGCCGCCCGTTCAAAATCGTGACCGATCACAAGCCGCTGTTAGGGATTTTCACGGCAAGCAAGCCCACGCCACAGATCCTGTCCCCGAGGATGCTGCGATGGGCTATTTTTCTCAACGCGTACCAACATGAGTTGGAGTACAGGCCCGGAAAGGAGATCAGCCATGCTGATGCGCTTTCGAGATCCCCTCTGCCCTTGTCGGCGGACCAAAAGGCGAGAGCAGAAAGAGACCGCCAGGTGTTGCTAATTGAGGTTTTAGACGCACCCCCACTAGTACCAGCCGACATTGCTAGGGCGACAGGCAAGGACAGGACGCTGGAGAAAGTTAGTTCATGGGTGCAGAAGGGGTGGCCGGCTTCGTCCCCGAGTACAGAGTTCGACCCATTCTTTAGGAAAAAGCTTGAGTTGTCCCTAGAGAGGGGGTGCCTTCTGTGGGGCCAACGGGTGGTGGTCCCTGCGCCCCTGCGGACGAGGGTGCTCGAACTGCTGCACGTCAGCCACCCGGGCATAGTTCGTTCAAAGGCGCTAGCCCGGAGTTACTTCTGGTGGCCACAGCTGGACGCGGACATTGAGCACATGGTCGGCACTTGCGAGGCTTGCCAGGAATCCCGACCTGAGGCGGCCCGTCTCCCGCATAGGGAGTGGGACACGGCAAGGGGGCCGTGGTCCAGAGTGCACGTGGATTTCGCTGGCCCGTTCCGAGGAACCATGTTTCTCCTGGTGGTAGATGCGTTCTCCAAGTGGCTGGAGGTTATCCCAGTAAAGAGCACGTCCTCCGCCACGACAATTAGCCGGCTAAGGAGAGTCTTTTCCACGTTCGGTTTACCCGGCACTTTAGTCAGCGATAACGCTAGTTGTTTCACCTCCGCTGAGTTCGGAGCATTCATGGAGGCAAACGCCATTCGGCATGTCACATCCGCACCGTTTCACCCGGCCACGAATGGCCAAGTGGAACGACTAGTGCGTACAACAAAGGACGCGCTGCGGCGCATGGGCCCGGGGGACCTGAATCACCAGGTATGCCAGTTCCTTTTAGCGTATAGGGTAACCCCTTTAGCGTCAGGCTACTCGCCGGCGGAGCTCTTGATGCGGCGAAAACTGACCACGATCCTGTCCAGGCTAGACCCGACGAGGGTCGAGGATAAAGGGAGAAACATAGGGTTGGCAGTCTCGAAAGGTTTCGCCGCCGGGGACCCTGTTCACTGCAGGAACTATTCCAGCGCAGGGCCGGCCTGGGTACCAGGGAAGGTTGTAGAACAGACGGGGCCAGTATCGTACCGGGTCGAGACTGACACCGGCCTCCTCTGGAGGAGGCACGCAGACCAACTGAGGCACCGAGTGAGTGGGCCAGTCAGTGGAGCTCAGCAACAGGATTCAGCGTTAGGGTTCTCCCCCACCCGCTTAACCCAAGGGGGAGACAGCAATGGACAACAGTCCCAAGCAAGGGGGGAAGGGAGCAGAAGCAGCGGCCCCGACTCATATCCTTTTGATAGCAGCGGCCCCGACTCATATCCTTTTGATACGCCAGTCCTATCAGGGGTCGGGGAAGGGGGAGAGGAGTTCGCGCCCGCTGCCCCCGATAGTAATTTTGAGTTTGATTTTGCGAGCCGGGGGGGTTTTCAGGAGTGTTCCCCCACCCGTCCAAGCGAGAAGAGGGGTTTTTCGTTAGCCCCCAGTGCCCCCGGTTCCTCCCTAAGAAAGAGCACACCTCCCAACAACGCCGCGGAGCCGCGGAAAGTCACTAACGAGTCTCCCTCTCATATTACAGGACAGGAAACCAGGGGACAAAGAGAAGGTAGCAAACCCGTGGAGAGGCAGCCCGCATCGAGACCCCAGCGTGTTCGAAATAAGCCATCTTGGCTGAGAGACTTTGTCTCCTAAGGGGGGGGAGTGTGTTTAAGTGTGGGCTCGAGACTTTGTCTCGTCCTAGGGGGGAGGGGTGTTGTGTTCTGTTGGTTTTATTGTACACACGGATTACAATGTATCTGAGCCAATGTAACCTTGCCTATAGCAACAATGTAACCTTCAGCTGTATCATATAAACCCTGTAATAGGACGCGAGCTAATGACCACCAGCTGGCAGCAGCGAGCGTCCAAGCTCTCTTGGTCCAAACTCATCAAAGGCAACAGCGCGGGAAGTTTTCCCGCCACCACCTACACCTGGACAAGAAGGGCGTGACCTGCAATGACGTCACGCAGACAGTAGCCAATAGGCTACCATGGCACCACGTTCAAATGTGTTACTGCTGTATATAAAGAGCTATCGATCCGCCATTACCTCATGTTCCCTCTGTCCACGATGCAATAAACCTGAGTTAACCCAGCCCGAGGCTGTGTCCTGTGTCTTGGTTTGCATACACCAAACTTGTCATCTGTCATCCTCCATAGCCCACCCAGATCTACGCCTGCTGCGTCAAAGATGCCATCTAGCCATCAATTTGCTTATCCTTCTGCAGAGTGAAGAAGTAACAATTTTGGGAGACAATTATGAGAGAAAGTGGAAGAAATTTGTGAGGGAAAAAAGAAACCAAGAGAATCTGAGTCCATTTTCTCAAGTGTCCTATTTTTGTCCTACTTGTATAAACAAATACTGAAATATCTGTGATTTTTCATTCACTTTCAGAGGGTATCTGCAAATTCTCAGAAAAGAATGTGATTGGCTTTAAAAGCTTCAGTGGTAGTAATTTTCATTGCAAGAAGAAACTTACCTCGTCTTGAGAATTTGCAGCCTAGAATGGCCAACATTTCCAGGAAAGTAATTTAAAATGCAAGCCAAGAAGATGGGTGCAATAGGCAGAGGAAGGGCAATATCCTCTTTGTTTCTACAACTCACTTAGTGACCCTCTGCCCAAGCAATCATGTTCCTACTGAGTTCGCTCAGTTAAGTATTCTCCACCCATTTGTTCAAGCACAAGAATCTGTTGTTTCAAATGGGGAAATATCTGTATGAACTCTGGCAATTTAGAGATTGCACAGGTGGAAGGTTACACTCTCCATCAGATGCTTTACCATCTGGAAACAAGAAATGCTGACTTTAAATAATCTCATCTCTGGCCTAAACCAAATGGTTAGTCCCAATTATAATACAGCTACAGAATCATTTTCTAACTAGTAAGCCAACACTTATTCAAATCTGTCTAATTAATTCTAGTCCAATTGAAGCTAGGCCTCTCTTGTACTTGTAACAAAATCAGGAAATTCAACATGAAACACTGGTGATAAAGTGGTATGATGGATAGGCTTGGGCAGCAGTGAAAAATGTGTCTATTGCTTCTCAATACTCAGTGATAGATTAGGACTTTGGAGATCAGAGTTTGAATCCTCACATAGTCATGGAAACTCATTGGGGAGAAGTGGAAGTGGTAAAACCACTTCTTAAATGTCTCACTTACATTAAAAGTCCTAATATGGTCATGATAAATTACTTCTAACTTGATGGTATGTAACTAATACTGGTTTTCTCTGGTAGTGCAGTTTTAAATTGATTTAAATCGTTTTTAAAGTTTTAAGTGTTTGACTTCGTATGATGGGGATGTTTTATACTTTGAACATTTTGATATCAACTGTGAGCCGCCTGGAGTCACTTCGGCGAGGGAGGCGGCAATATAAATACAGTAAGTAAGTAAGTAAGTAAGTAAGTAAGTAAGTAAGTAAGTAAGTAAGTAAGTAAGTAAGTAAGTAAGTAAGTAAATAAAATGGTTTCTGTGAACCTCATGGGACCATGGGTCTGGTTGGGGAATTCTGGGGCTACATTCTAAGCAGAAGTATGCATAACATTTCCGCAGAACATGTCCTGTTTTGGGACAGGGTGGGCCAGCTGGCAAATTCATTGCAAAGTCTAGAGGGTACGAAATAGAACTAACTGAGACGTGTAATCACAGAAAATTTCTGAGAGATGCATTCTCAGCTATAAATGCAGGTTGACTTCTGTACGTAAGAACAATAGGAAAAAGATGAGTCCTGGTGGTGCATTGGTAAAACTGCTGTCCTGCAACCAAAAGGTTGTGAGTTCGATCCTGACTGGGAATCAAGGTTAACTCAGCCTTCCATCCTTCTGAGGTTGGTACAATGAGTCCCCAACATGTTGGGGGCAAAATGTTAATTAATTAGTGAACCACCCAGAGAGTGCTCTAAGCGCTATGGAATGGTATATGAGTGTGATTGCTTTGCCTTGCTCAATAGTAATTTGCACCTCTACCCAATGAGACTGTCAGTCAGAAAAAGATACTTCTGTGTATCTTGCAGGTAGTCGTACACAGAGGAAACCCTGTAAAGAGAGACATTTTTTAAAGGGAGAAAAGTAATAATTAACCTTCGTTGTTCTACTATCTGACAAATTAAAGGAAAAGGTAAAGAATAATTTTCCATTATACTTTGAATGTTACACTTGTTTGTTTTCTTTCTTTCTTTCTTTCCTTTTTTAAAGCACTACAGGACTCTTGCTTTCCTGCTTCCATTATTTCATGTGGCTGTGGGCATTTATCATTAATTACAGAAAATAATTGGGACTAGCAATTTGGAATTTAAAGCAATATGAAAGAATGATCAGTTGTATTGTTGTCAGAGATGGGAGGCTGATCATGGGAGGTGTGATCGGCTCATTTAGAGGTAGCAGGGTTCAACTCTAAGCTTTGAAAGCTTTCCTGCCTTTAACAATTGGTGCATTCCTAATGCCTGGATTGTCACTTCAGAAGAAACTCAAAATGATCAGCACCGTGGACAGAGGAGATAATTTAATCAAATATTATTCCATAGATAATTTCTGGCCGGACATGCCACTATGGTAATGGAGTAGACCTACAGCCAGCGACACAACACCAAGTGTTGGAGGGTGGTAAATAACCTGACTTCCTAAATGGCCCAACGGCTACAGGCGGATGAGCCCCTTTAGGTAAGCTGATGGTTCCTTCAGTGGAGGAAATGCCCCTGAAAACCATCATATTGGATCCAACAGCAAAAATGAGTGGAGAAGGAACTCTGATTCCCAGTTGAAGAGGCCATTCCTGATGGGCTAGCTGTGAAGCTGCACCTTGATAATATCCTCAAGGCTGTGGCAGTCCATTGCAGTCCCAGTGTTAAATCCTGCATGTCTCATTTCATATGTGCTGCAGGAGATGGCTCCGTGATCACAGTGTGTGGGTCACTTCATGGACAGCTGGGATCTACCTTAAACAAATCCATGCCAATAGCATTTTTTCTGCTTCAAGGGAAAAAAAATCTCGGATACAAGTTGACGCTGATTCCATAGAGGTGCAGAAGGAGAATTTGGGCAGTTGCAATTGTTATTTAGGGAGGTCTCATTTCTGATCCTGAAGGGAAATAAAGATAGCACACAGTGGAGAGCATGAGCCTTCTTGATTTGGTCAAGAATTTTCAAGATGTTGACCCTTATCTCAAAATAAATCCCTAACCTTGAATAGCTCCTTTACACTTCCCAGGGTGGATTCACCATCCTGCTGTGGTATAATTAAATTTAAGTCCAGATATAGACTAGGTGTTATTAAAATTGATTACTTTTGTTGAGACAATGTGAGTTCTAAAACTTAGTTAAGAATGATCCCATTAGATAATACTCGATAATTAGTCACAGAGGACGCTGTTTTGTCCTGAACATTTTGCTAGCCTTTGTGAGATTAAAATTGGCTCAACCCATTTAATCTTTCAGATACTCACTGGCCAAAATCCTGTGGCAGAAATCTAGGCTTCTGTAGGCTGATGACAACATCAACCACAGACTTTCGTTAGCTATGTTTTAGGTTCCAAAGATCCCTTGTGACCTTGAAAAGCCTTTGGAAGCCCCAGGATAGGGAGGGAGATACTTTAATAACTGAAAATGGCCACCAATGGTCCTGCCTCAGGAATGAGGACTATCAGTGTGGATTTTTCATCATTAAGGATACCTGTTTACCTATCTCAAGATTCCCAAACTCATTACCAGGTCAAAAGGAATGCTGAGGACTTCTCGCGACTTGGGAGGGGGCAGGGGAGGATATGGAATAGGAAACTTTTTTACGAACAATAAAAGCCTGCCACTGTTAAAATCAGTAGCTTGTACAGGCATAAATATGTTCATAGGATTTTGGTGTTGGGCTTGATTAGGGTTAAAAATATTTTCCTCCATACATGGGGATATTAATACCATTGATATGGAAGAAAAATAATGCACTAATAAAGGGGTTCCCAACCTTTTTAAGCCGGGGGCCAGGTCACACTCTCTCAGTCAGCTTTGAGGTCCAGATGGCCATTTTGCTCTGCCTGCATTTTGGGGGTGGCCATTTTGCCCCAACAGCTTCAAACAGGTGGCCACTTTGTTTCTCAAATGCCCTTGGAGCGGTGGGGGGCCACATGAAATGGACCGGATTTTGCTCATGGGCCTTAGATTAGGAACTCCTGCACTAAGAGATGCTGTGATTAACCAAGGAAAATAATGGAAGAAAAGTTTTAAAAGAAAAAAAGCAACACAAAGTTGTTTACAACCCAACTCTCAACTGTATCCCAAATAGAAAGAGATTCGTGTTGGTCCTGCATTATAATCTATGCTAGTAATGCAAGTGCTAGGATTTTGCAGGTATTGGTCAAACAGATGGGTATGCTTGAGGGATGGAAAGACACAATCATATCGCTGAAACCTCATTTCAAGCTTGTGGGCTGTTGCTGTCATGAGGGGAAAATACAGTTATCCATTAATAAATGATTCCCTTGAATGCCTTGATTTCCCAAAAGATATTGAGCCATCATTTTTAGTTACAAGTTATTGCACCTCCCAGCATTTGCGCTGGTGTATGTCAGGTTCTGTGTGTCTGTATCTGTCAGACATGCAAGCTAATTGATGTACTTTTCCCCCATCCCAAGAAACCTGCTGCTAGGATGGAGAAAAATAACCCTCTGGACATCTTCACCAATAACTGTGAAGATTCCTTCCTGTTGCGATGACTGTTCTTCAAACACTTTCAATGCATAATCCAAATGATTCTAGCACGTCCCATCACTGCTATTGTTGCTAACTATGGTGAGCACATATTTCAACTTTCATCAAGTAGGCCCTTGCAAATGGAGGAGGAAGAACCAATATGCCCCTCAGACAAAATAAATCTGACCACTTCCAGCAACAGTGAATCACTGTCAATTCGTCTAAAGCATTCACACGGTCACAGGGGACACATGTATATACACAAGACGAACCTTGCAAGTCCTTAAAGATTCTTTGCCAGCTGTGCCTGTATAAGCCTTAACATATTTAATTCTGACCCCCCACCCCACCCCCAAGGGCTAGTGGAGAGATAATAAGAAGCTAATTTAGCTGGAAGATCCCTAACATTATCTAAAATATTGTCAGTCTTAATCGGCTGTGTAAATAACACCTCCAATGTTCCCATGAGAAAGGCCCAGTGCTTATGCCATCTGCTCCATTTTTGCATATGTTTAATCATATTAACTACTGAATTAAGATAGGATAGAGGTGCAAGATAGAGGTGTGTCCATGGACAATGGTCAACACTAATCACACCACTTAATCTTCTAAGAAACTTTCTTATCAGGTTCGTTCACATGCCTAGGCTAGGGCCACTACATTGATGGAGGGAACTGTTTTTGAAATATAAGCTTCAGATGTTCCCAGTAAACCTTGTAATAATTGTAAAACTGATGGGCTTTAAGTAACATTCTCCACTGCTTGGACATAAGCAGATAGCAGATATGAACTGATATGATAAATCCCTGAACCTAGCAATGAGCAGATCAATATTCTTCCAGTAACACACCATTATTCCCTGCATCCATTCCAAAAGTTCATTTTTTCCTCCCATTTCATTTAATCAGCCATTTTTCTATGATGTCCAAATACCCAGCATTCTGATGTGAATTTTAAAACACAGTTTCTTTCAAAGCATGAATTAAAATGCATGTTGGCACTTTATTTGCCAAGAATATGTCCAAACCTTTGGAACACGGAGGAAGTATGAAATCAGGTGGATAATTTATTTCAGTATTTTTAACCAGGTAAATATCTGCAGGAGTTAGAGGTGCTATTAAACAACATCACTTAAATAGAGGCAAAAACAGTGGGAGATAGTTTAAGACAATTTAAAACACTCCAAGACAAATTTAATCATTATCTCCCCGCCCCTCAATGAAAAGGAAGAAAGAAACAAGAAGGAAATTCAAAGGAACAAAAACTCTATGATTATAAACTAGGCCATTATCTCACAATCAGAGTTTAAATAAAGTCAGCCTTCCAAGGTGTGGACATTCAACATCCAGAGTACTGCAGTCCAGAAATCTGACTCCTATAGCCGCCCCCGCCCAATATATATATATATATATATATATATATATATATATATATATATATATATATATATATATATATATATATATATATATATATATATATATATATATATATATATATATATATATATATATATATATATATATATATATATATATATATATATATATATATATATATATATATATATATATATATATATATATGTGTGTGTGTGTGTGTGTGTGTGTGTGTGTGTGTGTGTGTGTGTGTGTGTGTGTTTGAAAGGAATCTTCTTACAAAGGAATCTTCATGTATTCTTAACTGAAACATTTCTTCTTTATTCAGTAGAATTCTCATCCGCAGCTCCAGGCTTCCTCTCAGAACAAAGGACAAACTTGGTGCCTAGCCTGGGCCACCCACACAAAAGATGCTAGACCTGAAGAGTAAACTCATTAGGTAAAGGTATCCCTTGCTTGAAAGCCAGTCATATCCAACTCTAGGGTTCAGTGCTCATCTCTGTTTCAAAGCCAAAGAGCCAGCACTGCTTCTGCAGACGTTTCTGTGGTCATGTGGCAGGCATGACTAGACAATTTCTCACACACAGAATGCTGTTTACCTGGTCCCTATTTATCTACTTGCAATTTCTTGCTTTCGGATTGCTAGGTTGGAGCTGGGACAAAGACAGGCGCTCATTAGCAAATGTAAAATGCCACAACATTTGTCTTGTATCTATCTACTAACCATTTGCAATTCAACAGGGTGAAGCCTCACAGCTAATCTGAATAACAGGTATTACCAGTTGTAAAAACAACAACAACAACAGATTGACTTGAATACTTATCTGTTATGCTATAAACTGATGCCGTGAAGTCTCACTCTTATGCCTGACTAAGTGGACTTTGATCCACAAAAGCTAACATTAAAATACAGCAGTTAGTCTTTAAAGTGCCACAACATTTTCTGTCATTTTGTTTTGTTTACTCTCTGATATTTCTTCTTTAGAAAATCATTAAATGATTGAGGAAGGTACTTTCAGTGGAAGAAAGCAACATGCATTAAAAACATAATTACCCATTTTGATTTGTGTATACTTTCTTCCAGTCATCAGAAAACAAGTTCCTTGGAAGTAAAATACATAAAATATAGGTAATGATCTCCCTCACTCAAAAGCCAGTTGCATCCAACTCAGGAATTTGGTGCTCACCTCCATTTGTAGCCAAAGAGCCAGCCCTATCTGCATCTGCAGCTGTTTCCGTGGACATGTGGCAGGCATGACTTGACATCGAATGTTGTTTACCTTCCCACCAAAGTGGTACCTAGTTATCTACTTGCAATTTCTTGCATTAAAACTGCTAGGTTGGCAGGAGCTGGGGTCAGAGGAGGTAGTTCACTCCGTCATGCAGGACTCTCAAGCTTATCATAGGGCACAATCCTCATTCTAAATTAAGAACAACTGATGTGGGTTTGGACAAGGCATCAGCCCTTTGTGGCAGCACAAGTAAGGCTGGCCTGACTCCTTGTGCTAGCTACTCGCTGCTGATTGTTAGCTGTCAACTCAGTTTCCATGGTGATTGTGCTGGGCCTGCTGAAGTCCCTCCTGAACTGGGAGAGTTTTGGATGCAACATGGCCTCAGCCATATCTGATCAGTCAGCCTATCTAGTTAGGATTGTGCCCATGATTAATATACACCAGAAAAAGGACCCACAGTTTTCTCAGCCTCCACAGATGCACAGTTCATCCTAAGCAATCCCTATAGTACGTCTGTTGAAAACAATCACAATGAATTATCCTGAAGAACACTCCCTTATGACTTGAGGACTTGATTTCACCTAGTTTATTTATGCAATTAAAAGTTGTTGGGGTTTCTCCCCCCCCCATCCCAAACATGAATAAATGTGTCAGCCCAGAGGGAGGGAAAGAAAGCATCACATTTGCCTTTCAGAGAGGTGCTTAGGACAAAACTAACCATCTTCTTCCCTGGACCATTTATTTTAACAGTGTTGTCTGCCGGCTTTGTGCTTCCCAAATCATGGTAAATAGTTTAGACATGGAGATGGCCAAGAGTGTGTGTGGGGGGGGGGAGGGGGGAGAGAAAAAAACCAACTCCATTTTCTCTGGCAGACACTACCATGGAGGTTCTTTATGATTCTGGGTTATCCTTTTCATTTTTAATACCTAAGAAACACCTTCTCTCTATTTTATGAGGCCATCTGTTCAGTGACCAGTATCTTCCCCCTCCGCATTGGTTGATTTCAGCTCTGCCCTTGAAATGCAGTTCCAGCAATGTTGCCAAGTGCACCCATATGCAACATCTCTTCCTGATTCTCGTTTGCTCTTCTCATAGGAGTGGAAAGGTAGAAAATTTGAGAATTACATTCTCTGTCAATGTGCATTGCTTGAGTCATTGCCTTTTGCTTCCCATGTCTTTAGATTCAACCGTCTTTTGACAGCTGTGTTGGAAACTGTTCTGCTGACCAGTGAGAGCATTTTCATACACTTTATAGAGAAAAAGGAAGCATGAATAACTTACCGTATTTTCCGGCATATAAGACGACTGGCCGTATAAGACGACCCCAACTTTTCCAGTTAAAATATAGAGTTTGGAATATACTTGCCGTATAAGACTACCTCTCTTCCAATGCACACCAAATAAAAATTAACCCACACTCAACCCGAAGACGCGCAGCCCTCCGAGTCGAATGGGCAGGTTCTGGTGGAGAGCCAATCCATGCTCACGTTCTCCTCCTTGAGGTACAGGAAGATGTGTGCAGCTTGCTTCCCCTTGCTTCATACTCCCCGCACAGAGCAGGGACTCGGCCACGGCACCCCCCACCATATGCGCTGGACATATGAAGCAAGGGGAAACAAGCTGCAGTTAAGTACCTGCCCTATAAGACGACCCCCGACTTTGGCACAGATTTTTCGGGGTTAAAAAGTAGTCTTATACGCCAGAAAATACAGTAGTCTCTTTTCTCCCTTCATTATCTTCTTATTTCCACCATTTAGTGTAGGTAGTGTGCATGTTAAAACAGTATACTATGACTACGACTCCGTATACTGTTTTAATTACTACTAGTAGTTGTAGCAGCAGCACTGTGTTATGTTATGTGCTATCAAGCTGGAATGGGACTCCAGTGGCTCAAGTGGCTAAGACTGGAAGGCAACAGGTCAGCAGTTTGATTTCTGAGTACTGCAGGATGGAATGCGCTCCCGTCTTTGTCCCAGCTCCTGCCAACCTAGCAGTTTGAAAGCAAGAAATTGCAAGTAGATAAATAAGGACCACTTCATTGGGAAAGTAAACAGCATTTGGTGCACTCTGATGTCTAGTGGTGCTCACGCCCCACAGGGGGACTTTAATTCCCAAAAGCCCAAGTCAGTACACTGACCGAACAGTGATTTGGGGAATTGACATAGGCTTCTGGGAATTGAAGTCCAAAGGTTTGGAAACACTGGCTTAAAGGGGTTTTCATGTCTGTGGAAATACTGGAGAAAGCTTATTGGATGAACGTGAGTCTCATTACAATACAGTCAGCTAAGTACATTCTGACAGCATGTTCAAAAGTTTAGATTGCTCTAGAGCTCAGGTTATCCTGCTATGGTAATAGAGTAGACCATACTGCCAGTGACTCAACGCTGAGGACTAGCGGCCTTGGCGAAGTCCACAGGGAAACATGATAGTCCCCAAGTGGACTAAATCCCACTTGGATCCATCTTGATGGAGGGCTGCAGCTTCATCAATCCTGGCCTGGGGCTGAGAAGGAATTGTGTGCCAAAATGGCTTAGGACCAAAAAGTGACTCATGGAGCTGGATCAGTGGTACGGGTGTCATGCTGTGATGCAGAAGGCAGATGAAAGGCCACTGTATCATATCCACAGGACAGTCTTCATGGCTGATTGTCATGATGATCGCCAATATTCGGAATCAGATACGGCACAAGAAGAAGAAGAGCTCACCAAACTTGCAACAATATTCTTTCTGTATGTATAGAGCACTGGTGGTGCAGTGGTTAAACTGCTGTACTACAGCCAGAAGGTTGTGAGTTTGATTCTGATGTAGCACAAGGTTGACTCAGCCATCCATCCTTCCGAGGTGGGCAAAATGAGTACCCAGCATATTTTGGGACAAAATGCTAATTACTCTGTGAACCATTCAAAGAGTGCACTAAACGCTGTGGCGCGGTATATAAGTATACTTGCTATTGCTATACTTTGGAATATTCTGTAGTGGGAAGCTTTTTCTTTGCAGTGTACAGTGGGGAACGGGCAATAGGGGGAAAGAGGAAGACCTAATATGAAGTGTGTCGATTCAATAAAGGAAAACCACTGCATTAAGTTTGCAAGACCTGAGCAAAACTTACAAGTAAATACACAAACCGATAGACTTACAAAGGAATCTCCATGCATTATTAACTGAAACATTTCTTCTTTATTCAGTAGCATTCAGTAGAATTCTCATCCACAGCCTCGGGCTTCCTCTGAGAACAAAGGAAGAACTTGGTGCTTGGCCTGAGCCACTTACACAATAGATGCTAGGCCTGAAGGGTAAACTCATTAGCAAATGTATAATGCCACAATGTTTGTTGTGCATAACCATTTGCAATTCAACAGGGTGAAGCCTCACAGCGAATCTGAATAACAGGTATTACCAGCTGTAAAAAAAACACATTGATTTGAATACTTATCTGTATGCTAACCATTCTGTACCTCTTTAACTGATGTGTATAAACTGATGCCATGAAGTCTCACTCTTATGTCTGATGAAGTGGACTTGATCCATGAAAGCTAACATTAAAATACAGCAGTTAGTCTTTAAAGTGCCACAACATTTTTGTCTTTTTTTTTTGTTTTGTTTTCTCTCTGACATTTCTTCTTTAGAAATTCATTAAATGATTGAGAAAGGTATTTTCAGGGGAAGAAAAAAATAGCAAGAGAAGAGCAGCCTAATAAGAGATGTTGGCTTTTATCTGAGATCTGAGCAAGCAGTTGCTATTTGAGTAGGTTTCCTAGTCCACCAACTAGGAAGGCATCTCGAACCAAGATTTATTCCCAGGTTCAAAAGATTTCTTCTACATGGAGATAAGATATGCCACTCCTGCTAAGGTAGTTTCAGGACTCAATCTGTTTCACAAGCTGTCATAAATCACAAAAAGATTAGGCAAAATATAATATCAATATGAGAGAAGCCCCATAAAGTGGTTAAACTGCTGTACTGCAACCACAAGGTCAGGAGTTTGATCCTGACCAGGACTCAGGTTTGACTCAGTCTTCCATCTTTCCAAGGTTGGTAAAATGAGTACCCAGCATGTTGGGGGCAAAATGCTAATTACCCTGTAAATGCCCAGAGAGTGAACTAAGCACTATGGGGTGGTATATAAGTGTGTTTGTTATTGCTAAGTTCTGGTTTATTAAAAATTTCCTCACTATTCATAGCTTCATCATTTTTAGTGAACCAGCGGGTGAAGGAAATGAGGTCTAGAAGGAAGGAAGATTCCCAGCATACAGCAGGAAGTGGGGGAAATGCTATGTATGCAACAAAGGATGGGTTTGTTTTTGACTGGTTCAGGTTTTATTGAGATAATTTAGGTGGCTCATAAAGCTTACTTCTTCTAAGTGAATCTATTTAACTCTCAGAAAATATATCTGAGTGGCAAGCTAATAAGATTTTTCTCCTCTCTCTTTTCAGGTATAAACAATGCTCATAGTTTTAGGCATTGTTACAAATATTAGACAATGGTGATGAATTTGGTTGAATGCCCAAGTCTAAATTCTCTGGAGCAGTATGGAAAGTCCTGGATCATTTCTTTTTTTATTCTGTATGCTTATGAACCGTAAGCATGTGCACAATGTTCAGAGACAATTTTATATCAGGATAATCATTTCTCTCTTACTCCCTCTCTCTCACATAGACACACAGACGCAGACAGAAAGACACACACACATCTATGACAGAGTTTGAGAGTGGACAGTTGCTGTCTTAATGCTGTCAAAATGTTAAAGTCAATAGCGTCTTCCTGAAATCAAGGTAAATAGCAGATTGAACTGGTCCACAAGCTATTTTGAAAGAGCAAAATAAACAGAGTGGGCCGTTTCAGAGAAAATGGGGAAACTAACCAAGGTACATGAGCATGATAATAAACTAGGCCTACTGATTAACGTAGGGGACTGTGGTGGATTAGCGATTAAGATACTGAACTTGAAGACTGGAAGGTTGGCAGGTCAGCAATTCAAAACCTGAGTGCTACACAACAGAGTGAGCTCCCATTTCTGTCCCGGCTGCTGCCAACCAAGCAGTTTGAAAGGAAGAAATTGCAAGTAGATAAATAGCTACCATTTCCATGTGAAGATAACAGTATGTCCCATGCACTGACATCTAGTAATGCCTGCCACATGACCACAGAAATGTCTGAGATGCAGACAAGGCTGGCTCTTTGGCTGTAAATGGAGATGAGCACTGAGCTCTAGAGTCAGACACAGCTGGCTTTCGAGCAAGGGCGACCATGACCTTTGCCTTGTTGATGAATGTAGCATGTGGAATCTCATGGGAAACTAGGGAACAGGATATGGTGGAGATCGGCATTCCAAATTGGCTCTCTGCACCAGTTGCAGCAATAATTAGAAATTTCATACTCATGTAGACGTCCATTTTTGCTTGTTGCAATTGTAACATCCATTGGGTAGACTTGCCTCTCCTGAACTGAAATTCCATTTAAAAAGTAATATGTACTATGTTTGAGGCTGGCAAATTCATGTTTTCCTCTTGGTTATCAAAATAGCCACTAGCAGTGACACAATGGAATGAAGTTTTATGTGGCCCAGGTACCAGAACATTTTGATTAGCCAAGATAAACACTATGCTCTGACATGAAGATTCCCTATGCACCCCCAGTTTACATACAATCTTCATGGAAGATCGGGGGAGGGAAATTAATTTTCTCAATAGCAACTTATTATGCCTTGTCATTATGAAAAATAATGTGGGTGGCTTGGCCTGAGTAAGGCAATGAAGACCCCATGGCTTTACAACATACCTGATATTAATTAGTGTTTAAACTGCTACACATCATTTGTAAACAAAGACCAGCACAGCTACCTCCAAGTTAACTTATGGTGGCGGCAGCGGCGATAGATCATGATAAGTACCTGTAATTCAGCATTTACAACTGCACCAGTGATATCTACGTATGGCCTCTATTTATGCATTGTACATCACAGACCTGACACTACAAATGTAATTCATTGCCATGCATTTCAAAAACTCATTTGCCAGTCGGCAAGAAGACACTGACAAATTGTAGAGTAATCAAATGAGAGAGGTTTATGTATGGGGTAATACTTGCCCAGTGGCCCACCCCATTTTTTGTGACATTGTGTTCCATAAGTTAATTAAGCATTCTATCAATTGACAGGTGAAAAAGACAGGACATATCTTTCCATTGATCTACTTGGACCAAACTACATTTAGCCTTGCCAGCTGAGTAAATTCCATGACCATCCAGCCATCCTGAAACTGAGCTATTGCCACAAAGCAGAGCCAGGAGTAGGGTGGGAAACGTACTTTGAATTCCTTATTGTCATTTATTTTGATGTTTCAAAACTACAGGACACTTCAATGAAAAAAAATTCGAAGCCATAGTCAGGAGTTCTCAACCTTTTTAAGGCAGGGGGCCGGGTCACACTCCTTCAGACAGCTTCGGGGGCTAGATGGCCATTTTGCCCTTCCTTCACCACATGGCACTTCCTGGTGTGGTGGAGGTAGTGGTGGGCCACATGAAATGGTGCTGTGGGCTGCATCTGGGCCGCAGGCCACAGGTTGAGAATCCCTGCCCTAGCTGAAAGTTTTTCATCTTCACTTGTAAGTAAGAAAAAGAGCTTTTTCTTTCTTTCCAGGATCTATCCAATTTGTCTCAGATGATTCTAGACTGCTTTTCATAAAAGATAGAAAGAGTAACTAATTGTTAAGAAGGAAGACAGTAAGTCATCTGTAAGAAAAATATGACATTGAAGCAATATGGAGTGTAAAACTCTTCTATGAGAAGCCTTGACATTTCTCAGAGAGTAAACAAAAGGAAATAATTCCTGTATTTTAATGTTAGTTTTTGTGGATCAAGTCCACTTCATCAGACATAAGAGTAAGACTTCATGGCATCAATTTATACATATCAGATACAGAGATACACAATGGTTGGTTGCCATAACAGATAAGTTTGCAAATTGGTGTGCTATTTACAACCAGTAATAACAGAAGATCCCTGATTGGGGTTCATATTGATTACTGTGAAGCTTGGTTCTGTTGAGTTGTAAATATTTAGAAGGTGCAAAATAAACATTCTGGCATTATACCTCTGCTAATGAGTTAATTGAGGATGCTATGTGTGAAACCCAGCTAGAGGTCTATCACCCACCTTGCTCTGTTAACTGCCCTGAGAACCATCCCCACTCCCTCCCCCTTTTTAAAAAACTTTGCTCTACAAGGTAAATTACAACCTCTTAGTTGTAGCATTTTAAATCTGATAATGTCTCTGAAACCCTTGACTAATATTAAAACCTTTGAGATGGGTGCCCAGCATATGTATATATTCTATCCCTGCTCTCTCTGGATCCTTGTTTTGTAATTTTTCTGTTCCACAGTGGGTGGGAGACTCCAGAAAGATAAGCTGTCCAAGCTATAATATATCTAGTATTAGGCAATGCCTCAAAGTTTAGTGCTCACACCACCAGCATGGAGATGGAAGTTGCTTCAGCTGTGGGCGCCATCACTTCTCTCCCAGCCCTGCCTGGCTGGGAGGTAGAAAACACGCCCATAGCTGGGGCAGTATGAACTGCAGCCCCAATAGCAGTGCCGACGTTGACACATGTCTCGTCTTTGCTGGGTCCCAGGTTCCATTGTGGCTTCATTAGGGACATTGACCATGCCTCCGTTATGGATGCTGAGCTTGGGGTCTGTCATGGACAATTGAGCCCTGGCTCTATTGTGGACGTTGAGCCTTGGGCTCCATCATAGATGGCGAGCCCTGTTGTGTGTGTTTGATTTTTTCCCCCTCCTGGTGCTGTGTATGATGGATTTGATGCTTTAAAATGTATACATTTGTAATTTGTATATTTTGTATCTTATTTTTATGTTACCTTGTTATATTCTGTATTTATTGCTTTACTCCATTGTATTTCTGTATAATTATATTGTATCTTTATTTGAAATGCTGTTAGCCACCCTGAGTCGGCCTGTGCCGAGTAGGGTGGGATAATAATAATAATAATAATAATAATAATAATAATAATAATAATAATAATAATAATAATTATTATTATTATTATTATTATTATTATTATTATTATTATTATTATTATTATTATTATTATTATTATTATTATTATTATTATTATTATTATTATTATTATTATTATTATTATTATTATTATTATTATTATATTGAATTGCCATACAATATCTTGGATCTGTGTTTAATAGTTGTCCCAGTCCCATTAGTAAAAGGGTCTGTGGAGAGGAGCCTATAGATGCCAGCTTTTGGTGAACCTCATTTAATCAGGAAGATCAAAAGCAGTTCTGGAGAATTAGAGGTGTTAGGCCTTGGGGTGATGCCTAGAGAGAAGATTGTTCTATATACCTAGGAGCTAAGCTGAACTCAATTCAACTGTGTGTAGCAGGCAGCTTTTAAAAATGTTTTCTAGTGTGTTCTCTTTGAATTTTCACAATTCTCCCCATGTAATCACCAGAGTTTGGGAAATATTTTGTAACAGTGTAGAGTTTGCTGCATCTCAATTTCTTCTCCTTTTGTTTTAATTTAAAAGAAAATGATCCTTCAGACAGCCGTTTGGATCTTTGTCCTGAAGAGTTGTGGATACTACTAGAATATTGTGGTGACTTTGTGTGAGAGTTGGCAGCAATACCCTTGATAGCTAGACAGCTTGAATTCTGGTGCATAGCTTTGTCATTCTTTGAAATTTTGGATTTTTCAACTCCTTGGAGCATTACCAAGTCCAAGGAGAGGTTCTGGGAGTACAATAATTTCTGTCAGAGTCCAAAGCCTTTAGCATATCCATTTCTTCCCCAAGTGCTTCTACCCTAGGGCGAGCGCTAAGCAAGGTAGCATGACTGAGTGATTAGAGGGAAGGAGCATGTACCTACAGGTTGTGACACAATTTATGATCAAAATTGTGAAATATGGTCCACCAAATTCCTGGTGATTTGCACAATTCACACAGTTTGTACAGAACAGATAGTTTTTACAGAATGGGTGATTTTTGAACATAGTTTGTACCAGTCTGGGAACTGCAATGAGTTGAAATGGAGCCTTTGCTTTTGTGAGTTTAAAATGGATGCTGTTGTTTCTTTCCTTCCTAAGTGGGGGTGAAGAGAGGCTTGGAATTTGGCATTCAGGTCAGGTGGGAATTCCTTTCCTCTAGTATAGTCAAAATATGCTAGGATTGTGAGAACAGAAGGGGGGATACTGGACATTGAATGTGGAGTCTTATTGGGCAGGAGAGAGGAAGAGGTGGGACAAAGGAAGAGAGATGGGTTTTGTTAACTTAGAATAGTAGAGAAGAAACACCATTTTTTAAAAGCATGTTCATAGCAGGAAGAGAAATGTCTACCTATGCTTCCTCATGAGTAGAAAACTAGAAAAATGTAATCCTGATTGTATTAGCTGGCTAGGCCAGGAAATAAAAGCATGCCTTGACATTTGGTGGGAAGGTAAACAGTGCAAGAAACACTGTGGTGCCTATTTATCTACTTGCAATGTCTTGCTTTCGAACTGCTGGATTGGCAGGATTTGACCTTTTACAGAAGACTTTTTGTACTTTTTATTTAGAGCATAAGATGATGGGAGAATTCCAGGTCCTTTTGAAACTATATTGGCATTTCACTACCTAATTTACATTGCTAAGTACTACCTGATCTGCTTGGTTTGTAAGCATAAACAAACAGTGATTGAAATTTATTACAAATTTTTCTGGCTGGGGGCAGAATCTCATGTACTCCAAGCAGGAAAAGGTCCTATGCTGGCTTCCTAGATGGGTGAAGGTCTCTGTCAGGTGGAACAGATCCTGTGTTAGTGGGATAATGGGCTTTGTTATCCTCACAGGAACTCACTTGAAAGCTCCAGAAAATGTCTTACTGTCATTCTTCATCCTTGCCTACAAGGATAAGGCAAATGAGAATTTACACCCTTAGTCAGAAACTTGGGACATGTATAGCTCTGCATCACAAGTGGTCATCTTATGGTACTCCAGATGCTGCTTTTTTGCAGTACTCATGGACATGAAGAGAGGCATTAGAACCCCAGCTGATGAGAGTCAGAATCCAAAAATATTTGGAGGTCCACCTGTGCTCTATATCAAACTAAAGGGATTTTTTTTAAATATTATGGAATTCAAATTGCTTCTTCCAGTGTGAGGAAGATGTGGAAGAAGAGCTGGTCTCTTTTTCCACATTCATTTCCTTCTACTTTCATCATTTTCTATTATTCAGCACAGGACAAATGGGGTTAATGGTACTATTCCTTAAGCTAATGGAGATGTTGCTGTGTTTATGCAAAAGCACACCTCACTTTTGGCAGCCTACCAATGAATAAAGAGGAAAACATCCATTATTGATATGCTGTCTTTCCGTAGATTAAAAGGAAACGTGCAAAATTGTGTAGACGATCCTGACAATTTGAAGCCTGCATTCATTTACTTCTACCCTGAGAAGATGCTTAGCACAAAATAGATATAGATATAGATATAGATATAGATATAGATACAGATACAGATACAGATACAGATACAGATACAGATACAGATACAGATACAGATATAGATATAGATGAGAACAATCAGCTGTTCTCCATCATCCCAGAGAGTAGGATGCGTAATAACAGGCTGAAATTACAGGAACCAGATATAAGCTGAATATTAGGGGAAAACATCTTAATAGTTAGAGCAGTATGACAGTGGGACCAACTGTCTCAAGAGGTGGTGAGTACTCCAATGCTGGAAACATTCAAGAGAGAATTGGAAAGCAATCACCTGTCATATCTGCTTTGATTTGGACTTCTGCATGGAGCAGGGGGTTGGACTCAAGGGTCTAAAAGATCCCTTCAAACTCAGTTATTCTATGATTCAATGACCAAGTGGTGGTTCAGGATCTGAAACAGATCCCCCACCTGTGGGAAAACAGTAGGAAGAGGAAGATATTATTCAGTGGCCTGATTTTCTAATCCAAACCTGATCTGTGTCCCACTTAGTTCAGAAAGTAGCAAACCATGTGGATAGACTCCTTGTTCTCTTTGTTTAATGAGATATCTTAGCAAGTATTATTCCATTTTCCTTTTTCTCTTATCTCTCTACTTTTCTTGTTTCATGCTTTTAGATCTTGAGTTATTCCTAGTGCACTTGTTATTTCATTTCTCTTCTTACCAAAGACACTACCTGGCACCCTCAGGCCAACCTCAAAGGTTCTGGCTTCCCAGGATGGCCATCTGCCCATGTCTGACCTACCTAAAGCTGGGCTTTGCTATGCTTACTCAGCCAGCCTCTCAGGTTGTGGAGGGTAACAAAGAGCTTCATCATCTATGGCAGGGGTGCCCAAACTTTTCAGGTCACAGGCTTGATCACGCCCCCTGGACAGCTGATTGGGCCAATCACATGGTTCCTCACACCGGAAGTGGAAGTAAAACACACCACATTTACAGCAGCATTCTGCACATGCATGGGCATGTTTTACTTCCACTTCTGGGAGCAGCAAGGGCAGTGTGGGTCAGACGAATTGGCATTGGGAGCTAGATCCAGCCCACGGGCCATAGTTTGGGCATCCCTGATCTATGGCCACTGATCCTTACTTCTTTCCTTGATTTTTTGGGAAGCATTTCACCTAAAGGCTGCCAAAGCTTTTCTCAGAGAAAGAAACACAGTCAAAGTACCTGCTTTTCATACAGTTACTGGTTTGAGTGCTAGCATCCCAGGTAGAGACATAAATCTTAATTTTGTTCTTGCTGGTGACAGATAAGAATGAAAATATTTTGCAATTATGAGAGCTTTTTGCACATCTTTCTATATGCGACAAAAACTTGTATAGGAAACTTGCATTTTGTGGGACATCCAATGTTTTTGTGACTTATACGTAGGTAAGTCATATCCAACTTTATGGGGCAGTGCTCATCGCCATTCACGAGACTGTGGTGGCTCAGTGGTTAAGAAGCTCACCTTATTAGCTGGAAGGCTGGCAAGTCAGCAGTTTGAGACCTGGGTACTGCATGACAGATTGAGTGCCTGTCTTTGTCCCAGCTCTTGGGGATATGAAAGGAGCCTCATTTGGGTGTTCCCTGAGCGGAGTTTCTTCCGCAAAAATTCTTTCAACCCAGAATAACTGACATACTAAAAGGAAACTGCCTATTTTCTTCAGAAACAAGGGTGACCAGGAAAGAGAAAGAAACAAGCAACCACCAAAACCAGTTCTTAATTTTAGTCTGGGAGGGAGTACAATCAGTTCTGGAAGAAAAGAAACCCAAAGGCGCTGGTCTCTCAGTAGGGCCAATTAAATGGTCATCTTCTATTGCTTTCTTTATGGCAGGTCTTCCGTTCAGCTACTGCAAGAATAACCATACAGATGGCTAATCCTCAGTGTAACCATTTGTTTGTTTGTTTGTTTATTCGTTCATTTTCTACCCCACCCAATCAGCCAAGGCCAACTCAGGGCAGCTAACAAACACAGGATAAAACAGCAGATAAAACAATTAAAACCAACCACCACCACCCATAAAAAAGGGTGCTGGTACCGAAGGCGGGAGGCAATCTGATCTATTGTTCAATGGTTTTCTCAAAGAACAAGTAGCAAACATACTGAAGACAAATACATCTAGTTTGGATCACACAACACTTAGAGTAAGGATTGAGAAGTCCATCAGATTATTTATTTTCTGCATTCAAATCTTTTAAACCTCACATTCTTTCTGTGTCAAATAAGAAATATATTATTTTTCAGAACTACTTAACAACATTATGAACATTGTCATCTATACCTACCTCCCAATTTTTTTTAATTAAATGAAACCATACTTAGTTCTTTCCTTCTCCTTCCTCTTCTATGAAAGGCTGGATAATAGCCGTTGGAAGTGACATCTATAAACAATGATATTGAATCACTTCCAAACCAGCCTCCCCCATTTTTAAAAAAAATCAAGACATTATTCTCCTCACTGGACTTCTGATGCCCTATTTATTTTATCCTACATGATCAATTGTAATAATATATATCTTCATGTGACCAAACTATCATAGTATATGTCTTATAATTTCTTCCTGTGCTGTAGTACTTTTGTTTGTTGTTGTTCTGTTGTCCTCTATAATAAATGAGCATTTCAAATGTGTCCGTCTTTTTGTTATGTTTTCTTATACTTATGTTAAAGTCCAGAATTCCATGCAACAAAATAGAGCCAAAAATTCTGCAATGTGCATTGTCAATCACATTTTTATGTATTTGTTCTTCACCTTAAAGTAGCCACTCCAGGCAATTTCTCCCCTGATTTTATTGCATGGGTATGATCCCATTGTTCATTCAACCAAATTCAAATAAATTTATACTTGCTGGAACATATCACACTTTCATTCTGGATCTTTACCTGCATTTAGGGACAGGCTGCTCAATTTTAATTCATTCAGTTACATTATAAAGGATACAGGCTGACTTTTTGTACTTTCCATTCGATGATTGATTGATTGATTGATTGAAAGGATCCAAGGTTGCTTACAGCATTAAAAATGGAAAATGTGAAAACTAAAAACAGTGTTAAGAAAGAAATATATTAAAATTCAAAGGTAACAGTAGTACTAGGTAAAGGTCACCCTTGCTCGAAAGGCAGTCATATCCGACTCTAGGGTTCAGTGTTCATCTTGGTTTGTAGGCAAAGAGTCAACACTGTCTGCATCTGCAGACATTTCCATGGACATGTGGCAGACATGCCTCAACCCCGGAGTACACGGAATACTGTTTACCTCTCCACCAAAATGGTACCTATTTATCTACCTGCATTTTCTTGCCTTTGAACTGCTAGGTTGGCAGGAGCTGGGACAGAGACAGAAGCTCACTGTAGTGCAGCACTTGGGTCTTGAACTGCCAACCTACCAACCTTCCAGTCATGAAGTTCAGCATCTTAACCACCAAACCATCACAGTCCCCAAAAACAATACTAAAGATACAATCATATTTTTTTAAAAAAATCTCAGATGCCCAATGACTAAGAGAGAGCCAATGTGGAAATAAAGGTATTTGCCAATGCTCAGAAGGACAAAAAAGTCCAGCCTGACTTCCCATAGCTGGGAGTCCCAGAGTCTGGAAACAGTGACAGAGAGGATGCCCTCAAATGGGACTGTGGCGGGGCTCAAAGAAAGACCTGTCCTGATGATGTTAAAGCCTAGGTCAATGACGGTGAACCTTGGCACTCCACATGAATGGGTTTATTCACACAGGGACTTGGGCTTCTTGGAATTGAAATCCAAGAATAGCTGGAGTGCCAAGGTTCACCATCATGGGCCTAGGTAGACTCATAAAAGGAGATATGGTCTTTAGAAAAACTTGGAATGAAGTTTTCTTAGGGCTTTATGGGTCTAAACAAGCACTCTAAATTGGGCCATAAATAGATTGGCTGTGGAAGAACTGCTGTATCAGAGGGTTTATCTGATTCCTGTAACCAGCAACAATTAAACGGTGCAGCATTTTGGAATTCTGAACACTTTTTAAAGGCAGTATGTTACAGAAATCCACCTGGGATGTTGCTAAAGTATTTGTTATTATGGCCAGATCAAATATATCCAGGAACGGGCATGCCGGCACACTAGTTTTATCTGGGCAAATACATTCCTGGCCACCTCCAAAATCTGGGTGCCCAGGCTCAGAGGTGAACCCAAGAGCTACACATTCACCTTCATCCAGTTCATTACTGATACCAGACACTGATCTAGAACTGAAATAGCTTCCTTGGAATTAGATAGAAAAGAGAGATAGAGTTGGTAGTCATATTGGTGACTCTGAACTCCAAATCTCCAGACAAGCTCTTCCAGTGTAGATGTTAAAGAGCCATGGGGAACAAAACAGAATGGCCAGAGTGTTGAACATGAGTCTCTCTACCCACCCAGCCCTGCCAGCACAATCTTCTCTGTTCTCCTCTTCAAGAAGGAAGGACCAGCCTGTAAAAGAGCACCACCAAGTTCCATCCCAGAAAGACAGGCTGGAAGGATACTACAGGGTGGCCTATAAGACCCTACATGGCCCAAAAGTCCCTACCCATCCTCTGTGGGCATGTGTGCTATCTCCCCAGGATTTGCTCCACCCCTCTGCCCAGCACTCCAATGGGAGTGCTTCCTCCCTCCTCCCAGCACAGACTTCATCCCGCCCCTCCTCTTGGCATCCCAGTGGGATTGCTTCTTCCCTTCCCCCAGTTGAGCCCTACTCTCTTTGTGTCTAAACAATGTTATATTTCTAATGATGAGTTGAAGGCAGCTGTTACTGCAGCATTTGGAACAGTAACCCCTGCTATGTTGAAGAAAATGACTCATGGAACATGGTGTCGCATAATATTATGCAGTGAGAATGAGGGACAGAACACAGATACATTGGATATATAAGATATATGGACAGGTAGGGACTTTCAGGCCAGGTAGGGAATTATGGGCCACCCTGTATGATCAATGGAATCAAAAGCCACTAAGAGGGCCAGCAAAACCAACAAGGACACACTCTTCTTGTCTGATTACTAGTGTATGTCATCCATTATGGCAAAAAAAACACAAACCAGTCTCTTTCCCATATCTAGGTCTCAAGTTAGACTGAAATGGACCCAGATAATCTGCCTCATTCAGCAACCCTTGGAGCTGTGAAACCAAACCCATTCCAATATGTTGCCCAAGAATTGAACATTAGAGACTGCCTGGTAATTACCAAATACCATGGGATCTGAGGAGGAATTCCCTCTAATAGATGCTGGAATTCTACCCAGGTGCAAGGAGGCGTTCACCACTCTTCCTACCCAATCAACCAGTCCTTCTTTGGCAGTTTATACAAGCCAAGAAAGTTAAAGGTCTAAAAGACACATGGTTGACTTCATCTTTATGACTCTCTGTGAACACAATAATGACAGACAAGACTGATTTCTTTGCTGCCATCATTGTCACAAAGTAAGCTTTCTAGTGGGCCCTAGTCTATGTCTAGTTAGATTCACTGAGTTTTCTGCCATCATCACTCTAGTCTCCATCCCACTCGCTTCATCACCCAGTAAACTGGGGTCAGTTTTACTGTACTACAGGATAGGAACAATTGTGTCAATGGCCCTGGCCGAGTCTCCATTCAAGATGTCAACCAGGGCTTTCAAGACATTCAAGATGTCAACCAGAGCTTCTTTTTGCCTCAGCAAAAAGAAGCACACTAAGAGCCACCAAGAAAACATTTGGACCCTTCAGCCACCTGGGATGGACCATCTTAATTATTCCCCCACTCCTGCAGAGGCACAATGGTCCAGTGATTCACACACCCAACCCTGAAATTATTTGCCAATGAGAACAGAATCGCAGTGAGTTCTATACCTAGATCATGAATGACTACCACAGTAAAGACATCTACCACTGGTCTAAAATGTGCCCTGTGGCATGAGTGGGGCCAGATCCCATTTGGGACAGATGATGGTTGTCATGGAGGACAAGATATTCCAGCTCCTAGTTTTTCTCCTCCTCCAACATGAAATCAACTGTTTATTTTTCCAAAGTGTAGACTAGAAAGCCTGCAAAGCAAATAAATTCTGTGGTTTGCAATAGATTTAGAGTGTCTAGCAGTTGCTAGTACAAAATTCACAGCATGTAATCAAAAATGTGAGATTCACAATTTGTGAAGTCTTGTAAAAGATGGGTCAGGAAAAGGGTCAGCTTAATCTCCAGAATGATCAAAAGTGACAACTAAAATATGCCCTTGTTCTTTAGCCAGGTCTTGAACTTTTCACAATGAAAGGATCAATCCTCTCCCAGATGAACCATTCTTTGGAGATGTTTAAAGTCCAGGATGTTTTTACTTCTGTTGCAGCAAATCCCTTTCTTGTGTAACATTCTCCCAGAAACCATAAAACTTCCTTTATGTGCAAATTCTATTTTAGTTATGATGGAGTTGTTAGAAACCAGAGAGAGAGAAAGAGAGAGTGAGTGAGCGAGCGAGAAGTACATATCTGATTTCCCTACCTCATCTTGTCTAAAAAGCATTCCCAGCTTAGTGAAGGATGAAGCAGGCTATAAAAGATCTGATAATTTTGCAGTTGTAGGTTTATATCTTTTACAGGCAAAAGATATAAGCATCTTACAGGCAAGAGATGTAAGCAGCTCTTACACCTAATGAAACTGAGTACATGTCTCAGCGTTATGCAATGACGTTTTCATATCTAGGCATGCAGCTGAGCTGATATGGAGGAGCATTTTGGGAAGAGCTGGCATCTGTCCCCTGTGAAAGTATTTCTCTCTTGCGAAGAGAGAAACACAGATTCTAGCCTGTACCAAGCAAGGGAATGTTAACAGCCAAGTTACCCCTGTGGTTCTTCAAGCTTCTATCCACTACTAGACATTTATTTTTAGATTTCTCTTCACCAAAACTGTCTTCTTCTGTTTGATTTGTGCATTTATCAGATACGCTTTCTCACAAAACATATATTAATGCAGACTAATTAGTGTGCATTGTCAAGTTCCACCATTTCTTGCAGATTACTACCCCTTCATTTCTAGTCTTCTATGAGTTCAAGGCCAAATTTTGGCAACAAGTGTGGTGTGGTGAATCAGGACTTGGAAGTTTCATGTTAGAGACCCAATTCAACAATGGAACTCAATGGTTAACCTTGGAATGGCCATTTCACTCGTACATTCCATGGTAAATCCTACAGGGTTGTAGTTGTGAAGAGGGAGTGGAAGAGGAAGGAAAATGTGAGCCACCTTGCCTTCAAAGAGTATGTCACAAAAAGTACCTTTTATAAAGCAAAATTACAGTGACGAAACAGATTTCCATGCACTCTGGTGTCGAGGCAGACTGTAATAAAGATTTGATTTGATTTGATTTGGTGTCGAGGCATGCCTGCTACAAGTCCACAGAAACATTTGCAGATACAGACAATCCTGGCTCTTTGGTTATAAACAGACATACGCACTGAAATAGGATAGGACTGGCTTTCAAGCAAGGGTGAAATTTACCTTTACACGGACAAAACTGAGCAAATTGTGTAAATGTGTCAACTATAGGACTTTTTGGAGGATAGTGGCAACTGTTACCTTGAAGCTTTATACTGGGTGCCTTACACTTCACAATGTGTGATTGCCATTGGTAAAGATTGTCGAATGACAAGGATTTAAAAATAGATGTACAGTTAATATAGTGCTATTCATACCAATTAATTATATGCTCACCATGTGGTATCAAGTGCCTGGAGTTGTCCATGTTCCAGAAATAGCAAAATAATTCTGTGCCTTTCCAGTTGGACGATTTTCTCTTGGGACAAATAAAAACTGTTGAGATGTGTGAGGCTTTAATTTTAGTACCTGTGACACCATATGCTAAACACAATGTTTAATATAAAAAGTGGCTGCCAATAAAAAGTCAAGTTAAAATCTCAGTTATGAGAAATAACATCTGGTAAGTGGACATCTCCCCCTCAGTTAAGACCAAAACCCAACTGCAATCTTGTTTTAAGGAATGAGAAGGAATGAGTACTTTAGATATGAGAGCAAGTGCCAGTAGGAGCTGCAGGCCAGCAGGTAGAAATCTTGTGGTTAGTAATCCTAAGGAAAAGATGGATCATTGCCCTACAAGCAGAAGATAAATGCAAGTTGCTGAATATGTTTAAACAATTCCTCTTCCTCTTCTTCTTTTTCTCTCTTTCTCTCTTTCTCCTCCTCCTCCTCCTCCTCCATGTCTAGACCAGCCATGAAAGTGCCAAAATGAAGCCACATTTGGGTGGGTTCCTTCTGCACTTCCCTTCTCCTGACCCAGTGTGAGAAAGATTAGCTGGCAACACAAGGTTGCTGTTACCAGGATACACCTGATTGTGGTTGAAAAATACCACAATCTTCAAGGAGGCTCTTTCTGTGTACTCCAGTTTAACACTGATAACATACAATTTAAGAAGAAGGTCCTATAAGATCTTATTGTCTTTCAGAACATTACCTGGTCTTTTGTACATTCACAGATTAGATAACGATGGATTTTTAAATTTTTAATAAAAGCTTAAAATTCAAAGATAGACCTTCATTTTTCTTTTTTAAAAAGAGCAAGTTCTCAGAACATGTTCTAAGGATGCTTACAAGTTGATTTATAAAAAGCAAGCTAACCCACCCTTCAATTTTCATAAGTAGAGAAGAAGAAAATGGAAAAGATACTTTTTCTTTTTCCTTTTAACTATAGCTCTCCAAATACTCGGCTGAACAAGAAGCTTTCCATCTGTTCACATAATGTTTAGAGATTGGAGGGAAGAAGGATGAGGAATAATATACTCTCAACAAGTAGTTTCAGTCTCTCCCATGAACTAGGTAATGCTCACAAATGTCAGCTGGTTTTCTCTGCTTCTTTTCTTCCTTCTCCACATGGGAGAGGAAGAAAAATTTAAACCAGGATTAAATGCCATGCCTGAAATCTCAAATAAGTGATCAGAGATAGAAGTGTAAATTCTCAGTTATCTTATTCTAATGTGTGAGAATGAGAATCTTCCATTTTTCTCTCCGTATCTGTCAAGCAGCATGATGTTTCCATTAGTATCAATACTGTGTTCTTGCACTCACACTGGAGTTTATGTTAAAGGTCTTTGTTAATTATCCCTTATTATATTGATTTTTCTAAATGAGAAGCATTGGATGGGTTGTTTACATTTTTTGACCAATTTGCCATTCCTTCTGTGTGTACTCTGCCTGTGCATGCTAAGCTTCATGAAGGGGAAAGACAATAATTTAGAAAGGCATTTTAAGCAATTGGGCGAGCGCTGGAGGCAAATGCCATGGGTGCTCGCTTTGCCTGCATCCCTCCCTTAGGAGGGAGACAGGCCCAGAGGGAAGAGCGTTGGGGGCGGCGCCACGCATGCCCCTTAGAAGGCAGTGTGCGTGCCCAGCACTCACCTTCTTTATTCGGCTGGGGCCGGGTGCATTTGCTCCCCTACAATCAAAGACACGGGGCTAGGCCCTGCAGCATTTTGAGGCCTTGTCGCTGCTTTTGCCGATCCTTTGGCTCCTTTTTTACGGCACAACTATGGCGCCTAAGAAGCAGATGGGGTTGCCTTGAACCCCCAGGCCCTCTACCCCACACCCACCATGGCATCATGGAGGCCGGTGAGGCCGGGCACCGGGGCCTCCAGGGAGGCACTCCCACTTGACCCTCGAGCCATAGTGGCACAGGTCTCAGCCCTAGAATGTGCGGCCAGGCACAATACTGCCCCTGCCACATGCAGGTCAGTGCGCCAGTCAGCATGACAGGTGGCGGACCCCTTTGCCACCGACTGGCCGGTCCTTATGGCCTCCCTCAAGGAGAGGGTCGCACAGCTCAAGGCTGCACAGCCAGCATAGCCACCCAAGGCCACACACCCATTGGTGCAAGAGGCACCGGCCATCTCACATGATGCCCAGGGGTTTGCAGCATTGCCAGTGTCCAGGGAAGAGGATGGCCCTAATTCATTCCAGGGCCCCGACGCTTGGGCGCAGCCAGAACCCTCAGTGGGGTCGGCTGTCTATGGCACTCCTGGTGAGTATGGTGGTCAAATCAGTGCACAGTACATGGCTCCCACAAATTTACCCAATTCCCTCCAATGGCCATGGCCCCAGCAATCTGGGTATGCTTCCTCAGTGGCATGGGCTCTGCCTGTGGCTCAGCAGCCTGCGGTCTGGAGGGCTCCGTATCCTCCTGTGCCTCCTGGCATCCCACCGGTGTTGTTCTCCCCTCCATACCCTGTCTGGTCGTGTGGCCCGCCGGCTACCACTCCATGCCACGATTGGCCCTACCGCCAGGGGGTCTGGCACAAGCGTTGGTTGTGCATTTACCCCAAATGCCTCGATGCTGCTTACTTCAATGCTGGTTTTTCATTTGGCTTTCATATACCTTTTGCAGGTGTATGGGCCCTCCAGGATGCACAGAACCTCAGGTCGCTTTGCGGCAGAGAGCACTTGGCATGGGTAAAAAAAATTAAGGAGGTTGCGGAGGGTAGGGTGGCTGACCCTTTCACCCTCCCTCCCTTCCCAAATTTGAAAATATCCCCCCTGGGTTTGGTCCCCAAGAAATCATCAGGCAATTTTCGTTTGATACATCATCTTTCTTACCCACCTGGCAATTCCGTCAACGATACTGGATGAACTGCGTTCAGTGCACTAGACATCGTTTGATGAGGCATTGGTTATGGTTCGATCCTGTGGTCTGGTTGCCCTCCTCGCTGAGTGTGATATTAAATCCACTTTTTGGTTTTTCCCGGTACACCCTGATGCCTTCGAATTACTTGTTTTTTTGTTCAAGGGCCAGTACTCCGTTGATTGGGCCATGCCTTTTGGCTGTTCGATCTCTTGCTCGGCATTCGCACGGTTCAGTTCCTTCCTCCATTGGGCTCTTGTGTCCAGGACGGGTGTACGCACAGTGACTCATTATCTGGATGACTTTTTGTTTGGGGGGCCGCGGGGCTCAGATGCCTGTGGCTTATTGCTCAATGTCTTTTGGACCCTGATGGGGGAATTGGCCATTACTCTGGCACCTGAAAAGGTGGAAGGGCCAGCCTCTTCCCTCACCTGTTGGGGTACTGAGATTGATATGGTCACGCAAGCTTCCCGCCTGCCTCGCGAGAAGGTAGACCATATCACTATTAACATTTTGGCCATGTTGGGTAAAGGTAAGGTTACACTCTGGGACCTCCAGGAACTCCATGGGCACCTCAACTTTGCCTGCAGGATGATCACCCCTGGGCGAGCATTTGCACGTCACCTCTGCAATGCGATGGTTGGGCTGTTCAGGAAGTATCACAGGGTCAGGCTTACCAGCACAATGAGGGCCGACCTGAGGGTTTGGCTAGCCTTTTTACACGACTTCAATGGCATCTCCTTTTGGTGTTCGAAGACTTCAGGTCCATGGACTCAGGTCCATTCGGATGCTTCAGGCGCACTGGGCTATGGCATATACTTTGAGGGCCTGTGGTGCTGTGGCACCTGGCCTGCCCATTGGCAGGGTTCCACCCTGCTTAGCGACTTGACCTTTCTGGAATTATTCCTGATTTTGGGAGCATTATTGTTGTGGGGTGACTGGTGGTCCAACTCGGTTGTGCACTTTTGGTGCAACAACGCTGCTGTGGTCCACATTGTGAACACAATGACATCACGGTCACCTCGAGTCATGGGTCTGGTCCGCCCTTTTGTACTGCATTCGCTTTGCCACAATATCCTGTTTAGAGCATACCACATCCCTGGCCTTGACAACAGCATTGCCGATGCTTTGTCCCATCTACAGATCTCACGATTCAGGGCACTGGTGTCAGGGGCCAATGATCTCCCTTCCAATTTTTCGGATGAGATCTGGACATTTGGCAAGGTGAAGTCGACAGGGCCCTAGGTCTTTCCCTGGTGAGTCGGACCCACAGGGCGTATGTGGCGATGGTGACTGCCTTTGCCACTTTCCGTCTCGACTGCCACCTGCCCAACACCTGCCCTCCTCTGGTGGAGCACGTGCTCCACTATATGGTCCACCTGCATGATGAGGGGCTTGCACCCCGCACCATACGGGGCCGCCTTTCTGCCCTATCTTTTGCAACCAAAGCCCGGGGTTTACCTGATACCTTCAGTAATTTTAGGATATGGGGTGTACTTGAGGGGTGGTCTAGGGAGAGGGGGGGTAGTCCTGACTCTAGGCACCCGGTGTCCCCAGCCGTGTTGCAGTGCTCGGCCAGAACATGGCACCAGATCGGCTCCGATTCCTTTGAGGCCTTACTTTTTCATGCGGCCTCCTCCATGGCATTTTTTGTGGCCCTGTGGGTCAGCGAATTGGTTACCTCCTCCGGTGGTGACCACTCCCACAGGGCTTTGGAGCTCTCAGACATTTGCTTATCTGGGGCCTCCGTCCAGTTGACCATTCGTAGTTTGAAGACCGATCAACGAGTTCGTGGGGCCACACTGGTTCTGATGTGCTGTCCATTGCCTGAGATCTGCCCAGTTAGGGTGCTTTCACTCTTCTTGTCTGCAGGGGTTCCCTTCCTGGCCCTCTATTTTGTCATCAGGATGGCCTTCTCCTCACGTGTTATCAATTTTGGAGGGTTACTGCCTCTGCCCTCTCCATGGTAGGCTTACCTGAGGTACGGTATGGGACCCTTTCATTTCAGATCAGCGCCACTTCCACTGTGGTTGCCTTCGGTTAGAGTGATGAGGATATAAAACACATGGGGCATTGGAATTCTACTCATTTTTGCCTATATGTCCACCCTCTACTGCAATGAACACCTTGCTGGCCCTCTTTCTCTTGTCAATTTTTTTACAGGTACTGCTGTTCAATTGCCCCCTGCCAATGTTTGAATGATTGCGCACAGTTTCATTTTCTGGGCTGCCCACTTTGCTGCTTCTTCCCCATTTGGCACCTACCTGGGGCTCCAGGATGTGGCTGTCCTCACCTGGTGTGGATTCCGTGGGATGTGATGGGACCAGTTCCTTTCTTTTGTCCTAGATGTCTGGGACAGTGCCCCACCCAATGTGATGGTGCTCCACTTGGGCGGCAACAACCTGGGCCATACCATGGGCTTGGACCTGTGCATTACTATCCGGCATGATCTGGCCCTGGTCTGACAGAGGTGGCCAGCGGTTAGGTTTGTGTGGTCGTCCATCACCCCATGGGCTTTTTTCTGAGGGTCTCTCCACCTGGGGCACGTCAACTGAGATGGGCAGGCTGTGAACCGGTCAGTTGCCCAGTATCTCAGCCAGGAAGGCATTGGCATCTTTGTGGAGCATCCCAGCATTCATTTACAGGATCGTCATCTGTTTCACAGAGATGGGGTGCACCTCTCTGACGAAGGCTTGTGTGTGTTTCTGGCCTCTATCTGCACAGGCCTGCTGAATGAGTTATCAGTTGGGGGTGGGTCGGAGAGTAGAACAAACCTACCCTCCATGTGGCGGTAGCACTGACAAAGACATCATTCAACCCCAACTACCCGGTAGGTAGGTATTTGGTACACCACGAGAATTGACAGCAACAGAGAGAACGTGATGGGTGTATCAAATGCGGACCACGGACAAGGGACTCGCAAACTGGGCGGTTTGCAGACCCTTAGTTAGTCCACCGGTTGTAGAGTCAGAAATAACAAGTTACCAAGGAGGATCTCTGATGGGGGGCATATAATTGGTTAACAAAAGCACATATTAAAGTTAAAAATTGAGCAATTTAATGCAGCATAATTGTTAAAAGGTATTGCCAGTGCTATTCTGGCCCATTTCTGTTACGTTAATAAGGTTGATGGTTAATATTAAAGTGGCCTGAATTTTGAACCAAAAAGTAATGTCTTTATTCCGGGGGTGGGTTGGGCAATGTACAAATGTCAACAGAAGAACAACCTGTTCCTTCTCTTATTTTTGCATGGAGGCAAGAAGTCACAAAGTAATTTCTCCATAACCTTCATATGTTGGCTGCGGTGGTTCAGTGGTTAAGAAGCTGGAAAGCTGGCAAGTTGGCTGTTCAAGACCCGGGTACTGCATGACTGATTGAGCACCTGTCTCTGTCCCAGCTCTTGGGAACATGAAAGGAGCCTCATTTGGTCATTCCCTGAGCAGAGTTTCTTCCTCAAAAATCCTTTCAACCCAGAATAATTTTTTAACATGAAATTATTATTATTATATGTTGAAATATGGCTCTCCACACTCATAAGGGCCACATTTGGACCATAGAAGGTGAAAATTCCACCCTTTCTATAGGTAATCCTTTGTACCCATTTGTTGATCTATGCAGTGGTACTTCAAGTTACGAACACCTCATCTTATGAAATTTTTGCAATACAAATGAAAATCCATTGAAAATAATGCCTCAAGTTACAGATTTTTTTCCCCAGAACGGATTCATTGCTTTTTAATGCACTCCTATGGAAAACTGTGTTTTGTGTTACAATTTTTTGGAACAATTTTCAATGCATTCCTATGGGAAACCACATTTCAGGTTGCAAAACTTTCATAATACAAAACATCCCGGGGAACGCATCAAATTCGTAACTTGAGGTACCACTGTACTAAAAGGCATTCCTCTTACTGCTGATTAAGGATGTGGCAAATCCTTCAAAATTACTAATTTTCAATAAATTCTCTCTATTTAATTTTTGTGAGATTTGAGGGCAAATTAGAGCCATATCCTAAAGAGTGATTCTTCACTTGTTAATATGAACCTCTGCAGCTGCCAAAACATTTGAACTTTCTTGGAGAGGGGTTAGCCATGGGGGATTGTCAGAATGAGTCTCTGTGCTTCCAAATTACTCCAACCATGAATCATTGGAACCCAGAGAAAAGATGTGAAGGTAATGTATGGGCCTTGGAATTGGCAGAGCTTATAAAGGCCACATTGCTTTTTTTACTCTGAAGGTTCTCCTCCCCTGTAAGGATACATTCAGCTGCCAAGAAGGAATAGCTGAAATCCTGTTGCTTTGTGTGGGTTGCCCGCGGGAATAATTGGCCAAAACCTTTCCCCAGGGGTTTGCTCGGCTTTCGACAGATCCGGGGACCAACCGGGCCTGGCAGGAAAGGAAATTGGGGTATGGGCTAATTAGCTAATTAGGGGTGAATCATAAGGCCTTGGCTGATGGCTACAGTAGAGCAGGGCAAAACTAAGATGATGGCCCTAGTGGAGCAACACGATCCTCAGCTTCTGGCTGCAGCAAAGTTAGGCAAACAAGCCAAACCAAACAGGAGACAAAGATAGATGCCCGGAGTCAATACACAAAGACCCTGAGACAGGGCAGGAACAATGGGTTTCACCAGCCCTACTTTAATTAATTGCGAGCTGTCCTTTAACCACAGGGCAATGTCCAAGAGCAGGTATTGTCTCTGACCACCGGAAAATACCACGTATGCAAGCCTTCTGTATTAGGGGGTCATGCGCATCATAGGCAGGTATCACCCCCAGGCAGGGTAATAAATACATACCCCCGACTCTGGTCGGGGCTGGACTTCACCGCACGATTGTCTTGCGTGTCTTCCTTGTGGACAGCCATTCCTTCAGCTTTGCATAAGAAAATTTGTAACTTTTAGTCCATCCCTAAATGGCAAATAAAAAGTCTTCCACCACAAATCTTGGGGCCACACATGCACAAATCAATCCAATGAGTGTCCACCGCCATGACAATCACAAAGGGGAACTTATTTGCTAGCTATAACATAGAGAGAAAGTTTTCTTAAACTAAGGAAAAGGATTGCAGACTAACAGGAAACCTGCATAAACACTGAATGCCAATTTTAAAAAAATTCCTAGAAGAAAGCTGTTTTATTATTTGAGTGTGGCTTTCCTTTCTTTGGCCATTAGTCCTAAGCCTTACTGATCTGGAGGCTTGTATAGTCTTCCTTAGAAAGAAACTTCCCACTGCCGACCTAGCATCTTTTAAAATTAGATGAAGTGCTAACACAATTTGAGTTCTGTATACTGTATAATCCATCATTATTTGCCAGAACAATGCACATTAAAAAAGTTTTTTTAAAAAAATATTTCCCTTTCTACACACAGCAAGGTGTGTAACTCAACCCAGGATCCTTAAGTGAAAGGGACAATGGAGAATTGGCTGAGTGTGCAAAGCTTAAGTGGTCTAATACCAATATGCTGCAATTCACATTTATATTGCTTAGCCACATTAGGTGTGTTCAGCATAATATTTTTTGTCAACTTAAAAATTCAGAATTGAGTTTCTTACAGGTGTAACTATGGCAGCCGAATGCTCCCCTTCAATACCCATTATTTCAGCACAAAATTCATAGGCTGCAAACAAAGGCATAAATGGGGGTGAAATATTTTGTTCCACTGACTGTTACTGCCAACTGTGCACCCTATTACATAGAAGTACCTTCCTCCTCTCCAGCCATTATATCTAGAGTAAAGCTTTCCAAGCCAACTCTGATTTGGATTCAGGACTATGCCATGAAGCTGTGGAGATTTGCCTACAAATTGCAGGGAACCAAATGAGAGCAGTTGGCTATGAAGCTATTTTTAAAAGATTCTTCGGAGTAGTGTAAATCAAAATCCTCTCAATCTCTTCTAACCATTCCTCTGTATCACTCTCTTCTAAGCCTTCTAACCACTATGCCAGAGCAAAAAAATAAATGAACAATTAAAAATAAATGAATAATTAGGCCTGATTCATACAAGGAGGAGTAGTAGCCATTTTTCTATGGGCTGATTATATGCAAATTCTCCAATGGTGTTTCAACAGTTGAATAACATTGGAAGTGAATCAAGGTTGTTTTTTAACACACCAGCTTGGGAACAAAAATTAGTCATTTAGAGGAGGATCACTTGTGCTTTTAAAAGTTTTTAACTAGATGTTTAATTGGTGCAGGTGGGAGGTACTTTTTCAGTGTTTTTAGGAATTTTAAGGGTTTCTAGAGTTTAAACGTTGGGGATTTTATGTATGCCACCCAGAGTCACACGTCGATTGGGGTGGCTATACAAAATAAATAAATAAATAAATAAAATTGGGCAGGCTGTACAACTGATTGATTTACCTCTGTGATTTATTTATTTCCTGTGTTTTCAGAGCAGCTTCCACTTTACTTTCTAGATAGCAAACACTTCATCATAGACTCCTCTTCAAAGTGTTCTATCATTAGTTTATTTCTTCTTTATAGGTATTCAGAATACTATTTTCACTTCTCTTTATTTTCTCCTGGTCAGGTAAATTGCATTCCTAATTGAGGTTTCAATTTACCTCTGGTTTCTTGAATCTTCTGAAGAGAAAAAAACCATTTATTCTCACTATGTGCACTTTAGGGATCTGAACCAAAAAGTTTGCTAATACAGAGTTCAACTTTGAATGGCTGCCATTTATTCTCAGTCTCCATCATTTTACAACAAAAGTATGTTAAAATGATAATGTTCATAGGTGTTATTATTTTTTGTGCAATAAGATGTTCTCTTGAAGCTTGTTACACCCTTGTTCTGTCCTAACCATGAGTTGTATTTGCCACTTCTCAAACTCCCCTCAGAACCTGATGGATGAACAAGGACTAGGATGATATGTGGGTAAATAAAGCACCTACTTAGGAAAATGGGAACAAGAGACTGAATTGTATAGGAGAGACTTCAGGAGGGAACATTGCTCTGTTCAGGGTGACTGACAGATAAATGATGCCTTTGCAATGAATAAAGAAGACGTTTGTCTTTTTGTCATGTAATAATTTTTGTTCACAATCTAATTTGATATAGTTTGAGCCTCCTCTTTCTGCTCAAGCTAAATCCACAGCTGTCACCCACAGGATGCTGGATTTTTCAAGGGAGGTTTTTATTCAGCACCAGTAAAAGAAGTGTGTGTGTGTGTGTGTGTGTGTGTGTGTGTGTGTGTGTGTGTGTGTGTGTGTGTGTGTACAGTACATTCACACATTTGTATATTTAATGAACTGACTAAGAGGCTGGGCTTAAAAGTTGCTTGTTTTAGAGGGAACTAGCAAAGGTTGCCCGGCATTGCCGGGCTGTTTTAAATGGTGTTAGAAAGTTTTTGTTGTTGTTGTTGTTAATGTTTGTAAAGAAGAGGTTAGTCTATAATTGAAATTTTTAAAAATTTTATTTATACAAATTTTTTTTGATGGCCTGTTATAAACTGTGATGAGTTTTGTTTGGTGTTTTGGTTTTGTGGATGAAAAAAAGAATAAAGGATGATATACTTTTTCGAAAAACTCTTGGGGCCTTTTGTGTGGGGCTATTGTGTCTTTTCGAATTTTTTTTATTATTGTGGGCAGCAAGTGCTGCTGGTAGGGGTTATCTTGTATTTTGACTGTTTTTTCTCTCGTGGCCTCTGGGTGGAGCTTCTTCCAGTAAGTAGTCTCTTTCTTTATTCATTTCTTTTCCAGTCGTTGTGGTATGAGGTCGTGTGGTGGTGAGTTAGCTGTTTTTCTTTATTTGGGGTGGTGGTGGTGTTTGGATTTTGTGGTGTTTGGCTGGGTGCTGGGTGTGTTTGGAAATGTTTGTTGTTAACTTTTTTGGTGTTATTTTTGTTTGTTTTTGTGTATTTTTGAATGTTTTTGATTGTTTGTTTTTTGTGTTTTTTGGTGTCCTACGGGGGGATCCCCTCTCTGCCGTCTCCCCTGGCTCTGTAAGACTTTGGGGGACAGACCCATTTTGTCTCCCCAAACCTTCCAGACTCATGGGACCCAGGAGAGGGGATCGAATCCAGGCTACCCTCTGATATTAAAAGGGAAATCTCAATTGGGTATTCCCCTTTAATATCAGGGGGGGTGTGATCCCCCTCTCCGCTGGCTTCCTTGGGTTTGGGAGGGTTGGGTTGAGAAAATGGGTCTGTCTCCCCCACCCTTCCGGACCCAGGAGAGCCATCGAGAGGGGGACCCCCCCCAACCTCCGTTTTTAAAGAGAAGTAACCGCTTGGTTTCTTCTCTTTAATATGGAGCATGTGTGTGTGTGGGGAGGGGAATCCCCTCTCTGCCAGGTCCCCAGGGATCAGGAGGGTTGGGGAGACAGGCTCCTTTGGTCCCCCCAAACCTTCCAGACTTGTGGGACCCAGGAGAGGGGATTGAATCCAGGCTACCCTCTGATATTAAAAGGGAAATCTCAATTGTGGTTTCCCCTTTGATATCAGGGGGGTTGTGATCCCCCTCTTCGCTGGCTTCCATGGGTTTGGGAGGGTTGGTGGACAAAAGGTGTCTGTCTCCCCCACCCTTCCGGACCCAGGAGAGCCATCGAGAGGGGGATTCCCCCCCAACTCCGTTTTTAAAGAGAAGTAACCGCTTGGTTTCTTCTCTTTAAAATGGGGCGTGTGTGTGTGTGGAAGGGGAATCCCCTTTCTGCCGGGTCCCCTGGGGTCAGGAGGGTTGGGGAGACAGGCTCCTTTGGTCCCCCCAACCCTCTCAACCCCAGGGGAGCCAGTAGAGAGGGGGAGCACAACACCCCCGCCCCCACCCAGTGATATTAAAGGGGAAACTCCGATTAGGAGCTTCAGGCGCCGATGGGGAGGGAGGCTTTGGTTCCCGCGGCTTGTCGGACTTGCTCTCCCAGTGTTTTTGTTTTATTTTTGGGGCGCCGGCTTCCTCAGCGTTCTGCACGCTCATGGCGCGCAGGACGCTGGGGCTTGTAGTTATGGGTTTGTGCTTTGTGTTTGTGCTGTGTTTTTTTAAACGGTTTTCTTTTGATTGGCTGCGGCACGTTTCCAATGTTCCTTGCACCACACCGTGCGAGAGCCTCTCAGCCTGATTGGCTCTGGCGCGGCACGGCACAAGGAATGTTGGGAAAGGAAGTTGTTTCCCATTTTTTGCATTTGTGGGGCTATTGCCCCACTGCCTGTTTTCTCAATCCTTTGTTGACCTGTGGACCCAGATCGGCCATTTGCACGAAGGGTGAGTGCAGGCAAGTAGGGCGAGGCATAGCAGCCTATAGCCAGTTCCAACGGTTAACCCTTTGTTTTATAGGTTAAGATGGTGCAAATCTGTAGCAGACAAATGCACTGCATTTGGGCCTTGTGACTGAGTTGGCCATCATGGGGGGGGGAGAGTAATGGCTGGTCAGAGGGAAGGAGTAACACCTGGCCCCATGATGGAGAGGACTTTGACAGCTGCGTCTCCGCTGCGGACGCCCCAAGCCCTCTTCCCCAGACGGGCTGGTCAGAGGGAAGGAGCAACACCTGGCCCCGTGACGGAGAGGACTTTGACACCTGCGTCCCTGCTGCGGATGCCCCAAGCCCTCTTCCCCAGCCTGGCTCATCAGAGGGAAGGAGCAACACCTGGAGAGGACTTTAAAAGCTGCATCCCTGACACACGGGCTCCGTAAGGACATTGAGCCCTGGGCTCCGCAAGTGGGTTGAGCCCGGGCTCTGCAATGACTATGGGGACGTGGAGGCAGAGGATGGTTTATTACTTGTTGTTTGATATTTTTGTTGATGTTATATTATTGTGCTGATGTATGATGTATAATGTTGACACATTATGATTGTACCGATTGTATTGCATTGTGATGCTTATTTTTGAATTTTTGTATTGCTGTATTTTGTGATTAACCTTGTAACTACATTTTTTATTGTACTGTATTGTGTATTTTGTATTTGGATATTATATGATTATGCATATTATGTATTGCACTGTATTTTTATTATGTTTGCACTGTATATTATGTATTATTTATTGTTGGAAGCCGCTCTGAGTGGCGGGTAGCAGTGGTAAGGACATTCAATTACTTTTGGGTAATCGGGTAGGGACGCATTTGACATATCAGCCTGGTGGGCAGGCAAGGAAGAAAACCTCGCTGGTGCAACCAAGAACAGGTGTAAACCAGCATCAGAAAGATGCACTGAATTGGTGCCACTCTTCAATCCTGATCCCAGGATGTTCCACGACTATGCCAATGCCTTCCTCATGGAAAAAACGGGCAATGGACCGGTTCACTCCCTTCCGGGTACCATCAATACGCCGAGGATTGCCAGGCCAATGGAACACCACCCGTGGGATGATGTTGGACCAGATGAATCACACAGATGGCCACTGGACCCGAATTAAGGACAAATCACGGTGTATTGCCATGATCAGATTGATCCCAGTGATGTGACCCAGGTCATTATCACCAAGGTGGAGGAGCAAGATATCTGGTGGAAGGGTCCGTCAGGAGTCGTAGATAAAGGACATGAGGTGCCACCACCTCATCCCATGAAAGCCATGCCACATAAGGAATGTGTGCTCCCAGAGTCCCAGATGGACACCACAGGGGTACACAGTGGCACCTCGGGCAGCCCAGAAAATAAAACTATGACTAATGATTCAGACCCGGGCCTGACGAGATGAAGTCATGGAAACTGAAAGAAAAGAAATTACACCAGCAAGCATTCAGTCAGTAAGGGGGCAGACATAAGTATGGAAACACTTAGACCCCCAACAACCCATACACTTAATATCTGCATCTGAGTAGCCGAAGGTGGCTGCGGTGGAAGCAGCCCCAATGCAGAAGGAGTGTGAGCAATAATGAACCCCAAGAAGGCCTTCATCAGAGAGGACAGAGCTGGTAACCCTCCAAAATTGATGCTGGGTGAGCAGGCGGCCATCACAGTGGGTGAACAGAGGGCCAGGCTGGTCACCGCGCAAGGCCAAGGATTCAGTCAAGGCAGTCACAGGGCAAATCTCCAGAATGCTACAGTGGAGCAGTTCAAGGGAGGAGCCCGGATCAAGCTTATCAGTCTTGGAACTGCGTACAGTAATACATGCCCCTGGAGCAGACATGGAGACATCAGCATGGCCCAGAGCACTGCTGGACAAGTCGGACCACAAGGAGGGAACCAGCTCACCCACATGGAGCGCACCAAAGAGGCAACAGAAGTGGCCGAGTAGAAAATGGTGGCCTCATAGGTACCAGAGCAAATCCGAGGCCAGGCCATGGCCAAGCACTGCAGGACCTCCGGCGGCACTGGGAGATGAGAGTCAGAACATGGCCCCCGTTCCCTGGTCCAACCCTCCAGCACCTTACAGATACAGAAATCGCAAAGAGTATCCAGCACCCCATTCCCCTTGGCTGCGAAGGTCAGGGCCAAAAGGCAACTACGTATGGTATGGAGCGCTAGGACAGAGTGGTGGAGATGGACCATGTAACACAGGGCTTGGTCAACCAGCAGGGGCCAAGTATCTGGCATGGAGTTAAGGGTACAAAATTCAGCAAAGGCCGTACAGGCCAGTCTATATGCTTTCCTAGTATGGCTGGTCAGGGACAGGCCTAGGGCCCTGTTCACTTCATCTCGCCACATGTCCAGATTTCTTCTAGGAGCAAAGATGGCAGCTCCTTGGCCCCCAGAGCCAGATCCCTGAACCACAACATCTGTAGGCAGGACAGGGCATCAGCAATAGAATTATTGAAGCCTGTGATATGGCAGGCCCTGAACACAATGTTAACCCTGAGGGCAATCAGAACAAAGGGCCTCACAAGTCGCATGACTCTGGGGGAGTGGGAAGTCTGAGCATTGATCATATGGACCACAGCCGCATTATTGCGCCAGAAGGTGACCACCAAAATGACACACCATTGAAACCAGATAGGAAAGAGAGCCACACTTGAAGGTCAGCATGGATGCCATGGGTCAGCCTGGTACGATGAAACTTCTTGGTCAAGCTGGCCATAGCGTCGCAAAGGTGGTGGGCGAAGGCACATCCCAGGGCAATGACCTTACAGGCAAAGTTAAGGTGCCTATGTAATACCTGCAGTTCGTGAAGGGTGACCTTCTATTTGGTAAACAGGGAACAGAACAAAGCCGCAATATGGGCAACCTTGTCAGCGAGCAAGCAGGACGATTGGGCAACAGTGTCTAATGCAATCCCCAGAAAGGTGAGGGGGTGGCCGGGCCCTTGGTCTTTTCATGAGCCAAGGACATGGCAAGTTCGGCCATCAGCTCCTGGAAACAGCAAAGTAGGCAGTAGCACCCATCAGTGTCCACCTTCCCACCCAAGAGAAAATTGTCCAGGTAGTGAGAAACTTTGTTGACCCCCGCCCTGCACACAAGAGCCCAGTGGAGGAATGAACTAAAGTGCTCAAAGGCAGAGCAGGAAATCAAACAGACGAATGGCACGGTCCTGTCCACAAAGTACTGGTCCCCGAACCGGAAGCCCAGTAGTTCAAAGTCATCAGGGTGGACCGGGAGGAGGCAGAATGCCGACTTGATGTTGGATTTGGCCAGCCAGACCCCAGGGCCACACGAATGGACCATACGGACGGCCTCATCAAACAACGTATAATGGTCCAAACAAAGCTTGGTCGGGATGGAGTCATTGGCAAGTTGGAAAGGTGGTGAATCAGCCAGAATTCACCAGGAGACTTCTTGGGGACCAAACCCAGGGGGGATACCTTGAGGTTAGGATAGCGGGGTTGGGCGTAAGGACCAGCCACCCTGCCCACCCTGCCCTCTTTGAAAATCTGTTCATGGGCAACGTGCTCCATACCCCACAGGGAGTGTAGGTTGGGCGTGTCCTGTGGCCCATAGATCACAACTACAGGGATGCAGAAGCCAAAGGAGAAACCATGGTCCAAGTACCGGACATCCTCACGATTGGGGTAGACCCTCAGCCAGTGGCAGAGAACATCAACCCGAACCGGGCTGGGGCCCTTTAGCTGATGGGGAGGCATGCAAGGCAGGGTGCTTACTGCCCAGCTGGTCTCTGGGCCAGCCCCAGGACCCACCAGCTTCAGGCAAGGAGCTGGCCAGGTGGGGGCCCGAACAATTGGGCACTCATGCCAGAAATGGCAGGGTGACTGGTTGTAGTGCCCCATGGTGGAATAATCCCAGCACAGTAGGTGGGCTGGAACCCCCTGCCCTGCTGGCAGGCAGTGAGACTGCACATTCCCAGGGCACTGAATCAGGTGGCCACAGTCATAGCATTCTCCAAAGGCAGGACGGGACGCGGTCATGAACTGAAGCCACAGGTTAGAATTCTGTTCATCCCACCTCATTTCTGGGCACATGGCCATGCGCATATGAAAATTTTCAGCGTACACCAACGATGCCTGTCCCAGAAAGTCCACATAAGCCCTGTAAATGATATTGAGGTATTGAATGAGTGGGAGGGCCATGTCAGGGCAGGCCTGGACCGAAACACCTGCATAAATCAAGTAAGCCAGGAGCCAATTAGCCCAGGTGCGGGGAGGCTTCTTGCACCTAGCCAGCTCCTTGTCTCTATCATCCTTCTTCTCCCTATCCTCCTTGGTAGAGTCCCTGTTCAAGAGACTAAAGATGTCCATGTACTCCCACCGCCAAATCTTCTCTCTGGTAGCTGGGAGTAGGTGGTCACCAAGGGGCAGGGACTGATCCCCAAAAGGCATGGCAGAGCATGGTATGGTATTGTACCTATTGCACCCCAAATTGCCATAGGGCCAGTACGGTGCCAAAAGGGGTGGGCCCCCAGCAAAGGTGGTGCCAGTGAGGCTGGATAAGGGGCCGACCACTGGGCCACTGGGGCAACACAAGGGTAGGCCATAGGAATGGCAGTGGGGCCACTGTCTGTTGAGGCCAAGGCCACTGCATGGGCGGAGCAGGCAGGACAAGGTGGGCTGTGGCATTAGTGCTGGCATTAACCGCATACTAATCAAGCCCCTGTCTCGCATCCGCCTCCACTGGAGATTCTGGTTGGGGGTCATCCAAGCCCTGAGAGAGGCCATCAGTGTCTGCAGTCTGGTCCCCTGAAAGCATTGGGGGAGAGCTATCATGGTAGGTGCCACAGCGCCGGCACGGCACCGGGCCCGGGGCATCCAGAGGAGCTTCAGGCAGCCCATGGGGCTGGGTGGCTTCCAGCTGGTCAAGGTGCTGCTGTAGCGAAGAGATGAGGTCATGTCAGTTAGAATTGGTGGGGTCCTGCACCTCGCGCGCTGCTCGTCGGGCCGAGCAACGCGTGGTGGGAAGCAGGTCTAGCCCCGTGGCCATTTCTAGCACAGCCAAGTGCACCACCAGGGCCGGGGATCAATCGGCATCAACTACCTGCTCCCGGGAGCTCCCCCGGGCGGAGAGCACCAAGTGGTCCTGGACGGGCGAGCAGTCGCTGCGCTTTTAAGAGCCATAGTGCTCCTGGAAAAGTTTCCCCTTGGTGCGCTGGGTCTGGGAGTGGAGGCCCAGAGCTCATGCTCTCCGGGTAATGGCCAAAAATGACATCGACCATGCCTGCAAGGGAGCTCTACAGTAGTGGACCCAAATGCACCCGGGGGGAGGGGGGAAGAGAGTGCTGAGCCCTGAAGGCACGCTCCCTGCTTTTATAGGGGGAGCTGACTCTGCCACCCCCGGGTCATCACCCTACTCTGTCTCCCTCCCAGGGGGAGGGGCCAAAGTACACACCAGCAGCAGTTGCTGCCTGTGCGTGCCCATTTTTTTCTGAGGCTATTAGATGCGAAAAAGAAGAAATAATAGTTTTGGTATGGATTGAATCTCAGATATGTCATTCTTGGCCTACTGCCACTATGACATTATGTTGAATTACATGTATCTGTTTTGTAAACTGTTTTTATTGTTTACAGAAAATTGTTAGAATGATTATCTTGAAAGTATCCTGATGAAGAAACATTGTTTTTGAAAAGTTGGTTACCGGGACAGTTTTGATTATGTAGTCTCATAGTAAAGTTATTGTAAAGACATTTTGCCTCGAACATTTTTTTTTCCTTTGTTGATATTTGCACCGTTTGGCCATATTTTTGTGTTTAAGAAGGATATTGACAAACTAGGATGTGCAGAGAAAAAGGTAAGAAGTGCATTATTTTCTAGGAAACCAAGACCAGTGAAGAAATTTTGAAGGATCTGAATTTGCTTAACCTAGATGATTAAGAGGTGACATAATTGATAGAATCATAGAACAAATGAGTTGGAGGGTGCCTTTTACACTATTGAATCCAACCTCCTGTTATATGCAGAAATCCAAATCAAAGCAGATATGCTGTTGTTGTTCAGTTGTACAGTCAATATGATGGTTGTCTAATTCTCTCTTGAATGCTTCCAGTGTTGCAGCGCTCACCAACTCTCAAGGCAGGTGGTTCCACTGCTTTACTGCTCTAACTGTTAAGATGTTTTTTCCTAATATTTAGCCTATATGTGGCTTCCTGTAGTTTCAGGCCATTATTATGTGTTCTGCACTCTACAATGATGGAGAACAGATCCTGCCCTTCCTCTTTATGGTTATCTTTCAGGTATTTGAAGAGTGCTATCATATTCCTGAGGGGACTGCAGTGGCTTAGTGATTAAGATACTGAACTTGATGACTGGAAGGTTGGAGTTTGAGACCTGAGTACTCCATGACAGAGTGAGCTCCCGTCTTTGCCCCAGCTCCTGCCAATCTAGCAGTTTGAAAGCAAGGAATTGCAAGTAAATAAATAGGTACCACTTCGGTGGGAAGGTAGGTAAACAGTGTTCTGTTTACTCTGGTGTCTAGGCATGCCTGCCACATGTCCACGGAGATAGTGCTATAAACAGAAATGATCACTGAACCCTAGAGTTGGATATGACTGCCTTTCGAGCAAGGGCAACTTATTATGTCCCCTTTCAGTCTCCTTTTCTCAAGGCCAAATATGCCCAGTTCCTTCAATCTTTCCTCATATGGCTTGGTTTCCATTCCTCTGATCATCTTTGTTGCTCTTCTCTGTACCTGCTCTAATTTACTTGCATATTTCTTAAAGTGTGGCGCCCAGAAACGGACACAGTATTCTAGATGTGGTCTAACTAGTGCTGAATAGAGGGGAACTAGTACCTCATGTGTTTTGGAGACTATACTTCTGTTAATGCAACCTAAAACAACATTGGCCTTTTTTTGCAGTCACATCACACTGTTGACTCATATTTATCTTGTGCACTACATCAATTCCAAGATCCTTCTTAGTTGTTGTACTACTAAAACAATCTGTGTCATCTCTGGATATTTTAAAAGGATACCACTGAGATGACCATGCACTTTCTTCCCTTGTTTCTCCACAGGGTAGAGCCCAAACCAGTAGACCAAAATGGCAAAAAAAGGTTGATTATTTATTTATTAAACATTAGGATCAGGAACAATAGGAAAAGGTTCATGATGGCATGAGTAGTGGAACAGGACCATGGCATTCTTTATTTATATGTTCTTTTATCAGAGGATGAATGTTCAGCTATTCCTTTCATTACCAGATATTGGTATAGGTGATGTTTAGAGATTTCCTTCTATGATTCTATATTACATTAGAGACCATGGTGCATTAGAGAAGGCTGAAACAAATTAATAATTCAGTTTTGTCATCATCCAATAGAGAAGAAATGTTCAAAACTAAAATATTTTCTTCTAAAATGTGATATTCTCACTTCAAAGTGAAATACAGTTGTTTTGAAAGGAATCTTTGAATGCACTTAATGGAAAGAAAACCTACTTAGACAAAACAGGATCCATAAATGTCAACACCTGTAGACTCCTTGCAGATGTTCCTGTTTTTCTTGACAGCTACATTGATAAGTCACAAGCACATTAAAATAAACATGCTTACTTTATCAGGTTAGAGCCAGGAGAGCAGAAGAGTTTGCTGAATTCAATTAGCCTTTTTGAAATATATCCCTTTTCCCATGGAGCAGCAGAAAATACAGTTTGGGCTGGTGATAAAAAGAAGAATACTGAGGTTCTGCAGGATAATCCACTCTCCTGCCCTCCAGTCAAGGTGTGGTGTTTAAAATCCCTTTGGTTGTCAAAAACAATGATAAAAAATCCTAAATAAAATGCTTCAGTGTTTCACAGCTTCCCGATAATATATCCAATTTCGGTATTGCCATTGCTAGTAGAGTGACTATGTTCATTGATATCAATGGGAAAGATAGCATGTCAGAGTCAATTCATGGTACTTTTATTGACTTTTGGAGAAAGCCAATCATGGCGGTATCATGTGGTGTAAACTAGAAAGCATGAATGTGGTATGTGCAGACTTGTTGTGCTTTTGGATATGCTGAGGCTATGCAACTATTTGTGCATCTGACTGCATGCTAGGGCATGTGACAGATGGTTGACTAAAGGAGAAAGCCATGGTGCAATTGCCTTAAGCATGTGATACTTTGCAAAAGGATTTTGGTCAAAGTGTTAAGCAACAAGTGATCATGACTATTGTCAACATTTTTTTTATTTCAGTGGGTATAATGTAAGTATGACTAAGTCTATATGCATTCTTCAGATCAGAGGGAGACATGGTCCTTCATATGTTGTGGAACTGAAGTCTTCATCAGCCCCAGCCATCATAACCTTGCCCCGCCATCCATTCCCCCCAACAAAGAAGGAACCAGACAATGACGTGGAAGGGAAAATGTAGTGATGTCTGGCCGCTAGGGCGGCGTTGGATCCCGGAGGAGACTGATCAATGACAACACGAGGCAACAGGAGCGAGATCAGATCAGTGGTTTATTGGGAAAATACATACACCTTATATAGATCAGAAGGCAGGTAGAAAAAACCATCACCCGAAAGTCAATCACATCACCTTGCTTACTCAGGTTAATTGGGGAACCTCTCAAAGGGGAAGTTAATTATTTCGGACAAACACGGGATGAGGAAGACCATTGTCTTAGGGCTTAGACAGGGGCAAACATCTGCACTGTTTGCGCCGGGGATTTTCCTTGGCCAGGAGATGAGTGTTTACCTAATCAGTCACTGGAGTTAGCTATCTGCCTACCTTGCGGAATCGTCGGTCAGGTCATGTAATTAGGTGAATCGAACCCTATATTTTATTCACCCCCCTTAATTTAGCTGCCCGCGGAAGCCACCGCCAGGAGCCTTCTCACCCAAGCAGCCTCCGCAGGGCTGTTCCATGCCAGATGGGCATGGGGAAACCATATTTCCCCTTTCTTTTTTATTTAAGAACCTGACCGGCAATCTTGCGCAGGAGCGGCATCAGCTGTTGGTCGGGAATGACGTCACGGGGTTTCCTTCGGCGGTGACACTTCGAGATCAGCGGGGGAATACATTGAGCAAAACAGCAAACCGCAATGCCTAGTATAACTACCCCCACCACCACCTTGATCACCGTCTGAAGCCACCCCCATGGAATCCATGACCACATCCATTTCCACAGAGAGCTCCACCAAGCCCCCCATGCGGAGCCTTCTGTGATGCCTGCTACTATGGTGTGGAGATCTGTGATCTGGCTTTGAATCCTACGAGAGTTGTCCGTAAGATTAAAGCAGCACATACCATGAAAAGACTCGCAGCCCAAATGGTGCAACAATAAGAGGTAGTCGATAGCCGCCCGATTATCGAGAATGGCATGGCGAAGTTCCGCCTGCTCCTGATTGAGGAGCGCTATCGCTGAGGAGGTATGGTTGATGGCCTTTGCTAAGCCGCAAGCCAAGCGACCGATCCTCTTTGCGTTGCCGACGGCTAAGCCGGGCACGCCAAAGATGCTGACTGCCAAAGAGAGGTATTCGGCAGGTCTCATTACTCTAAAGCCGCTTTCACAGGAGCTGTCTAACATGGTGGTGCGAGTGTGCCTTATGAGTGAGGGAACATGGGATACATTAGGAACATTGGGAACGTCAGTGCTAGGGGCAATCATATCATTGGTAGGAAGCAACAGAGTTAAGCGACTGATACAACATATAGAGTCTGTAATATTGGCAGGAATATAGTTAAACGTGTACTGGTTACAAGTGAAGAACCATCCGGACGGCAGGGTGATGTGTGCATACTTTGAGCCAAGTGACACTGGGTCGTTGCAAGTCCAATTGCCGCTGCCCACATCGAGGCAACGGCGCCGGGCTCGGCCGGGTCCGGAGCAACCGTGTATCCGGCCGCAGGTAGAGTTCGGGCTGACCGCCACTCGAGGAGTGTGGAGAGTGGCTGCATCAGCCGGCAAGGTCATGGTTAGCCGCATCTCCCAATGAGCATATTCCGAGGAAGCTGATGGGATGTATGGGCTGAAGAGTCTCCTCGCCAGCCAGTCCCCGTCCCGGGGGTGTGCGCCTGGAGAATGGCACACCGGGACAAGGCAGGTGCTGAGGATTGAGGCAGAGCCAACGTCCTGCCTGAGGCAAAAATCGGACTGGTTGACAAGGGTAGCCAACCTTTCCCAAATGTTGTACTGCATCCGGGCAGAGAGGTCTCCGCCTGGCATGAGATCGCTGGCCTCCAGTGAGGCGGCCTGGACGCCTCCCCCTAAAAGCAGGGTGAGGGCCAGGATGACGGTGACCACCATGGAGTTGGCGTGAATCCGAGCGAAGATCGCAACCGCAAAGCTTTCCGGTGTCAGCTCCTCTCCCTCGTGCTGGATGGCGTCCTGGGCATCATGGCAGAGGGCCTTGACCATCCCCCAGGTGATCTTCGGTGCTGTCGTCTGCGACCGCTGTCTCTCCCGGCGGGTCCCCTCGGTCAGGGCGAGATCCTGCATCTCCGGGATCGGACTCGGGTCGGCCTGGGTCCATGCCATGTGGTTCCAAGTGAGGCTTGACGCACCGAGCTGGGATCCAAACGACACCTGTAGGGGACATAACTGCGGCATACCCTCTCCCCCAGGTTATGAGCGGCACCGGGCCCCTCCAAGAAGGGTCTGGTGGCACTCGGTACCGGACCATGGGTCGCGGGAGAGCTTCCGAACGGCGGAAATGCTTCTCCTGCGGCGTACAATCCGAAAAAACATTGAGGTGATTGTATGTGAACAATACCTTGTTCAGGCAGAACTGTGCTTCTCCCTGTGATTTGGGGAGGGCTGGTGGCTCCCCCCTTTCTGTTTGTTTTTCAATATAGGACTTTAGCGTCCGATTGACCCGTTCTACAATCGCTTGCCCTTGCAGATTGTAGGGAATTCCAAATGTGTGCTTGATGTCCCAAGTAGCCATGAAGGCGGCCAACTGCCTGGAACTGTAGGCCGGCGCGTTGTCCGTCTTCACGTGCCGCGGCTTGCCCATCGCCGCAATGCAGGAAAGGAGGTGCTGCTCCACGTGGGAAGCAGCCTCCCTCTTCTGTGCCGTCGCCCAAACGAACTGAGAGAAAGTGTCAATGCAGACATGCATGTATTGCCATCTGCCGAACTGCGGCACATGCGTGACGTCCATCTGCCATACCTGATTAGCCTCGGTCCCTCGTGGGTTGACCCCCCACGAGGGCCCCCCCGGTGCTCCTGCACAATGCTGGCAAGAGCGGACTATGCCTTGGGCTTGAGAAAGCGGCAGATTGAACTGTCTAGCGAGTGCCTTGGCATTTTGGTGAAAAAAAGCATGACTTTGAATTGGAGTAGTAAAAACTCCCAAAACCGAACGTTGCTGAATTTCCTTTGCCGCCGCGTCCGCTCTGCTATTGCCCGCCGAAATCGGACCCGGTAGGTCTTGGTGACTTCGGATGTGGGCAATATAGAGCGGCTCCGTGCGGTTCCGCAAGTGAAATTGAGCAGTGAGAAACAGGCTAAGCAAGTTTTTGTCTATCGCGGGAGTGATGTAGGCTCCCGGTAGACTGTGGAGTAAATTCCTAACGTATAGACTGTCAGTAATGATGTTTAAACGTTCCTTGGCGAAGGTGCACAAGGCAAGGTTCACGGCCGCCAACTCCGCCCGCTGCGCGGACTTCTGTGGAAGAGTTAGCAGCGTGTGCCAAGCTTCGCCCTCCTGCCAAGTCAGGACACCATATGTGCGTCCCCCATCGGTAAAAACTGTTTTGGCCCCCTGAAGCGGGACCAGCGAAAGCAATTCGAATAAACTGACTGTTCCTGTCTGGAGTGAGACAAGTCTGGGGTCTTTGGGCAAATGGTATGCCAAGCTTCCCGCGAATCCCTCCAAAGCTATCGGAAGCGAGTCACCTAGCTGCATCAGCTGATGAATTTGTTCCTTGGTGAACGGGACTATGATCTTAGCTAAATCGTGCCCAGAAATGTCCCTTGCTCTCAGCCTGCCGTGGTAGATCATCGCGGAGACCAGTTCTTGGGGCGGAACAATGTTCCGAGAAGAGGTGTTAGGCAAGTATACCCACTCCACAATTTTCGCTCCCTTCTCTGAGTCTACTCCTAGCGCCCCAGTGAACATGGATCCTGACCGTACGACGTACAAATTCAGGATCGGGGCATATGGCCCCTGGGCGATCCTATCCACCCACCTCTGGCTGAGAACTTGGTTCACCTTCTCGAGCGCCAAGCGCGCGTCTCGAGAGATTTTTATCCGGTCTGCCGGCTGCTTACCTAAGGTTAGCAGCGAGAAGAGCGGTTTTAGAAGATCCGTATCTAAACGAAAATACGGTCTGGCCCAATTGATGTTTCCCAAGACTTGCTGCAACTCTACAAGGGTGACTGAGTCTCGTAAATTTATCTGAGGCAGAACTGGCGCCGCAAAAGAGCGGAGAAGCCGGTGGCCCAAGTATGAGAAGGGCTCGGTTCTCTGCACCTTTTCCGGGGCGATGAGTAAGCCTCTGTCCCCCAGGCTGGCCTGGAGGTCAGAAAACATTTCGCTGCCAAGCTGCGGCAACGCTACTAAAATGTCGTCCATGAAGTGACAAACAATAGCTTTAGGGTAAAGGCTTCGGAACTTTGCCAGTGCGTCGTGAACATAAATTTGGCACAGGGTGGGCGAATTGAGCATGCCCTGTGGCAAAAATTTCCACGCGTAACGCTGCGTGGGCTCTCCGTGGTTCACGACCGGCACTGTAAAGGCGAACCTTTCCCGGTCCCTGGGGTCTAAGGGGATTGTATAAAAGCAATCCTTGAGATCTACGACTAGGATCTCCCACCCCTCGGGAATCATGTGAGGATTCGGGATGCCGCACTGAAGCGGACCCATCGGCTGAATACATTTATTGATCTCTCTGAGATCGTGGAGGAGTCGCCACTTCCCCGACTTCTTCTTAATAACAAAAATTGGCGAATTCCAGGGACTAGTGGACCGTTCTATGTGTCCTGCGTCTAGCTGTTCCTTAACTAGCTGCTTGAGGGCAACTAATTTCTCTCCCACTACCGGCCATTGTTCTACCCAGACCGGAGTGTCGGTGAGCCATTTAAGTGGCAACGCCATTACCCGAAGGTAAGCGTAGCACCGTACTGCTGCAGAATGTCTCGCCCCCAAAGATTGACGTGCACGTCAAGAATGTGCGGCCGAATTACCGCCGTGCCATCAGCCCTTGGGATTGTGACTTCTACCCACTCTCGGCTCCTAAACGCTTCCTGAACGCCTCCTACCCCCCACACATCGGAGACCGGCTCAATGGCCCACTCTCTTGGCCACTGGCTCCTGCTGATCACTGTCACATCCGCTCCGGTATCGAGCAACCCTGAGAACACCCTTTTGTTCAAAAATACCTCGATAACGGGGCGCTGCTTCCACTCAATGTTGGTCTCCACTGTCGCTAAGACCTGGTATCCTTGCACTGCCTCACTTGCGCTCGAGCGGTCTGCTGAACCGGACTCTGAGCTGTCCCTGAGCCTTCCCTGGCTGCCTGCTGGCGAGTGACAAGGAACCATGATCAGTTGCGCTAACGTGTCTCCCTTGTGGATTGTTTGGGGCAGGTGTGTCCAAAGCTGGACCTGGAGAATGCCTGAAAAATTCGAGTCAATGACTCCTGGAACTATAAAAATTCCGCGTGCTCCAGCTACACTACGGGGCAAAACTAAACCTATGAAGCCTCTGGGCAGGGGTCCCATGTATTGGGTGTCGACTAGATAGACTGTGCCTGGCAGATCGCATGTAGCGTCCGCCTGGCAAGTCAATTCTAGCCCTGTGCTGCCCTTGGGGCTGGCCTGTGCCCTCGCAGTGCCTGGAATGTGCCTGGAATCTAGTCTAAATCTGGGGAGTTCTGGATCTGGGTGAAGGAAGCCTCTGTTTGGACTGGGGCCAGAGACGTGCCCGGATTCCGGTTTCCCGAACTCGGGCAATACCTGGCCCAATGGTAGCCTTTCTTGCACTTCGGGCAGGGGGTGTTCGGAGCCTTGGGACGGCCGGACTTTTGTCCGCCCCCCTTGGATCGGCACTCCCTAGCGAAGTGACCGATCTTGCCACAAGTGTGACATGCCCCTTTGCTCTTGCCATTAGGTCTTCTTCCTCCCTGCACCGCTGCCGCTAGCAGACCCATCTTGTAGGAGTCTGTGCCAACGTCGGAGCATGCTCGGATCATGTCCGTTAAGGTCAAGTCTGGGCGATTGCCCAGGGACTGCAAGACTTTATGGCAGTCCAAGTTGGCGTTGTCCTTGGCTAACTTAATCATGAGCTCTTGTTGGGCCTGCTCATTGTCAATCTGCCTGCTAATTGCTTCCTCCAGGCGATTGATGAAGTCCATGTAGGGCTCTTGGGCTCCTTGCTTAATAGTGGTGTAGTTCTTGGCCGTTTTGCCAGACGCTGGGACCTTGAAGTATGCCCTATAGGCTGCTTCGGCTGACATCTCTAGGGTGGCGAGAGGCAAGTTGATTTGAGCGTTGATGGGCTCAAAGGCACCTGAACCATACAACTGGTCAGGGATTACCGCGCCTCCCATCCTGGCAGCCCGAGCTTGCGCCTCTAGGCGGAACTCGCTGTCCCAAATCATGTACTGGCTGGGGGTAAGCATCATCCTCATGACGGCTTTCCAATCATGAGGAATCCACATGGTGGTTTCGCACACTTGCTGAAGCGTGCCCCTCGTAAAACGACTTTGGAGCCCTGTCTCTGAAATTGCTTTCCGTAAAGCCATGAGAAGCTTGTACGGGACTGGGGAGTGTACTACCTGCTGTGCGCCCGTGAGCGCGTCCATCTCCAAGCGGATGGGGCAAATCTGTCTGAGTTCAGCTAGCTGTTCAGCTGACAATTCCCCCTTCTTAAGTTCTATCTCAGCTGTGCGCTGAAGGGCACTCTTCACGACTAGGGAGCCGGGAGCTGTCAGAGAAGCGCCAGCGCCTCTCATTCCTTGCGTTCCCTCGATGACGTCTGCAGCTGTCACCGCGGGAACGTTCCCTGCGCTACTCTGCCGATAGCTAATTGACGGATAGAGTGCCGTGGGCGCAGTCGGCTCGACTGGCTTGCCTGATGGCTCAACTAACGGGGGTTCTTTGGCCTCTACCCGGACTGGCTCGATCTGCTCTAAGAGTCTCCTACACTTCCTCCATGTGCGGACTATCCCTCCTGGAGCTTTCGGGGTTTGCTGAATGCAGTCTCCTATCTGATCCCAGAGCTTCAGGGTTAACGTGCCTACTTCTGGGTAAAGTAGGCAGTGTTCCCTGAGGTACGCCAAAAGTCTCGCTAGTTCCCTGCTGTGAAAGCGTAACTTAAAAACCCTGGCCAGGATTTTGAACTCTTGCTCCCGAGTTCTTTGGCTAGCGGACGGACTTGGCCTATGAGAACAAGTCCCCATATTACCTGCGATTGGGTCTCCGGAAGAATCCTCCTCGGGACGAGTCGACGCGTCTTTGCAGGCAACAGGTTCGGCCGTCGGGTGTCTGGGGTAGACCTCGGAGCATGGACCTTCTTCCATGGGTCCTTCTATCGGCCTCTGCGATGTCCGGGGCTCACAGCTGCCCTGAGCGGAACGCGTTTCCCTCTATGGCAAACCTCTCGAAAGCGGGGAGGAAGCGGTAGGAATGTCTCTCGGGAATGCCTCGCGGCGGGCCGTTCTCTGTCCGGCTGGCTGCCGACCAGAGCGCCGCGCTATCCTCCGGGCTGGCGGGTCGCGGTTCAAGCGTGGAACCGGACCGCGGGGATCGCTACTCACGAGTAGACCTCTCCGGGGTCCCTTACTCACGAGTAAATCACGTCGGGGTCACCAGCTGTAGCGATGTCTGGCCGCTAGGGCGGCGTTGGATCCCGGAGGAGACTGATCAATGACAACACGAGGCAACAGGAGCGAGATCAGATCAGTGGTTTATTGGGAAAATACATACACCTTATATAGATCAGAAGGCAGGTAGAAAAAACCATCACCCGAAAGTCAATCACATCACCTTGCTTACTCAGGTTAATTGGGGAACCTCTCAAAGGGGAAGTTAATTATTTCGGACAAACACGGGATGAGGAAGACCATTGTCTTAGGGCTTAGACAGGGGCAAACATCTGCACTGTTTGCGCCGGGGATTTTCCTTGGCCAGGAGATGAGTGTTTACCTAATCAGTCACTGGAGTTAGCTATCTGCCTACCTTGCGGAATCGTCGGTCAGGTCATGTAATTAGGTGAATCGAACCCTATATTTTATTCACCCCCCTTAATTTAGCTGCCCGCGGAAGCCACCGCCAGGAGCCTTCTCACCCAAGCAGCCTCCGCAGGGCTGTTCCATGCCAGATGGGCATGGGGAAACCATAGGAAAAGGCTACTTTATTTACATCATAGAGCGACAAACCCTATGCAGAGGCATCGAGGCACGGAGGGAGAAACTGGGTGGGGCCTATTTTCCCCGCCAAAATCAAATGAAGCCTGCCCCTCCCCCGAGCAACTCTAACCCCTCCCCCTATGCCCTTCACCAAGCCATACAATTCTTGTGCCCCATAAACCCTTACACATCGAAGAAAAGTAGGCAAAAGCAGATTTGCCAGGCCAATCATGAATCCCAAAATTCCTACTTGGCCTAAACAAAAGTTTATGACCGGCCTAAGCCTTCTTCAATTTTCATGGTGGGTGGGAGGGCGACAAAATCCCATCCCGCAATGAATAATCCTGACTTTGTGCTAAGGACCCACCCTAACACTCCTCCTCTGAACAAACTGTCCAATACAATAGCTCCACGTCGCTGTCCCAGCAGCCTAAGCGAAAGGGAGGAGGGAGGTGAGGCAAAGATCCCACACTCCAAGCATGTGCTGTCGCAAAAGAACCCAAGTGTGAGAAATCATGTGATTCACACTGCCACGAATTCCAGAGGGGCAAACTTTCACATTACTGGACTACTTGGTGGATTATATTGATCTGGCTTCTCTGGGAAATTTGACTGGTCCCCTCCTTCTGGCTTTTAATATTGTCAAATTTAAAGGAGTTTGTAAATATTATTGGTGTTTTTATAGCAATCGTCCAAGTACAATGTATGAACCTGTATAAGGAAAGTTAAATGGGAAGGTAACATTTGGTTGTCTACGGATCTCATATATAGCAGCATTTTAAGCATGCCTGAAGTGATCTTCTCAGGGGAATTTTCTAAGGAAAGTGAAAATCATGTTAAGACAACTAGTAAAGATATCTTAAGGGATTTCCACATGCAATAATTGGAAGGGATTGTCTGCAATTCTTTACTGGTATCACAATGTGAAACCTCAGTAAAGTTTTAAATTTAAAATTAAAGAAATAATAATGTTTTGTTCTCTTCAGTTTTCAGAGAAACAACTGAGGAAGGTGGAAATGAAAATAAATGGACTTCCATTTTCTTCATTCTCAAAGAGTAGGTGTTTGTGTGCATGTGTGAAATGTCGAAGGGCAAAAACAAATTCACAACTGAAATTACAACTGGGTTCCTAAGAGGAATAGACAGAAATGGTATTTTAAAAGCAGCCATTTCATAGGTACTTTCCTCTCTCTAGAAATAGACTGAAATAGAGAGAAAATAGGTTACTTTAGTGGTAAGCAAAACTAACATGACAGCAATATGAGGTTTTCACCGCCAGCCCATTTGGTCTTCCAGGATTATCTGGTAGAATCTTTAGGCAAAAATAATAGATACAGTAACATTTCAGTTTTTTCTCCAAATAACCCATAATGAGGCAAAATTATGGTGTAATCCCCGCAAGGGAGAATACATCCACTATTAAATTATTTTTCCCCTCTTAGTGATTTTTGCTCATGAAAAAAACTCACTTTTTTCATGAGGGAAGGCAATTATAGCAAAAGTAAACTGCAAAACATTGAGGCCCCAGCAAGCTTTTGGAAATTGTTTTTCCATTGTTTGATAGGCAGGCTACAGTATGCATAAAAACAGGGGGATTTTTAGCAGCTATGTCTGTCCAGTAACTGAAGTATAATACACATTGCAGAGCGTTGCTCATAGGCTAAGGAATAAGGGGCTCAGTGGTTAAGAAGCTTGCCTTGTTAGCTGGAAGGCTGGCAAGCTGGCAGTTCAAGACCCAGGTACAGCATGATGGATTGAGCACCTGTTTCTGTCCCAGCTCGTTGGAACATGAAATGAGCCTTATTTGGGCATTCCCTGAGTGGAGTTTCTTCCACAAAAATCCTTTCAACCCTGAATAATTTCTGACGTGAAATTATTATTATAGGCTAAGGAAACAATTCTTCATGTTCTGAACCTAAGTCAACTTTCACTATAGGAAAAGTTGTGTAGTTACATATGCATGTGACTAGATCTGTGGTTCCCAACACACGCCCCACAAAGGGACAATTTGATTTTTATGGGAGGGAATTTGGAAGCTTAGTTAGATCAAGTTAATGTCTTCTTCCATCATTTCTTGGCCTTTTGGCTAAGAACAAGTGTGTTGATAATTATGGACTCACTGCTCTCACTGGAACAAGAGATAGCAGCGGTGTTCAAAGCTGCTTTTTCCAGCATCGGCAGATTGTGCAGCTACGCCCCTATTTGGACAGGCTGTTTCTCATAACACAGACCCATTCATTGGTAATCTCATGGATTGACTACTGTAATGCTCTCTATGTGGGGCTGCCCTTGTGTCTGATATGGAGATTACAACAGGTCGAGAATACCACAGCCAGGCTGTTGATTCCTCTAGACTTTGTGTTGTTTTCCAGTTCTTCATCTATTCTTCATCCTGGTTACAAACTCATTTGAACCCACCTTTGCATCCATTTTCAAGCATGGCAAAAACTCATTTGGAATTCTATGCATATTTTCTCTACATGACCTCAGTGGAGGAAATGCCACTGGAAAGCCTCATATTGGGACCAGTGACAAAATAAGCGGAGGAGGAACTCTCCCAATGGTCATGGAGGTGGAAGAGGCCATGCCAGATGGACTTCTGTGAAGGCACACTTTGTCAATATCCTCAAGGTTGCGGCATATGTCACGTTTCATATGTGCTTTAGGAGATGGCTCCGTGATCATAGTGTGTGGGTCACTTCATGGCAAGCTGGGATGTACCTTAAACAAATTCACACCAATGGCATTTTTCCTACTTCAGGAAAAAAAATGCATTCTCATATACGAGTTGCAGCCGCCACTGCTGCTGAGTATAAATACTTTTTCACTAATTTGGTACATTTCAACATACTTTTCCAAATCATACATGCCCTTTTGTGTACATGATGCCTCAATGCACACATCTTTGCACTGCAAACTATTTTACAACAATGTGAAAAGAATGACTTCAAGCCATATAAATGCATTTAATTTTGCTTTGAGGTTTGGCAGAACCAAACTTGCTAGGTTTGCATAAAAATCAGAATTAATGAATGTCTATTTTGGTGCTAGGTTGGATTTGCGATGACTTTTCAAGCACTTTCAAGAAATAGGCAAAGAATATTAATCCTAATGGTACATTTATATGCTCCCCCTTTCATCCTAAAAGGGAAGATGTGATTTGTGGTTGTTGAAACAGTGATATGATTTGATAACAGTCCATCAGTATTAACTGTGGTCAATGTAAATTTGTCAGGAGGAGGGTTTAATATTTTTTCCATATCAAATGAAGAATGAGTGCCCTTGAGCAAAGCAGCCAATCTGTCAATTTATTACCTTGAAATGTCAGAGGGTAAGTGTTGTCAGACTATTCAGAAGACACCATATTTGAAGTTATGATCACAGCACTTGATATTTTGATATTGGGTGAAATTAAACCCACTGTACCAATAAGAATGATGAATTGTTCCTCATAGTACAGCCACCTGCATAGAAATTTAATATTTGGCAGATTGTGAAATAGTGGCTGTTTCTGAAGCTTAAAGATCTACTCCTTGCAAAACTGTCTAGATGCAAAGCTTTTTAAAAAAGCTCTGAGGTTACCATCAAATCTGGAGGCCTACTTGACAGATATGCAAGAGAAGCTTTTCTCCCATGCTGTTCTAGAACGTAGAGTGCATTCATTTAATAGGTGAGACCTGTTCCCAACATTTCCAGTTTTAGAAAGGGTAATAAAGACCCCTTATTAAAATTTGCCTTTTAATAAATATTATGATATCATTGATTGATCTATTTTTCATGATATTTGCCAGCTATGAGTACCCTTCTTTGGAGTGAAAAGGACAAATGTGTAAGAACAGAAGCAAAAGAATTGGTGTGCTTCTATGTGACCATTAGTTGGAGCAGGAAGTTGGTCTCCCTTGGGGAGGAGTGCCATTACATTATAGTGTAATTAGTGATTGATTTTTATATTCTTGCTTGTGTATTATCTTATTATGCTGTTATATTCTATTTATATGTTGTTGCCGCCTTGAGTCGGCCTTGGCTGAGAAAGGCGGGATACAAATTAAAATTGAATTGAAAATTGAATTGAATCCCTCACCCATTCCTATTCCTAATGGCATTGTGCTGCCCTACCTTCAACCCAACTCATGAGTTTTAGTATTTTCCTTTTAGTGTGAATGGTGTTTTTAGTGTCAACGGTGTTTTCTGCAGAGATCTGGGGAAAACACAAATACTTTCACAGCCATGGACCTGAATTAGGTCTCCAAAGAAGCACAGGATGAGTTTAGGCTATGCATTCCTGCCAAGAGCTGAGTCCTCTTAGGCCACTGGTACCAAAAACAAGATCTGACACTTTGGTTCTATTTTACTTCATTTTTAGTGGTATCAATGCCAAAGATAACAATAGCTATTTCTTACTTTCCATTTTCTTATGTTCCCTGGGATGAAGATGGTTACATAATTATTCCAGAAATAATTTTGATGGCATTCTAGCTACCTTACTCTAAGTCACACCTGTTTGGTTTTTCTGATTCATCGGATTCTTTTTCCCCTCCAAGATTCAGAAACAAAACAGCTACTGCGATGGGCCTAAATAGGAATCAGGCTAACTATTTCCAGAAGGCCTTAGCAAAGACTGAACTGCCTTTAATAGGGATGAGATGTCACTACCCATTCCTAGTCCTTGGTCAGTATCCGGTTATATCAATGTTAACTTGTAACCTAACATTGTGTCTCATTAAGTAGTGCAATTCTCTACTACTATTGCCAACACTGCACACAAATTAGTGAAGCTAACCAATAGCATTCCGGATCTTATAAAAGACATTGATCACAGAATTGTTCATTTTAACTGGAATAATGAAAACAACAAAGTCATCTTTGATTATATTCTCAATTTTTTAAAAGAGAGTTTGAGATTTTATGTTGAATTTTCATTCAAAGCTAGGCTTCATTTTAAAAATACAGAAGACATCAGCACTATAAATATAGCTCTTTTTGGTTTTTGTTTTATCCTCAACAACGCATCTTAAGGCTCAATATCTTTTTGACAGCTGCTGTAATGTTCATTACCATTGAAGAGAGACTGGATTGCTCCTACCTGGCTTGTAAGGATTTTATAGTCCTATATGGGTAGTCAGGGGAATTTATGTGAAGAGTTTGTTACTTAGCCCTTGAGTTTTCTGAAAATATTTTCATTTTATACTGAAGAATGGATTTGCCTGTTTAAATAACAAGACCCAGATGAAAAAGAAAGGAAGAAAAGAAGAGGAAGGGAAAAGTAAGACAAAGAAATGTACTACACTTTGCCCTCAGAATTGAATCATTCTCAACATGAGTGAACTGTGAGAAAAGACTCTTGAGTCCTCTTTGGAAGAAATTGTTTGAGAGTTGAAAATATGGATGGAATGAGATGTCTACTATGTAGCTTTGAAGGAGGGGTATGATATGGAAGCTGAATTGGGTTGTACAGGTGTTTGTTTTCTATCTTCCCACTATTTGCAATTGAAAAGGGGACATTTAGAGCTAATCCAAATAACAGCCAGAGACCATCTACTACTGCCAGCTGTAAAAAGCAATATTGATCTGTCATGATGACCAATCACTCTGTGCATCTGTATCTGATGTACAGGTGAAACTCAGAAAATTAGAATATTGTGCAAATGTTCATTCAGTTCAGTAATGCAACTTAAAAGGTGAAACAAATATATGAGATAGACTCATTACATGCAAAGCAAGATAGTTCGAGCCATACTTTGTTACAATATTGATGCTTATGTCTTACAGCTTATGAAAACCCCAACCCCCCCAATCTCATGTACCTCATAATCATCACATAATCTCATGTACGCTGTACACCATGATCATCACAATTATAACGAATTAAGGCAAGACATATATCGCTTTGCATGTAATGAGTCTATCTCATATATTTGTTTCACCTTTTAAGTGAAATGAATTAACATTTGCACAATATTCTAATTTTCTGAGTTTCACCAGTATATAAATTGATGCCATGAAATCTAGCTTCCTGTGTCTGATGAAGTGGACTTGATCTACGAAAGCTCACATTAAAATATAAGTTAGTCTTTAAATGGCTACAACATTTTTGTTTTGTTTATTCTCTAATATGACATGACTTTCTTGAGAACCCCTTCTTATTCTGCCATATCTGAAATTGAATATTGGTGATCCTTGTGGTGATCAGCCATGAAGACTGTCCTGAGAATATAATGCAGGGGACTTCCATTTGCCTTCCACATCGCAGCATGACCTCTGTACCCCTGATCCAGTTCCACGAGTCACTTTCTGGACCTGAGCATTTTGGCACAGAAAATCCTCCCCAGCCCCAGGCCACTATTGCTGAAGCTGCTGCCCTCCATTTTGATGGATTCAAGTGGGATTTAATCCACTTGGGGATCATTACCCTTCCCTGTAGATGTTGACACCTAATGCCATTAGTCCTTACAGTTGTCAGGTTAGTTAACTGCCACCTGACACTCAGCATTGAGTCCTAGAAGTATGGTCTACTCTATTACCATAGCAGGATAACCTGACCAGACATACTTAGGTTTTTTTAAAGGTTTTCCTTGCTCGAAAGCCAGTCATATCTGACTCTAGGGTTCAGTGCTCATCTCTGTTTCAATGCTGAAGAGCCAGCACTGTCTGCTTCTGCAGACATTTTTGGGGTCATGTGACAGGCATGACTAAACACCGGAGCACACAGAATGCTGTTACCTTCCGACCAAAGTGGTCCCTATTTATCTACTTTCAATTTCTTGCTTTCGAACTGCTAGGTTGGCAGCAGCTGAGACAAAGACAAGAGCTCATTCCGTCCTGCAGTACTTGGGAATCGAACTGCTGACCTTCCACCTCCCAGTCAGTGTCTGGGTTGTGGGCTGTTAGCTCAGGAGGATTCCGCCCCCTGGCCCCCCGATACTATCCTTAGGTATTTCTGCTCAGATGTTGTACAACTTCAAGAAGACATACTTAAGAACCCCACAAAGGGATCCATGGTGCGGGGACCAAGAATGGGATCCATGGTGAGGGGATTCAATCCTTGGGCCCAACATCCAACAATCTTATGTTATGATGTGGTTCAAACCCTTTCCCTTGGTAAGATGGCCTCCGTTTTTCAGGATGGAAGTATGTTGTTCTGCACAAGATATCTGTATATAGAGTTGCATTTCTGCCTTTCCAAGCTAGCTCCAGCTGTCTCTATTCCTTGATTCTCATTTTTTCAAGTTTTTTGTAACGACATAATGCATTCATATTTCTTAACAGAGCTTAGTCCCTGCATATATAAAACTTTGTCAAAGAGAAAGCCTGTAGCCTGTTACCCAACACTTATGTTTTATTAAGGGGTTCAGAAGGAAGCTTTCTGTCTTCGGCTTGCCATTGCTCGCACAAAATATGTTTCAAAGGGCTGATTTCCCTACCGCAAAATGATTCATAAACTTTATTCCAAGATGCCAAAGCTGCTCTTCAGGGAATTTCAAATTGGCTGCAATCAAATAGAATGTGTGATTTCTTACCTGTAGCTCCCACTCAGGAGGCTTCAGTAGCATTTGGAGGGTTGTCATTCCCTATCTTGGCTGAAACAAAAATGTCTTTCCTCTTCATAAGGAATGTTCTTACTTGTCTTTAGGAGGCAGATAAACTGGTGGTACTAGATTAACCAAGGAAAGAAGATAGGTGTAATCTAAAATGCCAAGGATGTATAATACCACCCAGGGCTGTAGCCGGGATTCTAGATCATTTTTGGGGGGGGGGGGTCAGGAGGGGCAACAACGTCACACAGACATATATAACATAGGCATCCCAGGATGGGTTGGGGGAATGTTAGCTCAGGAGGATTTTTGCCCCCCCTCCGACCCCCCTGATACCATCCTTAGGTATTTCTGCTGAGATGTTGTACAACTTCAAGAAGAGTTATTCCCAGGTCAGAATGTTATTCTAAGTAGTCAGGATGGGTAGTCTTCTGTCCCAGTTCCTGCCAACCCAGCAGTTCAAAAGCAAGACATTGCAAGTAGATACATAGGAACCACTTGGGTGAGAAGGTATGCAGCATTCTCTGCACTCTGGTGTCTAGCCATGCCTGCCACATGTCCTCAGAAATGTCTGCAGATACAGACAGTGCTGGCTCTTTGGCTGTAAATGGAGATGAGCACTGAACCCTAGAATGAGACACAACTGGCTTTTGAGCAATGAAGACTTTTACTATATTTGAGTGTTTTGTGTGGATGGGAGAGAGAGAGAAAAATAGAAACAGAAATAGAGTGAGAGGAATAATTTCCTGCACATTCTAAATGAATATTATACACATAATAGACATGCAGAGTTGAGTCTGTCCAGGTTATCCTACTATGGTAATAGAGTATACCCTACTGCCAGCGACCCAATGCTGAGTGTCAGGTGTCAGTTAACTAACCTGACAACTCTAAGGATTAATGGCCTTAGGTGCCAACATCCACAGGGAAGGTTGATGGCCTGCAAGTGGATTAGATCCCACTTGAATCCGTCTTGATGGAGGGCAGCAGCCTGGGGCTGAGGAGGACTTTGCGTGCCAAAAGGGCTCAGGACCAAAAAGTGATTCTTGGGACTGGATCAGTGGTATTTAATTTATTTTTATTTATTAAACTATACCCCGCCCCTCTAGGAAAAACTTTCCTACTCTGGGCAGCTAACAGCATAAAACTCTACAATACAAACAGGCACAAATTTTAAACTTTTCATATAAATACACCAAAATACATCAAAACTAAGAAACCCTAAAGGGAAAACCTATTTGTGACATGGAAAGATGAAATAAATGGCCATTGGTAAAATATTCCCAAAGGCTTCTTTTTTAAAAAAGATGGTACGGGTGTCATACTGCAAAAGGCAGATGAAAGGCCACTGCATTATATTCTCAGGACAGTCTTTGTGGCTGATCTCCATGATGATAGCCAATATTCAGATTTGGATACAGCAGAAGAAGACATGCAGACACCTGTGGCTAACAAAGAATATCCTTCTGCCAGTTGTGAGTGAGAAAAAAGAAAGATGTTCCTTCATTAAAGCTATCACCTACCCACTTGTGAAAATGTCTCCTCTAATGCCATTTATCCTCAGAATTGTCTTGGTTCCTGGAGACCCAAGGAAGCACACCAATTTCCTGAAACTCCAGCCAACACTATGAACACTTTCAAGCCCAAGCTGGAAGAAGCCTACATGAAAGTGGATATAGCATAATGTAGCATAATGGACTATTGTGAAGGTTCACAAGAACCAGTAATATAATACTTGGCAGGGCATCTGACAGGTTGTGTCAGATCTCCAGCAAGGATATCGAATTTGTTTTAATTGTATTTTTGAGCTTGCCTTAAAAATTAGAAAGTGGCTAATGGGATGCATTGTTATGTTTATTTTTTTCCTATTACATACACATAGTTTCATCTCTCTATAACTTCTATATCAATTCCCACCTTATGTTACCAGTGACAAACATGGGCACTTATAATAAAACATAAACAAAATTTGGTCACCATGGAAATGAGATGTCAGAGTAAGGTTGCTGTGATGACTAGAAAGGATACAATCCGGAATATTATATGAGAAAGAATTGGAATTGAACCAGTCTTGAACTATATACAGAGAGAACAAATAAAGTGGTTTGTCCATTTGGAGAGTATGTCTTGGAATTTTATACCATGAAAGGCATATATGAAAAGAGGAAAAGGTCAAAGACCATGAGACTCAGAGGAAGGTAGAGAGATAATATCTGAGACAGTTTAAAAGAGCACCAAATAATGTAAGTGGAGCCCGCTAGAAGTGCCAGGGCAAGAACCTTGTAACTCCCTAGTCACCTGAAGAAGAAGAAGAAGAAGAAGAAGAAGAAGAAGAAGAAGAAGAAGAAGAAGAAGAAGAAGAAGAAGAAGAAGAACGACAACAACAATGCTTGTACAACCATCTGTCATACCTGCTTTGATTTGGAGTCCTGCATTAAGCAGAGGTTTGGACAAATGCTCAAAAAGGACCCTTCCCACTAAAACTTCTTCCATGTCTAGGTCAGATATGAAACTCCCACATTGAAGGCAACTTTGGTGAGTTCATTCTGCAGTTTTCTTTTGCCTGACTTAGTGAGAGAAAGATTAGCCGGCAACACAAAGTTGCTATTACCATGATATGCCCAATTGTGGTTCAAAAATACCACAATCTTCAAGGAAGTTCTTTCTGTGCACCCCTTCAACTCAGTGATTC